>OY720362.1:14162773-15362773 GCA_963082945.1 Cerastis leucographa | reverse complement strand
TAGAGATCTACGCTACGGAATGGGCAACTACAGTACTTTCACAAGTTATTATGCCTTGTGACTGGGACTGTAGCTTCGCGTTTTATTTTGTTTTGTTGACTTTCAAAAGTGCCTGTAATGGTCTAATTGAAATAAATGCTTTGACTTTGACTTTGACTTTGACTTTGTTTGTAAAAACCTATTTGCAAAATAAACATCATTTATCATTTACCAACCCGCACTGGTCCCGTGTGGTGGATTAAAGACCACTCCCTCTCATTGAGAGGAGGCCTGTGTCCCAGCAGTGGGAACTTTATAGGCTAATGATGATGACTTAAACACCTTACTCATGATAACAATCAACTTCCTCAAAGTTTTTTTTTTATACTCTTTTACTTTTACCACAAACTGATAGGCCACAGGCGCGCGCGCGAGTATTTCATACGGCTGTTGTATTATTGTGATAATAGTGAATGAGTATAAAACAGTTTTTCTTTGGGAAAGCTGTTTGTTAAAATGAGTAAATTCACGTTTAAGTATCCGTCACTAATTACCAGACACCTTATATAAACGGTCATTAATAATTCATTATTGTCCGTATCTGAAATCTTGCTACTACATAGTATGAAAATTTAATAATTTATCATACTCATGTAAAACAATATTCGTTAATGTAATAGACAGGCACAGTTATTCAATGATAAGTGGTGCAGTATCTAATAAACGAGTACACAAAGCGCACGACTCTAATCCGACGTCAATTAATAGATTACTACTAATAACGTTGATGGATCATTTGTGCGCAAATGGATGATTGATGGCTGTCTGCTATATTGTACTAGCTTCTGCGCGCGGCTTCGCCCGCGTGGATTTCGGCAATTACCCCAGTAAAATAATGTCGAACATAGTCATTTTAATAATAATAATAACATTTATTTATTTTCAGGCAACTTTGGCCCATAGATATATACCTTACAGTCTAACATATATGATAAAATACTATTTGTGTTAGAAAATAAAACCTTAAAACTACATGTAATGTTAATGTTATAGATAATAACTATTGCCCGCGGCTTTGTTCGCGCGAAAGCGTAAGTATAGGGTAAATAGTTGTGTAAAAATCTGTGATTTTCAAAGTAAGAAGCCAGAGAATTTAAGGAGTATTTTTTTTTTAGATTGTTCGTGAACTAAATGGGTTGAACCAGTTTTTTTTTTATACATGTCTTCCGAGCTACGATTCCGTAGCTCAAATGCCTCGGTCGTCCATCCACGCCTGTCGATATGGTTAATGGTGTAAATGAGCTAAACTATTTTTTTTTTAATCAAAGGTAGGTACTCAGATTAAACAAAACTATATAACTTTATTTTCTTCTCGGCGGCGTCATGGATTTTTATTTTTCCTCATTTCCGTTGTCATCGACCCCGAAATAAAAAAAACGACACCCATGAAGAAAAAACCTTTTCATTTTGACCTCATTTTCATTATCAGCAGTCCCGAAAACCACGAAAACGAGACCCATGAAGCCATTGAGTCGCGCAAGTGTCTATGGCACAAGTATAATAAAAAAAATACACGTTTAAATAGGGTGTAAAAAATTACAAGGGGTGTAATTTTTTATGGGTGGAATTTCCAAAAACGTTGAAATATGTGTCTATCAATTCAATCATACTTTTTTTGTACCTAGTAATTGTTACCACCCCATTTCTCCCGTTTGAGGTGGAATTTCGAGAACGACGACATATGTATGCGTTTATTTCTGCTCACAAGTTTTAATATTAAATACCCCCCCGTCAGACCCCTGTCCGTCATCCGTCCCGTTCAACCACCTCTTAGAGGTAGATTTTCAATAACGCTAAAATACGTATTTATTTATTTATTTTTAACCTAAGCCGGCAAAGTATGACGGGAAATTTGAAATGTATTAAGAATCAAATAGTTATGAATTTACTTAAATCACGAGAGTTGGGCGGGGTCAAACGGTCAAAGAGTTCACGCATGTGACAATGACGCTTACAGCGTACGGCGTAGTGTTGTAGGTACCTAATGCAGCTTTCGCTATCGCGAATATCGCGATGCGCTACTATTTGATACTTTGCATGGTTAACTACATTTTTAAGGTTTACCGTATTTGCATTCATAAAATTTTTGATTTGCGTATTAATATCCCTAATGCAATCAGTATCGTGAGAAGTGCCTTATATTAAAATAATGCAAATGATTTTAATTCCACCCTTCATACGGAAAGGGTATATACATACTTAAGAGTGTGCTACAGACCATCAAACTGAACATGTTTCTCCATCGAACAAACATCGTAATTGCAACAAAAAATATCAGCTACTCCATAAATTTGAGCCGAATAGGTATTGAAATTTTGTTTGGGGCAGCAGATAATTTTTTCGCTATTACGATGTGTCTCCGATGGAGAAACATGTTAAGTTTGATGGTCTGTAGCACACCCTTAAGTATGTATAAAGGGTGTAAAACACCTCTTAACGAAGCCGCAAGGCACAGGTTCTTCCAGTCGTTGCGATATTTTTTTTGGTCTACACCTTACCTGGGAACCTTCTAGTTACGGAAATATTAGGGGTCAAAGTTCCAACTTTTTGACAAGTATTTTTTTAAATAAGTACAAGTTTTTAATGTAAGATTTTTACTTTAAACACCTCCACGACCCCCGTACTATTCAATCCGTCCATCAGCACAATTTTTGAGTGCATTATATTGAGTTCTACCACAAAACATGATTTTACACCCCCCAAAAAAAAGTCGTTTCCTAGCAATAATTTTTGCGTAAAGTTACTTAGTTTCATGTACAGAATGCTTGGTTGACGGCTTCGTGATGAGGTGATTTACACGGTGTATACCCTTTCCGTTGCACCCTGTATAGATAGATTGGAGATACATAAGTTTATACAGCCACCACCACCACAGCTCAATATCTCAGGGAACATTTATGAACACTGTCGATGAAAATAAATCAATTGTTTTTTTTTTATTCAATCACTTCAAAAAGCCTTGTAAGTAGAGTAATCTAACATCTTAACATCTAATTGTCTAAAGTACCTAAACATTAAGGTATCTAAAGTTTACATTAAAGTGATAAAAAAACTGAGTGTTGTCTATGTGTGTGATTGCCTCGATGGTCTAGTGGTCGCAATAGGGGATAATACAATTTTGTTTTCTTTGTCCGTCGGGTAGTTTATTGAAAAGTATTGGACACGTATTTTTTCTTTTTTCACGCGGTCATAAAATTACGGAGATATATTGAGTTGAAATGGCACATGACGTCACATGTAGGTAATTTTTATACCTACTTGTGACGTAGTGAGCCCCCACTCTTCAACTTTAATGAGTTTAAACTAAGTATTTTTTTGATAAAACAAAAAATACGTGTCTAATATTTTTGTATTACCTGTCTGACGGACAAAATAGAATGTCGTTTTCTTTTCCCAGCCCGCACCCCTGGGTCGCCCGGTCCTGGGTTCGATTCCTGTGTCGGGCAAATTATTATGTGGTTTTTCCGTCATAGGATTTTTTCAGTAGTAGCCATGGAGCCTGGATTGGTGCCCGGTTGACGGCAATAGACTCGGCCCCTATTACATGCGACTTTAACATAACTCGCGAAATGTAGGTGTACCATTAGGTAAACTTACTATGTGTCTACCAGGCTAAAGTTGAACTCCAAAGATCGTTTAATATTCATCAACCAACGATGTTTTCAGTAAGTTACCAAGAGACACACAAGATTGCTCCAAAACAAAAGCGGTTTCAATTCAGGCCTCTGTCTCAAGAGTGATTTGAGTGTGACACGTCTGTGACATCTAAACAAATGAGATGTTACAAAAGTGTCACATTGTTTTCAAGGTGCGGTAATCCGATGTGACGGGATGGGCCGTTGGAATCAATGTTCCGATATTGTATTGGAACTTTGTAACCTTACGTTTTTAGGGATTGGATCCTGACAAGAGGTATTGATACCGTAATTGAATGTCAAACTTCTGTGGTTAGGGGTTTCGGGATTTCTGTTTAAGTAATTTATTAGTTGTTTGAGAGAATGGAGTGTAGGCATTTTGATGTCTTGCTCAACTCTTGACAAGCCATCATCATCTGGCTAGCCTTCCCCAACTATGTTACGGTCGGCTTCCAGTCTAACCGGATGCAGCTGAATACCAGAACTTTACATGGAGCGACTGCCTATCTGACCTCCACAACACAGTTAGTACTGGGAAATACGATACTCCTTGGTAAGACTGGTTACGGCTAAGCTGATCCTTTATATGTCGGCGTTCGGTGTCTACAGCTGGTTCACAATTTGACCGAAGCAGCAGTTTGACTGATACTTCAAGCGGTAATAGGGGTGAAGACTGGGTAAAGAAAACGAAATTCTATTTCGTCCGTCAGACAGGTAATACAAAAATATTAGACACGTATTTTTTGTTTTATCAAAATATAAAAA
Organism: Cerastis leucographa; assembly: GCA_963082945.1. NCBI lineage: Eukaryota > Metazoa > Arthropoda > Insecta > Lepidoptera > Noctuidae > Cerastis > Cerastis leucographa. The sequence goes on along the minus strand of OY720362.1, from coordinate 15,358,334 downwards.
AAATACTTAGTTAAAATTCATTAAAGTTGGGGAGTGGGGGCTCACTACGTCACAAGTAGGTATAAAAATTACCTACAAGTGACGTCATGCGCTACTTCAACTCAATATATCTCCGTAATTTTATGACCACGTGAAAAAAGAAAAACCGGCCAAATGCGAGTCGGACTCGCGCACGAAGGGATGGTACGGAACCATTATTTATAAAAACGAGCAAAAAAAATCACTTTTTTGTATGGGAGCCCCGTTAAATATCTAATTTATTCTGTTTTTAGTATTTGTTGTTATAGCATCAACAGAAATACATAATCTGTAGAAATTTCAACTGGCTAACTATCACGGTTCATGAGATACAGCCTGGTGACAGACGGACGGACGGACGGACGGACGGACAGCGAAGTCTCAGTAATAGGATCCCGTTTGACCCTATGGGTACGGAACCCTAAAAAACAGAAGTCCGTGTCTTAGGTTAGAACTCGAGACCGATGACATGGCAGTCCGACGGTCACACCACTAGACTATCACTGCTTCTGATTTTTTATATAAAACTAGCTGTCCCGCGCAACTTCGTCTGCGTCTCATTTTCCCTGTTTCAGCAACGTTTTTCATTGCTGCTCCGCTCCTATTGGTCGTAGCGTGATGATATGTAGCCTATGTCCTTCCTCAGGTTGAAATCTATATTCTTGCCAAATTTCATTAAGATCCGATCAGCCGTTTAGTCGTGAAAAGGTAACAAACAAACTTACTTTCGCAGTTATAATATTAGTATGGACTAGCTGACCCGCGCAACTTCGTCTGCGTCTCATTTTCCCCGTTTTCGCAACGTTTTTCATTGCTGCTCCGCTCCTATTGGTCGTAGCGTGATGATATGTAGCCTATGTCCTTCCCTAGTTTGAAATCTATCTTCTTGCCAAATTTCATTAAGATCTGATCAGCCGTTTACTCGTGAAAAGGTAACAAACAAACAGAGTGACTTTCGCATTTATAATATTAGTATGGAAGTATGGATTAGTATGGATATGAATAATTGAACTTACATTCTTTTTCAAATTTTAAATCTTCTGTCTCTTTTTTCCACCCACGCAGGCCCGCAACGTGTCCCACGAGAACACAGCGCGGTTCATCGGTGCGTGCGTCGACTGTCCGCTAGTGTTCGTCCTCACGGAGTACTGTCCTAAGGGCTCGTTGAAGGACGTGCTGTCTAACGATGAACTGCAACTCGACTGGAACTTCAGGACCTCACTCGTGCATGATATTGTGCAGGTAAGGACAGCTGAGGATCAAGTAAGTTACTTTAACCGATAAAACCGCGTTCAAGACATCATAGCTAATGAATGACACTGACAGCTTTTAAACGCAATTTCGAAGTGCTGATTGCCGTTCACTTTTATTGGTGACAAGCTGTGCCCCGCGGCGACATCCTCCTAGTGAAATTATTAAAAATATTACTTCCCAGTTTGAAAAGGATTTTTTCTTTTGCACGGAACTCTAATCCTTTTTCTATACTAAAAGTAGTTTAAGTTACTCTTTATAAGCTTTCCGCCAGTAGAAGTCCCGTTAAAATCGGTACAGCCGTTCCGGAAATTATCCGGAACAAACAGCCAGAGACAATTTTTTTTTTTTTTTTTTTTTGTTATATGTGTCTACTGTTTATAGTTTCAGTGATTTTTACCTGTATGCACTTGACATATTAACTAGCAATAGATTCTGTATGTGTGTATACTGTTAATGTGTTATTAGTTTGGATTGAAATTCCAGTAACATTAATTGACTGACCTGGCCTTTTATGAATGTAAACAAAATAAACATCTTAAAAAAAAAAAAAAAAAAATGGATATTTATTTCTTCTGTAAGGACTACGGTCTCAGTAAATTTCATTTAGAAAACAAGGAAAACAGAATCACACAGGCCCCAATTCTGACCTTGACTGACGGGTTCGCCAAGCATGAAATTCAATGATTTTCAGGGTTACCGTAATCTAATTGTATTGTGTAATTGTGGCCCTTGTTCAAAAGCTACCCTTGTAAAAAGGTTTCTTAGCCTTGATTCATATAATAAACAAAGCTAATCAATCATGAAACGTTAATCGAAACAATAACTTTACGTTTTAATTATTATTTGATTATTAACTCAGCCTTGGACATGAAAGCGTTGTTACAGTGAGTTGCTTTTTTTTGCGCGCTGTAATTTTTCTAGATGATTTGATAATTTTGTAGGCCTGGGACTTTCTCATTGAGGTAGCCAGCTATGCCATTTAACATATTCTATGGCACTCAGTAGTAGTGTAGATTTTTACCGAAAGATGTATTCTACTTCTGTATCGTGTAGGTAGTGCCTGAAGTTTTAATGGCGACCATGGGCCACTGAGTTGGATTTATATGCCGTCAAGAAATATCTCCCAAACATGCTGGATTCCTTACGATATTTTCCTTCACCGAAGCGAGTGATAATTAAACAATACGCAAAAGAGTTCGTAAAATCAGAGGTACGAGTCTTCGGTGATGATGTAACCAAGATTTTGTAACATATTTTGATTTAAAAGAGTGTCCATGGAGTTTCTTGCCCGTTCTTCTCCATAGAGATCTACGCTACGGAATGGGCAACTACAGTACTTTCACAAGTTATTATGCCTTGTGACTGGGACTGTAGCTTCGCGTTTTATTTTGTTTTTTTTTTTACTTTCAAAAGTGCCTGTAATGGTCTAATTGAAATAAATGCTTTGACTTTGACTTCGGTTTGAACTTGAGACCTGTTACTTGAAATAATTATTGAAAGAATAGAAGGGAAGGAGGCAATTAATTAAATATATGAAGGATTTATTGAAATCGGATGAGTAGTTTCAGAGATTATTTCCCACATCGGAAAACCTCTATAAAATATTTTTGTAGATGGACGTATATTTATTTATTTAACACTTCAAGTACAATGTACTGAGGCGGACTTAATTAAGCTACAGGCATTTTCTACCAGTCAACCTTTGGGTGATGCAGAGACAAACAGTGATAGGTGACTGACTGTAAAAAAAAAATAATAAGACATATTTATAAAATTATAGTATTATAAATAATAAAAGTATATATAAAATACTATAAATTTATATCAAAATACTATGTCTACTCAAGCCCAACTACCAAATAGGCAATAAAACATGTGGAGTGTAAAAAATCATCAACCCACAACCCGTAGTGACGTAGCTAGAAAGTTAATCCTTATTGCCAGTCGAATTGTTTTAGAGAAAATAATCTAAACAAACAAATTGCTCTCAATTTTTTGCAAAAAATGCGTATTAAATGAGAATAATTGGATGGATGGATGGATTTTGTTACTCAATCATGCCAGACCAGCTGAAAGGATCTTGATTTTTTTTTTTCTCACTCATCCACATTGAAATTTCCACGGAAACGAAGTCGCGGGCAAAAGCTGTAATTAACAGCAGCATTAATCAATAAGAATTTTCTTAAAAAAGTTTTTCAAAGCTAAATTCAATTTATTATTCAGTAATAAGTTTTATGCTTGGAATAATTTAGTCCATCTAGTGATCTTGTTGCTATCCATACAATAAAAAAAAAAACAGAAGACTTGGGCTGTACCCAGTATTCTGAATTCACGAGTAAACTAAAAACTTTACGAATCTTCGACATATATTACTCCATAAACAATAAGAATTTTGTAAAAATATTGTCAAAATTACGACCTGAGTGCTAATCCGATACCGGTGGGAGAAAAGTTTTGAGTTAAGATCGATATTCCTACGTAGTGAAACAAAAACAAGTAAGTAAGTTTGTCACTTTTTTAGGGCCTCGATTTATTGGTATTTTTCTTTTAGGAAAGTTTGTGACGCACTGCTTTTATTAATATAATTTTCAAAGGCATACATTTATGTCATATATGTTTGGTGATCCCCTTATGATAAAAGAAATCTCTAGAAGCAACCGGATGAACACGAACCTAATTCACAAGTGCCAAGTGCATGACATTCGTAGACAGACACGAAGTTAATTTACATTTTAGCTCGCTGTTGAAAATAAAATATTACAAACGACGTTTGGACTCATGTAAACAAAAAAATGACACAGAAATAGCTATGCATTATGTGATCCTAACTAATATTATAAATGCGAAAGTAAGTTTGATTTTTACCTTTTCACGACTAAACGGTTGATCGGATCTTAGTGAAATTTGGCAAGAAGATAGATTTCAACCTGAGGAAGGACATAGGCTATATATCATCACGCTACGACCGATAGGAGCGGAGCAGTAATGAAAAATGTAATGAAAACAGGGAAAATGTGACGCGAACATAAAAGAATAACATGATGCATGCTAATCTCCGAAACAACCAAACCAATTTCAATGAAATTTTAGTTAAAGGCGCTCCCTTGTCGAGAGCATTCCGTCCGCAACCAGAAATGATGCAATTAATTCGTAACAATTACTCGTTTCTGAACAAAATCGGATCTTGGAGTTATACAGGCGCATGCTCCGGTTAGGGAGCAACATAAATGTTTTGCCGTTGGGAACGCACAGTAACAGCAAATAAAAAGCACATAAATCTAAACTTATATTTATGAAGAGGTGAAGTTTGTATTTGTCTGGGAGAAGAATATATAATAATTATTGTTTTAATCCTTTTCCATTGTGGGAAAGAGACGTAGCTATAGAATACGTCTAGCGCCATCTCTTTCCCACTCTTGAATAAGATTAAAACGACGTCTTGGCCACCTGTTACGATTGCGAAAATTCTTTTGCTAATGTGAAAGTAGATGATCTCCGAGTGGCATAGTTTATATTTAAAACGTGCCTAGAATAATTTTCGCCTGTAACGAGAATAAGAATAATGTATTTAACGCAGTAGTATTATTTCTCAGGCAATGGTAAAATTAGTTCTTATACGTAAACTATAACTAAAAAACCCTGTAAATAAATAAAGATAAAAAAAAAAACTATAACTAAAATATATTCAACAGTTGCAAGTAATGATAGTTCAATTCAGATGTTTGGTAGCGAACTATCCGATCTAGGTTTATTTAAACCTGTGTTTCAGGCCAGCACTTTACATAGGACAATTTAATTAGGACAGTAAAATTAATCCATTAACAACTATAAGTGTAATCAAATTGGTACAAAAGAAAAACACTAAAACAAGCTTAAGTGAATATGTACAAAAAGATACGAGGGGATACCATAATCAAACCACAACTTCTCATCTGCGTAGCCATTTCCCAAACTATCTTGGGTTCGGCTTCCAGTCTAACTGGATGCAGCTGAGTACCAGTAATTTACATGAAGCGGGGGCCTATCTGACCTCCACCAATCATTAACTGGGTAATACAATACCCCTTAGTAAGACTGGATGTCAGACTTTTAGCTTCTGACCACTCGTAACGACTGTCAAAGATCTACAAATGACAGCCGAGACCAACGGCTTAACGTGCTTTCCGAGGAACGGAGGAAACTTTGAATGTAATTATGGTCATCCATCCACGGACCAACCTTGGCAAGCACAAGTTAACCTTAAAAATCGACCAGTGTGGCTGTTATTATTTAGCCACTTGCTCCTCCACGAGTTTTTCTGTGTCTGTGTTATTAAATATCGCTAAAATCCGATATTACATAACTACATTTTTTATTACTTAAACTACAGAAGCCGCAATCATCAGAGATTGGAATAAGCATAGTTTAAAAGCCGAAACTTTAAGGAAGTAAGTAAAATTTGTATAATATCTCCCTCTAAAATCCCAGAAGTTACATACATATATACATAAACTCACCTCTTTTATTCCCATGGGGGTAGGCAGAAACCACAGAACGCCACCTGCTATGATCCTTACATACTCATATACATGGTCTTCATGTCCGGTACCAGGTGTCCCTCTACCGTCCCTCCTGTTTTACTGAACGGTGTGGAGCTGCATAGGGTGTACTTTTGTAAATACCTAGGCCAGTTGGTGACGGATGATTTAAGGGACAACACAGATATGGAGAGGGAACGCAGAGCATTGTCGGTTCAGGCTAATATGATGGCACGCCGGTTCTTCCGATGTACAGTCGCAGTCAAAGTAACGCTGTTTAAAGCATATTGCATGTTGCTGTACTCGGGGAGCCTGTGTTTCAGCTACACCCAAAAGGCCTACAATGCTCTCCGGATCCAGTATGACAACGCGTTTAGGGTGCTGTTGCGTCGGCCTCTGTTCTGTAGCACGTCATCTATGTTCGCTGAGGCTCTTACCGACTGTTTCAATGCTGTGCGGCGTTAGAAAGTGGCCTCGCTGCTGCTCCGTGGCAGCCCTAACAGCATTCCGAGCGCCATAGTCGGGAGGCATGACAGCCCTTTGGTGAAGTCGCTAGTCACCTGTACACTGTCTGTGTTTTTAGGTAGATACTAACATAGGTTAAGAATATTGTTATTATCCTAATGGATCTTGGTCATCTGAATAAAAATGAATAGGTATTAAAATATTATTATACTCCTTTTGCCTCGTGCACGTTCATACATCTGGTCATACGCCCTCGCCGCTTTTATAAGTTCCGAAATATGTAAAGCTATTAACTTAGAGAGAGCCCGGGAGGTATTATCCATATGTTACTTACTTCCTCGAAGTTTAGACAAATCAATTCTACCTATTCCAATCTCTGGCAATTATTATCCGTTCTCCAGGGCATGTGTTATCTCCATGGCGGGCTGGGCGCTCACGGCAAGCTGCGCTCCTCCAACTGCCTCATCGATGGACGGTTCGTGCTCAAGATCTCCGACTACGGACTCAATACGCTGTGCACGCCAACTGACCTGATCAAGGATGACACCTATTACTACAGTAATTAATGCTTATTTCGCTTAGCAAATTACGAGTTGAGGGAATAGACTAGTGGCAATCGTTTTGAAAGAGTTTCGTTTTCTTTAACGACTTTAGCAGTATAAGTTTCTAAACTGACATGGTCACTAACTCTGTCATTAACACTATGAAACATTTACAAAACACCCCGTTCCCAAGGTTAATGATAACACTTTTGTAAGAAATGGCTGGTTTTTTAGGGTTCCATACCCAAAGGGTCAAACGGGACCCTCTTACTGACACTTCGCTGTCCGTCCGTCTGTCACCAGGCTTTATCTCATGAACCGTGATAGTTAACCAGTTCAAAATTTCTACAGATTATGAACTTTTTGTTGCCGCTATAACAACAAATACTAAAAACAGAATAAAATAAATATTTAAGGGGGCCCCAAACAAAAAAGTGAATTTGATGCTTGGTTTTATAAGTAATTGTACGGAACCCTTCGTGCGCGAGTCCGAGTCGCCCTTGGCCGGTATTTTTACTGAATAAGTGGTAACCGTTTTCGCGTCGGTGTCCCTTCCATCTGTGTATTTTTTTTTCAGCCAGGTGTATTTTTTTTTCAGCTAAAATATGGCTTTGTTTCAGAGTTACTATGGACAGCCCCGGAGCTGGTGGCTGCCAGTATCTACCCGGGCGCAGCGGCGTCTCTCAAAGGTGACGTGTACAGCTTCGGCATCATCCTCGAAGAGATCGTACTGAGAGCAGGACCCTTCCATAACTACACGCCTACCATGTCTAATAAAGGTCAGTAACCTTTGCAAGAAGGTCATTGTTTGTATCGATGTACAGACGCCCAATTTTTTCCCAATCAACCTTAAACCTAATTCTTTAACGGTAAAGTTCAAAATCTATTTAAGAAATTTGACAGATTGTTGTAGCTTGATTTGCTGGCGTCAATACTACCGTGCTAACTGACTATTGAACACTTTGTACCTATGTATGCCCTGAGTTATAAGGTTGAAAAGTGGTTGACCGTCAGTGAGTACGTTAGTACATACGAGTGCCTACAAACACTAAAAGGTTCTCTATTGTGTTCCCTAACTATTTTATCCATAATATAAAGTGCCTTTTTTTCCTTATTATTATTTTTCTGAATGATAACTTGCCCAAACTTAGTGTCATATAATATCACATGCCATACAATTCCCGTTCCTCAATTCCGTTTGTCATAAATATTACAATCAATAATATACAAAAGACTTAAAACGGTTTCAATAAAAGTTATTAGTCCTAAATTCAAATGATTTAATGTTTATTTTTACTGATAATATTTTTAATACTATACAAAGCTTTTGCTTTTACTGTAAGAAGCATGCGAACAAGCATGCATGCAGCAAGCATGCAGCATGCAAGCAAGCATGTATGCGAGCATGCAAGCATGGTTTCTGCAGCAGGCATGGTTTCTGTCACGGCTACAGTCCAGTTTTTATGATTATTTTCGAATTATTCAATTTATTTCCGTATTTTTGCGGCTGATCTAGGTGAGTACAATAATTAAGAATTTTATTATATTTCATGACATATTATCCAAAAACCAAAACAGATATATGTGCTGAGGTATATGTCATTATTCAGGAACCCTGTTGCCGTGCTAGTAGGAAGTCGCGAAATAGACGCAAATCTTATTTTCTGTACAGCAATAGCAGAAGTCTTCTTCATAAGTAATTTTTTTCTGAAGTTCTTAAAATATTTTCAAAAAACATTTACTACTCTAAAACACCATTTTACCAGGTCATTCTATAAGAATAGAATTTTATTATATTTCATGACATATTATCCAAAAACCAAAACAGATATATGTGCTGAGGTATATGTCATTATTCAGGAACCCTGTTGCCGTGCTAGTAGGAAGTCGCGAAATAGACGCAAATCTTATTTTCTGTACAGCAATAGCAGAAGTCTTCTTCATAAGTAATTTTTTTCTGAAGTTCTTAAAATATTTTCAAAAAACATTTACTACTCACTACTGGTGTTTTAGAGTAGTAAATGTTTTTTGAAAATATTTTAAAAACTTCAGAAAAAAATTACTTATGAAGAAGACTTCTGCTATTGCTGTACAGAAAATAAGATTTGCGTCTATTTCGCGACTTCCTACTAGCACGGCAACAGGGGTCATTCTATTCTTTGTATCCGACATTCCCCAGCCAGCTGCAATATCCGGTTTTAAATAACATGAAAGGAAAAAGTTACAGCTTCCAAGCTTTAAAACTTTGAAATTGAATGTGACGAAGTAGTTTCTTTGTAGGCCAGTGCAGTGGAAGAACTGGAATTTATATTATTTATGCTCTCAGTTGGATTAAAGCTGCAAGATTTCTTTGCATTCCTTACTCAAGTATGTTAAATGATTATTATTCCGTTTATTCATTTTTAAAGATATTTTATATTTTTACACGATATTTTCTTTCTTCTTTACAGTTTAGATTTAAGTTTTTTTACTTTATTTTTTATTGTGTGCACTTGTAGCATATTGTGTCAAATAAATATGTTTTCTTTCTTCCTTACATATACTATCTATCTTACTTCCTCTTTGGGAACAGGGTCCTAGCTACACCAGTAGCTCGGAAGAGTTTCCTGTCAGACCACCAGGTCAGGGTTCTTGAGACAGGAACCTCGTGCCGTGTCCCGAAATACTGCTTACTGAACCACCTAAACCTAACCTGCTTTACTTATCTTACTCAAGTTGTCACAATTAATTTCATTTTTGAACCCCTTGACTTTATAAGAATGATGTTGTATGATGTTTTACGTGTGTATTTGTGTTTCTGTCTGTGACATCGTGGCTCCCAAATGGATGAACCGATTTTGATTTGTATTTTTTTATACAACGCGCGTTTTTTTACAACGGGCGTATGCGCACCTTGCACACACTTTCGATTGAATGATTGTTTAATTGTTTTGGCTCTCAAAGTCGGGGAATCCCCGTGACCCTACCCCGCTTGCGTCGCACGCATCGCATCGGGTTGCGTTCATAAACACATTCAAACAAACTCACGGCGGGCGCGGTGGTTCTTTTGATTTTAACGCTGAGCTCCTTCGATCAACTGAGCTCGTAACTAACGTAAACTAAAACCCAAAGCTAAAATTAAACCACAAACGTAAATATTATCTTACGAGACTTGTACAATAAGCGCAATATAAGTTTTGTTATTTACAAGGCATATGTTGCGCCTATTGTACCTACTTACTTATTGATACTCCACTAATAAGAATATTTTGTGTAGTGTTACAAAAATAATTTCGATGGCGCGGGCGCCCCTATTGTCTTGGCGCCTGTGTGCGCCGCACACTTCGCACACAGGGGCGGCGCGGCCCTGCTAGTACCAATAGTTTTTGAGCTAAACCGCGGACAGACAGACGGACATAGCGAAACTATAGGGGTTCCTTGTTGACTACGGAACCCTAAAAAACGAGAACTCAAAACAAAGATGGTGACTATCACGTTTCCAATACCATTGATACAAATGTTTATTTGTTAATCAGAAATAGTAGGCCATGTATGCGCTCGAGAGTCTCCACCATTTCGTCCAGTGGTGGGAGTGGGCGAGGTGGGTGCAGCCGCTGGTGGCGGGGGAGGGGCGGCTGTAGAACTGCTGGACCTGGCGGAGCGGTGCTGGGCAGAGGCCGCCGATGATAGACCCAGCTTTGACGCCGTCAATGCTAATTATATCAAGTGAGTGATAATTGATAAAGTGATTGAAAATTTGCGTAGCTTAGAGGCATACTTTCCATTATATGTATGTTTTATTCTCTATGTAGGTATGTGTGTCCGTAAGTCTCTTTAGTTAAAGTAAAGTATTAATTTAATTGCATAGAAAATATGGAGATTGAGGAATGATTAGGCAAACTGGGCTCTATAATTTATTCTTTTGTTTCGCATTATTCATATTCGGACAATAAGATGGGTTATGCTGCACTATGCATTCAGACCGATGCATCATGAACTTACCTCACTCACGGCGAGAAGTCTTCTCAGAAAACAAAATCAATGACAAAGAGGCTGAGAGGTACTATTCGCATTCACATTTTTTGGGTGTCCTCGGGGCCTCACGACGAGATTAGAGACTAATATGTACAGGTTATGATACAAGACAAGACATAAAATAACATCACACCTGTAACCCCCAAAGAGTTAGGTAGAGATGTAATAAATAATACACACACATTTCGCCAGTTATGTGACTGGGAACAAATCCAGACTCCGTGGCTGCTACTCAGAAATTCCTGATGGGGAAACCCAATAACGCTTTGCCTCGCTTTTATCCGGGAATCGAACCCAGGACCACATGCTCAGCAGTCGCGATTAGGAACACTAGAACATCGAGGTAGTCACAAAGACAAGCCATCTCATCATCATCATCAGCCTTTTAATGATCCCACTGCTGGGAAACAGGCTTCCTCTCTATGAGAGGGAGTGGGCTATAATCCACCACGCGGGCCCAGTGCGGGTTGGTAGATGTCACATGTCTTCGAATTTTTAGTTCTAGGACATGCCGGTTTCCTCACGATGTTTTCCTTCACCGTTTTTGAGGGCAGCGGTGATGAAATAAATTACACAAAGTAATGCGCCTGCCTGGGTTCGAACCCACGGCTTACTGCTCGTAAGTCGGGGCTGCCCCCACTGGGCCACCGCTGATCTCACAAGCCATCTAATGATATATTTTCCCATTTAGGGGCTACTGCGACAACTTAATGGACGATCTTCTCCGTCGCATGGAACAGTACGCGAATAACTTGGAGTCCCTTGTCGAGGAGAAAACTGAACAATTGTCTTTGGAGAAACGGAGATCAGAAGAATTACTGTATCAAGTACTCCCAAGGTACCTTTTGTTATTATAATCTGACATGTTTTTTTATTAGGGTTCCGTACCCAAAGGGTCAAACGGGACCCTATTACTGAGACTTCACTGTCCGTCCGTCCGTCTGTCACCAGACTGTATCTTATGAACCGTGATAGGTAGCCAGTTGAAATTTCTACAGATTATGTATTTCTGTTGATGCTATAAGAACAAATACTAAAAACTGAATAAAATAAATATTTAAAGGGGCTTCCACACAAAAAAGATGATTTTTTTGCTCGTTTTTATAAATAATGCAGTACCCTTCGTGCGCGAGTCCGACTCGCACTTGGCCGGTTTTTTTTTTATTGTGTAGCCATATACTCGAACATACTTATACCTAGGCATAGCATCTGAAATCTAAGAAGTGGTAGGCTGCAGTGTATTGTGTTGTGTGGTTAAGATTGATTCCCATGTAGTACATACAAGGTGTAAATATAGACCCTTCATGAAGCCGTCAACCAAGCATTCTGGACATCAAAATAAGGAACCAAAAATGATTGCTGGGAAACGACTTTTTAGGTAAAAAATCTTTTTTTACGGTAAAACTCAATGTAACGCACTCAAAACATTGTGCTGATGGATTTGAATAGTAAACGGGTCATGGAGGTCATCATCATCTGCCTAGCCTTTTCCCAAACTATCTTGGGGTCGGCTTCCAGTCTAACCGGATGCAGCTGAGTATTTTACATGAAGCTACTGCCTATCTTATCTCGACAACCCAGTAACTGGGTAATACGATACCCCTTGGAGAGACTGGATATCAGACTCTTTGGCGTCTGACTACTTGTAACGACTGTCAAAGATCTACAAATGACAGCCGGAACCAACAAATAAACTATTATGCTACGTAACATACCAAATAACATTTCTTTTTAACTTTTTCTTAGAAAGTTCTTATAATTCAGTTTTGAGATATTAAGACATTCAGCAGTTTATTTTAAGACAACCTTAATCTTATATTACGAATACCCGAATTTCCGAGCTAAACAAAACTTACGTAGATGTCTTTTTTTTGGCACGAACTAATATAATATTCGAGGTACTTATCTAAAATTCCATTATGAGATGTTAGCTACTAAGAACTGTTATTAATAGTATTTGAGTCTTTAGATATTATGAAGCCTTGAAATATAAATAAGTCCTTAACTGCGCAAATAATAAAATTCTTCGGGCCTTTTTTAACCCAATACAAATAAATAAAGTGTCTATCGGTAATTTCAAAATAACAGCATTTTACTGAATGCTTAAGAAAGTAAACAATATGTTAAAAAAAAAACCTGTCCGATCCAAAAGGGGCATATAGATAGGGCATATAGGTATACCGTTACATTAGCAAATAAAATAAGAACCATGAAATATTAATGAAAGTAAACATATTAATGAATTTGGAAAACCCGATTTTTGTGCCCAAATTACCACCATTTTTCTAAAATATAATAAACTTTTAAAACGTGAGAACTCCGTCTTCGTCATTAGTATGTTCGATTGTCAGTTGTTTGTTTATGACGTCACTACTTGAGGGGCGACCCGGAGTGTTGTCCTGTGTTGCCATGTTAGTTTCCTCGTTTTACAAAATTTTTGTCGGAGTATATTTTTTTGCTTGTTATCCTAAAAGGACTACATAAATAGAATCTAATATTGATACCTAAATACCTAATAAGACTCTCTTGGATCGGACGGGTTTTTTTAACATAATATTGTATGCGGAAGTACTGTAGCACTGTAATAAAAAACCTTTTTTTTTGCTTTAACTGCCTATCCGTCTGATAATTCCAGCTAATCCCCGCAACGATTTTGACGCGACTTTTACAGGCGGAAGTCATAAGAAGTAATTAAGCCTTATTTTTATTTTAGAAAATTAAAACCCTTGAAATGGTTAATAAAATTAGATTTAAACAAGTAATCTTTTTAGAATAATTTCCCGCGGACGAACGTCGCGGGCAAAAACTAGTAAAAAATTAGTTTACAAAATCTCCTAAAATTTGAATTTAAAATGTAGAATACTTATGTAAAAACCTCATCTACCTATCTTCATCCATCCACCCAGGCCCGTAGCTCAGCAGTTGATGGCCGGTGAAGTGGTCCAGCCCGAAAGCTTCGAATGTGTAACAGTATACTTCAGCGACATCGTGGGGTTCACTGAACTCTGTGCTGCCTCAACTCCGATGCAGGTGGTGGATCTGCTGAACGACCTGTATAGCACCTTCGACAGGATCATTGGGTTCTATGATGTTTATAAGGTAAGTGTTTATTTAGGATTTACGTTTTTGGGTTGCCAAGAAATAAAATCTACATTGTGTATAAAGGCTGTTAATAAACCCTTAACGAAGCCGAAAGGTACTTGTTCATTCCCGTCATTGAGATATTTTTTTATTCTGTACTAGCTTCTGCCCACGGCTTCGCCCGCGTTTTCTCGGTATTTTTTCCGCGGGATCACACTACCGGGATAAAAAGTATCCTATGGGCTATTCCAGACTATTATCCATCCTTGTGCCCATCCCGATCCATTCAGTAGTTTTTACGTGAACGAGTAACAAACATCCATCCATACTTTAAACCTTCTAGTTACATATTGGAGATCAAAGTTCCAACTTTTTTACAAGTTTTTTTTTTGTAGAAGAAGTTTTTAATGTTAAATACCTTCAGGAACACCGTACTATTCAATGCATCCATCAGTACAATGTTTTGAATACGTAACATTGCGTTCTACTGTAAAACGTGATTTTTCACCCAAAAAAAGTCATTTCCCAATTTTTTTTGCGTAGAGTTACGTAATAGTTTAATGTGCCTACAGAATACTTGGTTGACGGCTTCGTGAACGGTCGGTTTACACCTTGTATTTAAAAGAGACCATTTTAGTTTTTCAAACGTAACATAACCATAGAATTTTCTTGTACCTCCGACAATTCAGGTAATTCACACAGAAAGCCAGTTTACTTTATAGCAGCAGAGCATTATTTATAAACCAAATCCCATCAGCGTGCAATAATTGGCATCACTTGATCGGTAGCCTGATCATCTATGACAGCATGTAACAGAAAATAGTGATCATATTTAATTAAGGTACAGACCATCAAGAGTCCATCAAGTGGCGAAAATAATCAACTGTCATTTTCAGCTGTCATTCAGGTATTCAGCTGTCATTGAGTTATTCAGCTGTCATTCAGGTATTCAGCTGTCATTCAGGTATTCAGCTGTCATTCAGGTATTCAGCTGTCATTCAGGTATTCAGCTGTCATTCAGGTATTCAGCTGTCATTCAGGTATTCAGCTGTCATTCAGGTATTCAGCTGTCATTCAGGTATTCAGCTGTCATTCAGGTATTCAGCTGTCATTCAGTTATTCAGCTGTCATTCAGGTATTCAGCTGTCATTCAGGTATTCAGCTTGTCAATACCTGAATGAATTCAGCTGTCATTCAGGTATTCAGCTGTCATTCAGGTATTCAGCTTGTCAATACCTGAATGAATTCAGCTGTCATTCAGGTATTCAGATGTCATATAGAAAATTCCAATACCTACTCGACCTATGAATGGAACAGCTGTTAATTTTTCGCGATCTCTATATTGATCCCATGGAGACAGTTACACAGATTGATGATTGATTTGTATCACTCCCTTAAATATAACCACATCTTTCTTTTACACGCTGTATACATGCATTACAGACTGAGGAAAGCATTCATGATGAATCAAACGGTGTTGTAGATGTAGCGTTTTCATTTATCAACTGCAAACGCTTCTTTTTCCTCTCAACATAATCCTTGATTTGTGTCCTAAAGGTGGAGACAATAGGCGACGCTTATATGGTAGTCTCTGGTCTACCTGAAAGAAACGGCGATCTTCATGCGCGCGAGATCTGTCTCATGGCGCTGGCTATTGTGGAAGCAGTGAGAGGATTCGTCGTGAGACACCGGCCTACGCATCGATTGGAGGTGACCCTGTCAAATAATCTGTCTTTTACAGCTTCAGACACTGTTGATGCCTATGTTTTTGCAGATTAAAATTACCCGCGAAATGATCCTTGGAGGAGATCACGACCTTCAGCATTAAGAAATTGAATAGAAGGACTTTTATTATTTTAATTGTAACAGGACACCCGATCCTACTTAAACTTACTTCATGGTTTAAACCAAAAACTTCATTATCTGCCAAGCCCATTACCAACTATGGTCAGCTCGGCTACAAGTCTATCTGTCATACATGCAGCGACCGCTCATCTGAGCTCCAACACCCAGCTGCGGGGTATTATCATAGCCCGAAGGTATTAATAGAATAAAAACAACTAGAATAAAAAAAGAGAAATTATTTTCTACATCATACTATCAAAAGAACCTGAAAAATATTTTGTTTCTTTTTGTCCTGATCAGGTCCGTATAGGAGTCCACTCTGGTCCGGTCTGTGCCGGCGTGGTGGGGGTCAAGATGCCCCACTACTGCCTGTTTGGTGACACCGTCAATACTGCCAGTCGCATGGAGTCTACTGGACAACGTAAGTTCCATGCTTTTGCAGTTAAAGTATACTGTGTGTATCAGAAAGGTGTGGATATGACCACACCTTTCCGATACACACAGTATATTTTAGGGTTGTAGTACAAACAACTTTCTCCATGACACCATGCACCAAAGCTGTCACATTTGCTGGGAAGAGTAGGTATTGAATTTTTTTATGAGATTTCTCTATAAGTATATTTTCGCGATTACTACGATGGTTGAATCAAACCATGAGGTTAAGACCTCACGGTTGCAAGCGAAAAGAGGCCTTTGTAGGTGAAGAGATTGGAATATAAGCAATAGCTTGGGGATTAATTGAAAAATATCAAACTGCACAATGAAAATAAAAATTTACCTAAAGATGCTTAACTTTTACTATGCGCGACTGTTCGTTTCAAACAAATGACTATGGAAAAGATACATTATGATGAACGGGTCCATCCTCATAGATTGATAGTAGTTAACTTTATTTACGTAAGATAACAAAACAAGATGTTATAAAGATTTACGTGGCGGGATGAAGGATAAGGCAGATTTATGTAATAAGAATTACTTTTACAGCTAGATTTGTTAATTAGGAATTTTGTGACTAAGTTAAGTACTGTAATAAAGCTCGGCCAAAGGATACAATGTTTTATTCCTATTTGAGTTTTACTTGAAGTATAAACGTAGCTGTTTTGTCAGTAGTAGCTAACTGTATTTATGTTTAAAAACAACCACAACATACATTTATTTTCAGACAGCTTTGGCATATAGATATACAATGTTTTTAAAAAAAACCCTGTCCGATCTGAAAGGGGCATATAGGTATAGCAATTTTATTACCAAATAAAGTAAGAAACATAAAATATTCATTTAAGAGATGGCGCTAGACTGCGCTGTGGGAAAGAGATGGAGCTATACAGGATTGTATAGCTCCATCTCTTTCCCACACTGAAATAAGAGTAAAACAATACTGCTTTACGAGGTCATGGTAGGCCATCTGGACGTAACCCAAAGGACACCGTCACTTAAATATTTCATTGGCGGTCCGTACACGATGCAATTAATCATAAACTATGTGGTAACCTACTGAAGTTTTAATTTAGCAAGTAGCGTCGTGTATAGACTGCCATGATTGAAATACTAGTGGTGTGACATTCTGGCTTCTCATTGGTGGTTTGAGAATGTACTTACCTGCTGTAACTGCGGTATCTATTTTATCGTTACTTTTGAGTTGCGTTTTGGAAGCCTTATTGAACAGCGACTTTACATCAATCCCAAACACCTGCAGCAAGTTAAACAACAACTCATCCCTTAATCATTTCCAGCCCTCCGGATACACTTAAGCGAAAACACTCGAGCGCTACTCGACCAATGGGGCACCTTCGTAGTCGACCGGCGAGGAGAGGTGGAACTCAAGGGTCGCGGGAGAATGCTGTCACATTGGCTACTGCACTGCTCCGAGCCAGAAGCCAGGCCACCTTCGCAAGGACTCCAGCCACCACCCCAGTATCCTATACTGTTCCCAGCGCTACCACAACCTGCATTATCTTTACAAGTTCCTTATTTAGTTGTAGACCCTCCTACGTTAGCTGCTTGAAGACTCGGAGTCTTTTTTGTATAAATTTGCACTTGAAAGGTATAGAGTATAGGCTAAGCTAGACCTATATGACCGCAGGCATATATTTACGTAGCTCTATCTCTTTCTGTCGCTTAGAAACGTCGTTTACAAGAGCAAGAAAGAAGTGACTTTTTTTACCCTGCTGCACGCTGATGATCCTTCTTAGGGCTGATAAGTCTAGCTCAGCTCTACCATAGATATCTGAAATATTTTATTTGACGTGTGACTGATCGGATTGATGATCATTTTCGTCTATTATTTGTGTCCTTATCACAAGAGTTCGGGCTTCTTTCGTCAAGGCATTAGTTATACACCGTGTAAATCACCTCATCACGAAGCCGTCAACCAAGCATTCTGTACATGAAACTAAGTAACTTTACGCAAAAATTATTGCTGGGAAACGACTTTTTTTTTGGGAGTGTTAAATCATGTTTTGTGGTAGAACTCAATGTAACGCACTCAAAACATTGTGCTGATGGACGGATTGAATAGTACGGGGGTCGTGGAGGTGTTTAAAGTAAAAATCTTACATTCAAAACTTGTATTTAAAAAAATACTTATCAAAAAGTTGGAACTTTGACCCCTAATATCTCCGTAACTAGAAGGTTCCCAGGTATGGTGTAGAACAAAAAAATGATCACAATGACGGGGAGAACCAGTGCCTTTCGGCTTCGTTAAGAGGTGTTTTACACCCTTTATAATAATTAATTCGTTAGTATAAAGTTATGTGTATAAACTTTGGTATTCTAAAAATAATACCTTCATTAACATTGGATCCTAAAATAGGTTTTATTTGAGTTACGAAAACTAACGTAAAATAATATTGTTAAGAGATGGGTATGGGGAAAATTAAAACACAACCAATTAAACACTTATTATTTTTATTTAACACGTAACACTTAAACTTAATCACAAATACACAACTGATCACTATTCACTTAAAATTTTAAATATAGCACTAGTAATTCACTCCGATCGCTTCTTTCCGTAGTCGAAATCAGACTGCGCTCTCGCTAACCCGTCAGCTATTTATATGGTCGACCCACCTTCGAGAAACTTCTTTAACTTCCTTGAACCACTAGACAGTTCCATAGGGTAACCATTCTTCCAGAACGTTTCACAACTTTCTTAAACCTTTTAGATTATAGTTCCATAGGGGAACCCATATGTCCAGAAAGTTCCAGAACTTTCTAGAAAAGACATTTCCATCGTAAAACATTATAGGATTATTCTCTTCTAGACAGGTCCATTAAAATGGAACATTCTAGACTCGAACGTAATCCTAGAATGTTCTTGTAATACAGACGACGTAACAATATTAATAGTAATAATATTTCAATCTTAAAAAATAAAAGGTCAACCACGTCTTAAATTACCATTAAACAACCCTGCTGTCAAATACAAGCCTAAAAAAACAATATTTTATGATAAATGCGTTCAATTTCATACTAAACAGACCGCCATTATCCATAAAAAAATGAGGGATGAACTAGAAATAACAGCAACGTAACTCAAATGCTAATTTTATGAACATTTTATTCGCGTACACGAGTTAATGACTTGACAGTGATAACATTTACATTTTACTAGCTGGTACATCACTATAGACGTTTAACGAGATCATTTGCATTTATTCCATAAAGTATTAAACATTTGTAACGTACAGATGCATTTGAATAATCTCAAATGCAATTTATTCTCGCTTGGGAGGACGGATAGAACTTTATAATGACATGACAAGTGTGTTTCTACGCAAAGCAAATTATAGCTGGTGAACTATTTAGAATAACTCGGTTTTTGTCGCGAGTTTTACTCGGGCATTTGTTTTTGAATACTCTACGCCCTGGCTCTAAAAAGTAACATGTCCGATTTTAAGGCAAAAAAAAACTTGAATATTTTGATATTTTGGAATGGTTAGGGAATAATTTTGCCAAATTGCTTTAATTATCAGTTTAAAAGTACTATCATTTATGTGGTAAAATACAATAATCATTTATTGCGTGAAAAACATGTCAATTTATATTACATTAAATATTTTACACTTCAGAACTATTTCCGTCTTACGAATTTCACCTCTTTGGAGAAACCGAAGGTTTTGTTTGTGCATAAGATAATTATCCAGTTTTGGAAACCCAAACTCAATGACATATGACATAAAGTTCAAATTCCTTCGTAACCTATTGTCAATCCGTCTTACCAAATTTTGATCAACACGTGACCTGACGCGAGTTAAACATTTTTAACCCGTCACAATGCACAACGCCGCTAAAGAAGTTTTCACTTTAAAAACACTGTGTGGTGGTGTAAGTGTTTAAACTGACATGGTTACTAACTTTCATTAACACTGGAAACGGAATATTAACCATGTTTACCATTTAATGAGTTCCCGATATTTCGGCGCTGTTGCAAGTGCACTTATCACGGATGAATTATGAATCAAAAACTACTAAAAATCAGCTTTTCCATATACATTTTGACCGTGTAGGTATTGCAATTTTGCAGGGAACAGATGTTTTTTTGTTAATCTCGTGGCTAAATAATAAAAGCCGCACGGGTCGATTTTTAAGGTTAAGCCGTGCTTGCCGAGGTTGCTCCGTGGATGGTTGACCATAATTACATTTATATTACGAGTTTCCTCCGTGCCTCAGAAAGCACGTTAAGCCGTTGGTACCGGCTGTCATTTGTAGGTCTTTTACAGTCGTTACGAGTAGTCAGAAGCCAAAAGTCTGACATCCAGTCTTATTAAGGGGTATCGTATTACCCAGTCAATGGGTTGTGGAGGTCAGATAGGCAGTCGCTTCACGTAAAATACTTCTACTCACCTGCATCAGAATGATGTACCTACTGAGTACGTGGCAAGCGTTTTCGCGTTGGTGTCCCTTCCACCTTCTCTAAGGAAATTGTAAACATGATAAATATACCGTTTCTAGTGTTAATGATAAAATGGCGGTGTTAATCAACTTACTATAAATCCTTTGTTAGTTGCGTAGTACGGCCAATGAGTCTAAAGTTTTAGTCTATGCTACAGGCCACTACGAAATCATTTTCAGCCTGAGCAATAAATCACTTACGAATTTGGTGTTGGCCGAAAGTTTTTCCACACGATTCACTGTTTGTATTGCTAACATATCACAGCTTGTTAGGCAATATTTTACCGAGTTATAAGTAAACCAAAAAATACTATTACAACATACTTTACGGGTAAATTTTGCAGAAAAACACGTGCCCAACTTTATAAAACATTGCGTAAAATGATTTTCTGAAATATTCATTCTTATTTCTTTATTCAACCGACTTTTCCCCTCTCCTTAAAACGAGCAGTAATTTAACTGTAATTTTCTCCGAGTTTCTCACGGGTGCGTAAAACCATCTGCTATGGAAGATTACACACCATGGCTGTACAATGTACATACAGCCTGACAAATGAGGGACAATATGTTTAAATTATGCGCGTTCTTACTGGGCAGAAATATTTATAAACATTTCACTGCATGAAAATGTTACAAACTTTAAAAATAAAAACGGTGAATGGAACTAATACGTTCTAAGTAAGTTGTACTTTTGTTTTTTTTTTTAAAATTAGTATGTGTACGAAAATGTTTGTTATGTTTCGATTATTCGTTTCGATTATTGACGTTTATGATTTTCATAGACTTTAAGTTTGGCTTCACAATATTGAACAAAACACCTTAATTAGAGTTTAAGAACATAATATTTTTGTCACAAAAAATCTTCGTCCCTCTTTTAATTTCATCCAAACTTTGCTCCAGCATTTATCTAAAATCGATAGTTTCTGTACTCTTAGTATGTAGAAGTTACCCCTTTCCGTCTAATGAAGGATATCTTTCGTTTCGATATGTTTGTTGAAAAGTTCCATCGGTCTTTTCAGAAGTCTTGATTTGTATATTGATTGAAATTAGTAGTAGATTTTATTTTTATTGAAATGTTTTTTATGCGTGACTTGCCTGTGCTACTACCATACTTACAACCAGTAGTAAAAGGGGCAAAAAAAAAACCACCATAAATTCTAGCTATATACTAACCTAGTACTTTTGCTTGGTTATTTTAATTTCTTTTTATTTTTACAAATTGTCTTTTAAATGTGTTATTATCATCATCACAATTTTTAATATTTTTTTTTCTTTTTACATTTGCTACCGCCCGCGTTAGTAGCACGGGCAAGTCTCGGTTTTATATCATAAAGGGTGTAAATATACCCTTAAGCAACCTTAACGAAGCTTAACGAAGCCGAAACGCACTTGTTCTTCCCGACATTGTGATATTTTTTTTTGCTGTGGACCATATCTAGGAACCTTCTAGTTACAGAGATATGTGGTCAAAGTTCCAACTTTTACATAACTTTTTTTTTAATATTCCTTTCGAAGGTTGCAAATTTACTTGAAATACCTCCATAACCCGTTTACAATGCATCGATCAGCACAATGTTTTGAGTGCGTTACATTGAGTTTTTACCATAAAACAAGATTTTTGGACTATTCCCGTTTGAGCACCTATTTTTAGAGCACCTATTATTGAGTGCTACATTTACGGTGCACAATGCATTGGTGCCCCCAAAAAATAGGTGCTCTAGGTGCTCAAAGGGAATACTCCAGATTTTGCACCTGTTTCCAAAAACCAGCAAAAAATTAAATGCGTAGAATAGGAGATAATCCAATTTTTTTTTCTTTGTCCGTCGGGTAGTTTATTGAAAAGTATTGGACACGTATTTTTTCTTTTTTCACGTGGTCATAAAATTACGGAGATATATTGAGTTGAAATGGCGCATGACGTCACATGTAGGTAAGTTTTATACCTACTTGTGACGTAATAAGCCCCCACTCTCCAACTTTAATGAGTTTTAACTAAGTAATTTTTTGATATTTTGATAAAACAAAAAATACGTGTCTAATTTTTTTGTATTACCTGTCTGACGGACAAAATAGAATGTCGTTTTCTTTACCCAGTCCGCACCCCTGTTACTTAGTTTGATGTACAGTATGCTTGATTGACGGCTTCGTGAAGCGTGTTTACCACCCAAAATAGTGATAAGTAATAGATTTATTTTAATGATTGTCGTTAAAATAAATCTTTGTGTATGATAAATAGGTACTTACTTAGTAGGTATACTTAAGAGCTTTTATACCTTACCGCTTCTCATACAAACTTTCAAGTCGTTATTTTCCGAAATGACTGAACCGATTTAAATGAAACTTTAAACGCATAAGCAGGATACATAGATCTAAAAAGTACTAAAAAATATTTTCAAAATTTGTTTAAAAAAAAAGAGATAATTGGAAATTTCTGTTTCTATAGAAAATTTATAAACGGTCTAATTTAACTGTAATACTATTTTTCGAAAAAGTTTTTAGTCACTTTTTAGATCTGTGTATCTTGCTTATGTGTACGAAGTTTCATTTAAATCGGTTCAGTTATTTCGGAAAATAACGACTTGAAAGTTTGTATGAAAAGCGTTAAGGTATAAACGCTCTTAAGTGTAAACAAAAGTATATTATGTTAAGAGTACTGTAAGATATTTTCCATGTAATTGACCTCACGCCTTTGAATATATTGTCTAGACAAAATGGGCCGAACACCTACCTAAATATAGAGTCACGATATTTTGTTACAAACAATTTGATAGATGTCTTGCAAAATTCATTTTTGGAGATTAATTAGAAGATGTACATTAATTTCATTATTAATAACACTTGCAACGGGATATTTACCATGTGTATTATTTGTTTCGAGTTCCCGATATTTCGGCGCTGTTGCAAACGCCATGATCACGGATAAACTGAAGTTATTGCGGGTGAGTGTTTATGTGCAGACAAATCGGTCTACCCTCTTCCGTGTTCGTTTTTTGTGCTCCGTACCACTACCACTGTCACTCACAACTCGATTCTGTTCCCGACATACGAAACTCACTGTGTCCACTCGCGAACTTTTTACGACCCTTTTTCGGTTTTTACACAGTTGAACCACTGGATTCCAGGCTCTCGACAGTTGAAACCCATCCTCCCGGTTGAAGTTCTTATATTTAGTAATTTCAATTGCTTCTCTTACCAGTCTAGGTATATAGTGGCGTTCTGTCGAGATGACCTGAGGGTTATGTAACTCAATCCAGTGGTTCGATCCTGATTCAAGGAGATGTTGAGCTATGGCCGATTTTTGAGTGTCATTATTTTTCACCGCCCTGATGTGCTCCGCTATTCGACAAGCCACCGTACGCTTCGTCTGACCGATATACGACTTGCCGCAACTGCAATCCACTTTATAAACACCGAGATGGAAAATGAGAGGACAATTCCATTCTTAGACGTGAAAATAGAGGTTCGTGCAGACGGTTCTCTAGGCCACTCAGTCTATCGGAAATCGACTCACACGGATCGTTATCTACACGCTGATTCTCACCACCATCCCAGACATCTGAACTCTGTAGTGACTTCACTCACCAACCGTGCATATGATTTATGCGACGAGGAACATTTACGTGCTGAGTTGACACATGTACGGAAGGTCCTACAGAGGAACGGATATACTTGTAAAACCGCACAAGTCAACCGAAAAACTGTTCGTAAGCACCGGAAGTGCGAGGTTGAGAGCCAGCCAGCATTTTTGCCGTACGTGAGGGGAGTGACAGATAAGGTTGCTAACATTCTTCGGAAATACGCCATAAAGACTGTCTTCACACCTTTAAACAAACTGTCGCAGACGCTGCGTTCGCCGAAGGACAACTTTCCGTTAGAAAAACCTGGTGTTTATAAAGTGGATTGCAGTTGCGGCAAGTCGTATATCGGTCAGACGAAGCGTACGGTGGCTTGTCGAATAGCGGAGCACATCAGGGCGGTGAAAAATAATGACACTCAAAAATCGGCCATAGCTCAACATCTCCTTGAATCAGGATCGAACCACTGGATTGAGTTACATAACCCTCAGGTCATCTCGACAGAACGCCACTATATACCTAGACTGGTAAGAGAACCAATTGAAATGACTAAATATAAGAACTTCAACCGGGAGGATGGGTTTCAACTGTCGAGAGCCTGGAATCCAGTGGTTCAACTGTGTAAAAACCGAAAAAGGGTCGTAAAAAGTTCGCGAGTGGACACAGTGAGTTTCGTATGTCGAGAACAGAATCGAGTTGTGAGTGACAGTGGTAGTGGTACGGAGCACAAAAAACGAACACGGAAGAGGGTAGACCGATTTGTCTGCACATAAACACTCACCCGCAATAACTTCAGTTTATCCGTGATCATGGCGTTTGCAACAGCGCCGAAATATCGGGAACTCGAAACAAATAATACACATGGTAAATATCCCGTAGTAAGTGTTATTAATAGTGTTAGTGACCATGTCAGTTTAAAAACTTATATTAATTTCATTATTAGCTAGTAGTACAATAATCCTCGATTTGTTATTTTACAAGAACTTAGAAATTATATCTGATTTTCGATTTCATAACGTAGTCTTTATAATTAGTATAAAAGATTTATTATTCGTTAGAAAGTTTTTATTTTAAGATTGCCTTCAAAGTATTTTTCGAAGAACCAGTAGATATAATTATGTAGTTCTTTATGATTAGTTAATCGTTTCATAGTAGTAGAGAGATTTGGATGAGACCTACATTCAGCATTGGGTGGCTAATGGTTGAAGAAGAATTCGTTTCAGTTCATCCGTTCCGTAAAATAGGAACCAGGTATCAGTAGTGCCAAATTGCATAGATTTATTTAGTAGTAGGTACACCATTTTGACATTGTACTATCTCACTCATAATATTTAGTATCATAATATAGATTCTATATCGTTGTCCCTAAATGTCTATTTTTATATGAATGTTGAGACAAATTTAAATAGATGCTTTTATTTATTTTATGTCAATTAACTGTGAAAAATGACAAATATTTTCTATGTTTGGTGATAAAATAAAAGACGAAAATTGTATTGTGGTTTTATTTTACGAAGTGCAAAAATTAGGCGAATCTAGGTTATGAATAGAGAATAAACGACTTTGTTTGTGTTGAGAATTGGGCAGACAACCTAGACAGGCAAATGAACTAACAGTTAAGCCTAAGAATAAGACTGCTACGTCTAGTGATCTTAATATTACTCAAAGCAATCGTGAACTACTCAAAAACAACTACTAACACACAAACAAAGATGACAAGAATAAATTATTCTTTAAAATCTAATACAAAATCACTCTCTCGCGCTAACGCATCTAACTTACTCTTCATCACAATGGTATAGTTAGACGACTTCTTCCTCAAAATCTCTAACAACAATATGAACACAGATATCACACAGCCAAAACCTAGGCAGAGGAAACAACTGAGCGTCTGATGTTGAGTCAGCGGCGACGGATCAGAAGTAATCGTGGGCGCGTATGTCGTCTTAGTAACGGCGTCTTTTTCCAACAAACCACTTTCTATCATCCTTGGCATCCATGTTATGAGTGGTCTCACAAACGGAGAGTACATCCTCATCCATACAACCAATGGCACAGTCAAAATTGAGTCAGGCAATACGTGACCACATTCGTTCTCCTTCTTTCCTTGTGCCGCGCAATACGCGAAAGCATACTCCAAAGAGGTGGCCAACACGAACTTCTTCTTACCATCCAATATATCACAGAATACGTCATCAAACTTAACTTCAGGGATTATTTCAAATTCATCCCTGATTAAGTCGTCGAATTCGAAATGAGCATAAATACCAGCACGACCACCAAACTTGTAGCCATTGTCAAGAGCTTCCTTTAAGTTCGCGAAATTGCCGGTCAGAGTGTCTGTCTTCAAAGCACCAATGAGAACGCTTTGATACGCATTCCTAACGACAAAAGTGAACCACAACCACAATCCAACAATGTAGAAGTCTCGAAATCGTCTCGGAGCGACTCTTATCGTTTGACCAAGCATAGCTCCCCATACTCTAAAAGCAGCACCCTGAACTTTGTCAAAGTTTTTGAAATAACGATTGCTAAAGCGCTTTGTGCGTTTAAACTTCAACACAAAAGGAAGGGATGTGACCAAAAAGGTAACCACTAGGAGGATAAGCCACAAGTACCCGTTTAGTGGTGAAAGCAGTCGCCACCACATCGGTCCCGGAGCTACTGGAGGAGCCAGCCACGCTATACGAATTCTGAAATACGGCATAGAGTAATCCAAGAGACCCAATCTATCTACTCCTAAAGGTATGGTACAAGTCGAAATATTTGCGAACCCCGAAATGACATCATTCAGAGAATCAGACCAATTCTTAGCTCGATCCGAATCGATGCTTATGTAGTCTCTTGCAGTCACTATAGGAGTAAAATTCATGATATCTCGAAGTAGCCTCACTATAGTTTTCTTTATTATTTGTAGTGGAATCTTCTTGTCTATACCCCCCTGATGGTAGATCTTGTTAGTTGATATGTACAGAGGACACTCGTGCATGTTACTCATCTTATCAGGATAAATGTCATAGAAAGACATGTCTGGTTTCCAGTAGTTGATTAGGACAGGCTCGGTATTTTGACAGTTCAAATGATTTTTATACGGATAGTAGGTGTACAAAGCCACATTGCCTTTCTTGTCTTGTCTTGTGATGATGACGGCATCAGTAACGTAGTAACTCCACAATATCCTGGTAACGTGTTCTATTTTTTTGTGATTCGAGTTTATAATTATTATGAATTTGGCTCCACCGTTGAAAAGGTTTCTTCCTCTCAGATCTGGCTTCAACCTACCCAACAACCTCATGAAAGATTGGTAGTTATCCACGATGATGACCACTTGCTGCGCCGGGTCAGCTCCTCTACTTTCAATCATCACAGTACCTTCGTACGCTTTCAGGAAATCGGTGACAAGTTTATCATCAATATCTTGAAAAAGAATAACAGTTGTTTGTCGATAATTAAAATTATGATTCGCTACATCTATAGCACAACTTATGGCATAGTCTTGTTTTTCTAAACATGTTACAGTTTTTAGATATACTATTGCAAAGTAAATAAAGATTTTTAGAAAATCATAAACCATTTTGAAAGAACTGTTTTCAACGGAGATTCTACAAAAAGTGCCGTTTGTTTCTTTGGTATAAAGTTGATGGACTTTGGACTGATTTTGATAGATGATCAGAGGTAATAAATCTTCTTTTGTTTTAAATGCTGCGTTGGCGTTCGCTGCAGACATCTTTCGTTCAGATTTTGATCGATGCATGTTACTAATGCAGTTACAAAGTAAAAAATGAAAGGGTTTCTAAATCGTGATAAATTGAGTTTGGAATGGCGTTCAATCATATAGCAAGTCACATGTTAGATAAAGAATATCAGAATAATGGGCTTGATCGACAAAAACGTTATTGTAGTGGGAGATTTTAATATTGCATTTAGAAAAACAGTCTTTAAGATTTAACAAAATTATAACAGTAAGCTAAATTATTTAGTAAGGCACTCTGATAGGTCTGGCACTATATGCAAGATACAGGTTTTTCATCTAGTTCGGATATAAGCTGTATTGTTTTCATCGTAGCTTACAACACATTGGACTAATTAACTGTCCTATCTTAGGAGATGAAGAACCGGGTGTAAAGTTTCTCATACTTGAAAAGGGAAAATACTCCGACCAGACGGGTGTTGTTGTGTCTGGTAGGCTACTGCCCGATGGTTGTTGTTGGTTCTTTCTATATTGTCTTAAGTCGCGAATAACTTTAATAGCGCGATTCAGAACTTTGATTTTAGTTCTTTATTTTTCACTAGCTTATGCCCGCGGCGCCGCCCGCGTGGAGTTCGATAAGTGTCCCATGAAAACATACTATCGGAATAAAAAGTATTCTATGTGTAAATCCAGGTTATAATCTACCCGTGTGCAAAATTTTATCCAAATCCATTCAGTAGTTTTTGCGTGAAAGAGTAACAAACATCCATCCATCCCTCACAAACTTTCGCATTCATTATTAGTAGGATAGAAACCGCTGTAGTAATTTTTGAAAAGTTGCTGTTTACTTTTTGTATTGCTGCTACATATCTTAAATAAGGAATCCATTAGCTCGTCTAGTTAAAACAATCTTAAATGGATTAACGGTACGGTAAACGGTAACAGTATTAAAATTTATTGAACAACAAAGCTTTCACTGACAAGTCTGACAAAATGAAATTGATCTTTATTTCCATGTAAAATAAAGTTTCTGTTGGACTGCAGCAGGAATATACGTTATAACCAAGTTTATAACGTTCTGCACCATTGCGCACGTGCGCTCCGTCACCATGACAACGCACATAACAACATAACTATAAACAAAACAGCATCGCCAAATTGTATTCACCAATTTAATCTAAATAATAGCTAAGATCAAATGACATACATATTACGTCATATGTGAACTTCAGTATAAAGTTCGGTCAACGATTTGTGGCAATTAGTTTTAACGAACCCATTTATTTTGAGACAGTGTTAAATTATAAATTATAACAGTAATTTTTACTAATTTATTTGTGTTGAATATAAGTAAAGCAGTTATTTAAAATTTTGCTGAATTATTTTAGTACTAAAAATTATGAAAATAAAAGCGTTGCGTCATCGCGTTTGGTATTGGTTGGGAACAGTTACAAGTATGATAATAACAGTGAATGCAAAGGAACTGGAAATGCCGGGTACATGTCAACAAGGATACTATTATGAGCCTAGTGCTCTCAGCTGCATAACCTGTCCAGCTAATGCCTCTATGGTCGCTTCCGCTGATGGTAAGTAAATTTGATAAAATATGGTCACCCAGTTCCCGTGACTAGAGTGCTGGCCTAATTCTTCGTCTGACTTTTTTAATGCTTCTGATTCTTTTTTGTAGGTTCTTAAGCATTGGACGTTATGTTGTTTCGCTAGTGCAATAGTGGTTTTATATTTATATATATCTCATTATCTTTGTTGCCATATCATGCTTCATACAGTCCATCCATCGATTCTTTGGTCTTCTCGACTCTTATACCCATCCACATTCATGCTCAAAACTTTCCTCATGGCATTTTTCTCATTCCTCCGCATCACGTGGCCATACCAAGCCCATATTTACATTTATAAATTTACCAATACTGTTTGAAAGCCTTCTATGTCCAGCTTAATGATCATGACCGACAAAAAATAAACGCAGGCAATCCAAATAAATCCACTGCATATACGGCGTGGTGTTTATTTAGCCCCTACTGTTCAAAATCAAAATCAAAATCAAAATATTTTATTTTACATAGGCCTACATGGGCACTTATAAAACGTCATCAAAAGGTGCACGGTTCGGGTTGGTCGTTTCCTATGGAGAAGAACCGGCAAGAAACTCCATGGTTACTCTTTCAAAATCATTTGGTTTTACAATATTTGAAGTTACAGCGTTAGTACTTAAGTATGGGAGGACAGCGTAGGCCCGAAAATAAGTCGATTGCTTACTACAGACGGTAGTAATAGAGAAAAAAAAAAAAAAAACAAAGTCTACAATGTCCACACATTCACAAAAAATAGGTAAATATAAAAAGAATCTATACAAAAGTAAAAATAAAACAATAAAAGAACACTAACTTAAACAATAGACACAGATGTTATCATCAGTGCTGTAACTATTCTGAACAATGAACGAAAGGTGCAATGATTGAAAAATTATTGTAAAAAAAATAATAATAATAAAAAGAATGGAAAAAATAATATTGGGAATAGTTAGAGACATCCACACATTTGTGTCGTTTATGAGCTACCAGGGAAGCCGCATGAGCAGAAGGAACTACAGCCAAACTTCTTTATCTTCAACGTAGTCCTTAATTTTGTAATATGCTTTTTTAATAAGGACACGTTTGAGCCAATTTTTAAACTTTCCATCGGTCAGTTCTGTAACTGAATTCGGCAGCTTATTATAAAAGCGTATACTGTTTATAAGAAATGACTTGCTAGTTTTTGTTAATCTAAATTTGGGTATTACAATTTCGTGTTTACTGCGCGTGTTTATATTATGGAAGTCGCTTCTAATTTTGAAAAGCCCTCGGTTTTTGCGGACATATAAAATACATTCTAGGATATAAAGTGAAGGCAGTGTCAGTATATCGATCTCTTTAAATTTTTCTCTGAGGGACTCGCGAGGACCCATTTTATAGATCGCGCGGACTGCTCTCTTTTGCAAAATGAAAATTGAATCAACGTCTGCTGCCGATCCCCACAGCAGAATGCCATAAGACATAATACTGTGGAAATAAGCGTAGTATACTAACCTAGCTGTGGCTACATCAGTTAGCTGCCTTATTTTCCTAACTGCATAGGCAGCTGAGCTTAACCTCCCCGCGAGACTTCCAATGTGCGCGCCCCACTGCAGTTTTGAGTCGATAGTAATCCCTAAGAATACAGTTTCCGCGATAACATCAAGTTTTTTACCGTCAAGATTTAAATTTAGGTCACGTTGTGTTACATTTGGTAAAGAGAACTTGAGACATTTTGTTTTGTTTGCATTCAGTAAAAGATTGTTAGCTGCGAACCATTTCGAGAGAACAGTTAGACTTTCGTTGACATGTATGAGATCCGTATCTTTTCTATGAATTTTAAAAATTAGCGAATTGTCATCAGCAAATAGAATTATATCCGATAATTTGGCCATCATATAAGGGAGATCATTGATATAGACAAGAAATAGAAAAGGCCCGAGAATTGAACCTTGAGGCACACCCATCTTTACTATAGACCCAGAGGACGTCGCCCCATTTACATTTACTTTTTGCTGCCGGTTTGATAAATAGGAAAGAACAAGATCGGCAGCTCGACCACGAATTCCGTAGTGATGTAATTTACAGATCAGTGTGTTGTGGTCGACACAATCGAACGCTTTTGAGAGATCACAAAAAATGCCAATAGCGTCTTGAGACTTCTCCCAGGATTCTAGAATGTGACTGATGAGTTTAACTCCCGCGTCCGTTGTTGACCTACCCTTCGTGAAACCAAACTGCTAATCATGCAGTATCCTATTAGAGTTGAAGTGTGAGAGCATCTGGTCCAACATGATTTTTTCATAAATTTTACTCAACGCTGGAAGCACAGATATCGGTCTATAATTAGAAGGATCACTCTTACAACCTGATTTAAAAATTGGTACCACTTTACTATGTTTCATCAAATCAGGAAACTTGCCACTGTCCAAACATTGATTGAATATGCCTGTTAGGACAGGAGCAATAGAGTCAATAATGTTTCCAAGAACCTTGACGGAAATCCCCCATAAATCTTCAGTGTTTTTTTATATTGAGACTTTTGAATGCGTTTTTGATTGTGGAAATACATACTGGATTAAATTTAAAGTTTGGTATATCCTTTGTGAAGCTCTCCTTAAGAAGGCCTTCAGCTAATTCAACTGAAGAGGGGAGAGATTTCGTAACCTCTAACGGAATGTTAGTAAAGAAATTGTCTAGCGTCTCAGCGACTTCTAACTTATCAGAAATAGTTTTGTTATCTATTTTTAAAGACAATTCACTCTTATCATGTTGTTAAGTCTTTCCGGTTTCTCTGTTTATAACCTGCCACACAGTTTTTATTTTATTATTAGAATTACCAATTTTATTACTTATTATTTGAGATTTTGCTTGAGCGCAGACACTTTTGAATATTTATTTGTTCTTCTTATTGTTATTATTGTTCCACTGCTAGACCAAGACAAGCAACTTGTATACCTTCCTATCCCAAGGTTTCGGGTGCTCCTGCGCCGAACACAGCGTGCCAGCAGGTGTAGATCGCTGCAGACCGTGCAACGCCACTGAAGTGGTGTCTGCAGACGGTACCACATGCGTGGCGCGGAGGTGCCAGAATGTTGCCGGTAGAATCGCGTGCAGGAAGTGTCCTGGGGACTATATTACAGGTATGAAATGCTTAAAATACCTCGACACGTCATCTTATGGTAAACAACTAAAACACAAATATCTTACCCTACTATAGCTGTTTTTCAATCCCAATCACAATCGCCTCGAGGATTTAACAAATAAACACGAATTTAAACTACAGGCTCATCATCTTCCTGCCCTTATGCCATGTTACTTAGGGTCGGCGCAACAGGTGGCGTACCATGACGTCTTAAAACATTATTGTTCCATTCTCATTCCAGAGTGAAAAAGAGACGGAGCTATACAGGTCGTCTAGCTCCATCTCTTTCCCACTCTGGAATAGGAATGGAACAATAATGTTTTAAGTTCATAGTACCCCCCAGGTTTTTTCTTCCTTTCTCCCCTATCACTTGTCACGCAATGATTTACACGTTTTTCTTTCATATTTCCTCACACGATTAAACGATGGATGGATTCATCCATCGTTTAAAATAGTGCGAATTCAAACTCTAGGCAGCTCCTGAGATGATCCTGGTTAAAAGTCCCAAAAACTTAACCCATTCCAGAACCACATGCTGAACAGTCTAGACCATAGACGCAGTAAGACAAATACTTACTTAACAAAACCCTTTTCTCCAACCAGTTACTCAAAACATCGACGGTACTCCTCTCAAAGAAGTGCAGTGCGTGAAATGCGCGCGCGGCTACAAGGCACAGAACAACGTTTGCGCACGATGCGAGGCTTGTACATGCACTAAGAGCCAGGTCATCGTCAGCGGCATCTGTGTGCCGAAGAGCTATGTGAACTCTAGGCCTAAGTATGAGGAAGGTAGTCTACATCCACTGGCTCTGTTGAATGTGGTGAAACATGAGTATTTGTGCATGGTAAGTTGAACTTGATGGCCATTTCTTATGGCTTTTGTATTATACAAGGTGTTGTTTTGCATCCTCGTCAAATTCAAGGAAGTAACTATGCTAATGATTCTCGTCCCGAATCAAAAATAAAATGGGTAGGTAATTTTTTTTTCTTATTTTCGCAAATCGGTTAGTGTGGACCACTCGTGTTTTAAACGCGGGCCGTCTTCTCGCCCTATAACCGCGCTTCCACACATACAAACAATCTCAAACGTTTATTCGATAATTTCTTATTCCCTGAACCACGTTAAGGGGGTTATTCTGAAATACTGACAGACTTAAATAACCAAAAAAATCTGTGTTTATTAGTAATTAACTAGGTACCGTCATTTTAATTGATTATTTATGTCTTTTGTGACAACCTCCTGAATTTTTACGAGGATACAAAACAACACCTTGTATTTGATTATTATTTAGTTCTTTGGAAATCAAATAACTTACTGCAATATTTTTCATTAAAAGTTGTCTTAAACAAGATCTGATTTCAAAGCTTCAAGACCAAGCTAACTGACCAAGGTTGATGACTATTTTTTGTGGCAATTATAGAATAATATAATTATAGTTTGTGAAAAATACACCGGTATAATATAAATATCCTTCAAAACATTTTTTTAGAACACACCTTTATCGGGATGGCAACTCGGGGTTTACTTTTAACGTACGTGAACTCATTCAATAGCCCAAATATCAAAACCCTGAGAAAACTTATCTTACATATCTTATTAGAGATTGGTGATCTTATTAGAAATTGGTCAGCAATGTGAAATGTGGAAGCTTTTATGATTACGTATACAGGAGATCGGAAAGCGTGTTAAGGTTTTTAAGGAACATAGTTTAACAGATAGTAATCATCATTAATATCAGCTGACAAAAAATTAAAAAATCGGACTTACTTCTTCCCATGCTAGTACGGGGCTTTTAGGTTTGAACCTTGCATTAAATATAAACAGCGATTTTTTTCTTGAATCGTGTACTTGACCTTAGCTCTCCAAATAATAAAAAAAATTAAACATTTTCCAAGGCCGGATCAAGGTCAAAAACACGAAAACGCGTTTTTGTGAATAAAAACGTGGGCAAAATTATTAACAGGACGAATTTAATTATTTTAGGTAAAGAACTGGTGACAGTAATATATTTTTTCAGAATTAAACATTTTCGTCCACGGAAATTTCGATAAAAAAACATTTACGTAATTTTTGGATTGTACTTGAGGCAAAAATATAAACAGCGCTTTTTTTACATAAAATAACTTAAATTAATATATTAAACCTCCGTTAAAAAAATTAAACAAATTTGACTCACGGAAGTTATTAATATCAGTTTTTTTACAATAGCGGTCGGGGCAAAAATGTAACAGGGTTTAATTTTGTTTAACTTTCATCTAAAGGCTATTTCTAACCAATTTACACGAAAATTAAACACTTTATAGCAAATACTGAAAAAAAATAAAAATAATGTTTATGTAAAATACGTTTGCAAGCTTCATTCTTGTATTTGGTGCAGCGCTTTCATAGGAATTTGATCTTTCCGTAATATATTTAAGGTGTAAAATCGCGTATACGTAACAAAACACTATTAAGACTTACAAATGTTTTGATGTGTTCCCGGTTGTCATACTTTCAAGTAAATATCTGATTCCCTAGCACGAGCGCATGGTGTAAATGTAAAATGTCGATGTTCACGTTACGTTGTTCGTCAGAGTCATCCATATATACGAAATAAATTATGAAATATTGTACGTAATACAAGTATTTTCCATTTTGAAATCGACGTATTTACGATCCGTTTAAATCAGTTTTTAATCAATATAAAACCTGATACTGCTGTGCAAATTGCAAAAAGCGTAAGAAAATTTGAACATCACGGGCCAAATGAAATTTTTCGTCGCACGCGATATTTTTTTTTTTTATTCATAATGTTAATGACTAGCTTTTGCCCGCGGCTTCGCCCGCGTGAAGTTCGGCAATTGCCCACGTATGCGTTAACCACCCCAAAATAATGTCGAAAATAGTCATTTAAATGTTATAGATAATAGTTGTTGGCCACGGCTTCGCGCGCGCGTAAGTGTAAGTATAGGACACATTTTAATAGTTGTGTAAAAATCTGCGCTTTTCGAAGTAAGACGCCACATAATTCATTCTGGTTAGAAAAATGCTTCGATCACAAAAATGTATATTACGGCGTTTTTTTTTTTAATTTTTTTTTGTGTTGTTAGGGACCTAAATGGGTTGAACCAGAATTTATTTTATACATGTTTTCCGAGTGACGATGCTGTAGCTCAAATGCCCCGGTCATCCATCCACCTAGCGATATAGGTTATGGTGTAAATGAGATAACTTACTTAACTTTCAATATTTTAAATTAAAAAATACTCAGATTAAACCAATCTTTTTAACTCCCGGAAAACTACACCGTGTAAATCACCTCATCACGAAGCCGTTAACCAAGCATTCTGTACATGAAACTATGTAACTTTACGCAAAAATTATTGCTGGGAAACGACTTTTTTTTTGGGGGGTGTAAAATCATGTTTTGTGGTAGAACTCAATGTAACGCACTCAAAACATTGTGCTGATGGACGGATTGAATAGTACGGGGTTCGTGGAGGTGTTTAAAGTAAAAATATTAAATTAAAAACTTGTATTTAAAAAAATACTTGTCAAAAAGTTGGAACTTTGACCCCTAATATCTCCGTAACTAGAAGGTTCCCAGGTATGGTGTAGAACAAAAAAATGATCGCAATGACAGGGAGAACCAGTGCTTTTCGGCTTCGTTAAGAGGTGTTTTACACCCTTTTATACTAATGAATTATCCTAGCTCTTCTGTGTAAATGACGTTTGCGGTGTTTCCTTTTGGGGCTAAAATTACTAAGATACTCGCCGAGCTCACTTCGGAGCACGCAACATAAAACTGCACACGTGAGAAACAGTTATCACTTAAATCAATGCCAGCCATAGCCTAGGGGAGGATATAGAGACATTGCGTATTTTAATTTTTATTATTTGCACCTAGAAAATGAGGTCATCATTTTCGTTATCGGCGACCCTGAAGTCCACAAAAACGACACTTGTGAAAGAAAAACCGAATGTTTTCCTCGCCGTCAATTTGGTCAGCAACCCCAAAAACCACGAAAACGACACCCATGCACGAAAAACAGGAAATTTTCCTCGGGGCCATCTCCGATTTTTTTTTATTGCCAGCGACCCGCTAAAACCACGAAAACGACACCCGTGAAGCCATTGAGTCGCGCAATTGTCCAGCCCTCGAGTGTCGGTCACGCAAGTGTCCATGCGCGCAAATATCTTTTCGCGTAAATGGGTTACCGCAAGTGTCCTTCCCACAAATGACCCAGATTCCCTAGAAGTGTGTACTTAAATGAAGTTTTTTTTAGCGTATTTGTCCACACAAACGTGCTAACACAAAAAACAATAACAAAAAAATGCCATCCCTGTTTTCGTCTGAGGGGTGGAATTTTCAAAAAAATAGATACGTGTTTCACGTCAATTCAATCGAGAAACACAAGTAGTGAATTTCAAGCTGTGAAAAACTTTGAACCCCTATCTCACCGTCTTAGGGGGTAAATTCTTAAAAACTCTAAAATACGTATTTATTTATTTCTAACCAGAAGCTTGTATATGAAATTTCAGCCTTCTAACTTAAAAAATGACGAATTTCCATACAAACTTTCATCCCCTATTTAAGTCCGTTAGGGGTTGAATTTCGAAGAATCCTTCCTTATTCCTTGTCTACATTATAAAGGAAACCTCTGTGCAAAATTTCAGCTTTCCTGGGTCATAGGTTTGGGCTTGGCGTTGATGAGTCAGTCAATCAGTCAGTCAGGACTTCTATTTTTATTTATATAATATATATATATAACTTTGTAAAGCCATTTGTTGACCCTCTAATTGCAAAAGAACAATTTGAATTTCGCAGGCTACCCTTCCACTTCCACCTTAAGTATGTAGTAGCTATCTGCACTGTAATTGTGAAATAAGTAATATAATTACCTCACCTGCATTTAACATGTTGGGAAACTGTGTTGTTATCGTCCTTTATAAAATAACACTATTTCTGTATTTTTAGCCAAAGAAAACGAGGTGGGTGCTACATTTTTTCAACCACCCTGAAAATAATCCACTCTTGAAATAATCATTTAGGTTTCGAGATATGGAACTTTTTTATCAAAACTGCAGCAGTAACTTTGTTCATCATTAACATACTATAAAAGAAAAAGGATTGTGTGGTTTTATGAAACCACGGTAAAAGTGAAACTTTTTTTCATACTTTTGACATTTATCTAAAAAAAATTGGAATAATATTGCATTAAGGGTATAAAACGCGGAGTACATAAAACCGATCGTCACGCGACATGCAACACACAGACGAAAAAGTTTGAAACGATGTAATAAAACTTTCACTTTAACAAATTTAGTTTTACTGTTGAGTGTATGTTTACAAATTAATTAGCGTTAAAAACCGCCACTGACCGACTGATGGCTTGCCGTTTTTATTCCTATACTTTTACAATTACAGAGTAACACAATAAAACCTACTTGCAAAATAAACATCATTTATCATTTATCAATAAAAACACACCGACTCTTAAAAAAGAACACAGTCATACGCATACAATGAACGCAGCGCTTATCTTGGATACGCACACTAGCACACGCTGTACGCTGCTCGCTGCTTAGCGCTGACGTCACGTTCATCGTAATTTATTTTTTACTTTTACTTTATTAAATAACGCTCTAATCTGTTTAATTTTGGGAGATTAAGGTTTGGATTGATATATATCCCATTATTAAATGAATTTCAGTCCTGTTACATTTTTGCCGTAAGAAGTATTCAAGATTTTTGGATTTTCTTGATTTTCTGTGAAGTCCGGAGCAGAATTTGTTTAATTTTCATAATAATAGTTAGATATGTTGATAACAATCACTTTAGCACTATTTTTGTCCTGTTAATATTTTTGCCTTAAGTACGAAGTCAAATTATATGATTTTTAAAAAAAACTGATTGTTCCGTGGACGAAAAATGTTTAATTTGCTGACCTACTCGTAGCACTCAATCTGTTCTACAATACTCCAAATAAACATACCTGTTTATATTTTTTTCCACCAAGTTACAACATATTAGACGTTTTCTTAAAAAAAACACATACGCGGAGGTGAACTTTTCGCGGGATACAGCATAACATACTCTCCTGTCCATACCCTACACATTCAATGAAAAAAATCGCTGTTTTTAATTAATGCAGAGTTGGCCTAATTTTCGGCGTAAATTCCCCGGACAGCGTGTCGATGACAATTTAAATGAAATCAGCTCAAAATTTGACGACGAGTTTGGCACTTTTAGTAGAAGCCAAAATCTCCTGTGCAAACACGGACTTACTGCAATGTAGAATTTGTAGACTAAACGAAACCTTTTTTGCGAAAAAACCCTTTCCCTATTTTTCACTAAAGTAGGTTAATAGTTTATTCTTCTCAGTGTCAGGCAGAGTGGGTGTGACACAGTAACTTAGTAATAAACACCCACACAATGTTTCAGACTCCGACATAAACTTTATAGTTCCTGCATTCACAATGAGTAAGGGACTGCTACGACGCTACGACGCTACGACGTAGCTAGTCCGCCTAATCACTGCTACGACGTAGCTGGTTCGCGTAGTCTAAGCCAACGCTACGAGTTGTAAAAATAATAATGCATTTTATTCAGTTCGCATAACAAGGAACAATATTAAAAAGCTAACAAAAGAATGATCCTTTTACATATTCCCTGGACTCCACCCTAGGATACCCTGTTTCGTGGGGTCCAGTTTCTTCCCAAGTAAGGGTAACATGTTAGCATTAACTGAATTAATAAAAGAACAAATCAAAAACAAATAGAGAAAAATAATTAAGTTAACAAACTAAAAAGTTTGAAGAAAACAGGTTTGGTGTTTTTGGAAGTCTGTGTGTATGTGGGTGAAGTGTGGTGTGCGTTATGTGTGGGAAACAACACCTTCTCATATATGCCATACACACCCTGTGTATGGCATATTTTAAGGTGGATACAGCTTTGCGAGGCATGCGCCACGAACGGCGCACAAAGAATGCCCCGGCCATATGTTGGCTCGCCCTCGCACGTGCGTAGCACATGCCTCGCCACGAATACAAAGGTACACACCTTGCGAGGCATTCGCTGTGCATTGTTCGCGGCGCATGCCTCGCAATGTCAGTATACGGCTTTAGTGGGTGTAGTGTGTGTGGTGGTGAGTACTCTACGCATATTATTATGACTGTATTTGCAAAAGCTGTTCTGTTTGGTCATAGTTTTTGGGATGCAGCCATTTAAATATAGTATTATACAAGAGCTGTACGCTAAGGTATGTATAGTTTTACTGTAAGAGTAGAATTTTGTATAAAGGTAGGACCCAAGAAATGCAAAAGATCTGCGTGCAAAACATGAGATCTTGGTCGAGTCTATTTTAATGTTCTGGATGAATGAATGGCCAATCTACGAGCATTCCGATGGAAACGCAGCTATGTGGAAACGATAAACTACTGCGAAGTACGCTACACTCTGAGTACGAAGCATCAGTTGAGTAACGCCAGGCCTTTTTGCAAGCTATTTTTAGAATAACTCATTGAGCTCGTTCCAGCCTTAACAAGAGGGTTTTGTTTTCTGCTCCCCAGACTGATACCCAGTTACCTAATATTGACTGAGACAAGGTAAAGTACACAATGCGAATCAGTTCGGGTTTTGCGATGGACTTATTTTTTTTTATATTTGTGTGAGAGTAGAGCAGTTAGACGACCTTTATAGCTCCGTCTCGTTTCCACTCTGGAATAAGAATTAAACAATAATGTTTTAAGACGTTATGGTAGGCCTCCTGTTCAATTGGTGAGCAGAAACAACTTTCATTACTGCCACTGTCACAAGTGTGAAGTTTAAGTTGTAGCTCTTTGTCAGGTGCAAACCGGTCAGGAATGATAAAGCCCATTGAATTCGTTTTTCCGACATTTAAGGTCAGCAAATTGTATTCCAGCCAGTTAGCAACCTTTTTGAGCCCCTCCTGAGCTACAGAAACTACATCACTCCAAGTTTTCTCCTGAAAAATGATTGCGGTATCATCCGCGAATGTAAAAATGCTAGCATTGCGGAGTTCAAAAGAGCATAGGTCGTTTATGTTGATCAGGAATAATGTGGGGCCCAAAACACTGCCTTGCGGTACGCCGTAATCAACATATGCTAAGTCAGTGATATTTTCACTAATGCGAACTCACTGCTTTCGCTCTCTTAGATAAGACCTTAACCAGTCCAAAGCCAAGCCCCTTATACCGAGACCCTCATGTTTTTTTAGCAGTATGGGATGGAAAACAGTATCAAACGCTTTGGCTAGATCCAAGAAGACGCCGATACACCTTTGTTCTTTGTCCACTATGCCAAAGACAGAATCAACAAGAGTTGAGTGACGGCGTCCTCCATTGTTCTGCCAGCACGAAATCCGAACTGATTTCCGGCTAATAAACTATTATGTTCTAGATACTTGAGTAGTCTAACATATACTACCTTTTCAATTACCTTTGATAGCGCGCTCAGAAGAGAAATAGGCCTATAGTTAGCTGGTTGACACGAATCACAGGCTTTCAAGTTTGGTATCAAGTTGGCTATCTTTAAGTCTTCAGGTACCACGCCGGAGGATAGGCTCAAGTTGCAAATATGTGTTATAGGACTTGCTATGACGTATATTATATATAGTTCGTAGCAAATAACTTTTTTTAACGTAGCCTTCAAACACATCCACATTTAGTTGTTCCTATTTACCGGATGGGGTAGACAGAAGTGTCACCCATGCAATAGGAGGACCTATAGGATCTGTTTATAGGTTCTTACATATTTTTATTCTGTAAATACCTTTTTATTTCACAGCAAAAAGATCGTCGAGCTTGTTGCACCCTGGCAAATGAATGCGTCAAGAACTTCTACTCCACTGACCCAGCGGGACCCTGCAGACTGTGGATACAGTCAAACTTACCCACACCTACAGGTAAAGATAAAAATCGAAATAATATAGTAACCATCACCAGGGTGCT
This sequence comes from Cerastis leucographa, assembly GCA_963082945.1. NCBI lineage: Eukaryota > Metazoa > Arthropoda > Insecta > Lepidoptera > Noctuidae > Cerastis > Cerastis leucographa. The sequence continues at coordinate 15,316,767 of OY720362.1, read as the reverse complement.
TAAAGCTATCTGATCTATGATGGGTGGATGAACGTGAAATACAGATTTTTGCATGGCGTTTGATTACCTAATCAATCATCTTTTCAAAGTTAGTTACCATACTCCTGCGAAACGGCTGAACCGATTTGTATGAAATTTTGTGTGCATATCGGGTAGGTCTGAGAATCGGCTAACATCTATTTTTCATACCCAAAAAAAAACTCGCGAACGAAGTCGCAGGCAGCAGCTAGTAATTCAGTAAATATATAACAAATTCCAGTAAGTCTTTTAAATTATACAAGGTGTTGTTTTAAATTCTCGTCAAATTTAAGGAGGTGGTCACGAAGAACATAAATAATCAATTAAAATTACGGTACCTAGCGGATTTTTTTGGTTGTTTCTGTTTGTCAGCATTTCAGAATAACCCCCTTAACGTGGTCCAGAGAATGAGAAATTATCGAAAAAAACGTTTGAGGTTTTTTGTAACTGTGGGAGCGCGGCTATAGGGCGAGAATCGGACGGGCCGCGTTTAAAACACGGGTGGTTCACACATACCGATTTCCGTAAATAAATGAAAAATAAAAATTACCTACCCATTTTATTATTAATTCGGGACGAGAATCATTAGCATAGTAATCTCCTTGAATTTGACGAGAATGCAAAAGAACACCTTGTAGATTCTCTTGACCCGGAAAACGGACGATGCTAATTAGTAAGTCCTTTTTGCTACAAATTGTAAGAAAACCCGAGCAGCTTGTGTTTAATTTATTATGCCATAGGATCATAGGACCACTCTCGGACCAAAGGAATTATGGTAACGAGGTTTATTTTCTAGCATAATCATAAAATATTTCTCTTTACATTTTTTCCTATTAAAAATCAAATAGATCAGATATTTGTTTGTTTACCTATTTACAAAAATATGTTGGGAGATTAATTAGGCGATTCTCACACGACGCCGCTCGTCTGCGCGGTTCGGTGGTGAAGCGGGTCTCACGTCTCATTGGCTTGTATGACTTCCGTGGATGCCTAACGCACGGACACCGCCACGCTGTGCGGTGCACTGCCTATACACCCGTTTCACCGTCTCGGCCCAACCGCGAGGTCTAGCTTAGTAGTAAAAATTAGGCTGGAATTGTTCCCGTTGATAGTAATAGGCCCTATTACATGGTATACATAAACATAACTAGCGAAATATGGGTGTACATTCAGGAAGACCTTTGCCGTACCCTTCCGGAATAACAGGCGTGATGTTATATTATAAAGTTGCTGGGATAAGCTGATAAGGGTAATTTTATTTCAGGTCTACCTCATCTCACAGTAGAATCAACATTAGAGGACAAAAATCCAGGGGAGACTTTCTTAGCTCGCAAAAAGGTACGACGTTTTAATATCCTTTGAGATTGGCCAAATTGCAGCCTACGGTTAAGGTAGAGAGCAGTGGTGGCCCAGTGGTGGCAGCCCCGACTTAGGAGCAGTAAGCCGTGGGTTCGAACCCAGGCAGGCGCATTACTTTGTGTAATTTATTTCAACACCGCTGCCCTCAAAAACGGAGAAGGAAAACATCGTGAGGAAACCACGAAGAACTAAAAGTTCGAAGACATGTGACATTTACCGACCCGCACTGGGCCCGCGTGGTGGATTACAGCCCAATCCCTCTCATACAGTGGAGGCCTGTGTCCCAGCAGTGGGAACATTATAGGCTGATGATGATGATGGTAGCTTAAGGTTAAAAGATATAAAAAAATAACAACCACTCAAAGAAGTGAAGCGTAACATTTTAGTGTCACATCATCATTCCCTTATCCCAATTTATTTGGGGTCGGCGCAGCATGTCTTCTTCTTCCATACTTCTCTATTACTCAGACACCTCCTTTCTTGCCATATCATCCTTCACACAGTCTATCCTTCGTTTCTTTCGTCTTCCTCTATTCTTATACCCTTCGACATTTGTACTTAAAACTCTGCTCGCCACATCACCGTATCATTGTATATGTAGTTTTCACAATGAGATGCAAAAAACTAAGCTGGGTTGGCTTAATAACAATGGAACTCGACTTCTCTGTATACAAGGTGTTGTTTTACATCCTCGTCAAAATTCAGGAGTTTGTCACAAAAGTCATGAATAATCAATTAAAATTACGGTACCCTGGTAATTATTAATAAACGCTGCTTTTTTGTTGTTTAAATTTGTCAGTATTTCAGAATAACCCCCTAAACGTGGATTGAGAAAAAGAAATTATCGAATAAACTTTTGAGATTGTTTGTATGTGTGAAAGCGCGGTTATAGGGCGAGGATCAGACGAGCCGTTTTTATAACACGGGTGGTTCACACTTACCGATTTCAGTAATTAATAAAAAAAAAAATACCTGCCCATTTTATTATTGATTCGGTCGAGAATCAATAGCATAGTTACCTCCTTGAATTTGACGAGGATGCAAAACAACACCTTGTATTTGACTAATCCAAAAACATTTTCATTTTTGTAAAAAACATTATTTGCATAAAACTTTTTACAAAGGTTTGCAAGACTTGTTTGAAAAATGTCATACATAACTTCTATCTTTTTTCCAGCAGGACACTTTATTAGTTGTAGCAGCAGTGTTCTCGTCTGATGGTGGAGTTAGGTTACTGAAAGACATAGATGAACAGGACTCTCCGTGCCGACTGCCCGTTAAAATCCGAATCGGCCGAGATTTTTCGTAAGTTCTCAGCATTTTCTTAGGCAGAAGTATAGTAACTAGAGGTCCTCTAAATTCGCTTGTCGCTACACAGCATTTACGTGTAATTAGCTTCGCTTTGTGTGTAGATTAAAGGACATAGCACACATATCACATTTTGACGGCACGGTTGGCGCAATGGCTAAGCGATTGACTGCTGCATTGCGTGTCGCGGGTTTGATCCCCGCAAGGAACAAATATTTGTAAGACCTACAGATAGTTGTTCCGGGTCTGGCTGTTTCTGAGTTTAAAAGTTTGTAAATGCAACCACGATACAGGATAAATTCCTAGTGTGGGAAAAAGTTTTAAAAAGAAAAAAAAAACACCCGTGAGACAACGTGACAATAATTAAGTAACCCTTTTTTTTGTTTTGTTTAGATATACAATAATTTTCCAGCATAACATGGCCTCGCTTTGTATAGATGAACCCGTACATTGAGAGTTCTGCCTAAACTTGTTTTGTATCGCTTGATTGATCGTCGTGCGTACTGTGGGGTAGTAGATACAAAGTTAGTTTAGATAAGTTGTGTACATACCAACGCATGCAATTTACACTTATCTACATAAAGAAAATGCATAGGTTAAGGTTTAAATTCCTCGAATCCAAAACTTGAAGAAGGATATCACTTTTCATCGTCAAGACATTTGTGCGCTACAAATTATAGAAAAGATTTTTTCATATCGAAAGTACAGATCAAACGAAAAGTTTTCTTTTTCCCTATTATCTATCTGTTCATTGAATAAAATGAGGTCACAAGGAAAATAAGTAATGTTGGATTGTTGAGACGGAAATATCTTTAAAAGGTCATTTATTTAGTCAAATGTGTCATTCCAAATCATCATCTGCGTACCCTTATCCCAACTATCTATGAGTCGGCTTCCAGTCTAACTGGATGCAGCTGAAAACCAGTGTTTTACATGGAGCGACTGCCTATCTGACCTCCACCACCTAGTTTGTACTGGGTAATACAACACCCCTAGGTAGGACTGGGTGTCCGGCTTTCGGACCAATGACTTTCCGTGTATTTTATGTTTCAATCGAAATATAGATCGAAAGTAATTTAGGAACATTTTTGCAATGCCATGTGCGTCAACCTGAAATAAACAACGAATTTTCTGGAAAGAAGGAAACTAAATAAAAATCTTCACAGATTTAAACTCTATAATAAACTAGCAATGCCCGCGGCGTCGTACGTGTGGAGTTTTGTAATTGTCCCACTGGGTTGTACTACCCGGATATCCTATGTGTTAATCTAAGTTATAAACTACCTGTGTGCCAAATTTTATCCAAATCCGTTCAATAGTTTTCGCGTGAAAGAGTAACAAACATACATCCTATGTTTCCTAATTCGTGAAACTTTGTATAATATTACAGACATTGTAAACAGCTCTAGGTGATTGAGAGGTGCAAGAACAATCCTTTAATTCGTTTGGAAAACAGTCCTTAAATATTTACATGTATGAGCCATTAGCAAAATTGTTTACCGAATGATTCTCGCATCAGTTTGAGAAAGATTGCGTAAAATTGTCTACGATGAAGTATGTTAAATGTACTGAATACGTGGTAACAACCGTTTCTGCGTCTATGACCCTTTAACCCTGTATATAAGAGAACTAGCTGTCCCGCGCAACTTCGTCTGCATCACATTTTCCCCGTTTTCGCGACATTTTTCATTGCTGTTCCACTCCTATTGTTCGTAGCGTGATGATATAGCCTAGCCCTAACCATTAACTAAGTAATATAGCCTATATTCAAATCGGATCAGTAGTTCCTGATATTAGTGCGTTCAAGCAAACAAACAAACAAACTCTTTAGCTTTATAATATTAGTAAGTATAGATAGATATTTACATCAGCAGGCTCACGTCTTTCAATATTAGCAGAATTACCAAATATTTTCGAATACGTCTCATTCTCAAAACCTGCATGTGTGATTTAAATATGGAAATTAACATTAACATAATATAAAGAAATCTAAGCAAACATCTTCATACATCAATATTATGACTGTGTTAGTGAGAAAGGTTCTATGTTATAACTTAATAATAAAAACATGAATGAAGATTTTTGAAATTTAAATAAACTTGAGAGCAGCGGTGGCCCAGTGGTGGCAGCCCCGACTTACGAGCCATTGGTTCGAACCCAGGCAGGCGCATTACTTTGTGTAATTTATTTCATCACCGCTGCCCTCACTAACGGTGAAGGAAAACATCGTGAGGAAACCGGCATATCCTAGAACTAAAAATTCGAAGACATGTGACATCTACCAACCCGCGCTAGGCCCGCGTGGTGGATTAACGCCCACTCCCTCTCATAGAGAGGAGGCCTGTGTCCCAGCAGTGGGAACGTTATAGGCTGATGATGATGATGATGTATAAACCGAAATATCATCTAGAAAAGTTTTAAAACATAATCCTCTGTGATCAAAATAAGCCCTTGTTTGTCGTGTGAATATGTCATACCTACGACAAACAAGGGCCAAAAGTGACCGGAAATCGAAACTCGAATCAGAATGAGAAACGATTGACGGTTCAATCTTGTCCGAAATTAAATACATGCGACCTTAAATTGCGTGAATACCAAGGAATTTTTGATGGAAAACACAAAGCATTCTATGGTATTTTGTTTTGGGATAAGCAAAGTTTGACGGATTGATGTGAATATACATGTCAAGTCGTTACGGGTAGCCATATTGACTTGAGTGAAGTTGTCAAGGAAGGTGCTGGTAACAAGGCGTTGACGGATCGCCGAAGTCTGTTTTCTTAATCTTATTAAAATATCTGGTGCCACATAATAATATCATATGTGATTCCGATGAGGCGGGTAAGACCCTTAAAACATTATTGTTACGAAACTAAGCAAAGGTTAGGAAACCAATATTTTAAACAACTTTATTTGAAAAAACTACTATATACATTGCAACGATTATAAAACTTATAATTTAAATAACTAAAATAACAATAAACTATAAAAGGGCGTCAAAAAACTCCTCCTCAACGCTGTCAGCTGGTAATGTGCCCATGAGACTGGCAGCATTGCCACGTTGTAAGGCAATATTTTAATTTTAAAATAGCTCGCGGCCTGTTCTGGTGACTTAATTTAGATTGCCATAGACACGCTGAGAACAACAGTTTTAAAATCTTTTGACTTTGCGTTATGTTAACGTAGTTTTACTAACGCAAAGTCATATGTAAATAATTTATTATTAATGAATGATTGATTTTTATCAATATTTTATAGGTATTCAGAAGAATCGCGCGCTTGGCATTTCCTGACTTATTATCATGGACACAACTGCACGCGTAGCATGACCACTGTAGAAACGAGTTTTGTCTACGGAAGAATCGACAAAATGACAGATTGTCATTGTCTCGACAAAACTCGTTTCTACAACGGTCATTCTACGCGTGCACAGATCGTTCTCTAATCTTTACAGTTCCCATCTTTCTTATTTCATACATTAAATACGCTAGTGGCCGACTCGAGATAAAAACAAAAAAGCAGCAAGTGGAAATAAATACTTGTTCACAAGCTTAAGCCCTGGTATTTATGAACAGCCTATGGGTAGAAAGTGCTCATGTGGGGGTGTAAACTAGACTTAACGGCGTAGTTAAATACATTAGACCTTCATTCGAGGTATTTCAGACCGAATTGAGAATTTATGAATAAGCAAGAGGCCTAGTAGTTTAGAGGTGGGACTAAACTAAATATGTACGACCTAAGTGTCTAGTTCAACTAGAATGTATGTTCTGTTGTAAGAATACAGTAGTATGAAGAAAAATGTAGTAGTAGCTTGTGGCACTAGACTGACTTCAAATCAGGGCCAAATAATATATATAGGTTTTTTTTATTTTTTTTAAACTGCCTCACAATTGAAATTTCTCCTGTATCGTGGGTGCGTTTACAAACATTTAAACTCACATACACAAACAGCCAGACCCGGAACAACTATCTGTAGGCCATACAAATATTTGTTCCGTGCGGGGATCGAAACCCGCGACACGCAGCGCAGCAGTCGATTGCTCAACCACTGCGCCAACCGTGCCATCAAACGTATTATCGTAAGGTATACGTCAAAATATGTATTTCTATGGTTCTTTATGAGATTTACTTTTCGTATCACTCTTTCGTTCGTCGATCGTTTATTTGGCCTAATAGAATTAAATAGCTCTAGACAAAGTATAGGAAACTTGTGGATAGCTAGTAGCTAGTCTGAAAGTACCAAGCTTATGCAGACACTTTTAAAATGGTTCTGAACCTAGGTCAAATTGTTAAAACAGCATCTTGGCCAGTGTCTAACTAGATCTACAGTTTGATAAAATGTTATGCAAAGCAAAATCAAAAGTCATTTATTCAAACTAGGCTGATAATCAGCACTCTTTGAACGTCAAAATTACAAGAGACAGTCCCCCAAAACGACCGCCCTCCGCCACTTCCTAGTGTTTTAGCTGGGAAGAAGAAGTGGCGGAACAAACTCCCCAGCAACACATCTGTCTGTTAGGCAAGAAGTATTATATAGCCAATATTGTATAGAACCAGATTCTATACAATATTGTTCAAGTTTATATAAACAAGGAATCCATTACATCAAATTAATGTCACATGTCAGCTAGCACACACCAATAATAAAAAAAGCATGGGTTAAATAAACTACCTAAAGAAACTACCATTTTACAAGTCCGGTAACCGATTTTTATAATCGAAACAGTTTCATGCCAAAATCCATAAGAATACAAGACAGATTCGCAACAAACATGTTATTCATAATCATATTCATTTATTTACGTTCTACGATGTAAGAACATGGTTTACAGCTAAGAGCCATTGTAGACCCTGTCAGGACACAGCAAAATTTGGGGTAACATATTCATCATCATCATCAGCCTATAATGTTCCCACTGCCAGCAGTGGGAACATTATAGGCTTCATTTTATTACACATTATATTACACAGGCCTCCTCTCTATGAGACGGAATGGGCTGTAATCCACCACGCTAAAATAAAGGGTGTAAAACACCTCTTATATATAACGAAACCGAAAGGCACTGGTTCTCCCTTTCATTGCGATGATTTTTTTGTTCTACACCATACCTGGGAACCTTCTAGTTACGGAGATATTAGGGGTCAAAGTTCCAATTTTTTGACGAGTATTTTTTTAAATACAAGTTTTTAATGTAAGATTTTTACCTTAAACACCTCCACGACCTCCGTACTATTCAATCCGTCCACCAGCACAATGTTTTGAGTGCGTTATATTGAGTTCTACTACAAAACATGATTTTACACCCCCCAAAAAAAAGTCGTTTCCCAGCAATAATTTTTGCGTAAAGTTACTTAGTTTCATGTACAGAATGCTTGGTTGACGGCTTCGTGATGAGGTGATTTACACCTTGTATAAAACATATTGCACATTAACATATTGCTAAAAGTTTATTGTTAGTGTTTTTTATCTGTGTTACATAAAGTAATGTAGTGTTTTATTTATCTGTATAAATTGCAGCCAAGATTGCATTATAAATGTATCGAAGCTCACGGAAGATTTGAACGAGACAATCGCCCCGTATTTGTATGCAGACGGAAAACTCGTGCAAATACCAGTTTACCCAAGGAAACCTGACGGGTATGCTGTACAGGTATCTGGTATTATATCATATTAATGTTTTAGGGTTCCATAGCCGAATGGCAAAAAACGGAACCCTTTTAGATTCGTCATGTCTGTCTGTCCGTCCGTATGTCACAGCCACTTTATTCCGAAACTATTAGGACTACACAGCTGAAACTTGGTAAGTAGATGTATTCTGCAAACCGCTTTACGATTTTTGTACAAAAAAAAAAATAGATTAAGGTCCCCCTATACACGGAACTGAAACTATAAAAAAAAAACATCAAACTTATACGTGCGGGGTGTCTATAGATAGGTCTTTAAAAATGACATTGAGGTTCCCAAAACTTTTTTTTTAAAGTCAATCGTTTGAAAGATAGACACTTCCAAAGTGGTAAAACGTGTGTCCCCCCCCCCTCTAATTTCTAAAGTAAGAGGAGAAAAATTCTGAAAAAAAAAATTGGGATGTAGAACGTAAAAAAAACTTTCAATGAAAATTGGTTTGAATAAGATTTGATATTTAGCTTTTGAGATATGGGACTTTTTCACCAAAATGCAGCAGTAACTTTGTTTTTCATTAACTTACTATGAAAAACAAATTTAACTTTGCGGTTGAGTGGAAATTTACGAATGAATGACTGTTCAAAATATTGTTATTATATTGTTTGGGGCTATGGAACCCTGTGTGCGAGTAAGACTCGCACTTGGCCCGTTTTTTTAAAATGGTTAACCATTCCTATGGTGCAAAGCGCAAATACGGATTTTATTGACCAGTATTCTTAAAAATTGATTACATTTTGAGGTGCGAATAAAAGAACCGACACTCGACGGTTGATTGAGTACAGGTGGCCTACCATGACATCGTAAAACATTATTGTTTTACTCCTTTTCTAGTGTGGGGAAGAGATGGCGCTAGACATCCTGTATAGCTCCGTCTCTTTCCCACACTGGAATAAGAGTAAAACAATACTGCTTTAAGACGTCATGGTAGCCCAGCAGTTCATAGTTGTAGTTAGTTCGTACATTCATAATGTAAGTAGGTGTGTTGGAAAAAATATTCCACAGTAAAGATACAGAGCTTTTAACAGTTAAATTAATTCAGGCCCTCCTAGTTGTTTCTGAATACAGTTCAAATAATTAAAAAGAATATCAATTATTATTAAACCCGGACAGGCGTTACTTGCAGCAAGCTACGGTGACATTAAGGCCCCGCAGAACAACAAGAAACGGTCTTCCAAATTTGGGGCCTACGGGCGTTGTTGTGCAGTCGTACGGTTTAGTAGTTTATTATGTCATAAGTTTTTGAACTGACATGGTCACTAACGCTAATAGTACATTGTTACCCTAGGGGTGAAAGTAACTTATTTAGTCCCGAGACGGGGTTTGGCGCCCGAATGAAGTGAGGTAAACACTGTGCTTTTCATTACGAATAGTACAAGGAAAGTAAAAATTAAAACATGAATTGGCTAAAGAAAAAAATGAGTAAAACCATTTGCCGCTTTCCCGCCTGTTTTGTTTTTTTTTTTCTGTGGCCAGCCAGCTATTCAGCCTTTATTTTTCATTTTCATCATTGAAAAAATGGTAAATATTTTGCCCAAATCAATGTTGTTTAAAAAAAACTGTTGAAACTTAATTATAATAAAGTGTTTTAAAAATATATATCCTATAAATATCCTATATATCAATACTTAACTTAAGTTATTTCAATTTTACATCGTGGCTGCATAGATAGTTGGAACATGGTTCAATAAAAATGTGAAAATAGAACTAGTTTTTTTTAATAACTTGACAACTGTCAGTTGAAAGCGATTCTCCCTAGGGAAGAAAAGTATTAGTTTCAACCCGCTCTTCAGGCAACTTCAGATCTACTTTCAGAGTATGAGTAATGAAAATACACTTGTAACGGAATATTTACCATGTGTATTATTTGTTTTGAGTTCCCGATATTTCGGCGCTGTTGTACTAGGGTTGCCAACTAACTATGCTGTCAAAAACAGTATTATACTGTTTTTCACAACATTATACTTTTTACTTTTGAACAAAAATAAAGGGTACAAAATACTGTTTTCAGTCAGTCTTCCCCAGAAGTCTTTAATAGAACTAATAATAACTTCATAATATTATTTGTTATTGATAAGGCTAATTTATATTTAGAGAAATGGTTCAATTTCAATCAGAATAACTGGTTTTATTTAATTAGCTGTTTGTCATTACAGTTATATTCTTTGGTCACATTTGATAATTTTGAGAAAATTATAGATAATCTAAATTTGTATAGACTCAATATTGGTATGAGTGATTTATATTCAGAATTAACAAATTTCAAAGTAATTTACGAAAAAGTAACAGAAGACAAAGATTTTCTTGAAATGAGTACTAGCCAAAAGTGGAGCCGCTTATTAGTAAACACCTCGGAAGAATTAAAAAAAAATACTAAATTGTCTCATGTCTTTCTGTTCCCGCCACCTCAGCATTTACTGCAAGAGTTTTTTCAGTAATGAATGATAAGTGGCGGGAGGATAGAAATAGTGCAACTATTAAGTTAATACAAAATGAGCTCCTCATTTATTTTAATTTTAGTTATAATTGTGGTGAGGCGTATGAAGTTTTTAAAAAAGACTGTAAAGAAGCTTTAAAACATTAAATAAATAAAATACTGTTAATTTTTCTAAAATACTGTTTAATATTCATCTCAGACCTAAATATACTTTATTTATTGTAAATAAAGTTGGCAAGCCTAGTTGCACATGCCATGATCACGGATAAACTCAACACAAAAAAAAAGGTAAATATCCCATTACAAGTGTTATAATTATAGTTTTTTTTTTCTGTCAGTTAGGGTTTTATTTTTATATTTTAGTAACTTACTGGTAACCAGTAAGTAGTTTTTGCTTGTAGTATTTAATTTAACAGACATTACACTCACATTTTTTTACAGAGGGGCACGTGGCTATCTGGAAAGTTCAAGCGTTACTTCATAATGGATAACTTTCTGTCAACTACAGTTAACATCACCAACACTGTATACCTACGAACAATGGTGATAAGATTACAGTAAGTTCACTAACAACTTGGTTTATTACTTTCGTGGCATAGAACTTGGTAAATTATAGGTTCTTCTATTGCCCCAACTTCCTGTTCAAACGAATTTCTTATGCAAATTTTCATGTGAGGAAAGAAATTAGCTTAAGAAATTAATAATATAATAATAATAATTGTTTATTTATCCGAATAACAGACACAGACACAGTTCAAAATAAGGTGACAAAAATACAATACAATAAGCATATAATTTAGTTTGTGCACAGAAGATTTAACTCAAGAAAAAATAAGTCTATGCATACAAGATAATAATGAACCCTGTCTCTTAAACTAGGAGACCTGTATCTTAAGAGACAGTGATCGGCCAGAATTGAAATTTAATAGAACAAGTTTACAAGAGTGAAAGTGTGTCGATTTACTATTCTAAATGTAGGTACCTATATTAATATGTTTTAATCAAATATGTGTGAGTGTTGAGGTGTGTGTAATGTGTGTGTGTGCGAAGGGAGTGTGAGTGTGTGCCGATGTACGTGTGTATGTGTATTTGAGTATTTGTGCGGTTTGTGTTTTTATAAGTCAAGCGATGTATGATAGCAAAGATTCTGTTTTCATATAGTCCTGCAGTATGAGCCAGTCCGATGTTTTTGATTTTACGTTAAATTTATTTAGGTCTATTATGTCTAGTTCTTTCTGAATTTTTTTAAAGACTTGATGGCTTAAGACATAGAATTGGATCGTAAAAAAATTCGTTTCATCATAAGTATTGTGATTCCCAGTATTTTTGACTGAAAACAGAGACATTTATATCTTGGTGTGCTATAGATGGCTGCCAGTATTCATCAGCACAAGACAGCGATCGCAGTTTTTTTATTCCTACAGTTTATCTTAGGTGCCGAGATAGCTTCGGTGGGGGACGTAGATGCCTATCAGCCGCTCATCTTCCCTTCTGCACCGCGTAGCAATCATGAGGTTCCATCTCAGATAAACAGTAGTAAGTTTTTAGTATATCAAAAGATAGATGATTTATTTTTTCCAGGATAGAGCGAGATAAAAGCAGTCCCAGCTCTCTAAGAGTGCAGATATCGGTTGAAGCGAGGTACGCCTCGAAGTCTCCTGTATCAGAGGCAGTTGTCATGACCTTGAAAGTGGTGCATAATATGCCTGAAGCTGGTGTGCATCGAGGTCTGGAGGTAAAGTTTCCGGAGCAATGTCTGAAGAAAGGGTTCGGTAAAAACAGGACGTACGAATTGCGGCGCCGTTCCGAACACTAGACCCTGACGGATACTTCAGTGGCATTTTAATGGAGGTATCCGTCCGGAGCTACGTCCGATCTTTTAAACACCATTCACTTTCAGTATACACTAATTTGTTTCTAAAAGAAGAATTTACCTGGAAAGTTTTCGGCAGTTTTGGAAAAGGAGTAATTTTATAGATTTCGATTTGCCGCTCGCGCCGCCATATTGCAATACAATATTACGAAGGTACTAAATAAAACACGACGGACTCGTAGTGCAAGAGTACCCACAATCATGCGACTAACTGTATCTACCCTAATCGTCGGCAGGTTTCCACACAATCCTTGAGAAAATTGCTACTTTAAACGGGTAATAAAAATATTTCTCCGTCCTTGGAGATGTTGGCAAGATGATTTATTACAGCGTCTCGGCAACAACCCCAAAGCAGGAAATTAAAAATTTAGGCGATAAACCCGCAGTTGTTCATAAAGTTGGTTTCATAAAAATAAAGGTCGCGCTAACATAAAACAGAATTAAGTTTTTAAGTATAAGAGAAGGTTTTTTACATGAAAAGGTGAATTAGGGCATTCCTCCTTATAGTTTTATTTCGCCTTTTGTCGTTGTGGAATCGATACCCACATGTTTATTACACAGAGTTTTAGAAAAAGTTTCAGTATGTCGTAAGGTCGTCACTTTCTTAAACCCAATGTGACTCAAGTTTTTACCACTTTCAGACGGACTTATCTTTTATAAAAAATAAAAAAAAAAACAGCTTATAACGTCCCCACTGCTTGGACACAGTCACGCGAGCCCACTGCGTGCTGCTGGATTACACTTGTTGTTCTTATTTGTCAATTTTTTGTTCAATTTCATGTCGGTTTCCCCACGATATTTTTATTAACAAATAGTATTATTTCCAGATATGGGGCGGAGTACTGGGCTGCCTTCTAACCTTGTACGCGATGGTACAATGGCGGGGAGTGGTCCGAAGAGGAGGATTGTATGCCTCTGTAGTGCCGTTACTCACAGGGGGTGTAGCTGACACCTTGTATTTTGTGAGTAGAATCGTTTGTTTGCCTTAATAGCGTTTACGTCTTCGCCGGCATTTCATACAAACTTTTAAGTCCTTATTTTCCGAAATGACTGAACCGATTTTAATGAAACTTCAACCGACTGGAACCGGGCGTAAATCAAATCTCTGTGCTGAAATTAAGCACTTCCTTTTCGAAGTAAGACACTAACAATAGCTAATAGGATTCTATAAGGTTTCGTATATACACGGAAAATATAGACTATAGTGGAACTCTTCCGTATAACTTTTTTAGAAAGCAACTGCGTAAATGGCAATTATCAAATCCGCGCTAAATAATTAATGTCCTTGCCTTGAATGCCTTTGTTCTTATGTTTGCTAGTTTCCCTTCTTTGTTACGTGTACATAAATAATAAATAAACTGTTACAGTCGGCATGGTTCTCAACGCTCCATGCTTTGGCTGCAGAGGCCGGTACCCTCGGGCTAACGCTACCGTTATCCGAAGGAGAGGAACGCATCATCACGGCTTTCATTTATACCGCTGTGTCTTTGAAGGTTAGTTTCATCATCATCATCATCATCAGCCTATATTGTTCCCACAGCTGGGACACAGGCCTCCTCTCAATGAGAGGGAGTGGACTTTAATCCACCACGCGGGGTCAGTGCGGGTTGGTAGATGTCACATGTCTTCGAATTTTTAGTTCTAGGATAATGCCGGTTTCCTTACGATGATGTTTTCCTTCACCGTTGTTGCACCGAACGGTGAAGGAAGGTTAGTTTACTGGTGTTTAAATGTAAAGACGTCTTCTTTTGGTGGTTTTAATTTACTTAACATCCCGCCTTCAATAATTCCTGAATAATTGGGAGGTGTACGGTGTTACTAGTACACCCACATTTCGCCAGATATGTTTAATTCCCATGTAATAATTCCCATGTGCAATAGGCTATTACCATGAACCGGGCACAAATCTAGGCTCCGTGGCTGCTATTAAGAAATTCATGATGAAAAATTCCAATAACACTTAACCCGACCTGGAAATTGAATACAGGACCCCATTCTCGTCAGTAACGCTTGTGACCACTAGACCAACGAGTATCCAAAGAGTCAAATGGCACCCTATTACACTAAGACTTCGCTGTCCGTCCGTCTGTCACCAGGCTGTATCTCAGGAACCGTGATAGTGAGCCAGTTGAAATTTCTGAGATTATGTATTTCTGTTGCCGCTATAACAACAAATACTAAAAACAGAATAAAATAAATATTTAAGGGAGCTCCCATAAAAAAAGTGCTTTGCTCGTTTTTATAAATAATGGTACGGAACCCTTCGTGCGCGAATCCGCCACGCAATTAGCCGGCCATTATTTAATTTACTTTTTTTTATAAACTAGAAAAGTATTGCCCGAGGTCCTAGACTACCTACTAGCATTAAAAGTATTTCGTGGACTGTGTACTGTCTAAATCCAACTAATTAAACTTTGTTTTTTTTTTGCCTGATAACTATTATACCTGTCTCGAATATGATGAACATAGGCTACTACTATTTTCATAACATGCCACTAAACTTTTTATCTGCTCTGAAAATAGTTCCGTCTATTCCAGACTTTAGCACAAGAAATATAAGTTACATTATTATTTACCATTTTTTTCAGGCAGTAAAGGTAG
This sequence comes from Cerastis leucographa, assembly GCA_963082945.1. Classification (NCBI taxonomy): domain Eukaryota; kingdom Metazoa; phylum Arthropoda; class Insecta; order Lepidoptera; family Noctuidae; genus Cerastis; species Cerastis leucographa. Next base: position 15,301,494 of record OY720362.1, on the reverse strand, counting down.
CGTGGTTCAATTTCAATCAATGTCGGTGTGACGTTTTCTTTTTGGACTGGTCAGAATATAATGCACCTTTTAAAGGTAAGTAAACAAACAGCCAACCATTACATTCATTCACCCACAACCGATTCATAATAAAATTATGATTATGATCATTATGATTTAAAACTTTTGAAGGAGCAACATCGACTGATAAGTACAACAGCTGGAGATCCACCACCTTAGCCAGAGAGTGGAGTAGCATGCAGACCATGAGAAGAGTCTCTCCAGGGTACACTGTTACTCTGGCGCTTCTGGTTTTACATGTGAGTACAGATATCCCATGTTGTTTTTTTAGCCTGAACTTTCCTACTCCTGGGCAAAGCCCCCCCCCCATTCCTTCCACTTTTCTCGATGTTGCGCCTTTTCTCGCTGATTAACGAGAAAGTCATCCAAAGCGTCCCGCTGCCGCGTCTTCTCCTCGGTTTCTACTCCTCGGACCTTCCCTTATGGTAATGCAAAATAGGCGAGTACTTTTATTTGTAACCTATTTCACAGTAGTGGTGGATAATAAAGCATATAGCAAAATAAAGCACCGTGCTTATTATACATAACATAAAGCAAATGCTATCGTGGCTCTCACTTGTTGCTATTTGCTTTTTGCTTTACATCGCTTATATCGGCACTCTATGCTATGTCACTCCGTCGCACCGCAGCGCGGCGGGTGCGGCGAGTAAAAAAAAGCAAAGCAAAGCAGTCGTCGCATGCGAGCGATTGCTTTGCTTTCGGTCGCGTGCTAAATCATTTTACGCAGCGCTTGCGATATCGCGATCTCGGGCGGCTCACGTAACGTAAACTTACAATGTTGTTATGCTTCTTTGGCTTCGCGATTTTTTTGTGTAAATAAACAGTGATATGAAACGCAATTAAGTACATAAAAACCTATAATTGTGTAAGTAAGGACGATTGACTGAGTGAGATATTGTGCTGTTTTGTGTGTAGGTATTTAACGGACGAAAATGTCTAAATGGAACAGTGATTTGCCAATATCGAACTTTTTTGAAAAGCCCATTGATGGCAGTAAAACTGCTACAATTTTTTAAAATACTAACTTACTTTATTTCATATAACACTTAGCCAAAGTCCTAAGCCTGGAAAGTATGAAGGAAAGTTTATTGTTTTTTTTTACTGTTTCGTAATAAATTCATAAACGTGATGTAATATTCCGCTCTGACAAGACAACACCGCGCTTTGTTTTATTCGCACTCGCCCGTTTGGCCGTAACAGGTTCCTACGCTTATAAAAAAGCATGCTTTTAATAAAGCATATAAAATAGTTTGCTTAAAATATAAAGCATAAAGCATTAAGCAAGTGATTGCCATAAAGCAACTTTGAACATCACTATTTCACAGTAGTAAGATATTTCCATAGCATGCTGGTGAGGTGGATCACCGAAGCGCATACTTTTTCTAGTTTAATGGATTTATTACTTTCCCGAAATAAGTGTTACTTTTTTACAAAACTGTTATCTTGACTTTCAAATAGAAATAGATTCTCGAGAACTTGTGTCATGTTTTGCGCTATATTTTCATACCCTGGCATATATTATAGTTAGGACGGTTTGCGACGTTATGAAAGATTTAGATATGATAACCCCCGATTTCTGCTGAAGCCTAATCAAATTCAAACTCTGTCAAATATCATGTCAGTCCCTAAGATTAGACGACGAAATTCTATTTTTAAAATATTCTAATCTAATCAATGTTGACACGGGATCTGACAGAAGCTTTCAGTGACATGGTTATCGGGATCTATCCTACCAACCAATATGCATTATGTATTAATCATGCCACGGCACATTGTGTTTGAACAAAAAAAACAACGTTTATTTTTCGGTTTGGTTTAAAAACATCAAACCTCGATATCATTTTCTAAGAGCTATGGGTAGACGCACAGTTGTATACGTATTTTTTTTTTCCAACCCTCAGGGTCATGTATATTTCCACATCATATTTGTGTAGCGGTTCATAGAAGGCAAACAACGGTCTTCCCAAACCCCTAATATTTTTGAAAGACCTATTCAACGATATCCCACACTATGGGAAGGACGAAAAAAAAAATATTATCCCCACTTTACATGTAGGGGAGGTACCCTAAATAATGGTTTCTTTCACAATTTTATTTTACTACTTTTTTGGCGTCATTTACAACTTTCTAGTACCAATAGTTTTTGAGCTAAACCGCGGAAAGACATACAGACGGACATACCGAAACTATAAGGGTTCCTAATGACTACGGAACCCTAAAAATCAATATCTTTCAGTCAGTACCAAAACCCCAGAGTTCCCCGCGCAACCGGCCAAGCATCCCTTATTTTCCCGCGCAAAACCTTTTTTTTGGCGCGGGCGAAGCAAGTGCTCCGATTGGTTCCCGCCATTTTCATCCATCGATCACAGAGCGACCACTACGCATCCAACAGTTTCATTCAAACACTTATATTCGAATCAGCGTGTTCGCGTCAACGTCATTTGATACTGAGGCTTTCGACTCTGTGTTTTCGAACTGGCGTACCACTCATAAAGTTTTTGGAAATAGAGTGCGTGGCAATAACGTCATTTGAATCTTGATATCACTCCCCCCAAGAAGGTATTAATAATTCCAATTTCACAGGTAATGTCGCCCTGGCAATCCTACCTCCCGCCCAGCCAAGGCTACAGATGGGCAGTAGCTACCATAGCCTGGTGGTCGTCATACATCACGCTGTTATCTGCCCGATGGCTTGCAGACAGACTGCTGGGGTCTGCGACCGCTGCCCTGTCGAAGATTTGCACCAGTGTGGGATTGTCGTTACTAGTGTTTGAGGAAGATTATTATGCTCATTATGTGCATGGACGGTAAGCCCCAACTGCTTGGTCCGAGCTACATGATTAGCTGACACACTTGTCGCGACAGCGAATTCGAAAAAATAAATTAAAGAAATAGCTAAGACGATGCCACAAGTCACTGACTTCCGTCGTGCGACGCAACGATATACAACCTTTTTTTTTATATCCCATAACTCTAGGGTTATATTCTGTAGGTAAAAATAATACTAAAACCTAGAATAGGTGGTTCAAAAATGCATAGTTTCGGAGATATCATCAATCAAAATTTACTTCGGTCAAAAATTATCACCAGTATGACGAATCTTTACTTTTGCGAGGTTGCCAAGCTTCGCAGTAGTGTAGTAAAATAGTAGTAGTTTCATTGATGAATACAAGTAATTCTTTTTATTCAAACCAATAATTCATATTTAAAGATAAGAAAATGCGAAAAACAAATAAAAATGTGATTGAAACATAATTCATATACCAGTTGATTCTTTGATATGGTCTCAATCATATCCTAGAGTTACGGGATATAAAAAAAAAAACAGGTTGTTTAATACGCGAAGGAAACAAATGGCACACGCGCGTGTCTTTTAATGCAAGTCGCGTGTCTCAAGGACATGACATGAGATAAACAGCGTCTTTTTGTCTTTTCACAATTTATTTACCATTCCAATGGACAAACTGTTTTAGTTGAAAAGGGTGTGAACCGAACCTTCGCAAAATCGTCAACCAAGCATTCTGTTCATCAAACTTGAGTAACTCTAAGCAAAACATATAATTATGGGAAACGATGTTTTTTTACCACGATTTACGCTAAGACTGGATGTAACGTACTCAAAACGATGTGAATGAATGATGATGATGAATTAAATAGTACAGGGGTCATGGAGATTTTTTTTTATGTAAAGTTATAATAATATAAAAAAATAAAAAATATGATAAATAAAAAATATCGCAATGACAGGGAGAACAAATCACAATCGTCTTCATTCAGGATTTTTTTTTTCTACCCAATATGATGTGAAATTCTTCGCAGGAACATCCCTAAAAAAATAAATAAACTAATCTTTTCTTTAGAAACGACGACTCCAAAGACTTGAGATCAATGGCGGGTCCTCTAGCGACATGTCGTGTTGTATGCGCTCCTCAACTAAGGTATTTGTATTACCCATAGCAGCTTCAATTGTGGGGTTATCAAATTTTTTCATCGAAATTGTAATATGTTTGCGTGTTATTTCAGGGTTGTATACAAACAGCTATCTCACTCCATTCCAGGTAATATATATAAAATCATGTGTTTTCTTAGGAACAACGAGTGCGTTGTTTTAATTTTTTCAAATACTCAAATACAATTTTCGTAAATATAATATAATATTCATTGGCTCGTGACAAAAAAATAACAGCTGCAGGGGTCGATTAGGTTAAGCCGTGTTTGCCGAGGTTGGACCGTGGATGGGACACCATCATTACATACAGAGTTTTCTCCGTGCCTCGGAAAGCACGTTAAGCCGTTGGTCCCGGCTGTCATTTGTAGATTTGACAGTCGTTACGAGTAGTCCGAAGCCGAAAAATCTATCATCCAGTCTACCAAGCGGTATCGTATTACCCAGTTACAGGGTTGTGGAGGTCAGATAGACAGCCGCTTCATGTAAATTAATGATACTAAGCTGCATCCGGTTAGACTGGAAGCCGACCCCAACAAAGTTTGAGAAAACTGCTAGGCAGATGATGATTGACCATACTAATTAAAAATGGTTTGTTTTCTTTTAATTACTTAGGTTAGGCTAGACTGTGTACGTAGTTAAAATAAAACAAACAATTTTTAAGTGATATGGATTTTGTTATTAATTTAATCTAATATTTTTTCAGGTTTAGGAGAAACCGAAACACGGCAATCTCTATTGTCTCGATTTTTAGCTGCTTTCTTTGAAAGGGTAAGGTATTCATTACTATCTTGAGCTGGAACGCCAAAGTCTACCTGCATGGAATAGGGCGCGAAACAGTGGTATGGTGGTTATTGGCGGATTACAGGCAATAATAACCATTTGATTGGTTCAAATTGGTTTTAAGCTGAAAGCACCAGGGTAGCTCGCGAAATTCAAATTTTCTTATGTTGGCTGTATGTTGAACAAAATATAATTCGCGACCGTATCACGTATAGAGGGTGTAACGGAAAGGGTATGCTACAAACCATCAAACTGAACATGTTTCTCCATCGGACAAACGATAGCGAAAAAAAAACAGCTGCCCCATACATTTGGGTCGAATAGGAATTGAAATTTTGTAAGGGGCAGCAGATAAGTTTTTCACTATTACGATGTTTGTCCGATGAAGAAACATGTTCGGTTTGATGGTCTGTAGCACACACTTATGTATGTGTCTAATTAGATAGATATAAGTACATACAAATCCCTTAGTTAATAGCAAACCGTTCACGCACACATACATACTACACTCACACATTCAACATACGTTTATACAGTCCACTCATTTAGCTATTAAGTTAGTTCAAAATAAAAATTCTACGAGATCAGACGTTGTCAGTGTTTCATTCACCAAACAAACGGATAAAGACCTTATTGCCCTGAACATATGGTCCATATCGAACCGGATTTATTGAGTAACATCGGGCGATCGTCGTCGTCACCGTGAGAACAAAAGCATTCCTGAGCGGATTATCTTTGCTAACATCGAGAGTTAAAACCAGTCATTAGCGAAAATAATCATTCAATTCATTATCTATTTTGTTTGGATTTCGAGTTTCAACGTCTTATACACATTTGAACACAATGGAGGTGCTTCTGGCCTATCAAAAAGAGGTACTGGAAAACTTGAGGAAAGCAGAGAGAAACTACAAGAAAACACCTAAAGAACGAATTAAAAAACCCTACTTAGAAACCAGATTGGACAATTTGGAGGAGTTATGGAAAGTTTTCAAAGAAGGACATAAATCGATCATCGGTAAAGTGAGCCAAAAGGAGAAGCAAGACTCATATTTTACTGAAGATATGTACGAGGAGTTCGAGGAATTGTATGTAGCATACAAGACTCAACTGAAGGAAGCCCTGCAGCCCTATCTCGCGTCATCAAACGGATCATCAACGATTATAACGAAACCAAATGCAAGTGCTGGACACGTGGTTAGTGAATGTGAAGTTAAGTTACCGCGCATACAATTACCTACGTTTAGTGGTAAATATAGTGAGTGGCAAACGTTCTACGATATATTTAATTCTCTTATTCATACTAACAAGAATCTATCGCCAGTGCAAAAGTTACACTATTTAAAAGGTAACTTGTCAGGTGAACCAGACTGTTTGTTACGTAACTACTCAACTACCGATGCGAACTATGAGGACGCGTGGAAACAATTAGTTAAACGTTACGATAATAAACGTTATAATTGTAATGCAATTTTAAGATCATTGTTTACGCAAAAACCAATTATGGGTGAGTCGGCTATTGCCATTAAACTTTTATTAGATACAACAACTTCTTGTTTACAATCTTTGCGTAATATGAACATTGATACTACTAACTGCGATGTGTTTATTATTTATTTAGTGGTTTCTAAATTAGATCCTGAATCCATGAAGCAGTGGGAATACCAACTTGGCATAATTAATGATGAGTTACCGTCATGGACACAATTATCTGAGTTTTTAGAGTCCAGATTTAGATCGTTAGAGATGATAGATACAAACAAGGTACCTACACAAATAAAGTATACCAACACAAAAACTAAATCTCATCATGGGTCTATTGATAGTAAAAAGAGTAATTCTAGCGTACCTGCCAAGTGTTATTTGTGTAAAGGTGAACACAATTTGTACCACTGTAAAGAGTTTAGTCAACTTAGTGTTAAAGATCGGCAAGATTATGTTCAAAAAAATAACTTATGTTTTAATTGTTTTTCTTCATCTCATCCAGTTGTGAAATGTCGGAATTCCGTGAGTTGTAGGCGATGTGGGAGGAGGCATCATTCATTATTGCATTTTGAGAAGGAGTCGAGCAACATAGCAAAACCTGACGACGTTTCTACGCAGAGTGAGTCAGATAAAACCGTGAGTATACCTATTTCAACTAATTTCTCGAGTGGAGGATTAGAACCAAGTCGTGTTTTGTTAGCTACCGTGTCCGTTTGGGCATACAATGAGCACGGTTATAAACAACAATTGAGGGGATTATTAGATCAAGGATCGCAGGCGTCGTTTATTAGCGAGTCTGTTGTACAATTACTTAGACTTCCACGTAAACGTGTCAGTGGTATGGTTTCTGGTATAGGTGATGGTGGTCATACGAGTATTAAACATATGGTTTCTCTTGCGGTGCAATCACGGCATAGCCCTGATTCTTTGATCCAAGTTAACGCGTATGTCTTGCGATCTGTTACGTCATTACTTCCATCAACCAAGTTAAACACGCCTGATTGGCTTTCTTTGAGTAAAATTCCGCTAGCCGACCCAGGTTACGCCACACCAGGAAAAATTGATATTCTTTTTGGAGCTGAATTCTACAGTGAGATTTTATTGGATGGTATTATACGACACAATGAAATATTGGCACAAAACACTACCTTAGGGTGGGTATTATCAGGGAGGGTGTCAAGAGAATTAACTTCAGCTGTTGGCCGAGTAATCAACATGCATTTACATTTAAGGACAGATGATATTCTTAAAAGGTTTTGGGAGATTGAAAATGAGCCTAACTTGGTACAGAAAAGGATGACAAAGAATGAAGAAAGATGCGAAGAATTTTACGATAGGACAACTACTCGCGATGAGGAAGGGAGGTTCGTGGTTAAATTACCTTTTGACAAGGAAGATCCAGAATGTCAATATGGAAAATCAGTAGTTATAGCTACAAAAAGATGGGATTTATTAGAGAAGAGATTAGAGAAGAATCCTACTTTAAAAGAAGAGTATAACAAAGTTTTACATGAATATATTGAGATGGATCACATGACACCGGTGAAGGAAGTCGATATAAACAATCCCAAGGCAGTTTATCTCCCTCATCATGCTGTGGTGAGAGAGGATAAAGACACCACAAAAGTGAGAGTGGTTTTCGATGGTTCATGTAAAGGTCTTAACGACTTTTCACTTAATGATAATCTCTTGGTAGGTCCTAAGTTACAACAGGACTTAAGACATATCTTGATGAGGTGGCGATGTCACAAGATTTGTATGGTCGCAGATATTGTTAAAATGTTCAGGATGATTAAGGTAAATTCTGAGGATACAGACTTCCAAAGAATTGTATGGAGATCACAGTTAGACGAACCACTACGACATTATAAATTATTACGAGTGACCTTTGGTACTGCTTGCGCGCCATATTTGGCAGTTAAATCACTTCAAAAGTTAGCTGATGAAGAATGTGCAACTTTTCCTGTGGCTTCATCAATAACCAAGAGCGATTTTTACATGGATGACCTTCTTACAGGTTGTGACACCATACAAGAAGCTTTACACATTTATAGTGACATTAACAAATTAATGAGCTGTGGTGGATTCGAACTGCAAAAGTGGAGTAGCAACAATCAAGAATTATTGACACACATACAAGGGGACAAACACAGAAACAGTGATTCGTTAAGAATAAAGACATCTACCTTATTGAAGATTCTTGGATTGGTATGGAATAGAGAGATGGACGCTTTTCAGTATACAATTAACTTGCCAGATTTAAAGGAGCCTATTACTAAACGGCAAGTTTTATCCGATGTAGCCCGGCTATATGACCCGTTAGGTTGGATTGCGCCCGTAGTAATCATTGCAAAAATATTTATTCAAAAACTATGGAAGTCTAAGCTTGATTGGGACAATGCGCTGACTACTGATTTGAGACATGATTGGCTACAGTTTAGAACGAGTTTGGTACATTTGAAAGGGATAAACATACCACGATGGTATTATTTTAGTTCAAGGTCAAAGGTCGAATTACATGCATTTGCTGATGCTTCTAAGTTAGCTTACGGTGCTGCTGTATATATTCGTGTTGTCAATGAGGATGGCAACATCTATGTGAGTTTGGTATCAGCAAAGAGCAAGGTTGCTCCTTTAGAGAAAGAGGTATCTATACCACGACTCGAACTTTGTGGTGCAGTTTTAGCAGCAAAATTGGTTTTTGAGATATCGCAAATAATGAACATACCGAAAGAAAATCTGTACGCTTGGTCGGATTCTACAATAGTTTTAGCTTGGCTGAGAGGAGGGTCCAGCCGCTGGACTACTTTTGTGAGCAATCGTGTGTCTGAAATTCTTAATATTTTAGACCACGAACAATGGAGACATGTTAGCACTGACATGAATCCCACTGATTGTGTTTCTAGAGGGTTACCTGCGCAAGATTTACTTGAACATTCGTTATGGTGGTCGGGACCGTCTTGGCTTTCACAATCAATTGTACCGTTTGACAACCCTGAAATTATCCAGGATACTCATGAAGAAGAAAGATCTACAACTTTAACTGCTTTACCGGTATTAAAAAATGAATTTATTTGGACTATGTTTTCGTCATTATCTAAAACCTTAAAAGCAATTTCTTACTGGAGAAGAGTTCTACACAATTTGAAATTACCAAAGGACAAACGTATTCAATATTCAAACGTAATTACACCTTCAGAAATGAATGAGAGTTTAGTAATATGCATCAAACAGGTTCAAGAAGATAATTTCAGCGAAGAACTAAATTGGTTAAAGAAGGAGAAATTCGTCCCCAAGAAAAGTAAACTCCGCACTCTTTGTCCTATTTTAGATAGAAATGGGTTGCTAAGGGTTGGTGGTCGTATAGATGAGTCAGAAGTTATATACGACACAAAACATCCTATACTTATGCCCGCTAAGAGTCACCTTACCGAGCTTATAATTAAGGATGCACATGTTAGAACTTTTCATGGCGGACCACAAGCTATGTTGTGCTATTTAAAAACCAAATATTGGATATTGCGAGCAAAAGAGAGGGTAAAAAGTCATTACAGAGCATGCGTTAAGTGTTTGAGATATTCTAAAACAAAGAGTAACCAATTGATGGGTCAAATTCCGGAAATTAGATTAAAGCCAACTAGACCTTTTAAATCATCTGGCTGTGATTACATGGGGCCTATTAATGTGAGATTCTCACCTGGTCGAGGAGCGAAATCCTACAAAGGATATATTTGTTTATTTATTTGCATGGTTACGCGAGCTATTCACCTGGAGGTTGTAACTGACTTGACTTCAAAGGCTTTCATTGCAGCCTTCAAGCGATTCACAGCACGAAGAGGTCACTGTCAAGATTTGTTTAGTGACAATGGCACTAACTTTGTTGGAGCCAACAAACAACTTCGCCAAATGTTTGATCAAGCTAAATCAACAGTGCCACGTGAAATTGAGGAATTACTGAATTTAGAGCATACAACATGGCATTTCATACCTCCACATGCGCCTAATTTTGGAGGTCTGTGGGAGGCCGGAGTTCGTAGTGTTAAAACACATCTATACAAGGTAATCGGAGACAGCACTCTTACCTATGAAGAGTTGTCTACTGTTTTGGTACAGGTCGAGGCCTGTCTTAATTCCCGTCCAATCACTGTAATGAGTGATGACCCTAGCGACCCTCAGGCTTTGACACCCGGTCATTTTCTTATAGGTGAACCACTGATCAGCATTCCTGAGGCAAATTATGCTGAAAGTCACGTTACAGGTATAGACAGGTGGAGATTGACACAAAAAATGGTACATAACTTCTGGAAACGTTGGTATAAAGAATACTTAGTTAACCTTAATCAACGGTACAAATGGAATACTAAAAAATCTGAGCCAGAAGTAGGTGATATAGTAATTATAAAAGACGATAATATTCCCCCGGCTAAATGGATTCTAGGAAGAATAACCAATAAATATTTAGGGCCTGATAATGTAGCACGTGTTGTATCTATTAAATGTAAGAATGGGGAATTTAAACGTCCCATTAGTAAAATTTGTGTTTTACCTAAATGAATTTATTGTTTTTTTTCACTATTGTGTAACTTATTAATACTACTTATCCATTAAGATTGAAGCTGTAGGATACAGTTATCGAATACTTGTGACGATAACTAATTTATTCCCTTCATAACAATATCATTATTTACTTTAAGGAGTTATTGTTATAGTTGATAACACGGTTAAAATGACCGAGCTATAATGTTTGTCAAATTAGAATCAACATGTTTTACCATATACCTATTTGTGTTTACAATTTATGTATCTAACTATAGCCCTCCTAGCACCTATGCACTTAGGTAGGTATGGTTTTTTTGAGGTGTACTTGCTTAGTATATAGGAATAAAAATTGTAATGAATTGTTAAGTTACCTAGTATCACGGTGGGCGGTAAAGGTTAGCCTAGCCTATTATTGTATAAATATTAGTTTTAAATTTGGTGTTTTAAGAATGAATGAACTTGATATGTGGCTCTAAGTATAATAACATGTACTGTTATAACTAGGTACCAAGAAAGATACATGAACAGTGACACTTATTCACAATGTTAAGTTTACTCTAATTTTACAAGATTTTGTTTTGTATCCTATTTCTAGAGGTTGATATTTCGTTTAAACTTACACGATTTAGAAAGTACGTTAATGCACTACGTACTTTGGTGGGCGGTATGTCTAATTAGATAGATATAAGTACATACAAATCCCTTAGTTAATAGCAAACCGTTCACGCACACATACATACTACACTCACACATTCAACATACGTTTATACAGTCCACTCATTTAGCTATTAAGTTAGTTCAAAATAAAAATTCTACGAGATCAGACGTTGTCAGTGTTTCATTCACCAAACAAACGGATAAAGACCTTATTGCCCTGAACAGTATGTATATACTCTTTCCATTACACCCTGTATATTAACAGAATTAAAATCATCAAGGCAAACCTTCTGACTTAATTAAATAACATTGAATGACTTTTTCATGAAAAATAATGTTGCGAGCTACCTTGGCGTCTCCCCCATTAGTAATGCTTGAGTCTTGAGTGACGTTCTGTAATACAGGACTAAGATTCTTAAACATAAACAGGAACGTACTTCTACTCTAATGATGTTATTTTAGGCCCTAGATGGTCTCAGCTGGGTTGCCAGCGAGCGCACTGTACTGGAACGTCTGCTAAATGTGGAGCTGAATACAAGGGAAGCTGGCAACACCAGCACTTTGTTGTACGACCCTGAAGAAAATACACCTTCGTGCTTCTCCGTCACTTGGTAAGCAGATGTCATTCATAGATTACACTATAAGGTGGCCTACCATGACATCTTTAAACATTACTTTTTTACTCTTTTTCCAGTGTGGGAAAGAGATAGCGCTAGACATCCTGTATAGCTCCGTCTCTTTCCCACACTGGAATAAGAGTAAAACTATTCTGCTTTAAGACGTCTTAGTATGCCAGCAGGATCAGAAACACCTGAACTCGAGTAACTTCGAGATCTTTCTATGAAAGTCCATACGGAAACATGAAAGCACCTTAAGAGCGTTTACATCTTACGCCATTTCATACAAACTTTCAAGTCGTTATTTTCCGAAATGACTAAACTGATTCTAATGAAACTTCGTACACATAAGCAGGATACACAGATCTAAAAAGTTACAAAAAAACATTTTCGAAAAATAGTGTTACAGTTAAATTAGACCGATTATAAATTTTCTCTAGAAACAGAAAATTCCAAATATCTTATTTTTTAAAACACATTTTGAAAAAAAAAATAATAACTTTTTAGAACTATGTATCCTGCTTATGCGTATAAAATTTTATTTAAATCGGTTCAGTCATTTCGGAAAAAAACGACTTGAAAGTTTGTATGAAAAGCGGTAAGGTATAAACGCTCTTAACAGCATCGGGATCGGGACGGATCGGGCTTAGCTAGTTAAAATAAATCGAGATGATGACCATCCGTTACAGTGATTATAAGTGAGCTTTAGATGTGTTGTTTTCATACAAAGAAGCATCTCGGACTGATTCCAACGTAACTGGCAAGTCTGCAATTCGAAACAATCTACCAGATGCTGCGCCAGGTTGCTTCTGAAAATGTAGACAGCACGGTTAGCGCAGTAGCTGAGCGATCGACTGCTGCGCTGCGTGTCGCGGGTTCGATCCCCGCACGGAACAAATATTTGTGTGGCCTACAGATATAGTTGTGCCGGGTCTGGCTGTTTATGTGTGTGAGTTTAAATGTTTGTAAACGCACCCACGATACAGGAGAAATTCCTGATGCGGGGCAATGTTTTCTCAAAAACAAAAAACAAAACAAAAATGTATTCTGATCTCTAAATGGTCACATAGTCACACTTCTTGTAAACTACGGGTATTATTCTATGACCGTTAACTTGAAATTGTTTCCAAGGTGGGGTGAAGAGTGGACCCTATCAACGTTTGACGCAATGCTGTTCAGTTGCTTATTGATTGCAATTGACGAGCCACTAGTTGCTGCACTAGGTACTCTGATAGCGTGGCAGGTGAGATCATGGCAACCAAGTTTTTTTTTTTTTTGGGGTTTATCAACAAGGTGTTGTTTTGCATCCTCGTCAAATTCAAGGAGGTAACTATGCTAGTAATTCTCGTCCCAAATCAATAATAAAATGGGTAGGTCATTTTTCTTTTTTTTCTTTTTTACGGAAATCGGTAAGTGTGAACCACCCGTGTTTTAAATGCGGCCCGTCTGGTTTTTGCCTTATAACCTCGCTTACACACATACAAACAATCTCAAAAGTTTATTTCATAATTTCTTAGTCTCTAAACCACGTTAGAATAACCCCTTTGGGTTATTCTGAAATACTGACAAACTTAAACTAACAAAAAAATCAGCGTTTATTAATAATTAACTAGGTACCGTAATTTTAATTGATTATTTATGTCTTTCGTGACCATCCCCTGAAATTTGACGAGGTTGCAAAACAACACCTTGTATTTACCTTCATCATCATCTACCTTGCCTTTTCCGGCTATGTTGGGGATGGGGTCGGCTTCCAGTCTAACCGGATGCAGCTGAATACCAGTATTTTACATAGACCGATGCCTATCTGACCTCCACAACCCAGTTAATACTGGGTTTTACGATACGTGTCCGCAACTCTGTCTTATATCTCAATTATGTCTTAGCACGTTTTTTACGTATGAAACTCAATTGGAGTTGGGCCGGACACCTAGCAAGGCGCGGTGATAGCAGGTGGGGTAAAGCTGTGACCCCTTTAGTGTTTATCTTCATATTGTACTGAATTACTTGAGGTGGCACCAGTGGTGGTATTAAGATCTTGGGAACTCAAACTAACCAATAATTTACAGAAACATATGTGTTCTGACATCAAAGTACATGATACATAAAGCACTGTATCGTTGGTATTGGCTGGGGACGGTGTTCTTAAGTATGATCTTCTGATTGGGCAAAGTGCTATTGGTATTTTCTGTCAGGAATTTGTCAGTAGCAACCTCAATAATTTTATAGAACAGTAGCATGTCCCGCGCAACTTCGTCTGCTTCACATGTTTCCCGTTTTCGCAACATTTTTCATTGCTACTCCGCTCCTATCGGTCGTAGCGTAATGATATATAGCTTACACTACTTGCTTTCCTCGATATGGGCCATCTAACACTGAAAGATTTTTTTAAATCGGACCTCCGGTTCCTGAGATTAGTGCGTTCCAGCAAACAAACACACCCTTCACCTTTATTATTAGTATTAGATTAGATAGGTAACAGACTAAAAATAGAAGAAAACAAATTTAAAGTGTTTTTTACAATTAAAGGTCATTATCATTTATTGGCACACGAAATTTTCAGAAAATAAATGTCCTTGAAAGAAATGTGAAATGCAATCAAAAATATGTTCACAGTAAAGTAGTTATTATGACTATATAAATAACTGGATTCTGAGTAAACAAACACACTTAGATTCGGTAAACAAGCCAGGACCAAACGGAAACTTCCACAAGGTCTAATAAAGCAATGGATCGCGAGTACTGTCAACTGGGCTAGTTCCTTCGATTCGTCGCTATCCACTGCTGGACAAACATCACATTGGCCTTTTCGTAATCACTGGTTCCATTTTCAAATTCATAATTATAAAGGGTTTAAAAAGACCCTTGAAGCCGATAATGAGATTCAGACCACTAAGATATTTATAGTTTTAATTTAAGACTTGCAATTTGGCAGTTCTAATTGTCATTAACTACATTACTGTTGATTTGTTTCAACCATGAACGATGTCCCAATCAATTTCTGATTAACCACGCTACTGCTCGATAACACACAAACGTGCACCTAGAAAATGGTGTCTTTTTTTATCTGCGTCTGCACCAATATTCTATAATAGGTACCTTAATACCATATGCATTTTTTCCTTCTTCCGGACACAGCACCTTTAAGTAATCGAACCATTTTCCAATTTTCAGATAGTTATGCAAGCAAGAAGGTGGTTTGGAAATAGGAATCAAAGAGAGAAAACAGAAATCGAAATATAATACGACGTTACGACATACGACACTAACTACACGTTGATGATGCAGCATAAATCTATTTGTAATGTTTTTGTGTATGCAGTATTGTGCGATATAACAGTGATTTCTATAAAAATTAAAATAATAAGTAGAGTAAAAACTCAAACGCATCAACTTCAAAAAAAGTCTTAACTAATGCGAAGGCGCATTATTTTTTATCAAATAACTCACTTACAGTTATCGAAACTGATCTTGCGAAATACTACGGTTCGGTTACGACAGAAGCTCCTTCAAACTTGCCTCGTGGACCTCACTTTGGTTTCCTTAACAACATTTGTAATGCACTGATATCTCCAAAATTTAAAGGTAAATACCTCGGCAAATACTTTTCAATACTCAGCAAAAGCCTTCAAGGTCTCGGGATAAACTATTTACAGAAAATATGGATAAGACGACTTCGAAAGAGGCTGAAAAAGTACTCCATATACAATAGAAAAACAATAAAATCGAAAGTTAATGATTTTTTGCAGTTTATTTCTTATGAAAAGCCTAAAAAGAATGATTATTTCAAGGCAATGAATGCCATCTATACAGTGGTCGATGACATGAAGATGGATGATTATGTTTATTTACTCAAAACTTACGGGAAAGGTAAGACGAGGCATATTGGAGACGACACCAGACGAGTCTTCGAGCGGATTGTATTTGGTAGATATCATCAACAGCCTGAAGATGTAAAATGGGATATAGAATTAAAATTCAAATCGGCCATGCTTGAATATTGGGAGGAAAAATTAAACGGAACTGGTCTCAATTTCACTTTGGGCCATCTGTTTAAATTCACGTTAAGCCAACCGTGAAATTGACTTTGTATTTTATGATTTTTCGTCAAAAATCAAAGTAAAAGAATACACAGCATTGCCGGCAACATGTATTCGGTAAATAAAATTGTTATATTCTTGACGTGTTTTATATGTTTGAGTACAGGGGATGAATCGAATTCGGAAACGAGACCCCTTCTCAGAAGTCAAGGTATCTTCGACAGATTTCTAGAAAATTACCTTGACATTTTATCGACGGCGTTTACAGGTAAAGAGCTGATAAAATATTGTAGAATGATGAGCACCGAACTGATGAAACTAGAATTTGGATACACAAAACGGTTAGCAAAGAAATTTAGGCGCTTATCGAAAAAGGATCGTGATGAGATCATCGAAGAAATGGTATCTTACAGAAAAAAATACGACACAAAACTGCCGAGGCAACTGGAATTCTTCTCCGCAATTAATCAGGCATTTACTTTACAACATAACTTGCGATTCGATGATTACATTCACGATTTGCTGACATTCGGAAAAGGTGATATGCTATTCGTGTCTATCCAAGAAAAAACCAAGAAAATTTTGGAAATGATTTTGGAGTGTATTGATAAGATGAGCTCCAAGCAACGAAAGGACTTAGTAAAGGCTTTAAAACTGGCCATTAAAGAATATAGTCGCGCTCATTAGGTGGTAGATTTACTTCATTGTACTTATCTACCTTTTTATAAGAAAGGAAGTTTTATTTTGTAAGACTTTATTAAAATTTTTAGTTGAGAATATTGACTTTTATTTTTAATAAATATTTAGGGACTTTGGAGACTTGGAGATATCAGAAGGGTAAAGAAATACTAGTTGATGAATACTGAATATTGAATGAATATATTTTGCTTAAATGGCGCGTCTTTTATAGTATTTACAATATGTCACTTATCCAATAAAAATATGTACATTAATTTTAATTACAAAAATATAGCCAATAAAACAATTATAACCAATCATAACACAGCGCCTGTTGTGGAATACATTCTGTGTACGGGCCTTCATACGGAGCTGTATTGGTACACCAAAAGTTCTTCTCAGAGCTGGTTGCTTCCATGTTTCTTTATGAGACGTTAAAAACGTGGTAAAGTGCTGTGGCTACAAACAAATATGAACCCTGCTGGACAAAGGCCTCCCCCATGGCTTTCCAATTTTGCTTGACATTTGCCTTCTCGTACTAATCTGGTAAAATTTAAATGAGTCTAGATCGTCACGCCATTTTTTTTTTGCATTAATATTGTATAAAGTATACTTACCACTATCTATTTATTTAAACTTCATGTACTACATAACTCAAACTCAACCCAAAGCATTTATATCAATTGGACCATGATAGGCACTTGTGAATGTCAAAAAAATAAAAATACGAAGCTACAGTTTATATTTTACTAGCAGCTGTCCCGTGCAACATCGTCAGCGTCACATTTTCTCCGTTTTCGCAATATTTTTCATTGCTGCTCCACTCCCATTGGTTGTAGCGTGGTGATATTTTTCAAACCGGACCAGTGGTTCCTTAGATTAGCGCGTTCAAACAAACAAACTCTTCAGCTTTATAATATTAGTATAGATTAGATTAGATATTACATATGCAGATCAGCTAGAAAACGACCTGGGTCAGAACTTGACGGGGTTATTAGGGTTAATTAAACTAGTTCTACACCATGAAACCCAGCGGTTCCATACAGGTTTATAAGTTCTTAGGGTGGAAGCGCGCCAAGAACTCTATAACAAATTTATTTGAGAATTATCCCAATCATCTTTATGATGTGTCCACCCCCACATTTCCACACTTCCAACACCAGATCCTGGACTCGAGGTGGTGGCAGTCCCGTTGTCACATCGACTAATACCTTGTTCAGGTCCTGTATTGTGAAAAATGGTGCCAGAGCCCGGGCTTTAAGATTGCCGCGGCAGAACACCTTTTCTCATCTCGGTGCTACCAGTAAGTAAATTCCCCATGCCTGATTGAGGTAGCTCAGAACATTCGGTTTCAGAAACGGGGACGGGAACACCCATGCCAGATTGAAAGTCCAAGCCCAAGAATGCGTCGAGGGCTTTTTTTTTTTTTACGGATGGGAAATCATCAAATGACTTCTCCCACTCTGGGCGGAGCGGGAGGGAGTGTCAGACTTGACTGACTAAAACCCACCCATGTTCCTTCTTAGCCCTTTGTGTTCCAGAGCCACGGTATCTCTTTCGAACAACCCGCAGCACTGGCAGGCATCGGTCCTCTCGGACCCCTTCCGATTTGCTGACATCTCCTTGAGGCGCGCGTGGAACACGTACGCGCCGTCGACACGGCCTGTCGTCATGAGACGGACGGACGGTGAGCTAGCCCATTACTCACCGTCAACAGGCTGACGCCTACGGTGGCCGGGGGCCACTGGTTGCCCCCCGACGCCCGGGGCGTCTCCCGCGGCGGCTGGGACGTGAGGTTCTCTCCCTCTCACGTTCCGCCACCTCCTTCGCTAGCATGACTGCTTCGCAGAAGGAAGCGACGGCATCCCATTCCCTCTCGCTCCGGACCATGGATTGAACCAGGGCCGTGTCGTGGACTTCAGCTGGTTTGTTGTTGTGATCCTTCAATACGTAATGAGGGACCACGTGAGCCAGTCCCGGATTGGCCATACGGGCAAATCGGGCAAATGCCCGATGGGCTGGATTCCGATTGTGCCAGTGTGGCCGATTAGCTGGACTGGCCCATTCGGCAAAGGAGGTGGTTATGTACGCTGGTCGAATTCCTACATAACCACCTCCTTTTATAAGTTTTAAACTGACATGGTCACTAACATTATTAATAACTCTTACAACGAGATATTTACCATGTGTATTATTTGTTTCGAGTTCCCGATATTTCCTAACCTCCAGGTTCACCTCCTTTTTCCCGCGATTAAAATAACGTCCTTTTTTAACGGAAGGGAAATTATCAAATGACAACAACAACCCGCTCTGGGAGAAGCGGAAGGGAGAGTCAGACTTGTACTGACTAACTCCAATACATGTTCCTTTTGTTAGCCCTTTGTGTTCCAGGGCCACGGTATCTCTTTCGAACAACCCCACATCGGCCCTCACGGACCCCTTCCCATTTGCTGACATCTCATTGAGGCGCGCGTGGAACACGAACGCACGACACGGCCTGTCGTCATAAGGCGGATGGACGGTGAGGCCATTAGGCGCTGGACACACAGAAAAAACGTAAGACGAGGACGGGGCGCAGAAATGGCGCCGTCGCGACTTTTTACAACATACAGAAAAGACGAGCTACGGACGTGACGCTGGACGCCGCGAGATATGAAGGTTTTTAAAATAATGAAAGATCTACGCTCGAGTCCCGACACCCACGCCCTACCCTACCAGCAACCCCGTTCTCGCCCGTCCCTCGCCGCTCGCGCCCATGCCCCGACTTTCTGTATGTTTTTACAATAGGGCGCAGACGAGCAAGTGTCGAGTTCGCGCCCTGTCTTTTCTATATATGTTTTGCGTCGTGACGTCGTTTCTTTACATTTTGTATGAAAGGGACGCGGAAGAAAGGGACATATGTCCGCGCCCCGTCTGCATATTACGTCTTTTCGTCTGTCCAGCGCTTTGCTCACCGTCCACAGGCTCGCGCTTACGGTGGTCGGGGGCCTCTAGGGGGTACTCTAGCGGACCCCGACGCCCGGGGAGTCTCCTGCAGCGACTGGGACGTGAGGGTCGCTCCCTCACGTTCCGCCACCTGGTGTCGGTTTCCCATTCCCCCCCCCTCTCGTTCCAGACCATGGATTGAACCAGAGCCGGACGCAAGAGGTCGCCGCCGCCAATCACCGCTACGCGGACAAGGCGGTGCTCAGCCCAAGCGGAGTAGACCTCTACGACGTGGCCACAGTGTTCTCCGGGCGACCCTCACAATGGTGTCACCCGAGCGTTTCCTCCCGCCCGATTTGGTGGAGGAACCTCCCTCCTCCGTCGTTCTTTTCCAGTCAACGGTCAACCGTCAAGTTGAGGACCTAGTTCAATTTACTCTTAGTCTCTATCTGTACCAAGAGAACTGCTGTCTCTTGAATCTTAACTTTGTCTAATAATCGATCAAGTAACTATTGTATGAAGGATTTAAACAATTCTAAACTGTCCAAGAAAAGGTGTCAAAAAAAAATTGATTTCGCTGCGCTCGCTCTTGCAGCCTACTTCCTCTTGAATCTTGACTTTGTCTGTAAGTCGACCAAGTTTCTCTTGCAAAGAGAGTCGGAACAATCGGGGCTGTCAAGTTCTCTATTGTGTCTAAGTTAGTCAAGTTTTTTTCTAGTTTTTATTAAAACAGAAAAAAGTAATCTTTTTCTGAACCAGTCTTTTGACTAACGAAAAGCTAACTTGTCTGGAGTGGAATGCTTTAATTTTTCAAACTTCTACTTTATAAAATTCATTTAAATAGATAATTGATAAAGTAGCTGAGAGAAAGAAAGAAATCACCGTGTATTGTTTTTGTGAAATCAGTCTAGTTTAAGTACAATAATACAATATAAAACTATAATTTTGTTCATTCGTTCATGTTTGTTGTCCTAGGGTACCTAAAGTGTATAGAAAAACGTTAGTTTGTTGTATGTGTTTCTTTATTGTATGGTTGTTTTTTCTTCGGGTGTGTTTGTAGCAATAGGATGCATATCTGTTTGTGGTTGTAAAATTCCCGCAGTGTACGGTGTGCCGTATGTGTCCGCAAAAACTGGCAGTTCGGCGATTGGCTGTTGCTGTCTCCATAGCTTATTCCTCTATGCTCATAAATGGGTTGGAGGTGGTCTCTCCCCTGTATGTTCAGTTCTGTTGTTCCTCCATTATAATTATGATAGACTTGCCGAGTTTAAAGATCACTGTGCACATTGACAAATTGAATGATTAATTTTAAAAGACTTTACTTTAAGAGCGTTTACACCTTACGACATTTCATACAAACTTTCAAGTCGTTATTTTCCGAAATGATTTTAATGAAACTTCGTACACATTAGCAGGATACACAGGTCTAAAAAGTTACTGAAAAACATTTTCTAAAAATAGTGTTACAGTTAAATTAGGCCGATTATAAATTTTCTATAGAAACAGAAAATTCCAATTATATCTTTTTTTTAAACAAATTTTGAAATTATTTTTAAGTAAATTTTTAGACCTATGTATCTGCTTATGCGTGTAAAGTTTCATTTAAATCGGTTCAGTCATTTCGGAAAATTACGACTTGAAAGTTTGTATGAAAAGCGCTAAGGTATAAACGCTCTTATGGAGAAGACGGAATGATGACTGATAATGCTTGTGTATTTGAAAATGGAGGTGTTCACTTATAGGATGACATGACTAACCATCGTCCACGACTTTTTTCCAGTGTCGATAGATTGTCAAGTCAATAGGTGTAGTGGGAACAGCTAGAGACGACAGTCGTCCTACGATAAATTAATCGACACGACATACTGCGGACGCACCGTAAGTGTTTACCTCGCCTCAAATAAAAACTGGTAGATAATATTTAGTTCAGCGATTGGCTGTTGCTGTCTCTATAGCTTATACTTCTATGCTCCAATAGGGTTGTCTCTCCGCTGCATGTCCCTGTGTTAGCTCCATTATAATAAATTATGATATACTTGTGGATCTTCAAAGATCACTGTGAACATTGACAAATTGAACAATTAATTTTAAAAGACTTTACTTTAACGGAAAGTTACTAGTACTTTAAAACACCCCATGCCAGCCTATGTGACCTTTACAATCTTGACAACACAGAAACCAAAAACGTCCAACTCATAAACCCAACATAAACCTTTTGCTTGGGGTGGTGTCCCAGCATTGGGAACATTTTAGGCTAATTCTGTTTATGTGCAATGAACAGAAGACGCTATCAAGAAGACAAGTATAGTCAAGAAGACAAGTTAGTATAGCTGTTGGTCAACATAGATTTCTTGGGTGGCTAAAATCAGAACTATTCCATCATCTTGTTTTAAACCATATTTATAAGAAGTACATAAGTACCAAGTATAAAAATGTTTGTTGAAAATGTATTTTAAGATACGAATGACCTAATAATTTCATTTAATTATTCTTGAATGTTATTCAAATGCCAAAAGATTGGATATTTTATATTTCATTAAGAAGCCTTTTGACGTTTCTCGCTTTTTTTTACTGTATCGTTTTTTTTCCCTTAATTAATTACTTCTTTTCGGGTCTTCGAAGCAAGAAAGACCGAAAATTACTGGTTACAGTAGCAGAGTTATTTTGGAACCATTAATTTTAGAAATGAATTAGTTTAACAACTTATTTATGATATTGATAAATCAAATTATAAAAAAGAAACCGTAAATTTCCGACGGTAAATGAAAACGAACTACTTGTTCATAAACAACAACCATTCTACTGGCAACACCACGATCCCGACGAACAAATGAAATACGGCAACGTCACGCACGTATTGAAGTGGTAGAGTGATTGTTCATTCGGCGTTCTGAAAAAGTAGTAAATTTACAAATTGTAATTTTGATTTTTCAATAAAAATGGCAGATAGTAAAGGGTAAGTTTATAATAATCACTATTAGTAGTGCACAGGATAATTGTATGTATTGTTTCGAATTTAATCGATGCGCTGTACTGCAAACGAATCTTCAAAAATTGGCTTGTCATCATGTCTGAGTTACAAACCGACTCACAGAAATCGAATTTTGCAAGTTCATTATGGAATAGGATTTTGTTTTTACAAATAAAAGCTCAATAACATCGATATTTGATATGTCGATGTCGCTAGGTGTTAATTAGTCTTATTAGAACTGAGCGCTTTGGTTATTTTTAGGGTGATTGACATTTTTTCTTGTTCGGCAGTAATCCTGATGATTTATCGACCGCGATCCTGCGCCGCAAGGACAGGCCCAACCGTCTCATCGTGGAGGAGGCAGTCAGCGATGACAACTCCGTGGTGGCGCTTTCACAGGTCTGAGCTCTTTGTCTTTACCCGGCGACGCTGACGCGTATTTTTCCATTGATTTCATGGTGACCATAAAAATGCTTTGTCATTGTCATGCATTTTTTTATGTCATGGAACTGTCAATCCATAATATCCAGCAAATTATTACACTCATACTTTGTTGGCATCCCTGGTCAAGACTTATGTTAGGAAATACTTCCTTAACAGGAAGCAATTTTCTAATCAACAAGGGTTACCTTTCAATTGGTATTTATATAAATAAATCATTATAAAAACAGGTGTACTAAAACATGATAATTATATTTAGTCAATTGACATTATACTTACAGTTCAATGACCTTGTTTGTCTATGAAGATGGTAATTGGTGAATAATATAAATTACTTTTGTAGTAACATGACAAACAAAATGTATTGAAATCTGTCATCAGTCTAATTAAATATCTGCAATAAAAAAAAGGATTGTGTTGTTTTATGAAACCACGATAAAAGTGAACCTTTTTATCGCACTATAGAAATTTAACAAAAAAAATTTGGAATAATATTCCATTAAGGGTATAAAACATATAAAACGTAGAGCGTCAGGCGACATGCAACACACAGACGAAAAAGTTTGAGATGATGTAATAAAAGTTTCACTTTAAAAAATACTCTACAAATGTACTTCACAAAGCAATTACCTATTTATGACTCCCTATTATTGTCTACTTTTTTATCTACAATTGAAAACAGATTTGAATTTGTCAATCTAACCGGACTTGGAAGAAATATTATCAAGAATAGTATTGTATTGTGCTAACTATGCAAACAAAAAGATAATTCAATTAAAGCAATAGGAAAACCCAAAACAAATCAGGGAATATGGCCAGCTAAAAGGAACAAAAATGAAACATATATTTAAACCACGCAAAGCAGAGCCCCACCCAAAGCTGTATTGATGAAATATTATTTTGTATGCCAAACTTTTGATACCAAACTATTTTTATGCTCACATATAACCTCCCCCAAGCATTGTCATAACAACCATAAATGTATACATTTGATCATCTAGCTTAATTAAAACAATAAATATATTATCTATGGTGTGTTTGCCAACACCAAACTTAGTATTTTACATAAATTAACATAATTTTTTGTTTGTGAATTGCATTCAACAGTTCGTTGTTTGACTACATGTTTCATTTGTATTTGCAAACTAAAACAAAATTATTTTGATGTTGCTGAGTACATGAAAAAAAAATACATAAAAACTTCTGGATTGGATGAAATTTTTATTAAAGCTAAATGTTAATAAATAGGAATTAAAGTGTAAGTAAATTACAACAATAAAAATTAATCATTATTACAATAAAATTTTAAAATTAAACATTCAAAACTGCTGATTCATACATGATTGCACAATTTTTATTTTGACTTAGGCCACATCAAACTAATAAGTCAAGTGATGACTGTACGTGTTAAGTTAGAAACAAATTAAAAAAAAAAAAAAATAGACATGCAGATTGTGACAGCAAGCATTATTATTGGTATGAACATGGCTTAAGATCAACATAATCAAATACAATTATTGTATAGTTTGAGAAGTAACATTCAAAACATTACAAACTAAGCAAGCACCTTGCTTTCCTCGTCTTTATACTAGTCCAACAGAATCAAATATCTTCGTACTGCAACATGACAAATACTTTAATAACCACCTGGAGAGGAGTGAATGGCTAAATAAGAACAGCCGCACTTACCTAGGTTGGTCCATGGATGGATAACCACTCCACTCATAAAGACTGAGCTCCTCTGTGCCTCCTCCGTGCCTGAGTAAAGCATGTTAAGCTGATGGACCAGGCTGTCATTTGTGGATCTTTGACAGTCAGTACAGGTAGTCAGTGGCCCGAAAGTCTGACAACCAGTTTCACCAAGGGTTATTGTATTAACCATTACTGACTGGGTTGTGGTGGTCAGACTGGTATTCAGCTGCACCTGGTTCGACTGGAAGCCGACCTGATGATGAACCACCTGCTCATTAACTTCCTAAATGTCATCCTAAGTAAAAACAAAACATTATCAACTTCTATCTTACTTGCTAATTACAAGATATCTTTCCTTGTGTTATATGGTTCCCCACACTTGATACCATTTTAGGCATATGCCCAGGGATGATGTGGCCTGACTTAGAACATAAATAATTTTGAACTTAGTCAACTGACAGATGTGTCGCTAGGGAGTTCCACCACTGAACTCTTTTCTTAGCTAAAACACTGAGAAATGGTGAAGGGCGGGCATTTTGGGTGACAGTCTTTAATTATGTCATTCTTCACTGAATAAGCAACTTGGAAATATAATCAAAAATACCTCTTCTCTACAGGCTAAAATGGAGCAACTCCAACTGTTCCGCGGAGACACGGTACTTCTGAAGGGCAAGCGCCGCAAGGAGACTGTCTGCATCGTGCTCTCAGATGACAACTGCCCCGATGAGAAGATACGCATGAACCGCGTAGTGCGCAACAATCTGCGCGTGCGACTATCTGATGTGGTGTCCATCGCGCCCTGCCCGTCCGTTAAGTACGGCAAGCGGGTTCATATACTGCCCATTGATGACTCTGTTGAAGGCTTGACTGGGTAAGTTTGAAACAAGAAACAAAAGAATTTCAAGTTGTCTTTTGGCTTGAGATGTGAATGAGGTTGTGGTGGAACCTATTTATGACTCATTAGCTGACTCCAATATATTTGGGTGGATGCTTAGCACCTTTTCCCAATTATGTTGGGATCAGCTTCCAGTATAACTACATGCAACTTAATATCCGTTATAACAGTACTTACAGTAAAACAGTATTAAGTTGCATCCAGTTAGAAATCTCTTCTTGACTGATTTGAGAAAATGTTTAACTTCAAAAAATAGAAGACTATTTCGTTTATTTTTAAGTTAAAATTTAAATAATAAAGTAAAGTTTGAAGTTCAATAAATTTATTGATTTATTGATTTCTGATTGTTAATTTATGAATAGTGGACAATTCACTTAGCAACAGCTAACTTAATAGTATTTAAGCCAAAATTAGTTATGTATACTGTATGATTTACTCCTCTTTACCTTTGTCTTCAGAAACCTGTTTGAGGTATACTTGAAGCCGTACTTCATGGAGGCCTACAGGCCCATTCATCGCGATGACACCTTCATGGTCCGTGGAGGCATGCGTGCTGTGGAGTTCAAGGTTGTGGAGACTGACCCTTCACCCTACTGCATTGTGGCGCCTGACACCGTCATACATTGTGAGGGAGACCCGATCAAGCGTGAGGTTAGTAATTGCAATGATCTTCTTAGGGTGACTGGTAGCAGAGCAGCTACAAGGGAGTTGCCAAGAATTTTGTTGAATGGGATGTGATTGTAGAAGCCTTTGGCTGGCATTTGGACTGATGATGACGTTGAGTAGTTGTGGCCAATGTCATCAAGTGCTAATAAACTTTAACTCCTGTATGTAAGCCTGCACCAGGCTTTAATACAACAACTGGTCTTATGCAGCCAGCTCACGTAGCTTGACCGCCTTAGAAACGGGCTATGTCGACAGAACAATCGACACACTGTCTCATTGTCATTGTTTATCTGTGATTATGTCGATTCTTCCGTAGACAAAACTCGTTTATACAGTGGTCATGCTACGCATGCTGAAGTATTCAGCAGAGTCATATACAGCCTGAAGATTTTACGTAGTTGTTACATCTTTTACCAATTAGCAGAGCGAAAAAGAGACAGTTTCTAGCTGTTCAACAATTTACGTATCGCACTTAGTGTATTTTCGGCGTTTTATTGCGTGGTCTAAATTCTAAGGACGTTTTGTTTTCTAACTTACATTTCAGATATTATTTCGTACTTTATTTGCCCATGTTTTATAATAAATATGAATAGAACCAGAATGCATATCTTGAGTTTTGTACGGACGTAACTTAGCAGTCGTCTTGCATTACGTTAATTGTTATTGCTACTGAAAATCATGATGGTTGTTATTTTTTACTTCATTAAACTTATTCGTTTTATTAGTACCAGCTGGACAGATTGTCCTTGGCATCACAGTGCTGCAAGTTCGAATTCATTTCAACACTAATTTTAACCTGTGTAAATGTTCAACATATGAAATGTAAAAACCATAAACGTATAGTTTACATTGTGCGTCTACATAGTAAACTGTCTCCTGTTACGCAGTAACTGTACTGCAGATATTAGGATTCCTTATGTCTATGAACCATTTGGGGTATTTTTAGATAACATACCAAGTTCTAAATCCATTTTCTCATTCAAATTCCGTCTACAAAAAATTCTGTCCACACACTAGAGGCGCAATTCAACGAATGCGTAGAGCAAAAAGTTTTCTCATAATCACGAAATGTGTTTCGTCTTATCAGTAACTAACACAGTTTTTATAATCTCTGGTTTGATACTGAGAGTACACTCAACAAAATGTTCTAAGTTACAACAGAACGATTCATGAATTGTATTTCCCCGCCATTTTTGTTTACGTTGTTGTAGCGCGAACTTGCTACTTTGTGGCCAAAAATGAGTACCATTGTTCTTTGCACAATAGTTGTTCTGTGAGAGTGATTCGTTATAGTTTTAATAATAGTGACACAACTTCGCAATATGTATCACAAAATAGATATGATAGGCAGAGACAAAATCTGTATTGGTGAGTTTTATCAACATTGCTATAGTTCGAACAGTGCTATTATGTGATAAGTTTTTGCATATACTCTGCTATACATCTATCTCCCATCAGACTTTTTTGAAGTGATACTTCTTATGCGACTTCCAACAAGTTTAACGTTTTCATGGAGGGGGAATATTTTCTATTACCCACTAAGAGATGGCGCTATTACAAGATTTGTGACTACGTAGTTCTACTAGGTACGCAAGATGGCGTGCAAACAGTCATGCATTCGACTCTTCGGTGTGACCAGCCTTCGCTCAATTTCCATGAGTAGAATAACCTCGATCAACTTAACTTATGTAATAAAAAGTGTACAACAATAAAATAATAAAATATTATTTAGAAGCTCAATAAAATAACGAGAGTGACTGCGTGGCACTCGAACGCATGCGTGTAGTATTACGAAGTTTCACTTCTTCCGTGCGGAGGGACTCCACGCACTATTTTTTTCTATAGCTTCTTTCACCGTAGTTAACATAACATTGGGTCCGTATTTCCCTGAATGCCTGAGCAGAAGTATACCAGTAGCACACCCACGTTTTAGTTATTTCTTGACCCCATTTAATAGAGGGTGAGCGCCTATTGTTTTTCATTTGCAAACCAAAGTCTGTCGCGTTGCATGTGAAAAATTCCTCATCCAAAAACAAAACTGCTTTTGATGTAACATCCTCAATTCACCGCCACTTTATGTTTAACAGGAGGAAGAGGAAGCTCTGAACGCCGTCGGCTACGACGATATCGGCGGCTGCCGCAAGCAGCTAGCGCAGATCAAGGAGATGGTGGAACTGCCTCTGCGCCACCCCTCGCTGTTCAAGGCCATCGGCGTGAAGCCCCCGCGCGGTATCCTCATGTACGGGCCTCCTGGTACCGGCAAGACCCTCATCGCTCGTGCTGTCGCTAATGAGACTGGTAAGTTCGTTGTTCGTCATAAAATGGTACCCTAATAGTTGGTCCACACTGTTCTCATACCACTGTAACTCCTGTAAGCAATCAACAGTGGTGACCACCAGAAAAACGCCTAGACAATGAAGCTTGACGAAGTCCCAGAGAAAGAATTTAACTTGGTTGTTCATGGTATGGAAATAGTGCTTGTCCCAAAAAAAAAAAAATATAGTTGGTCCAATCATTTTAAACTTGTGCCTAAATACAGTTACAAAAATAAATGCAGGAGTTTTAAGGGTTCCGTAGCCGAATGGCCAAAAACGGAACCCTTAAAATATAGATTTGTCCGTCCATATGTCACAGGCACTTTATTCTGAAAATATTAGGACTACACAGTGGAAACTTGGTAGATAGATTTATTCTGTAAACCGCTAAAAAAGCCTAAGGGGGGGGCTCCCCATACATGTAATTTATATTTACTGGAGAAAGACTTAATCAGGCTTTCAGAATCACATAATGACTACTTTGTCTTCCCCATTAGGTGCTTTCTTCTTCTTGATCAACGGACCTGAGATCATGTCGAAGCTGGCTGGTGAATCCGAGTCCAACTTGCGCAAAGCGTTCGAGGAGGCCGACAAGAACTCTCCGGCTATTATCTTCATTGATGAGCTGGATGCCATTGCGCCGAAGAGGGAGAAGACTCACGGAGAGGTGGAGCGCAGGATCGTGTCCCAGCTGTTGACTCTTATGGATGGTGAGTAATAGATTTTCAAAGCGTTAATATGAATTACTAAGGGAGACCACACTGTACTATGTGGAACTTTTTTTATAACTCAGTGTATTACAGTAGCATAAAAGATGTTTTTTTTTTGTATGAACGTATTCTATGTTACACAGAAAACAGATATTTAGTGATTATTTTACTATTTTATTTTAAGTATTGCCTGATAAGACTTGTGTATTACGTATTCTTTTGTATTGTTTACGCAAGTCGAGTTGTATGAACTATGAATATGTTACGTGGGCGTACGTCGATAACACACGCATATTTAAACTTATGCCGAGTTTTATAACTTTATGATAAACACAAGTACGTATTGTTTTTATAGCTAGCCAGCACGCATAGCATGACCACTGTAGAAACGGGTTATATCGACGGAAGAATCGACAAAGTGACACATTAGGATGGTTATGACAACTGGGTCCCTGACGAAAATCTGAAAATACGAAGTGGTCGCGGACCAAGCTTGAATTAATGCTACATATTTATCGGGAAGTTCCCGAAAGTCGGGCCGACATCTACATAATTATAAACGTGTATAGCACATGCTTTGACTTATGCATTCTTCCGTCTCTGTCTGGTTCTTGAATTCAACAGTTGTGGGACAGCGATACAAATAACGCTTTACCAAAGTACCTACGAACTAAATCTCGGTAGTAGACCTTAAGGGACTTTCCGATAAATAGGCGTATCAATCGGCTTGAGCTGCGACAACTTTGTCTTTGTACAATAATTGACCGTGAGCCCATTAGCCGCGAATATCGATAATTTTTGACTTCGAGGCTATAGTGATTTGTAGAATCGATAGAAATAACCTTGTAATGGCCTAGAATAGGTGTGGACCAGACGAAGTTCCATTTCTTTCGCCTCTTCAGTTTACTCTAATGTACGCACACAACTATCACGCCTGTAATCCGAGATGGATTAGGCTGAGATGTACCTAGTACACATAAAATACTGGTATTCAGCTGAATCCGGTAAGACTGGAAGCCAACCTCAACACAGTTGGCAAAAACCTAAGCAGATGATGATGCAATATATGTAGGTACAATTTGCCTATTTTCAACAACCAGGCACACAGATTAATTGATTACGTAACTACACAGATCAAAGTTATTATAACACATTGCAATTTACCTTTCAAGCCTCTATTACTGATTCACAGTTACCTATTGTTCCTTGCCCTCTTCTGAATCCTTAGGTTTCATCATCCGCCTTGCCTTTTCCAACTATGTTTGGGTCCGCTTCCAGTCTAACCGGATACAGCTAAATACCAGGTTTTTTACATGGAGATACTGCCTATCTAACCTCCACCACCCAGTTATACTGTGCAATATGATACCCCTAGGTAAGACTGGTTGTCGGACTTTCGGACCACCTTTAACGACTGTCAAAGATCTGCAAATGACAGCAGGGACCAAAGGCTTAACGTGCTTTCCGAGGCACGGAGGAAACTAGGTATGTAAGGGTGGTCACCCATCCACGGACCAACCCGAAGATCGACCCGAGCGGCTGTTCTTATTTAGCCACAAACTTCCCGAAAACTTTTTGCAAATTGGATTTAAAATCAGAAATCGCGAACGTTCTCAAATTTATGAAATACATTGACTCCTTCGAAGAGTGGTTTCTATACCTGCAGATCAGGGTTAAAGTCACCCAAGAAAAACAAATGTTATTGAAGTTTTTTCCTGTTGTAGTAAGGAGCTCCTTTTAATCCTTAGATTTCTATAAGATAAAAAAAAAACTCAAAATAACGGCACGATCTATCCCCACAGGTATGAAGAAGTCATCCCACGTGATCGTAATGGCGGCTACGAACCGCCCGAACTCTATCGACCCCGCCCTGCGTCGGTTCGGTCGTTTCGACCGGGAGATCGATATCGGCATCCCTGACGCGACCGGTCGGCTGGAGATCTTGCGTATCCACACTAAGAACATGAAGCTGGGTGATGATGTTGATCTAGAACAGGTGAGGAACCAGTTAATTGTATATTTTTTCTTCTTGTTTGGTTTTGTTAGGAAAGCCATAAATAAGTTTCGAGGGAGAATTTAGTATGTTTTACTTTTTTCATACTTTCCGGTTTTTTTATTGTTTTATTTGTCTGGCTCATGTTTTTTTTTTGGTCCTTTTGTATGTAAAACATAAATAAATACTCGTAGTCCAGTCAGGACATAAGCACGGTTGCCTGCATCTCCTCTATCCTGACTTTACAGTGGCAGGCAGAGGAAGTTTTTTTTTCATATTTTCTCGAAAGGACTATAGGCTTGGTTTAGGTTGTTGAATCATAAAACTTAAATCACCATCTCGTTCATCAGATCGCAGCAGAATCTCACGGCCACGTGGGCGCTGACTTGGCTTCGCTGTGCTCGGAGGCTGCCCTGCAGCAAATCCGTGAGAAGATGGACCTCATCGATCTCGAGGACGACCAGATTGACGCCGAAGTTCTCAACTCTCTCGCCGTATCTATGGACAACTTCCGGGTAAGACACGATACTATTCATCACCTGCCTAAGCTTTTCCCAAAGATGTTGGGGTCTAGCTGGATGTAGCTGAATTCCAGTATTTTACATGGAGTGACAACCTAATTGAATTCCATATCCCAGTTACTGGGTAGCACGATACCCCTTGGTAAAACAGATATGCATCTTAGTATGCAAAAAAAACACGATTATGGTGTACTAACTCAGATTCCTTTGCATATCTGTTAGTGTGAATTTTATGTCATGATTTACGTGTCGTCGCGAAATGCAACATCTATTTGCTAATTGTGTGATAAACAGCAATTACTTTAGAACTACATATTATCACTAGACATCTTCGATATATCAATAAATTATCAAGTGTGTTGTGTTTCTTTCACACAGCTATGAAACTACGTTTTTTTGCACTGAATAGTTAGTGGGGTGGTTGGTGTCATAGACGTTTTTATCTTAAAACTAGCTGTACCTGGCATGCTTTGCAATGCCGTTTTTCCTACCTACCTCCTACCCTACTACTTACCCTACCTATCCTAACAACCTACCGTCTACGACATTACTGTTTCTTGTGAGGTACTTTGCTGTCTAAAGATTCGAATTATGAAAATATTGATAAATTGGTGGTGATAATGAAACACTGCTATTAGTTATGACAATTGAACTTCAAACTGACAGAAAAATTATCTAAGCCCTGACGTAATCCGTAACAACATAATTTCTCTCCCTCAGTACGCCATGACGAAGTCCTCGCCGTCTGCTCTGCGCGAGACCGTGGTGGAGGTGCCCAACGTGACGTGGGGCGATATCGGAGGCCTACAGAACGTCAAGCGCGAGCTGCAGGAGCTCGTGCAGTACCCTGTGGAGCACCCCGACAAGTTCCTCAAGTTCGGCATGCAGCCCTCCCGGGGAGTGCTGTTCTATGGCCCGCCTGGATGCGGTATGTACTCGATAACACATTTACATAATCTTACCCTCCCAAACTAATCAGGCAATAATGGACCGGTCTTAACAGAGACTAACCAAGTACACAAGAGGTTATGATGCACTAGCCTTTGTCCGTGACTTCGCACGTGTGGAGTTCGGTAATTATCCCACGGGTTTTTAATACCGAGATCAAACATATCCTATGTGTTAATCCAGGTCAACTGCCGTTGTGCCAAATTTCATCCTAATCCGTTCAGTAGTTTTCGTGTGAAAGAGTAACAAACTTGCATCCATCCTCACAAACAGACAGGACTGGTGAGTGCAGAAACACAGGTGCACTCCCATCTCCCTCAATTTCATTGTTTGATGGAATGTCGTTCCGACATGACCGAGCATGCAAGTAATTAGTAATGCTCCTTCTGAAAGATGACTTCACACACATAAATAAATCATACTGTTGAGTGTGCCGTCTAATTTGTTGCCATGTTTTTTTTTTGTGGGAAATAGATTTTCAGTAAAAAAAACCCTGTCATTACAGCCCAAATTAAATATGACAGGGAGATGTTCATAGTTAGTTTCAAGATTGCCAAGCTCGCAATACTTTTTAATTAGTTAAAAATTCCCAATCGCAAATACAAATGCTTATCTTTAACCAAACATTTTCCTTGTACAGGTAAAACTCTGTTGGCCAAGGCTATCGCCAACGAGTGCCAGGCCAACTTCATTTCAGTGAAGGGACCCGAGCTGCTTACCATGTGGTTCGGAGAGTCCGAGGCCAACGTGCGAGACATCTTCGACAAGGTATGTTACCAGTCTTAAAACCTAGCCATTAGGCCTGGTTTCCACCACCGAGACGAGCGGAATGGAGTTGCGAATGCGGGAATTGAGCTATCATATTAGTAGTTCTCCGCGATGGTGGAAACTGGACCTTAATATTGACGCCATAAAGGTTGCGAGGGTTCGCAAAGAGGAAGTCTTCTGAAACTTCTTTAATCGTTAAATATTTACTGTGGGTATACAGTACCCACATTTCTGTAATAGTCTGCTATTACATGTACATAAATTTTTGCTCTTGCAAACATCAAAAATAAAATATGAAAGCATTTAGCAAATAATAAATAAATCCACAGATCTGATCAGAGATTTATTGAATGGGCTGAATTCCACGAATGATATAACGGTATCCAGGCATAAATGAGACCCATGGTTTAAGAAAAAATATGCAGGTGTTATAAGTGCAGATTGAGCTCTACAAAGCTAATCTTTTTCAAAAACTTGAAGTTGTCATATTTACACCTGTGACTACATTATGCTACTGTGACGTGTTTTCATCTCAAACATTTTCGATTTTGGCGCACGAATTCTACCTGATCAGCAGCGGGCATATGACACTAGACAGACCAACTTCTTGTAAGTGTGAAGAGCCATATTACAATATGGTAATCCTTGTTGTATTCCCCCAGGCTCGGTCAGCGTCGCCTTGTGTGCTGTTCTTCGACGAGCTGGACTCGATCGCGAAGTCTCGTGGAGGCTCCGTGTCGGACGCGGGCGGCGCGGCAGACAGGGTCATCAACCAGATCCTCACTGAGATGGACGGCATGGGCGCCAAGAAGAACGTCTTCATCATCGGTGAGTTTTATGAAATAACTAGCCGTTAGTGGGAACCAAGTACCTGAACGCATTACGTCAGGATGATTAAGTTTCCAGTAATGCAAAATGTTTTTATCCTTCACCACCAAGTTTTGTTCAACAAGATTTAACAGATTATAAAACCAAAATTAACACTTGCTGCCAAGTGTAAATATTTCGTTTTTAAGTCTTTATAGCTACGTATAAAGACGCTCGGGAGGCGGATTGTGCGCACACGAACGAATTGTTCGACTCATATGCTGGGTGCTTAGCACTGTAAGTGTTAATAGAATAGTTTTAATCGCCTTGTAGCAAAACGTTAATTAATAATACTTCTCCCTCACCAGGTGCGACAAACCGCCCCGACATCATTGACCCGGCTATCCTGCGGCCCGGACGTCTGGACCAGCTGATCTACATCCCACTGCCGGACGAGAAGTCGCGCGAGGCCATCCTGCGCGCCAATCTGCGCAAGTCGCCCATCGCTAAGGATGTCGATCTCACATACATCGCTAAGGTAACGTAGCTTTCTTTTTTCATTAGGCTGATAACTTACATCGACTTAGTGACAGTGATTCATTTGATGGCAGTTGAAACTCAATGTTACTTGCTCAAATATCTTTTCGTGTCCCAATACTTTTTGGTATAGTCAAAAATAATAGAATTTCTGTTTAATTAAAAGAAATGTATTAACCATGCTGTTTGTATGCTATAACTCGGAACTACTGAGTCCTTGTTGAAATTCTCAGTGAGAACATACTTTTTCGGCTTCTTTTCCAGTCCCTCTTCAATCGAATAGTATGAAATCGACTTCTTACCTTTAATTTGTTAATAATACTTATGCTCATATAATGATTGCAGGTGACACAAGGCTTCAGTGGCGCTGACTTGACAGAGATCTGCCAGCGCGCCTGCAAGCTGGCCATCCGCCAGGCTATCGAGGCCGAGATCACGCGCGAGCGCACTCGCCAGCAGCAACCCGCTGCCGCTGTCATGGACGTAAGTCTTGCACATTACTGATTACAGATATCACTGCGCAAAGAATAAGCAAGCTGAGGTATCAGGACGTCGTATGAGTCGTTACTATTGGTGTAAACGTTCTTGTTCTTGAGTGGACACGGCGGAGATCGGGTTAGGCACACGCACACCCCGATCTACCTCTAGTGAGTTCTAGCACTTCTGATGGTCAGGGGTCCTGGCTACGATTTCCAGGAGGAAGAGTATTATTCGTTGTTTATATTAGAAACTCAGTAGCAGCCTTGACTCAGGATTTGTGACAATTGGCTCGCCCCCTATTTTAAGGGGCTCGAAGATAACTGGATCGAATTTCGGTGTTCACATAAGCTGATTCTCAGCTTAGCTTCAGCAAATGACTTGATTGTAACATGTTTCCCCACAGATGGACGAGGAGGACCCCGTGCCCGAGATCAGCCGCGCGCACTTCGAGGAGGCGATGAAGTTCGCGCGTCGCTCCGTGTCCGACAACGACATCCGCAAGTACGAGATGTTCGCGCAGACGCTGCAGCAGAGCCGGGGCTTCGGAACCAACTTCAGGTAAATACGTGGAGCTGTTATCTATTTGGGGCGATATAGAGACAAGCTGCGTGTCAATAGACTCAAATCATTCAAATAGACCAGTTACAGGTACTTTGGAATTGTTAAATAAGGCATAATAACTGAGAAATAATTCTCTTGCCAAAACTTAGATCTCGATAGAAAAAATATAGGCAAGACACGACACACTATGTGGATAGGATACTATCTTAAATTAAATACTGTTTGGATTCTCGTATCATAGCAGCTATGTGTTTGGAGTATTAGTAACGTGTGTGTGTGTGGTCCAGGTTCCCGGCGAGCGGCGGCGCGGCCGGCGGCACGGGCCCGTCGGGCGGCGACGTGCCGACGTTCCAGGAGGAGGGCGGCGACGACGACCTGTACAGCTAAGCAGCTGGCAGCTCCGCGGCCGCAGGTCTCTAGGACTGACCTTACTACTTAAGATTTATCGGTTCAGTAATACGGATGGGTGTTTCGGACTCGGGAAGCGACCGAATGGTTCCACCGGCAGCCCCTCTCGCATTCGAGAGACTACAATATATTATAAATCGGCGTGCGTCTCCCTGCGCGTCGCGGTCGAATTAATTTCTACCAATCTGTGTCTAATAATATGTAAATGTATTTATTTTATAATTATTGAATCATTCGATAGCATTTTGTTTCTGTTCCGATTTGCTTATGTTTAGTTGTAATTGAATAAATAATGTCTGTGTATGTACCGCTCGCCCCAGCGGCGACAATGTAAGATCATATGATATAGAGTAATTGTTAACTTTACTGTATTTGCCAGATCCTGTGCGTAGGCGGAGTCGGCGGGGATGCCTCGGCAACCACGCCGACTAAACACTATTACAGTGATTTTTTAATAAAAAGATTTTTATAGACTAGACTTATGTTTTTATTTATTTAAATGCTCCCTGCACACCTCTAAAATTGGGGTCAGTTCAGACAGAACGGAAAAATCCAGCTGAGCCTCCTCTGGTCGCAATTTACACCCAGAGCAGGAACGATCTTCGACGGTGCAACATTGAGAGAAGGCTCGAGTCCTCGGGCTTTAACACTGACAGCGCAAGGGGCAAAGTGAGCCTAGCTGTTAGCCATGGCCTCGATACACCATAATTTCCAATGTTTGCTATTCGAGGTACTACGTGATCAGTCAATTTGCCATTTGCCCGCCCCATGGTCGTGCCGCCCGCTTGCGCTGCTGCCATGCACGCCCGCTTGCGGCAAGCCTGAGCGCGTCTTCGTGCCTCTGACTACGTTAGACGGTGTTCTACATAAACTAAGTCAGATTCAGAATAAACCAACAATATAGTTATAACAAAAATAAATGAATTAAACAAAAAAGCTATAAAAATATTAAAACCAAAATAGTAGAAATCATAAACCTTCGGTCGAACGCTACATAAGTTTAACCTATGCTATATCAGAGTGAATACCTAGACCGCGAGTTAAATCAATTTTAGTCAACTAAACGTTTTTAACCTTTTGACCGCCACGTCAAAAAAGAAAACGCGTGCCCTCAGCGCCAAGCTCCGAATTCATAATTTAATACCTACAAAATAATAGTGAGGGCGAAATTATATCGATAAAGCTCATAGAAACCTGACAACATTTTTTTACATGGGTTTTAATTTCAATAAAAATTATTATACCATCCTTGTGTTGAGTTTTATTTCATCGCGCTTTGTACTTTATGACATAAATGTAATAATCTGTGTCACAGTTACGGCGTTTATTCCACAAATAGAAACAACAATCGATAAAACCAAGTCAATAGTATTACAGCACTATTGTCCATCATGACGTAATTTTTTGTCACCCTAAGACGACAGTGGCGCAGTTGGCACGTATTTCTTGAAATTGCTCGCTTCTTCTCTAGAGGTGCGACACCGATACTTATTAATAATATCGAAATATTTTATTTTGTTCGTTTTGTACTTCTAACATTGTCAACTAATAAAATTTAAGTTTCTTTGGAAGAACAAGCAATATTAATGCTTTAGTATAACGCCAGTCACTGATGACATCAGTGCAGAAGTAAATACCGTTTACTGTGTTAGTGTTGTTTACTTTCGAATGTAGACAATTTACAACACTGTAATGAATAGGAAATAATGAGGAATAATGGTACCTACCGGGACAAAGTTTCTTAAGCGTCACAAACATGAAGTTCACAAAAAATAAAGTAAAACATTTTTTATAAAAATCAGTTTTTTAATTAAAAAGTTGGGTGGTAGAAATTGGTAGAACAATCACACCATTTTTAATACCTTCACACATTATATACCGTTCAATATGTATAAGACAATCAACATAAGTTTAATTCAACAATTGTATATTGATTTATATCGATATACGTATGTATTTTTAGGTAGGATAGTATTAAAAAAAAAAACATTATAAACGTGTCAGTATCGACTCCTTGCAATATACTTAATAAGTCTTCACTACTCATATTATAGTTATCCATTATTAATCATGTATACAGTAAACAATAATAATAACAGCAAAAGAACTACTCTATTCAAAAATTTTCCTCGTTTGACGTCATGGGACTGACAATCATAGACGACTGTGGCGTTCCCGGCACAGCAAATACAGTGGGTGATAGGGATGGGCATTGCAGTCATTACAATCAATCGATAATCTATTAACACTCGACTTTTAAAGAGCGCATAGTTCAGTATTATAAAATTTTCTTGATTTCTCAAACATGAAAGTTCAATATCAAATGTTTTATTTGTTTAATAATGCAGAATTCAGAGTAAATCAAATATAACGTAGGTTGCCGTCGAGGTCGATATGCTTGTTATATTGACTGCTGCCTACATCACTACGTGTCTTGTTGAGGTGACTGTGGCTTTGAGGGCACGAACTTTTTAACTGGTTTTCTTTTTTGTCATCTTATGTTACTACAGATGAAATCTAATGAAAGCAGTTCACTTCAAATAAATGAAGAAGAGTCAAGGTAAATAATTAACAAGGGAAAAACACAAAACAATGCTGTTTAATGACATTTATTTACGTTTAAAATTCTGTCAACCATTCGCGACCGTGGCGTGCTAGGCACATTTTGGTTTGTCGTCTACACACGACTGTGGCGGTCAAAAGGTTAAGGTGGAAGTTTAATCGCACTTTCCCATACATTTTTGTTTCTTGAAAATCTCGATACTTATATGCTTTTTGTAGAAGTAATGAAACAATATGATGTTATTACGAATTAGTGTTGTCGCAAAACCCTTCAAACATAAAGAAATAACAAACAAGGTTTATAGGATTTCCAGGGCCGAAAAAAAAACGAAAAATCTTTGCTAGTGTGCGTGCTTGGAGTCACACCATCTACCGGATATATAAAGAACTTCTAAAGAACAATCGAGCCCCTTGCATAACAAAACTCGAAATAATTATCTGTTGATACTAGATGGCGTGGCGTTGTCATTGTAAGTTGGTGCCAGTAATAAGTGCGTGGACTCGCGAATATTTCACATTTCATTCGTCAAACAAGTAGGTAGGTAGGTACTGGCTGCGACGTTTTTGTTTGGGTGAATTAGATTTATCATTTTTTAAGAATGAAGTTAAACATTCTTAAATTATGTCATGATGTTCAAACCTAAGTTTGAAAGTACCTATTAGGGATGAAATGTGTAATTCGGAGTTGGTTCTAATTTTACTGTGTGATAGGTAAAACTTATTAGTTATTAACAAGTAGGTATTCAGACATAATTCGTTATGAAGCCACAGCCTGCAGCACAAAGCTTATCTTACTAAACTTTAATTTTGTACGTGCACTTTTCGTGGTATATGTAATAAACTAATAATGTACTTACATTTTATAACACTAGCTTATGCCCGCGGCGTCGCCCGCGTGGATTTCGATAATTGTCCCACGGGAACATATTATCGGGATAAATAGTATCCTATGTGTTAATCCAGGTTACAAACTACCCGTGTGCCAAATTTCATCCAAATCCATTCAGTAGTTTTTGCGTGAAAGAGTAACAGACATCCATCCATCCATCCATCCTCACAAACTTTCGCATTTATAATACCTATTAGTAGGATTACATTCATTCATCACACTATTTACATTCATGAATGTAGGTACTACCTAATAAAACATACACGACGCGGTCAAGGTCACGTTGAAACGCCGTAGTTCTATCTATCTATCTATCTATCTATATAAATAAAAATCAATTGCTGTTCGTTAGTCTCGCTAAAACTCGAGAACGGCTGGGCCGATTTAGCTGAATTTGGTTTTAAAATGTTTGTCGTAGTCCAGGGAAGGTTTAAAAGGAAAGATAGGGTAGGTAGGTAGGTAGGTAGCGTAGGGTAGGTAGGGTAGGTAGGTAGATACGGTAGGTAAAAAGTGCATTGCAACGCATGCCGGGGACAGCTAGTCGATCTGTATATCCATACTAATATTATAAATGCGAAAGTCACTCTGTTTGTTTGTATTTCTGTTTGTTACTTTTTCACGATTAAACGGCGAATCTGATCCTAATGAAATTTGGCAAGAAGATAGATTTCAACCTGGGGAAGGACGTATGCTATATATCATCACGCTACGATCAATCGGAGCGGAGCAGTAATGAAAAATGTTGCGAAAACGGGGAACATGTGACGCAGATGAAGTTACGCGGGACAGCTAGTCTATATATATATATATATCTAAAAATGAATCCCTATTTCCCTTGGTCACGGCATCAAGCGTGAACGGCTGGATAGATTTCGATAATTGTTTTTTTGTTTTGTATGTTACTGACAGGAGAAGGTTCTCTTAGGTAGGTAGGTAGTAGGTAGGTAGTAGGTAGGTAGTAGGTAGGTAGTAGGTAGGTAGTAGGTAGGTAGTAGGTAGGTAGTAGGTAGGTAGTAGGTAGGTAGTAGGTAGGTAGTAGGTAGGTAGTAGGTAGGTAGTAGGTAGGTAGTAGGTAGGTAGTAGGTAGGTAGTAGGTAGGTAGTAGGTAGGTAGTAGGTAGGTAGTAGGTAGGTAGTAGGTAGGTAGTAGGTAGGTAGTAGGTAGGTAGTAGGTAGGTAGTAGGTAGGTAGTAGGTAGGTAGTAGGTAGGTAGTAGGTAGGTAGTAGGTAGGTAGTAGGTAGGTAGTAGGTAGGTAGTAGGTAGGTAGTAGGTAGGTAGTAGGTAGGTAGTAGGTAGGTAGTAGGTAGGTAGTAGGTAGGTAGTAGGTAGGTAGTAGGTAGGTAGTAGGTAGGTAGTAGGTAGGTAGTAGGTAGGTAGTAGGTAGGTAGTAGGTAGGTAGTAGGTAGGTAGTAGGTAGGTAGTAGGTAGGTAGTAGGTAGGTAGTAGGTAGGTAGTAGGTAGGTAGTAGGTAGGTAGTAGGTAGGTAGTAGGTAGGTAGTAGGTAGGTAGTAGGTAGGTAGTAGGTAGGTAGTAGGTAGGTAGTAGGTAGGTAGTAGGTAGGTAGTAGGTAGGTAGTAGGTAGGTAGTAGGTAGGTAGTAGGTAGGTAGTAGGTAGGTAGTAGGTAGGTAGTAGGTAGGTAGTAGGTAGGTAGTAGGTAGGTAGTAGGTAGGTAGTAGGTAGGTAGTAGGTAGGTAGTAGGTAGGTAGTAGGTAGGTAGTAGGTAGGTAGTAGGTAGGTAGTAGGTAGGTAGTAGGTAGGTAGTAGGTAGGTAGTAGGTAGGTAGTAGGTAGGTAGTAGGTAGGTAGTAGGTAGGTAGTAGGTAGGTAGTAGGTAGGTAGTAGGTAGGTAGTAGGTAGGTAGTAGGTAGGTAGTAGGTAGGTAGTAGGTAGGTAGTAGGTAGGTAGTAGGTAGGTAGTAGGTAGGTAGTAGGTAGGTAGTAGGTAGGTAGTAGGTAGGTAGTAGGTAGGTAGTAGGTAGGTAGTAGGTAGGTAGTAGGTAGGTAGTAGGTAGGTAGTAGGTAGGTAGTAGGTAGGTAGTAGGTAGGTAGTAGGTAGGTAGTAGGTAGGTAGTAGGTAGGTAGTAGGTAGGTAGTAGGTAGGTAGTAGGTAGGTAGTAGGTAGGTAGTAGGTAGGTAGTAGGTAGGTAGTAGGTAGGTAGTAGGTAGGTAGTAGGTAGGTAGTAGGTAGGTAGTAGGTAGGTAGTAGGTAGGTAGTAGGTAGGTAGTAGGTAGGTAGTAGGTAGGTAGTAGGTAGGTAGTAGGTAGGTAGGTAGTAGGTAGGTAGTAGGTAGGTAGTAGGTAGGTAGTAGGTAGGTAGTAGGTAGGTAGTAGGTAGGTAGTAGGTAGGTAGTAGGTAGGTAGTAGGTAGGTAGTAGGTAGGTAGTAGGTAGGTAGTAGGTAGGTAGTAGGTAGGTAGTAGGTAGGTAGTAGGTAGGTAGTAGGTAGGTAGTAGGTAGGTAGTAGGTAGGTAGTAGGTAGGTAGTAGGTAGGTAGTAGGTAGGTAGTAGGTAGGTAGTAGGTAGGTAGTAGGTAGGTAGTAGGTAGGTAGTAGGTAGGTAGTAGGTAGGTAGTAGGTAGGTAGTAGGTAGGTAGTAGGTAGGTAGTAGGTAGGTAGTAGGTAGGTAGTAGGTAGGTAGTAGGTAGGTAGTAGGTAGGTAGTAGGTAGGTAGTAGGTAGGTAGTAGGTAGGTAGTAAATTTAGGGATTTCTGAAAGAATTGTAGATTTTGGCACAATCTCTTAAAACCTATGTCAGTAGTACTGACCCTAACAGGTAGGTGTAGGTGTTCTGACTCAGTACACACCGAGACGCGACGCTGCGCGCACACTTATAGAGAGAAGATACACATTTCGTTGTGAGAAAACGTTGCGCCACGCAGCGCTGCGCCACGTGACGCCTGTAAAGAAATGTGTATCCTTTCGTGTAGAAAATAAAGTTAAATTTTGAATCGCTTTTTAAAATGTGCGCGCAGTGTCGCGTCTCGGTGTGAGCTGACCCTTAGTGTTCCAAGGCTTTGTATATAAAGTGAAGATTAGAACTAAAAAGCTTTCAAGCTAGTGGAAGTTTATCTTTGAAATCTTGGTGATTTGTTGGTCAGTGGGTCGTCTAAGGGGCAGATTTTTAGGAGTTGAAGTATACGCTTAGGGGCACTATGCGCAGCAAAGAAAACAAAAAAATAAAATTTTCGGCAAAAAAATTTTTTGGGACTTAGTGGATTTTCCAAAAAAAAAAATAGGAAATTTGAAAAAAAAATGGCAGTTTCGGGTTAACCTTGGCCATAAAAACCATTTAGGTTCTGCGAAGTATGGACCCAAGAGGCACCGTTTCCGAATTATGGGCCTCCGAATTTTATTTAATTTTTATAAAACTATCTACATTTCCAAAATGGTAGCTCAAAAGAAAATATTTTCTGGAAAGAAACTGTTGCTCTAGTAGAAAACTATGAGATGGTGTAAAAAAACCCGAGAAATAAGAAAAAATTGAAAAAAATATTCTGTGTCGGTCGATCTTTCAGCTTGAGTATCGTTAGGGGCAAAGACACAAATTTTCGGAAAAAAAAAAACTAACAGATTTCGTCCGTTTTTCTTGCAGAAGCCTATTACCCTTGTCCATAGAAACTATTTAGGTTCAGAGAGGCATGGCCCTCCGACGCACCGTTTCCGAGCTAGGAGTTTTTTAATTTTTTTCTTGTTTTTACAAAACGCTCTATATTTCCAAAATGGTAGCTCAGATGAAAATCTTTTCTGGAAAGAAACTGTTGCTGTAGTAGAAAACTATGAGATGGTGTACGAAAAACCAAAAAAAAATGCATTTTTTTATAAGTCCTCGCGCCATAGCGCCCACACTCCAAACGATTTTGTTCTTTGATCTTGAATCAGTTTGTAAATATCTATCACATAATTTATTTATTATTTATTAAAACTTTATGCACAAGTATAAAAACACTGTACAAAGGCGGACTTAATGCCTTAGGCATTTTTTACCAGTCTACCTTAGGGTGATGCAGAGAGAAAACATAGTAGGTGCAGCATAACAAATGGTAAGAGAACATTTACAAATAAAATATAACGATACATACATAAATACATACATATATATGTACAATAAGTAAAGAGAGAGACAAACTAACAACAATTTAATTAAGAGATGAATCTGCCAGCTTCTTAAGTAAGTCTTGGCGAGCTTTAACTTTAAATGTGAACCGCCTGTTGGCCAACCTGATGTTCAGAGGGAGCGCATTCCAAA
This sequence comes from Cerastis leucographa, assembly GCA_963082945.1. NCBI lineage: Eukaryota > Metazoa > Arthropoda > Insecta > Lepidoptera > Noctuidae > Cerastis > Cerastis leucographa. Next base: position 15,257,360 of record OY720362.1, on the reverse strand, counting down.
GGAAGACAGCCTGGACAAAGAAAGACGACTTGAGAAAAGAGAGCGGTGAGAAGGACAACGTAGAAGACGATTATTGGAGGAACGAAGATTCTTACTGTGCGCAGAGCATAAATATTGAAAATAAGTAGTCACATAAGAAGGAGAAGTAGGCTTATTAAGAAGAGAAAATAGGGTAGTCAAAGCTCTCAACGCTCTGCGTTGTCGGATGGGCAACCATTTTAAAAGTGACCGATGTGCGGAGACGTGATCATACTTACGAAGATTAAATACGAATCGAATGCAGTTATTAAGAAGTCGGTAGCACACATCACCATAGTCAATTATGGGGAAGATTAGGGACTGTACAAGCATTACCAATAGGTGTGATGGGAGAATATTTTTTAGCCGATAGAGCGACCGCAATGTTCCGGTGACTTTCTTGCTCACAATCGCGACCTGCTTACGCCAGTCAAGGCAAGTGTCAACATGCAAACCCAGATCTTTGACGTCAGAGCTAAACGGAATAACCGTGCCGTCAAAGGTAACCGGTGGCACCGTTAAGCCATTCAGCCTTCTCAGGCTATGGGGACTCCCTATAATAATAGCCTGGCACTTGGTTGGGTTAACCGCCACCCCGAAACGATCAGACCAGTTTTTGACAAAACGTAAATCCCGGTTTAGCTCCTCGATCGCACTGGACAAGCTGTCAACACTAGCCTGACAGTAAAGCTGTAAGTCGAAAGCGTAAAGATGATACACACACTGAAGCTCGGTAGTTATGAGATCTATAAAAATAGAGAATAAAATACCGCCTTGAGGGACGCCAGCATCAAGATCACACCAGCTGGAGCTAGAGTCACCAGCAAGAACTGATTGCTGGCGCCCCCGAAGATAGGAAGAAAACCATTCCAATACCTCCGGAGAGACCATCAGATAGGAGAGGATGGATAAAAGGACTTCGTGACTGACGGTATTGAAAGCATTGGAAAAATCAATTAAGACCAAAACCGAAACTTTAGTGTCTTGCATTCCCCGCCTTATATCGTCAGTCACTTTAAGGAGGGCTGATACGGTACTATGGCCGGGCCTGAACCCGGATTGCAATGGACTGATAAGGGAGTTGTGGTAGATGAAGTGGGAAAATTGCTTGTGAACACAGGCCTCGAGTACTTTAGATAAAAAGGGAAGGATGGAAATTGGTCGAAAATGGCTGAGAAGAGTAGGGTTAGGAATTTTAGGGAGTGGCCGAACATGGGCTTTCCGCCATAGAGAAGGGAAAACACCGGAGTAAAGGGAGAAGTTAACGATATGGGAGATTGCAGGATGGAGCTGATCAAGAGCTTTCACAATCATGTGACGACTGATGTTATCATAGCATCTGATTACAACGATTGCGAGCAGTTTTGAAAAGGGGCGTGAACGCGCGATCCCTTCGTCGCATTGCCATTAGAACTCCATTGTTCATCCATGGGGCCGGTGAGCGCTTCAACTTGACTTTCCTGACAGGAGCGTGGGTGTCATACAACTTGACTACAACCGCATTAAAAGTATTCACTTTATCATCGACTGATGTGGCTTCCTCCAGGGGCGTCCAGTCAATATTGGAAGCATGCTCGATGAGTTTTTCTGCATTCATCCGCGCAAAGGCACGCCTGTACTGGAAGGTAGGTTTGGGTTTAGGAGGTTTAAGGACATAAGACAGGAAAATAAGGTTGTTATGGGAAAAGCCAGGAGCGTCCTGTTGACCATGTGAGGCGACTAGGGAAGGATTAGATGCGAGAATCAAGTCGAGCCAAGTATCATCCCCGACAGTGTTATGATGCGTTGGTTGGAGAGGCAAGACATGCAGACTAACTGACTCGACCAGATGTAGGAGTTAACAGGATCGAGGGGAGTTGTGGGCAAGGAGATTGGTGTTGAAATCCCCCATGACGCTGTGATGTGCATACTCCGAACCTAATGATTCTAGGACCGATTCTAATTCGATGAAGTAATCAAGGGACGGGGGACAATACACAACTCCAAGAACAGTTTTAGCTCATAAAACACAAACTTCTAAAAAAAGAAATTCAGCCAAATTAGTAGTAGAGGAAGAAGTAGCAATAATTTTAAAAGAAAAATCGGCATGAAGGTAAATTGCAACACCACCCCCTCTCTTACCGATTCGATCATTCCGTAGGAGAACGAATCCTGGTAGAAAGTAAGTGGTAGACGCAAGCTCAGGTTATAGCCAGGTCTCTGAAATGAGGACGGTATGGACGTTATTGTTCGTAAAAGTATCGTAAAGCTCATTGTAGTGGCTGGGAATGCTCTGGGCATTGATGTGACAAACATTAAACAGTCGGTCAAGACTATGGTTAAAGTTTTGACGTAAAGTATCACCAAGGGTGTCTGTAATGGAACAAAAACTATCTTCAAGAGTGGCAGTAGATTTGTTAGCTGAGAAAAACGATTCATTATCGAAAATAGTGGTCATAAATACGAATAAAATATTTTTTTAAAAATATACTTGTAAAATTAAAATAACTATAAAAAAATAAAAAATAAACTACATGCTAAACAAGTAGGTACGACGGTTGCATCTCTGCACCACCCGCCAGCTAACATCATCATTTTAAAACACAGTGAACAACCAAGGAATGAAAATAAGTTACAATGAAATAGAAAAAAAAAACAAACCCAAAATAAATACAAAAGTACAGAAAAATAAAATTGTGGCATTCGGAACGCACCTTACGCCCTCAACAAACATAAAATTATCGTGAGCCGTAGACAGAGAAAACTATCTGTTTACGTCGTGAGCGTATCCGATCCTTGAAAACCCGATGTCAATGTCAAAGACAGTCATGTCATAATGGCATTAGCAATATGTTTTCAAAAAAGAAAAATAATGACAAAAACATCCTTGTTGAGGGTAAACTATTGTACGAATGTACGCAAGACATGTAACAATCCATCTCATGGTCGTGTGAGGAAGAAAGATAAAAAAAAAACAAAGTCAAGCAAAACAATGATTACGAGCCAAAACTAATCAAAGGTTATCATTACCAAACAGCAAAAGATAGCATATTAAAAGGTAAGTAAATCCTACGCAACGTAGGTATCTAATGCGTGAATTTATATATAGATAATATTTAAGAGTTTTGTTACCAAAAATTAACGATTATTTTTACTTGTTTTTCAGGCTATCTCCAGAAGTTTGCACTTTGGGATAGGTACTTCAGCAGCAACGGACTCAATTCTTCAAACGATGAGATTTTATGTTTACTTCCATCGGGGACTTTTAATTACGACGACACCGTCCTGAGTCCAGCATGACCGCATAGAAAAGTGAAGCCTCGCCTTCCCAAAGATGGATTGTCGGGTCTTGGTCAAGAATTCCTTGACGGACACAGACCTGTCTTCGCTCTCCATACCGCAGACCTGTCGTCATAGTTGAAGAATCTTACTAAAATCGCTGCGTGAGCGAGCGTGATCCACCATATGCTGGAGCTGCCCGCTGCCGGCCCGCGGCCTTTCGAATGATGATGGAAGATCAACAGCTATAATATGTTTAGTTATTATTGTGCTTCATTGGTGTAATTGCTAAGTGTGGCGTTCCAGTGTAACATATTTTAAATAAATAACTAAATAGGACTGTGGTGATGCTTGTTGGCGGCACCTAGTCTGTGGCAGACCTTTATGGAGGATGTGGTTACTGATTAAAGGCCCAGCTTCTTGTTAATTAGATCCAGGATCACTGTGCTACTGACCTCTCCTTCAACCTTTGCTATGCCCTGAAAGATCAGTGCCTTCCGACGATGCCAGGTCTCCAATTGGTCAACCTGTCTGGCACACTCGCTGATCTGTCTCCTAAGCAGACTTAGCATGCTAAAGTGCTAAAGATTAGCTCCCTGAAGGTCCGAAACTCCTCAGCTACCCTCGCCACATTATCTTTGGCTGGTCCTGCGCACTGAATTTGTGCCTCCAGTTCGCTCATCTTCCAGACAAAGCTATCCTCAAGGCTTTTCTGTACCAATGCAATCTCATCAAGCTGTGACATGGTGTCCTTGTGACCGGTCACAGTGAAAAAAACAGTGAAAGTGAAGTGATGTGCTGGCAGGTGGTGGAAAGTTATAGCTTTAGTCACATGTGTGAGCTGCAAACGTGAGTACTCACTATGCAGAAGTTATACACTGATATTTTATAAAGAATAAGTAAATAAACTGAGTATTTCTAATTAAAATAGGTATCAAATCAATATTGGAGATACATTCTTTTTTTTACACCTACCCGCGCTATTATCTATTTATACATATTTATATATCTATACCTATTTATCTGTCAATGCTTCATTTTTTATTCCTTTTACCTATTTTTAACCAACTTCTAAAAGAAAGAGGTTATCAATTGGAAAGTTTTTTTTTGTATACTAATTTCATTCAGTAATTAATTTCATTGTAAATAAGCACCATGTGGCTATTTAGTATATTTTTAACCGACTTCCTAAAGAAGGAGGTTATTCATTCGACTGTGTTTTTTCAATAATAGACAGCAAATCTGTTGTGACAACATCATAACGTTACATCCCGCTGTAATGTTATGATGTTGTCACAACAGATTTATTTGGATATCTCCAAAGATAAAAAAAAACACAGTCGAATGGATAACCTCCTTCTTTAGGAAGTCGTGTCTTCTTTAGGAAGTCGTGTATTGTATGCTCTTGGGGCCAAAATGTAATATTCTATAAATTGATTTTCATCATATTACATTTTGATTTTTCATTTTGGTATGCAGATGTGTACAGTAAAACCAGATTTCGACAGTTAGTTATACATAGTATGTTAGTTTCCATTTGATTGGTGATAAGCATATTACCATGATAATGTAACAATACATGTATTTACATTCATAGCAAAAATTTTAATAGGATAATACAACTAAATGGATAAATAAAAAACTTTTTTCAAAGAACAAAACAACTTCAAAAAAGTGTAATATAACTTTAGCTTCAGAAGTTGGTGGCAAAAAAACTGAATCAAACAAACAAGTAACCAACTTCTGAAGCTAAAGTTATTTTTCACTTTTTTGTTTTTTGAAGTCAGTTTTAATTTTTTTCCAAAAAGAGTATCCATGGAGTTTCTTGCACGTTCTTGTCCATAGAGATCTACCTCCCTTTTGGAACGTGCAACTAGAGACCTGAGTCCTTGACACTTTGAAACACCTTGAAATGTGTGGACATTGATATTGTGGGCTTTATAGATTCCTAGATCCTTGGTAACTTTTTATCTTGGTCTATGTTTTGTAGTAAGCAAGAACTTATTGTCGGGCCTATGATATCCTCCCATACTTACGTATTAACGCTGTAACAAAAAAATATTGTAAAACCAAATGATTTTAAAGAGTAACCATGGAGTTTCTTGCCGGTTCTTTTCCATAGGAAACGACCAACACGAACCGTGCACCTTTCTTGTTGACGTTTTACAAGTGCCCTTGTAGGCCTATGTGAAATAAAAATATTTTGATTTTGATTCAAAACTGCCTGTAAATGGTATTTAAATAAATGCGTTGAGTTTGTATCAATTGTATTTTTTTGCCTTATTATAAGTGCCTATATGACTTGACTTAGATTGTTTTTTTATAAACAATTTATTGTATTATGTAGTTGAAAGGTGGGCAGTGATATCCTCTTTGTGGAAATGGCCTTGACTTATGAATTGTAGGTTGTATGTTCGAACCCTGACAGGCTCTTTACTTTGGGTAAATGAATACTAATACTACTTGAATAAAAAGCATGACTTACAATAGTTAATTATATAATTAGAGTAAAACACAAAATAACCAAACAAATTGTGTAAAACACAACATAAGGAGTCTCTTTGAAGGATCGCATCCGGAACGAGGTGATCTGAAGTGGCAATGGACCGGCCATATTAGCCGTAGAACCGATGACCGTTGGGGTAGACGTGTTGTTGAGTGGAGACCGCGAATCGACAAGCGTAAGATGGGACGCCCTCAGGCTCGGTGGAGCGACGATCTTTGCAGGGTAGCTGGTAGCAACTGCATGAGAGTTGCCGAGAATCGGGTTAAGTGGCGAGCGATTGAAGTGGCCTATGTCCAGCAGTGGACTGCGGTAGGCTGCTGATGATGACGATGATGACACTTACACAACACATTTATCACAACTACTTTAAGATTCCAGAACCAGAACATAAGATTCCCTTGTAGAAAGAACTGTTCAGAACAGAATAGATTTTCGCACTTGAATGTTTATGTCACTGACATTTAAATATGTAAATCGCGACAAGCGACGTTCCGTTTCATGTTAGGTACTATTGATGGGTAGTTATTGTAAAAAAAAAATAACTAAAATAAAAACGTTGCAGTGGCCCATCTCGTATTTTTTTTTTTAAACATTTTAGTCATAAAATAATGATAATCTAAGCTATCTGCATCTTTCCTAATTAAACGTTTTTGATGAGAACGCCATCTAGCGGTTCAGAAAGTAACCGTTTACGTGTGCATGTGTGTGTGTGCATGGTGTGTACATATATGAAGTGGAGACGACTTGGGGGAATCTTGAAAATCTCCGTTTGAGAAGAGTTAACAAGTAAACTGTATATGTGGAAAAATCAAGACAAAAGGCTAGTTTACGCAAATAGAATATTGTCCATCAAAGATATTTGCGAGACCAAATATCTTTGATATTTCCCAAATGCGACTACAACGCCATCTATTGAAAAAACGGCGGCGGGATCGTCAGAATAATTTTGTAGGAATGTTTTGAACCGCTAAACTGAATTTTATATAAAAAAAGGATTGTGTGGTTTTATGAAATCACGGTAAAAGTGAAACTTTTTTCACACTATAGACATTTAAACAAAATTTTTGGGATGTAATAAAAGTTTCACTTTAAAAAAATCTGTCCCTTACTCTCTTAATAAAAATCTGATCCATTCTAATTTTCAACATAACAGACCGACAAGGTTTTTTTTTAGCCAATAGTGACAGGTAGATTTTTTCCGATAATTTCTTGAAGCTGAATAATTTAAAAGTAAATTCGTATTCCATTGCTTCTTAACTATGTTCGAAAAAAAAATTGTTAATCGTTTTATCATGCAATATTATAAATGTTGAATTGATCCGGTATTGGTCGAGACCTATAATGTAAATCCTCCCTGTGTTTTGGATTAAATATATGTAAATGCAGAATATTGGGCATTTGTTGACAATTAGATGTTGATTAGTTGTTGTTAGTAGTTGTTAAGTTTTCTTCGATTAGTTATCGTCGTCGAATCTCCTAAAAGAAAATATGTTACTACGGATATTATAATCGGCATTCCCGCGTATTCCCGCGTGCGTAGACGACCCATCTTTTTCTAAACTCTTAAAAATTTCTTCAAGTTCCGGAAAATATCCACTTGGACTTTTCAAGGCTTTATCTCGTGTATACAACGAACCGAAACTTGAAACCGTTACCGATGTGGGTTGAAAATAAGTGGCATATGATGATGGTTCGTACAATTTATGCAATAATTCCGCTGACGTGGTATTCAAATCATTAATAACCGTATCATCTGAGAAACAAGCACACAAAGTATCGTATTGTTCATCAGTATATTGAGTGGCCACGTCTCTGGTCTTGTCTTCGTCTCTGGCTTCATGTACCGGCAAACCAACGCCTCCTCTAGCCTCTCTGACCAACCTCTTTATAGTATCAAGCGAGCACGCTTCGTACCTGGGCAAATTCTTAGCTGTGTCAAAGAATGACTGGCTTTTCATATAAACTGGCAAGTGTTCCACCAAATGCTTATTAGCAGTTTTAGCGCATGTGCACTGTTTTGGCTGAATGGACTTCAAATAAGTCTCCGCTGCATGTTTTTCATTGACCGTTTTGTTGATGTTCAACGTACTAGCAGACGTCGAACGTGAAACAATTCCTTGTGTACCTGCTTGCTCCTGTGTTTCTGTGGCTTTAGGGATACAAAAGCAAGGCATTATACAGGAACAGCATACGGCAGGTCTGTTTTTTATATTCGATAATTCGTGATTCAGTACTTGTATTATTGTACTTTCTGACTGAAGTTCTAACAACTGCTTTGACGTTGTATACTTTACAGGCACAGCATGTTCATACTCGTAGTCGTCTACGAAATCCGCATCGTCTCCACGTTTGCCGTGTATATAATGCTTTACTTTGTTGGTGAACTGTTCAAAATTATCACAAGCTGCGTACATACACCGCTTATTTATAACTATCACTGGCATTTGGGATGCACTGGACGTGCAACGTTTCGGACAAAGATCTCTTTTAAGTGAAAGTTCGTCTATTTTCTGATTTCGATCACAAAACAGATAGAAAGGATGAGGATCAGCTCTAGGGCCTTCATAAGATTCCTTTTCCATGAAGATACTTTCAGCGTTCGGATTTTCCAGTACTTCGTTCAAATGTAGCAGCAACAGTTTTTCCATATTAATAAAGAAAACTGCATGTTCTGGAAGCAAATTCAGGCAATAGGATATATACATTTGGAAATGCTTAATAACGTGCAAAACTTTCTGTTCCCATAGTGTATCGAGCTCTAATTGTATTTTTTCTTTTCGTGTTCGGATATTAATGTCGCAGTCTTTCAACATTATTTCGTCTTTTAAAATCATAACTTTTTTCTTATGCATGCGATCAGAGAGCATTATTACTTTTTTACATTCTTCCTTTTCTTTCAATGCAACATAAACTTGACAACCTAGGCGTTGGCACTCCCCAAATATTCTTATTTTCTCGATGGTTAAATGTGTTTCTAGTTTAAGATCATGTATTTTATGTCCTATTTCTTCGCGGTTACTTGCTAACGTTTCAATAAATTCACCTCTTAGTCTTAAATTTTCTGTCATTAATTTATTAGTGAATGTATCATATAGCTCAGTGGCTTGCTGTTTTATTAAGGTTTGGTATTTGTCTTTCATTTTTGTATGTGTCTCATTTTGTATTCTGTTAATTTCACTAGATGCTGCATCGAATATTACAGACTCAATAGTGGTGAGGGATACAGCGTATAAGGTTGAAAATTCATTAAATTCTTTTTCAATTTGCTCGCTGTTCTTTTGAGCCGCTTTCATAGAATATTCTTTAAAAAGCTGTTCGCATTTTTCTTTAATGAATCTTTTCCATTTGTCATCGTTTTCAGAAATCATTTTGTTCGTCTCTAATATCATATTTTTGTGACGTTCTTTCATCATTTTCAAACAAATACCATCGAGTCCAATACAATTTAATCTGGACATATACTTTCTTTTTAAGGGCTTTAACACCGTTCTACATTGTAAAAGGTCTTTAGGTGGGAGGTACCAATCGCCTCCACCACCTTTCAAAGGAGGCTCTATCCCTGCCATCACCCTAAGTTTCGGTGTCATGCTGTTGAAATATATGGCTGCAAGTGGCTCAGACATCTTTTTCTTTATAAGGGTCTGCGAGGGAACCTCTTGTGTACTCAAGAAGTGTTTCCTTAAACGATAGTTATCACTCATGTAGTTATCACTCATAGTAGCAGATAAATCGAATGTACTTAAATTATTACAAAAGGAATATTTCCAAAAAAATCAAAAACCAATAATTATTTATCAAAATCTTAACATTACAACAAAATGTCAGAACCAAAGACTAAAAATAAGTATTCTACTCTTTGGACTAAAATACCTACATACTTCAAAGAGTAGAATACTTACACCCTTCTTATACCAAACAGGATCTGCTTTTTCTGCCGAATGTTATCTATTCATAAAAGAAATATTATCCAAATGAAACCAAAGATATCATCAAAAAAAAAAAAAAAAAAAGTGCGTAGAGTCCCTCCGCGCGGAAGAAGTGAAACTTTGTCTCTTTCTATTCCCCCTCCATGGTAGCGTTAAACGTTAAACTTGTTGGAAGTCGCATAAGAAGTTTCACTTCAATAAAGGTGCAATTGTCGTCGCAACTAATAAAGAAACCATAATATTCAAACATGAATGCCATAAAGGAGTGACCGATACCTTAACACGTGATTGTGCTCATGATAACAAACGACTTTCCCTATGATTTTTTTTTCATTCACCTTTTTCACAATAACACAAAAGCCGTTTGAAATTAATTTGCGCGCGCATGCCTTTTTTTTTTTTTTTTTTTGGCCTATCAGTTGTTAGGTTAGCAACAACCTAAACTTGTAGGTACCACTACACACATACTGCAAACGGCACGTAGGGTCCGTCCTGTGGCGCGGGCGCCGCTTACGGAGCGGGCTTGCGAGCCGCGCCGGTGCTCGGCCTACCGACTGTGGCACTGTACTGTGACTGTGGTGTGTACGATAGTAGTGGGACAGGACGGCGGCGTCACGCAGCTAACAGCTAATAGGCCTAAGGCGTGGGAGCGCGAATTTCAAACAGCGTGAAGGTGCCGCAGTATCGTCAGGCTAGCAGGGTATAAAAGACCCACAATCAGGTCGAAATCTCCGTATTTTATAGATGCTATGCTATGTTTAGCAAATCATTTTGGTAAGACAAGGTTTAACTAGGACAATGATGTAACAAGGGACTTTTTAGCATACAATGTAAATCCCTCCACCAATAGAACATTTCCACGGCTCGTCTCCGCTTAGCTTTAATGGAATTGGTTGAGCCGATAAGAGAGATGTCTCATATTTGTTTAGATTGGCCTACGCAATCCGCGGACAAGCAAGCAGCCCAGCGGAGACGACAAGAGACGTGACCGGCGGCGTGCGGCGGTCGCCTTTGGTGTTAGAACGTGCTAAAGTGGTGTGAGTACTGAGTACCCCGTACACACATGTCTGATCCGGAGTAAGGACTAGACAGTACGCATCTCCGGACAGCTTCAGTGGATACACCCTGGCTCCTAAACATCTCTCTTCTCCGCTTCGCACATCTCCGCATCCCTGTCGCCACTTAAACTTGTGGGTGCTTGTCGTATACTCGCACTTGCTGTAGAACGGGAGGATAGAAGTTAACGTTACTATTTGAAATACAGGTGAAATAAATAAATAGTATTAATACTGTAAGACATCCTGCTGGAAATCGGCCTCCACAGCGTCGCCACAGATCTGTCCCAAGTCCCAATGTAACCAGTTTGGTGTACACTTGGTTCAGCACAAAATAATAATTGCAACGACTGATGAGTATGTAACTGTCGACGTGATGATCCATCTCTTTTTATCTCCGTAAGATTTATACACTAACTAGCCAGCAGAGTTGCTTGTGGTGTGCTGCCGCTGTCAGCAGCTGCATCTGTCGTTCTTAATAGTCCTACTTACTGTAACACCTTCAGAAATTCTTCAATCTCATCGAAAATTTTCAGTAGCTACCTGAAGTCAATTATATAATGATAAAGGATAACAATACGATATACGTATAATAAATAAAATCGTTTAATAAAAACGGTATAAATCTAGCTAAATAAACGATATCTGCAGCCACCAATCAGTGGATCATATTCTTTTATTGAATATTTCTTTAAGTTCAGGTGCGTCTTAGATCAATTGCCTTAAATAATGTGCTCTATCAACTGCGAATGAACTCAGGGTAGTCGTCATGTATGAAGGTGAAATATTTCCTAAATTGAATTGATCACCATTTTTTAATAGTTCAAATAAATCTAGATTACTATGCGAGAAACATTTGCATAGCAAGTCAAATTGTTCATCTGAACATTGGTTGCACATGTCTAGGGTCTTGGATGATATTGTATCGATTGCAGAGGGAGTCCTTTTTGCTCTCGCGTGTTGAACCAATTTCTTTAAAGTTGTGCGTGAACACGTTTCATAATTTGGTAACTCCAGAGCATCAAACATAGACACGTTTCTCATATACGCCGGCAAATGTTCAGCTAAATGTTTCATAGGGGTCTTAGCACATCCACAATTTCTGGGCTCAGTGTATCTCATGTATTTATCTAGTTTAGGTTCTCTTTCGTGATCCAATCGGTTTAAATTTGCAGATGGGCCTGCTGATTTGTTTGTTAGCCGTGACGGGGCCAAAGGCGGGGTGCCTTGTGCTTTTGTCACCAGTTTTAGTAGTCTTTTTAGAATTTTCAGGAGATGAACTGAAACTATGGCGTGTGTCACAACCAACCGGAGCCTCTTTCTTGATATTGGACATGGATTCTTTCTCAATATGACATGAACACCAGGGCAACTCGCAGCAGTTACACTTAATAGGAATTTTCTCGTCTGCTTTCATGTGCCCCGTTTCTTGTTGCAAAACGTGTAATAAAGAACTTTTTAATTTTGTTTCTGACAGCTGCTGCGAGTGTGTACTTCACCGGAACTAAATGCTCATAAACAAAGTCGTCTTTGAAATCAGCGTCGTCACCACGATGACCATGGATGAACTCTTAAGGAGTTCATCCATGGTCATCGTGGTAACGATCTTGTTAGTGAACCGTTCGAATACATCGCTTGTTAATAATCATCATAGGTATTTTCGAAGTAGTAAAGTACCAGTATGGATTGGACATAAATCTAGTTCCTCTTTAGTTTTACAACCTTTGTCGCAGAACAGACGGAATGGCATAGGTCGTGGGACAGGCGTATGGAATTGTTCCGTTTCTAGTTCAATGATGCTGGGAGCAGTTAAGTCTTCAAAGGCTTCGCTCACTTGTAGAACGGCAACTTCAATAAAACTTTTAGCAGATGGATCCTCGAGGGCTTCATTCACCTGCAATAGCCCTAATTTTTCCATATTTATGAAAAAAATCTGCATGATCTGGTAGCGCATTAGGACAGCACGACACAAACATCTGAAAATTCTTCACGACACAACTAACTTTGTTTAGCCAAATAGAATTGCTCTCTAGCAGTTTCCTTTCTCTCTGTTCTGCGAGGTTAGCTACAAATTTTAATTATATACTGGCTTCTGTCAAATCCTTAACGTATTTTCTGTTTTCACTCTTTCATTTTTCTTTCTCATACAAATCAATTTAATTTTGACATGCTAGCTTTTGATGTTAAAAAAACATTTTCCATTTTTCTTCAGCTTTATGTTTGTCTGTCTACATTTAGATCATGAAATAAGTCGGTCGTTTCAGTGTGACATGTTTAAAAATGTTCGATGAACTTAGCTTTTAGTCTTGCCTTTTCCATTTTGAGTTTTGCTGAAACCTCGTGGTACATTAATATTACCTGAGCTTTGCAAAGAGTGTAATAGCGTTTTTCTGCGACCTTCTTCTTGCATCATTTTTATATCCTTTATGACTTTTTCATGGAAAGCCATCTCTATGTTATTTAAGGACGTTTGGTACATAGCAGAAAATAAATATCAAAAACATGCTTAATGTATTCAGTATTTTAATATTAAGTATTTTTTATTCCAATGTTCTTGAATCAAAGAGCGCAGCATATGTCTTTTCTGTTGCTTAAGATCCTTGCCGTGAGCGATGAGGATCCGGGATCCTAAGTGAATAACACCGAAATGTTTGATTTTGGTCCAATGGTTTCAAAACCGCTCTGTTTTCGACTAGAATTTCTTTGAAGAAACGTAGGAAAAAATATCTTAACATGTACTCTAGTCTGTGCTCGGTTGGTGGTTGTAGTTTGGGTTGAAGGGTAGACGAAGGTAGAAGGGGTGAAGTAGGTTGAAGTTCGATTAAGTTTGAAGGCAACTATATAGAGTATCAACCAAAAAACAAAAAGCTCACTTTTATTAACCGTTGAGATTAGGCAACTAAAAAAATCGTCCCTCAGGTCATGCGTAACCAGTGCCTATAACGCATAATCTTGCTTTTGATGGAAGGTACACAGGCAGACCAAGAGCAGGACGTAGTGGCTAGCAAGTTCAACAGTATGACATTCGTCTAGTTTTATTTACTTACTATGGATTTGTCTTATCAGGCCATTTCAAACATTACTCTATCAACATATTTAGGCAACAGCGAGTGACGACTGTCTACCGGTAAACAAAATAAAATGTCGGTAAAACGTATTAAAAACTTAAATCTTTATTAAATTGATATTCAAGTAATGAACACCTAATAAAAACTGCAAAACTCTTTTTTTTCGAAACCTAGTCGTCTGTACAATCTTTTCTAGTAAATAATTCTTCAATCTCACAAGTATCTTTTATAAGGCTCCTTAAAGAGAGCGCTCTGGACATAGCAAACGATCTTGTTGTTTGTGTTAGGTACGAGGGCGATACGTCACTATCATTTCCCGTATCCGCCCACGTTGTACCCTGCGATTTTGCATCAATAAGCACTTCCGGATCAGAAAAACATTGGCAGAATTCAGCAAGTTCCTCAAATTTCAGGCACTGAGTACCCATGTCTTTGGTCCTAGCCATAAATTCAACTGCGGGCATTGGAGCACCTTCTTTTCTTGCTACTTTAACCAAATGCTTTAGAGTGCTTAACGGACACATTTCATAGTCAGGTAAATCGGATGGCGCATAACTCGTGTGTCTCATATACGCCGGTAAATGTTCTACTAAATGCTTCTTGATCGTCTTGGCACAACTACACTTTTTGGGTTCTACGTGCCAACAGAAATTGTGCCATTTAGGTTCTCTTTCGTGGACCAATTCCAAGAGTCTTCCGATTGTTTGCAATTTATGGCGTGTTGCCTCGGTAGGTGTTGTTGACGATGTTTGTTTAATTTGGTCGCTTGGATGGCACGAACACCAATTCAACCCGCAACGGTTAGACTTAGGAATATGAATTTCGTTTTCGTCTGTTTGCATGTGTGCAATTTCTTGTTGCAGTACTTGTAGTAAAGAACTTTCTAACTTCATTTCTAACATTTGTTGGGACGAAGTATATTTGACAGGAACCAAATGCTCATAAACAACATCATCTTTGAAATAATCGTCGTCACCACGATATCCATGGATGAACTCCTTAATCTTGTTAGTGAACTGTTCGAAATTGTCACAAGCGGCATACATACATCGCTTGTTAACAATCATCATAGGTATTCCCGAAGAAGTAGAAATACCACTATGTTTTGGACATAAATTTATTTCCACGTTAGGTTTGTAACCTTTGTCACAGAAAAGATAGAAAGGCTTAGTTTGTGGGATAGGCGTATGGAATTGTTCCGTTTCTAGTTCAATGATGCTGGGAGCAGTTAAGTCTTCAAAGGCTTCGCTCACTTGTAGAAGCATCAATTTTTCCATGTTAATAAAGAATTCTGCTTGTTCCGGAAACATATTCAGACAATGCAACACAAACTTTTGAAACATTTTCACGACATGACAGATTTTCATCCGCCAAGTATTACAGTACTCTTGTCTCTTCTTTTCTTTATCTCCCTCTTTATGAATTTGTAAATCTTGCATCAATATCGTGTTTGTCATTGTCTTAACTTTCTTCTTATGTTCATAATTCAACTCATCCGTTTCTTTCAAGCTTTCTTCCCGCTCTTTTAAAGCGACATATATTTCACAAGCCAGATTTTGACAATAGAGACTCTGTTTTATTTTATCTAAAGCCAAATGTTTATCAACTTTGAGATCATGAATTTTGTTGCCCATTGCCGTGCGAATGATTTCTATCTTTTGTATGAACTCATCTTTTAGTCTAGTTTTTTTTGTCATTAGCTTTTCCTCGTATTCATCATAGATCATCGTCGATTGTTGTTTTAAAACCGTTGCGTATTTAATTTGCATTTCATGAAGAGAGTTTTCTCTAGCATTTTTAATTTCTGCTATGGCTGATTCATGAAATAAAATTTCAATTTTACCCAAGGACTGCCTATAAAAGTAAACGAATCTATTGAAGTCGTTCTTTATCTGTTCTGTGTTCTTTTTTGTTGCTGCTACAACCAGGTCATTCCAAAGCCGATCACAAGTAGCAATGACAGTACTTCTCCAGTCGAAATCAGAATCTAAAAGTCTTTGTTTTATTTTTAAATCCATTGCTGTGCGATGCCTCTGGAATATAGCAGTTCCAATCTCAGCGATACCTAAATAGTTTAATTTGGACAGTACCTTTTTTCTGACAGGTTTTAATATTGCTCGGCCTCCAAGTAACTCCTCTGGCGGTTGGTACCAATCACTTCCTCCACCTTTTAGTGAAGGTTCTAAGCCTGCAATTACTTTGATTTTAGGTTTCATGGACTTGAAGTAGACAGCAGCAAGGGGAGGAGTCATTTTTTTCTTTATGATACTTATTGACGGTACTTGTTCTCGTTGAAAGTAGCATTCTCTTAAATAGTAGTTATCACTCAAATTGGACATTGCTAATATTATTTAATATATTTCTATAAATACTTTCAGGAATATATAATTATGTATTATTAAAAATAAAAGTATTAAAACTATAGTAAACACCTAAATCATTTTCTTTGCCGTTGATGATAAGTTGCTAAGCAACTCTATAAGACACTGAATTTTCAATAATAATACGTCTATGGACAATCCGAATTTTCTAGCCATTTAACCCTTGATGCTGCGACCGGGCAAGAACGATTCGCGGACGTTTGTTTAGGGTCAATTTATACTAGCGCAGAGTCGAAGCGCATCGAAGCGTCTATCCAAAGCTGAACATAACAAATTCAACCTTAACTCCACAGCGTAACGCACACATTACTTCTGAGATTTTAAAAAGACGCGCGCATTCTTCGGAATTCGCGCGTCTGCGCGTGAAAAACGCTGATTTGTGCGCTCGCATTCTCGCGTATCCATGCGCCCACTAGCGGACCTACGCGTCATCAGTCGGAAATTGGCCTGCGTCAGCTACGAGAGTCAACTGGCAAGTGATTCAATAGCACTGCTGTTGATGCCCATTACTACGCGTAAAAGAGTGCGCGCGTATTCACCAGAATATGCGCGCATTCGTGCGACTTCGCTGTAGTTGTAAAGAATTTGACGCTTCGATGCGCTTCGACTCTGTGCTAGTATAAATTGACCCTTACAATCAATGTACCTATCTATCTATATGAAAAAACCGGCCAAGTGCGAGTCGGACTCGCGCACGAAGAGTAGCATTATTTATAAAACCGGCCAAGTGCGAGTGGGACACGTGCACGAAGAGTTCCGGACCATTATTTATAAAAACGAGCAAAAAAATCACTTTTTAAAAAATTACTACACGTAAAAGAGTGCGCGCGTATTCGCCAGAATATGCGCGCATTCGTGCGACTTCGCTGTAGTTGTAAAGAATTTGACGCTTCGATGCGCTTCGACTCTGTGCTAGTATAAATTGACCCTTACAATCAATGTACCTATCTATCTATATGAAAAAACCGGCAAAGTGAGAGTCGGACTCGCGCACGAAGAGTAGCATTATTTATAAAACCAGCCAAGTGCGAGTGGGACACGCGCACGAAGAGTTCCGGACCATTATTTATAAAAACGAGCAAAAAAATCACTTTTTTGTATGGGAGCCCCCTTAAATAAAGGGTGTAAAACACCTCTTAACGAAGCCGAAAGGCACTGGTTCTCCCAGTCATTGCGATAATTTTTTTGTTCTACACCATACCTGGGAGCCTTCTAGTTACGGGGATATTAGGGGTCAAAGTTCCAACTTTGTGACATGTATTTTTTTAAATACAAGTTTATTATGTAAGATTTTTACTTTAAACACCTCCACGACCCCCGTACTATTCAATCCGTCCATCAGCACAATGTTTTGAGTGCGTTACATTGAGTTCTACCACTAAACATGATTTTATATACACCCCCCAAAAAAAAGTCGTTTCCCAGCAATAATTTTTGCGTAAAGTTACTTAGTTTCATGTACAGAATGCTAAGTTGACGGCTTCGTGATGAGGTGATTTACACCGTGTATTTATTTTTACTATTTGTTGTTATAGCATCAACAGAAATACATAATCTGTAGAAATTTCAACTGGCTACCTATCACGGTTCATGAGATAGAGATAGAGAGACAGACGGACGGACGGACAGTGAAGTCCCAGTAATAGGGTCCCGTTTGACCCTTTGGGTACGGAACCCTAATAAAAATGAGTCGCCGAAATGTATGTTACGCACATAGCTTCCGAACGACTGCACCAAATTGCATAATTCTTTTTTTTTTTTGTTCGTTTTTGTCGGGACAAGTTTTGTATACGGGGTCTAAGGGACATCGACGCGAAAACGCTTACCGCGTACTCAGTAGGTACATCATTCTGAACCTAAAATAAAATGAAATATAGCAAAGACAATTGTATCAAAATTAGCTACAAAAATGGTCTTATACTTTTTTCCTAAGAGTCACCATACCAATTCCAGTTCACATTCCATTCCGTTTGTCTTGTGCTACCTATATTTATTATAAAACTTACTGCTTTCGAGAAAACCCATTTTTTTTCCTTTGACGTTGAATAACTTTTTTAGCACACATGGGATCGATGGATACTTTTGACACTTATTTCTACCGAATTCTTTCAACTTTTGACCCTTATTTCTACCGAATTCTTTCAACTTTTGACCCTTATTTCTTCAATTCTTTTTAACCGAAGAACGTGGGTGATGCATTCGATATGCCGTCAACAATGTACGGACCTTCCCATCCAAGGCGTCTAGTTCTGTTTGAGTCAAAAGAGTACATAAAAACCGGCATGACCCAACCATTGAAGGCACGCATCTTACTTCCGCCTGATAAAAGACTATTTTTAAACTTTAATTACTTAATTTATTGTTATTTTAAGAGAATGTTTGAATTTTTAAAATTTCTTTATATTTGCACGTCATATCATGTGGCAAACATGCCTGTACCAAATAATTTTCTACCATCTTACATGCATGTGTTTTCTTGTATGTAAGTATGACACATGTTTATAGAAATAAATATCATCTTATCTTACTCTCACACCGGGTCTATGCATGTGTGCAAAAGCAACGGGGTCATGAAAACGGATAGACTACAAACAACACCTCAGCAGACCACCACCTCGTTTATGTCCGGCTATTCAACAGCCCCAAGATTTTAGTTAAATTAAAATATTAGGCTAACATCACGCCGCCGAAACGTTTGGCAGATATCTACCTAAAAGAACACCCACAATTCGCCAGGAATCGATCGCCCATGTATTAGGGGGCGAGAATATTGCCATCAACTGGACATAAATCTAGGCTCCGTGACTGCTACTGAGAACTTCTTTCTTCAAAAGACCGTCTCAGACACTTATCCAGTGACCTCTGGGTTTGTTCCGGCAGTTTTTCTCAGAGTAGTCACGTACGAGTACGAAACACCGCCTATCTAGATATAAAACTTTACACGATGTGACAAATAAAAGCGTTTTTTTAATACCAATTTACAAAAGTAAATATGAGTCGTTTTTATTAAACCTTTATTATAATAAGAAGGAAAATCTAGTAAGACGAGCGACGGTCAAAACTTACGCTGCCTGAAATTATTACAAAATATATCTACTATTATAAGAACAACTTATCCAATCTAAACTTAAAATAATTAAAAGTAATATTTTATCGAAAAAATCGTATATACCTCTCTCATTCGAAATTAAAACTGTCCTTCTTAAATATATATTCAAGTTCTGATAAATTCTCGACGAGATTTCTCAAAGAGTCTGCTCTCAATGTTGCGAACTCATTTACATCTTGTGTCATGAACGCGGGAGACATTTTTTCAACTCCAATTTTTGGACCAGTATGTTGTATATCGTTACTGAATTTAGTGAATTCATCATCTAAGTAACAGGCGCATATCGCCTCAACCCTCGGTTCATTACATTGAGTGCTCATGTCTGTAGCCCGTGTGTCTGGCATGGTTGTTGATGGGACTGCTACAGAAGGTTCAGGGACACTTTTTCTTGCTTCTTTAACCAAGGTCTTAAGCTCTTGGATCGAGCACATTTCGTAGCCTGGTGCTTCATAACTCATGTGTCTCATATACGCCGGTAAATGTTCTGCTAAATGATTCTTGATCGTTTTGGCACAACTACACTTCTTGAGTTCAACGTGCCAGCAGAAACTGTCCCATTTAGGTTCTCTCTCGTGAACCAATTCCAACTTTCTGCCGATTGTTTTCAATTTATGGCTTGGTGCCTGAGAAGATGTAACTGGTGATGCTAGTTTAGTTTTCTCACCGACAGCTACCGATGTAGGACGCGGACGGCATGAACACCAAGTCAACTCGCAACCGTCACACTTAATAGGCATTTCCTCATCTGTTTGCATGTGTGCTATTTCTTGTTGCAGTACTTGTAGCAAAGAACTTTCTAACTTCATTTCTAACATTTGTTGGGACGAAGTATACTTTACAGGAACCAAATGCTCATAGACAAGATCATCTTTGAAATAATCGTCATCTCCACGATGACCATGTATGTACGCCTTTATCTTGTTAGTGAACTGTTCAAAATTGTCACAGGCGGCGTACAAACATCTACTGTTAACAATTATCACAGGTATTTCTGAAGTAGTAGAAGTACCACTATGTTTTGGACATAAATCTTCTTCCACCTTAGGTTTGTAACTTTTGTCACAGAAAATGTAGAAAGGCTTGGGTCGTGGGATAGGCGTATGGAATGGTTCCGTTTCTAGTTCAATGATGCTAGGAGCAGTGGGGTCTTCAAGGGCTTCGCTCACTTGTAAAAACAACAATTTTTCTATGTTAATGAAGAATTCTGCATGTTCCGGAAATTTATTTAGACAATGCAACACAAACTTTTGAAACGATTTCACGACATGACAGATTTTCTTTCGCCAAATATTACGAAAGTCTTCTTTCTTTTTTTCTTTCTCTTCGTTTAGATGGATTTTGAAGTCTTGAAACAGAATTGTATCCGTCATAAACTTAACCCTTTCTTCGTGCTTATGTTTTATTTCTACTGTTTCATTTAAGCACTCTTCTCGCTCTTTTAAAGCAACATATATTTTACAAGCCAGATTTTGAGAATGTAGACATTGTCTTATTTTATCTAAAGCCATATGTTTATCAACTTTGAGATCATGTATTTTTTCGCCCATTGCCCCGCCATTGACTTCTAGCTTGTGTATAAACTTATCTTTTAGCCTAGTTTTTTCTTTCATAAGCCTTTTCTCGTATTCATCATAGATCATTGTCGCTTGGTGTTTTAAAACTGTTGCATATTTAATTTACATTTCATGAAGCGAGTTTTCTCTAGCATTTTTGATTTCTGCTACGGCTGTTTCATGAAATAAAATTTCGATTTTGCCCAAAGACTGCCTATAAAAGTAAACGAATTTATTGAAGTCGTTCTTTATTTGTCCTGTGTTCTTTTTTGTCGCCTCTGCAACTAGATCCTCCCATAACAGACGAGTATTAGCTATGATATCATTTCTCGACTTGTTATCAGCATCTAAAATTGCTTGTTCTATTTCTAAATCCATTGCTCTGCGATGCCTCTGGAACAGTGTATTTCCAATGGTAGCGATACCTCGATGGTGTAATTTTGACAGTACCTTTTGTCTGATAGGTTTTAATACTGCTCGGCCTTCAAGTAATTCCTCTGGCGGTTGGTACCAGTTATTGCTCCCACCTCTAAGCCTAGGTTCTAGACCAGCAATTTCTTTAAGTCTGGGACACATAGACTTGAAGTATACGGCAGCCAGAGCAGGTGACATTTTTTTTCTTACCATAGTTTGAGTCGGTACCTGTTCAAGAAAAAGTAAAACTGTTGCAAGAAGCTTTTCCTTAAATGGTAATTCTCGCTTAAATTGAACATTATTTGATTGATTGTATGTACTAATATAATAACTTGTGATAGATACACTTAATTCAGTGATATTAAAAAACAATAACGTTACTTAGCAACACGACGTTTACTTTTTTTAAATAATATAATGATATATGGCGTTTGCTGTAATTCTTAAAGTTTTCTTTCTATCATGGTCCTACCTCTTTATGCTTATGGGAGCATGTGTTGTGCTTTGTGCATTTTTTTTTTCTGTAGAAAATTGTAAATCGTAGCCCAAGTAAAAAGTTCGTGAGACATGAAGAGAAAATAGGTATTTATGCAACTGTTACGTTATGGACGGTCTTTTAATACGAGTGCCATTTTTCGGTACAAGCGTAGCGCGTACCGAAATAGGTGGGCACGAGTTATTAAAATACCAATAACGTAACAGTTATATACAAGCTTCTAGTTATAAATAAATATGTATTTTAGCGCTTTTGGGAATCTACTCCTTGTGGTGGTAGATTCTCAAAAGCGCCCCATGGGTTAGATAAGGGTTGAAATTTACTATTTGTGTTGCTTGATTGAATTTATGAACTCGTAGGTATTTCAACGTTTTTGGAAATTTCACCCCTCAGACGACAATACGGGTGTAATGTTTTTTTTTTCTGTTTTGAAGTGTTAGCACGTTTGTATGGACCAATACGCTCCAGAAACTTCATATACATACTTCTAAGGGATCTGGGTCATTTGCACGAAGTAGGTACACTTGCGAGGACCCATTTGCGCGAATGGACTTTTGCGCGAAATATACCTGCGCAAGTCACTCGCGCAACTGGACACTTGCGCGACTCAAGGGGTTCATGGGTGTCGTTTTCGTGGTTGGTGGCAATAAAAATGAAAATCCAAGATGGCGCCGAGGAAAACTTTCGGTTTTCCTTTACGGGTGTCGTTTTCGTGGATTTCGGGGTCTCCGATAA
The DNA here is from genome assembly GCA_963082945.1 of Cerastis leucographa. Lineage (NCBI taxonomy): Eukaryota > Metazoa > Arthropoda > Insecta > Lepidoptera > Noctuidae > Cerastis > Cerastis leucographa. The sequence continues at coordinate 15,234,841 of OY720362.1, read as the reverse complement.
CGAAATGAGAATTTTCTTCGGCACCGTAAACGTCATTTACAAAGAGGCGCTTGGGTAATTCATTATTAATATAGTTTTCCGGGAGTTAAATAGTTTTGTTTACACTGAGTGAGTGTTTCTGAATTTAAAAAAATGTAAGCTAGCTCATTTAACTATATTGAAAGGCGTGGATGGATGACCGGGGCATTTGAGCTACCATAATTTATTTTATACGTCTTCCGAGCTCATCGTAGCTCGGAAGATGTATAAAATGCATTAAATCCAAGATATCACCGAGGCGTTCAACCTCGATACCGGTTAAATGAAACGCCTGTTTCAAAAACCATTTTTGAAGGTCTCGATTTGTGGTAAGGATACTGTGAAAGTATGTACCGGTAATAACATAAACAAATACTAATCAAAAATATTGTTTTTATTTTATACAAAATTATAAATACTTTTATTTCACTTAATTATTAAATTCAGTTCTTCTTACAACTAGGTAACTTCCCCGACAGCCATCTGTTGTAGCAACGTCATGACGTGACAGAACCTCTCTCTGATCTCCGTGGGTGAGCGGTGCGGCAGGAGCTCACGGATGCGCCCGAGCACGAGCTCCGAACCCGGCTCGCCCTTCAGCACTTGTAACATAGTCTTGTCCTCTTCCCTCGTCCAACTACCACTCCTCTCTTTCTTCTCCACTTTTTTCGGTTCTATGCTCATACTGACAACCGTTTCAATCTTCGGCTGCTTTGCTTTCGAACCCTCTTCCTTTTTCTGTAACATATGACTTTTACTGTCTTTCCTCTCTCTTTTCTGCAAGTTGTCCGCTTTGTTCTCAGGCTCCTTCTTACACGTCTTACTTTTATTGTTAGTTTGCGACTTTTTGGTTGCTTTAGGACTCATGAGGTTGACTGCGTCTTTATGTTTAGTATTGTCGTTGACATCTTTGACGGTTTTCGTGGGGGATTTGAGTTGTTTCTTGGGTTTTTTTCCGCCAATTTTGGGGTTGTTCTTGGCGTTTCGTTTGGGGGAGGATCTTTCGTCCTCGGAATCTGGTGGGGAGAGGAGGGTGTGTGCGGGCGCGAGGCGGCGCGCGTGCACCCGGTATGGCTCCTTGCTGTAGGGGTAGGTGACGCTCGCGCTGCGCAGCAGGCGCCCGTGCTGCACGAACACACGTCCGTGCAGGTACTGCGGAACAAGCGCCACGTTACTCCTTGCCTACATCTGATGGCTCTTAACATATCATGCAGGATGATGAATTGATGATGGGGACATGCTTTGGAAATAGTTCTGTTTTCATTGCAGTGTTTATTTATTTTCTAACATACTAATTTATTTTTATTGGCTGTATACCTACTGCTAACAGGGGAGATTGTGAAGGAATATATTTTGCGCCAGCCCCAACTTACATTATAGGAAAAGGGCAGGCAACAGAGGAAGCTCTTAGTTGTCATATTATAGATTCTTTAAAATATTCAGTGTGCTGTAAAAGCGCACCGAGTATGCACAATTTATTTTTAGCTTTGGCAAAGGGACTGGTGTTATGAATTGTAATGAAATAAAGTTATTAAAACACGAAATATTGTGTTCTAGCAATCGTAGTCGTATCTAGGATATAATGGGTACTCCAGCTTTGACGTCATATAGTTTTGACAGAAGCGGGAGAAATATGAGCGATGAAAATTCAAATTTTGTAAGCCACATTGAGCGTTCCGTTGGTTTTGAAGCGCCGAAAGTGGAAAATAGGGATGATGACAGGAACTGAGACAGGGATGAGAAAACGAAATTCTATTTTGTCCGTCAGTCAGTTAATACAAAATTATTAGACACGTATTTTTTGTTTTATCAAGTTAACAAAAAAAGACTTAGTTAAAACGCATTAAAGTTGGAGAGTGGGGGCTCACTACGTCACAACTAGGTATAAAATTGACTTAGCCGTGACGTCATGCGCCATTTCAACTCAAAATAACTCCGTAATTTTGCGATTACGTGAAAAAAGAAAAAAATACGTGTCAAATACTTTTTAATAATCTACCCGATAGACAAAGAAAAAAAAAAATCAGTCACCATCCCTATTCAACAATATCCTTTGTATTTCAAATTTTCACTGTTGATTTATAAAAGCAAGACTCACCACTGTGTCTAGACTCTCCTTGGCTTCGAGTTTCCTCTTGTTATCGCTCTCCTCTTCGAACTCCCACACGTCGTACCCCTTGTCGTTGGTGAGGAAACTTTCGTCGATGATGTCGGTCCCCGTCTCGTAAGCACTGCCAGAACGAAAAAACAATTAAAATAAAAAATAAAAAAGGTTTATTGCAGAAACTTGTACAACTTTTACAGTAAATCTTACATTGGGACCTCCTTTTAAGTAAATTATAAACCTGTGCTAGAAGGCCCCGCTCTTCAATTACAAATAAAAAAAAAATGGTAAAAGTGGTGTACAAAAATAAAATAAAATTTAAACAAGAAATTATAAGATATCTAAAATTAAAAAATAAAAGAACTTTGAAAACACTCCTAAAATAGTGTGTGTGAGTGTGTGCATGTGTGTATGTGTGTGAGAGCGTGTGTGTGCATGCGTGTGTGTATGTGTGTGAGTGCGTGTGTGTTTCTTTTCAAGTCATATTGACGATACTTGCAGCAATATTTCAATGTCATCATAGGTCTTCAGTTTTAGCCATTGAACTAATGCCTTTTTGCAGTCTTTAGTAGTCATGGGATAGATGTTAATTATTTTATTTATTTTATTATATAGGGTAGCGGAATTTGTATTGAATTATCTTTTTGCATAACTAGTTTTAGCGAATTCTACTGGTGCAACACGGTGCTTTCTTCTTCTTTCCTGAGAGTTAGGGTCATATGGCAGGACTTTGTGTAATTTTAAGATAGCGTGAAGTATGTACAATTTTCTGACTGTGAGAATACCGCTTAGGGAGTATAACTCATTGGTCGGGAATCTGAACGGTTTGGTGTACATGACCTTTATAAGAGATCTCTGTGCTCGCTCTAGCTCAAGAAACTTCGTTTTTGTCGCACCGCCCCACACGGGTATGCTGTAGATAAGAATTGATTGAGCCAGAGAGACATAGATTTCTGTTAACATTTTTTTAGTTGTCACATGTCTTAGGTTCTTAAATATCCAAATAAGTTTTCTCGTACGGGCCATGACCATATCTGTGTGTGTATGCCAAGATAACCGCTGATCAACGATTATACCTAAGTGTTTTATATGGGTTACTTTTTCTATGTTTTTACAAGAACAATTTGTGCTAGAAGCATTATGACAAGTGTGGATTTTGAGAGTTTCGTTAGGTCCGGGTTGAGTGTTATTGTAGTTTGTACATGCAATATATTTTGTTTTAGAAATATTTAGTGTTAGAAGATGTGAGTTCAACCAGTTGGCAATTTCGAAAAGACCCTTTTCAGAAGATTTATATACGGATTCCCATGTGTCGCCAGAAAAAACAATAGCTGTGTCGTCTGCATATGAGAAAACGCGCCCATTATCTGGCATCATATTGCAGAGATGGTTTATGTATATTAAAAATAGAGTCGGGCCCAGCACGCTGCCCTGCGGAACGCCGTAGGTCACGTTAGACTCCTTACTAATATACTCTCCTACCTTAACCCTTTGCTTACGATCCTGTAGATAATCTATGAGTAATGCTAACGGGCTACCTCTTACGCCTATGCCTTCTAGACTATGCACAAGAATGGGGACAGAAACGGTATCAAAAGCTTTTTTTAAATCAAGAAATACAGTTATACATTTTTTTCCTGAATCTACTAGTTTAACAATATGAGTGGTTAATGCCGTCACTGCGTCTTCCGTAGATAATTTTTGTCTAAAACCATATTGGGCTTGTGAAATAATGTTATATTTATTAGTGTAGCTTGTTAGTCTTTTGTTAATTAGCTTTTCAATGATTTTAGATATTGCAGGCAAGACAGAGATAGGTCTATAGTTGTTAATGTCATCACTGTCTCCACCCTTGTGCACAGGAGTTATTATGGCTTGCTTCAGAGCTGGTGGAAATTTCCCTTGGCTAAAGCACAAGTTAGCAAGATGCGAAATTATGGGTACGACTAACTCATGGGCAGTTTTTAAAAAACAAGTTGTAATATTATCCCAGCCTGGAGCGCTTTCAGATTTAAGACCCATTAACACGTTATAGACTTCTCTAGGATCCGTTTCGAGAAGCACGAAAGAGGAAGCCTGTGAATGTATATGATCAGGATCGTGTAGAGATTGCGATCGGTTTGTGGAGGTAATATCTTCAGCCAGGGCTTTCCCGATGTTAGAAAAATAATCATTTATGTGGTCTACTGAAGCATTGGGGGTGGCCTTTATCTCTAATAGTTCCGAGTTAATATTTTTCATTGGTTTGCGATGAGTTATATTGTTAATTATGTTCCATAACTGTTTCGTGTTCTTATTTGCCTTTAGTAGTTGTTCCTTATCATATTTTCTTCGAAGCTTTTTAACTAAACTATTGCAATAGTTGCGATATCTTCTGTAAGTAATTTGTAATATATTGTTTTGTGGATCAGATCGTAGCTTTCTTTGCATATTATTTCTGTTTTGAATACAACGTAGAATTCCTAAAGTTATCCATGGTTTAATAATGCGATTATTTCTCGGGACTAAAGTAGTAATGGTGTTTTGCTGAAGGCAATTTTGGAGTTTGTCTATTAATTGTATAGATAACGTGACTGGATCATTGATTGAATTAAGTTCAGAAATATTGTTTAGTTTCAAGTCGGTTATTGTTTTATCAAAGTTCACAGTATTTTTAGTTTTTGAGCATTTATAAGAATTGACTAAAGTTGATAATTTGAGGAGAATCATGAAGTGATCCGTGATAGTAGTATTCAAAACAGCAACAGAAGCAGCGTTTTTAACCTTGTCTAGTTTCAAAATAAAATGGTCCAAACAGTTCTCGCCTCTAGTTGGTAAGGAATGTCCTGGTAACAACCCATGCATTGCAAGCATATTTAGGTAGTTTAATCTGTTTGTGCGCTCATTAGTTTGTTCAATAGGTTTATATATTATGTTAATATTTATATCGCCTGTTATAACAATATTTTTATATGATTTAAGTGAGTCTAGGTGATTATTTAGCGAGTCTATAAAACAGTCAGCATTATTATTTGAGGGGGAACGATAAATAGCAAGGACAACAAGATTAGGCATTATTATTTGTAAGCATGATGCATGAGTTAATATTATTTCCTTAACACTAAACTTGTGATCACACTTGATATATACTGCCACTCCATCGCACTGGTTTATATGGTTGCTCGTGGTAAAAGAACAGTAGTTTTCAATTTCAGGGGTAGGTTTATTTACATCTATCCTACATTCATTTAAGATCAATAGGTCTACAGTAAACTTAAATTGTGTTAATGTGATTAGTAAGTCATCTAAATTACTATATATACTTCTAATATTTTGTGATATTATTGTGAAATCCGATTTATGTACATTAAATTGTTTTGAGAAATCATCAATTTGAAATTCTTTAGATTGCGCAATAACTATGTCGTCTATTTCTTGCATAATTGTATGTGTGCTATCCATGATATAAGTAATTTAACATTCTGAGTTTTAATTCCATATTGTTTGAGACATAATATTTTGCTCGATCCTCATCAAAAAGTATTATGATAGAGAAAACTAGATAATTAGCACAGTGGGTGAGAGTTTTAACATTGTTTACGTGATTTATATTAAAAACATAGCTTAGAAAAGACGATATAAGTGTGAAATATGAGTAATGTACACGTATGTATTTGCGAGTTTTTAGTGTACGTAAGTAATAAACAATTGTTTTGTGTTTGTTTAGATAGCTTTTACGGTGTAAATGAGTGTTTAGTTTATGTAAACTTATCAATATTATTTGTGTGAAAGTGTCTTTAAGGTTATGTGTGATGTGTAAATATTGTTGTTAGTGTATTGTGTGTACAATAGGAGTATTTTTAAATTGAAAAAAATAGTAATACAGGCATATGTTAAAAAGTACAAAGTAAAAAGTGAATAGTACAATAAGTCAAATAAAATAATCAAAATAAACTTGCGGTCAAGACAATATATCACGCATAGTCACGCTTCTTGCATTAAGCTTTGTATTTGGGACTCGCTTCTAATTATGTATGTAGGTGCTTCGTCATGTCTCTTAACATAAACTTTACCATAAGCGGTCCAGCAGTACTTATATCCCTTTGACTTAGCGAGGTCTCGGGCAAGGAAGTGTAGTCTTGAACCTTTTGCAGTCAGCTGTTCGGATACAAAAATAGGAGTGTCTTCGCTCCTTTTGAAGCCTAGATGTTTGGCGCAGAGCTTTACTTTTTGCTTGGTGTTGAAGGACTTACACATCTTAAGTACCTCAGTCTTTAGTATTGTTGAGGTTAGTTCCACTATTATAGGGGTGTTAGTCATACCCTGTTTTTTCCCCTTAATTCTGTAAATATCACGTATATCCGACTTCGCAATTACACTGTTTACTTGTTTCTTTAGTTTCTTTCATTTGCTTGGGAACGTTTTTAATTTCAATGTTAGATTTGCGACTACCTCGCTGAAGATCCTCAACAATTACAAGGGATAAGCAAGATTGGCGGGCAATAGGACCGTGCCCTTTCGTGTTGCTCGTGGCTCAATAATAACAGCCAGAAATCAGATCTTCAGGCTAAGCTGAGCTTGCCTAGGTTGGATCGAGGATGGGTGACCACCCATTACATACCGAGTTTTCTCTGTGCCTCGGAAAGCACGTTAACCCGTTGGTCCCGGCTGTCAATTGTAGATCTTTGACAGTTTTTACAGGTAGTCAGTAGCCCGAAAGTCTGACAACCAGTCTTACCAAGGGTTATCGTATAGCTAATTGTAGAGGTCAGATAGGCATTCGCTGCATTTAAAGTACTGGTTATGCCCGGTTAAACAGGAACCCGACTAAAACATAGTTTAAAAAAGTAGTTAGGAATAGGCTAGGCAGATGATGAGGATAGTGGTCTTTCGACGTCCCGTTTTTACGTAGTCTGGCCCACTGAGCACGCAGACGGATCGGCTTCCGCCACCAGTTATGGTCACTGGAGTTGTGCGCTCAACGCCGTTTCAGCGCTACGAATTTTATTAGTAACTAGCTACTGCCCGCGACTTCGTTCGCGTGGACTTTTTTTTTATGGGTATGAAAAATAGATGTTGGCCGATTCTCAGACCTACCCGATATACACACAGAATCTCATACAAATCGGTTCAGCCTTTTCGGAGGAGTATGGTTACTAACATTGTGACACGAGAATTTTATATACAAGATATTGTCTCGAAATGCTGTCAGTGCAGCGACTTCGCGCTCTGTAGGGTCTTGTCAAGATTCCAGTGAGGGAGGTCTTAAAAGTATCGCTTTACTAGTCAGAGCTAATACATTCATCCCATACACGATTGTCGCTCCAAATTCTTTCTGAACTAGGGTATCATCTTAGTTTACCTTTATGAGATATCAATCAGTGAATTAAAATAAAAACAGGTCTGAGCGCAATTTTCTGCATGTGATTCCGCTCCATAGCAGGATATTAAAATTTTCCGCAACATATCAAAGAAAATAAAACGCGAGTCTGTGACATTGCGAAAAAACAACACGGGAAAATTGAGTTGCCATGACCAAGACTATTTTTCGTGTACAAAATTAATGAGCTCAATCCCGTACCGCGGCAGACCTCGTAGAAGATGGCGGGACGAGCTAGGCAAGACCAGCGACCAGTGCTCCACATTGGCCCTGGATCGAAATAACTGGAAGTCTCGGAGGCCTTAGCCCAGCAGTGGGATGAAGCAGGCCAAGAGTATCTCAAACCTGTCAGGCGGCCTCTCATCCGGGAACAGGGACTTGAACATGGTAGCAAGACGCGGGTGGGAGCGCAAATGCGGTAACACGCGCGTACGCATCTCCTCGCTACTGCCGCTGTTGATTCCGTTCGTGATCGCGCGCAGTACCTTGCGGAGAACTGTCGGCTTGCGGGAGAGCGTGTTCTGTAAAAAATTGAGGATTTTAACATTAAATTTACTAGGTTTTGTCTGTGGCTACATTCGCGTGGAGTGACGAAGTTATCCAACTGGAACTTTATGACCAGATAAAGTTTCTTGTTTTTCGAACAACTTGATGAGTGGACCTGAGGATTGAGTTGAATGGCGTGCGATTTTATATCGTTTGATTTTGTTTCGTTATGTAGCATACCGTGTAATGACGATTCATTACACGGTATGCTACATACAAGAACATTATAACGATGGCAACACTTTTGAGATTTAGCAAAAAATCTAATAAATATTTTCCACCTACATCAATTTTGGAACAGATGGCAGCACTTTCGTACTTTTTCGTATTGATTAGCTAATCTATGCAATAAGATTTTATTTTACTGATGACGCGATTTCCGCAAGCATAGTATCAATTTTTAATTGTTGCTGAATGGTTATGCATTAAAATATTTTGGCATTTATCCAAACTTACCACATGATTATTACTCAGCAAAGAAACTATTGTCTTTTGCCAATACCATAGTTCAACTTTATAGTCATAGACAATTTTTGCTAACTATAAGAAAGTAGGACAAAATACTACTACTATAACGGTAGTTTTTATTTACAAAACTACCAAAAGAAATTACTTCTATAATTGAATATTATGTAGTGTACCTAGATAATACAGAGTTACTATAGGTATCTGACTGTTGTATTTAAGTACTTTCATAATTTTGTACCAACAGGAAAATTATCACAAATAAAAAAAAAAACAACTCAACATTCAACACAAGCCAAAAAGATAAAAACAGCATAGTTTTCGCATAGCCTTATTATATTACTTTATTCATATACTTACTTGCAACAGTTCTATGAAGCCAGTTATTTGAACTAACATAAAATGGTCCATGAACCGTCCAATCTCTGCGGCTTGTCCTGGTTTCAGGAACAATAGAAACTCCTCTACAATATCCTTATGTTCTTCACCAAAGACCGTCTCTATTTTTTTATATAAGTCTACTGGTGTCTCTTTTGTTGGATCAAAAGATTTCAAAATACTTTGGAACTGTACAAACTTGTTGGTAGGCACCGATGTGTTGGAAGAAAATCTTGATTGTACTTTTGTATAGTAGGATCTAACTAGAGCTGCAAGAGAATAATATCAACTGTGAAATAGGTGTTTTATATTGTGTTTTTGTTCAAGTGACTGGAAATACGGGAAAGACTAAAGCTTCTGCGGTTATTTTATTTTGGGCTTGATTGTCATTTGCCACATTTAACTACAAAATAATGTTTTAGTGTTTCTATTAAATACCTAACATGTTGCAAGAAAGATGTGTCATTTCAATGATGACAATTTTATTATCTTGTCTTTCAAAATATGTAATGAGTTGAAAATTACAATAAAAATCCGAATAGTACCTATAACACACCTCTTTTTTGGTTGGGGGTCAAAAATGAAAGTAGATAGCCAAAACTAACAGTAAATATTAAAGATATTGTCTTTTGAACCAAATTATCTGATGACCTACTAAATGGACTTATCTATAATTATTCTGGCCTAATTATTATCTCAAAATATCACAAAAAAAGTTCTAGATTACATAAGAGTTAATGCTGCTAAATGGACTGTCAACCACTGTAGTGTTTACCTGTCTCTAAAACATTGTCATCTATTTTAGGCGGATCAACTTTTTTCTTAGCATTTGGTTTGCTCTTGGTTTCCTTCTGTGCTACTTTCGTAACCTCCTGCGCAACCTTCTCTGGTGGCAGCTGAAACAACAACAACAAAAGGTCATTTAAATAGATCATCTATCTTAAAAACATGGCGACACATTTTAATGTAGCCTTTCGTACTGATATTACACTCCATAATAATGATCATCCAGAGGACCAACGACAGACTATTGCATGCAGACTTTCTAAAAACTATCCAAAATATTTATTTTGTAGTCTAACTTGCTCTAACTGACGTAAATTACATAAAATCATCATCTACGTTCTTCGACTCACCTTTGGATTTAAAACAGGTTTCAAAAAAGAATTTGGATTAAAAAAGCTTGTGCTAGGTTCAATTTTGTTCCCGAAAGCATCCTGACTCTCTCTTGAGAACAGGATGGGCATAGAAGGCAGCATCTGGAAGATGTACAATCTACTCGCGCCACGAAATCCCAACAGCACAGTACCACGGTTACTTGGATCCTTTACATGATAATAACACACCAACTAAACACTATAAAACACGATAAGAACTTCACTATAAACAAAAAGAAATTAAGAATTATCTGATATATAATACATTATTGTTTTGAATTTATCCAAACAACACAAGCCATCGAAAGAATGGAAACATTTTTGACAGATCGAGGACGCGAAATCGGGCGGGTGGAGCGCGCGCACGTTTCATTTTATGAAATTCTAAACAAACTTTTTATATATATTTTTTGTGTTTTCGTGCAAAAATGAACCAAATTAAATCGAGTACAATTATAAGGCTATCTTCAAATATTTTTCTAACGAAATTAACCTTACGAGCATGGAAAGAAAGCAATAACTCGAGCTAAATAAGTTATTGAAGCAGTGAATGGACGTTTCTTCTGAAGTTTCGCTCTTTACTTGGAGCTTGCAATTTTGCAATACCTTGCACAGAAAAATCAATTTTTCCCAATACAGTACAATATTTATTTTTAGAAATTACTGTTTTTTTTATTAATAGATTTTAAATACGATAAGTTAAGATTACCACGGTTTGTACTTACATTTGCTAATAAAATGCCTAATGTATTTTTGCATGGCCAACAGTGCCTGTTAGCGCCAAAAGTTTTGGCGAACTTTAAAATACCAACTTATGTCCTAAGTATAGAGGTTTATATAGTATCTTTCTATTAGAAACTGAAATGTTTTAAGTAAGGTATGGTATGTGTAAGGTATGGTATGCTTATGGTAGAGTTTATAAAGAAGAATACAGAAACTTGTAGGTAGGTTCCATCTTTAAGGTGCAAGGTCTCAAATAAAGATTAATGTTGGTTTTTATTTGACACCTTGCATCTTAAATATTTTCACGTTAGCGCGAACAGTACCATTTCCGTGAAGATCTTGTCTTCGTCTTCGAATGCGATGTGAAGCGATAAGATTACCCACACGGCGTGCACGGGTAAGCAGAGGTGCATAGCAATGCTACCTTGGTGGTGTATTATAATACAGGACTGTCTTATCGTTATCCTCGTAGAAATACTTTTTAACTAACATCCAGTTTTGATTCATTTGAGAATCTAAACAAACACACAGTTAAAATAGGTATATGTATTTACCTAGATCAACCGTTTTTGTCACTAGTTAACTACACATAAATAGCTCTAGTATTAAATTTAATACAAACCATTGGAAAAACAGTGTTAGTTATTTGGTTTTCAGCAAAGGAAGGTGGCTGAAGAAGAACAGTGGCCACAGCTAGGTTCGATACCCACCACTAGTTAATGGGCTTATGAAATGTGAGTGCAGTCTCACAGAAAATTGTAAGTGTAGCTTATTTAAATGTTTGTTTGTAAGATACCTAATGCTGGCCGTAGCCGTGCCGTTACTTTAAAACATGCAGTAGGTATGTAAATAATTATAATTAAGGTAGATTCGGAACTTCGGAGGGAAATAGTCTAAGTTACTGTAAGTAGAATAAAGTAGCGTGCCGTTAAACATTTAATTTTCATTGGTCCGAGTCTTCAATAATTTTCGATCCAAGTAGGTATCTAGAAATTGTAGATAAGTAAAATCAGTTGTTCACGTTCCCACGATAGTCGTCAATCATTAAAGAAAATAGCAGATTTGATAGCTTACCTTGGGAGTTTACAGAAAACGTAGTGGGATGGTCCTAGCGACTGCTAACAACTAAAGGTACACAGGGGCGTTCTAAAATATACCACATGGTAACGGACAGGATCAGATTTCGCGACTACGTGGTTGTTGCTCATTCTTGTTGCCTAGTTGGTGCTGCGGGCACTGATGGACAGTTATTTCCAGTTGGCTATGGTTAGCAGCACGAGTGGCGCAGGAGTCGAGAAGGACTGACATCAGGCTAAAAACTTATTTCTACGGCATATTTTCCCTTACTAAATAAAACTTTGAATCATAGGTCCTTCATGGTACAAGAAGTTGCGAGGTCGTAGCTGTAGAGCAGCCCGCAGATATTTTAGTGTTAGTTTACGGGTCGTTACTGCTGGCCCCACAAAAGTCAAAACTGACATCGTATCGTATCAAAATATTGTGAAAATAACTTTAGTTACCTACTCAGGTATCACAACGGCTTACCTAATTATTAACTTCTACGAAAGTATTACGGTAAACGTTGCGTGGTGATTTTTATCACCATTGTTTAACGTTTCGACAACTCATCGTAAACACGTAGTATTTCAGACCTTCAAAACTGAATCGGTGTGTCAGCAGACTTTCATTTTCCAAGTAAATTATACGTCATTGTTGGTGATACTATAGTCAATAGTTGTTGTGTTGTCCGTCGTCAGGTAACGCCATCGATTTTATTACTCTTTGGCTGAACACCGTAGCATCAAGTGCTCGGAAAAAAACGCGCATTTTAACGGTTTTTGTGGAAAGTGCAATTCGTTTTTCAAACAAAATTATGGTTTTCAGAAGTTGATAGTGATTACGACACAAGCTAACGTTTTCTTTTAACTATGGCTGCGATTCTTCCAACAGGATTGAGAAATGGGGTAAGGTTTTAACTAAGCTCTATTTTCTTTCTGGTAAAGGGTTTTCGTGCATTGTCTTTGTGTGTCAGCTTAATAACTACTCGTACTTACAATAACACGGTTTCGCATTGGATTATCAAGTTATTATTACGAACCATTTTCAGTGTTTCCGAAAACTATTACTAGTAAATACAAATGTAACAATAAGATTGATTTATAAATTAAAATAAGTACATTTAGGTAATTTTGTAAATGCTTAATTAAGTAGGTACCTACATATTTATGATTTAATTAGACATGTATAAGTAGTGATTTGGGCTCTGTAGCCTTGCATCGAGGATGCGCAGAAACAAGCAGCTTCCGTTAGTACGTAGTCATCGGCCATCGACCTGGTTACTTTGTTTCATTGTATTTTCTGTGTTTCCCATACCTTTGGAATTTGGACAATGCAAGACTACCCCATAAGTGAATTCATTGAACTTTGGCTAGTCTTGCCGCTTTGTTTCGGGCTTTTTTCAGCTTGTAAACAATTCGAACAAGGTCATTGCAAGTTAAATTCTTATTTTAACACTACACTACATTGTTAATCTAAAGACTACGGTCGAATAGTGAGCAGTAGATGTCCGGACTTGGCCATGGGCAGTTCAGGCATCACATTGGTCCTCTGACGATTGTTGGAATGAGCTATTAAAATAACTGACACTGAATCGTATAGAATCGCAATGTAAGTCCTCAACGCCAAGCCTAAAGCAGTAGTCCGCAAACAGATCGACATGAATACGTAATGATGTACCTAGTAGATATAATGACGATCGGAATAGGGTAGGTAACTGTTATTAAGTAGGTATCGATTGACAAACTTTGTAAGGACGAGGTCACGGAAACACGCAAAGGATTCTAAATTCAAACTTGTGAAGACTAATGTTTTATAATCGATTTCACATACATAACCGATCAATTACAGGGTCTGATATCCTCTTACAAATACAATTACTTAATATCTCTTGAGTGTGTTTCTAAGGAGACTTAAACACGTTATTGATCAAATGTCTGTTCTTCTGGCCTTGTCTGAAGGAAATACCAAATAATCAACGGTTTCTCACAATCGTTGCATTCTACCAGTAGTCATCCGCACGCGATCTCAGTAACACTTCAAAATTGATCGTTTTGTGTTGAGTTATTTTTTAATAAATAAAATGGAGGAGGGAACCAAGGAGAATGGTGGCAGTGATCAGATTGATCACTCGAATGGTGAAGAGTTTGTGACTAAGGAGCAGGATGCCCCGACTGACATCGTTTGCGATGAAGTAAATATTATAATATTGAAACCTTTTGCACCTTTGAATAGACCTGAAAGTGTCTTAAGGCTAATTTCGCTGATGAAGCTAGATACGACCAGCACTGTTCATGCAAACCTCGTTCAAGAGCTATTGTCGGTGTGGGTACCTAAATAATCCATACAAATTTTGATACTGACTGCTCTAGAACTTGGTTAAGGTGTAATCATGTTCAGCATTATTGGTGAAATTGGCCCTATTAAAGTGTCGAGTTTAAAGTAAGCTTATTTTTTTAAATTCAAACCAATAATAAAAACATCTATTGGGGTGCCATTATTGGGTAAGATTTAACTACCTATTTAAATGGTCAACAAAACAATGGAAATTTGGTCTATGTACAAACCGTTTTACAAATAGCATTTCACACAAAATTACCCATTCGCGCGAAGGTCATCGCCATTTACTTAAATTAATTTATGTAAGTAATTACCGGTTAGTTTTACCTAATTACGATACGGTTTGATTTAATAAAGAGTTAGATTCTTATCAATATTATCTGTGTACCTACCTAAGGTCTATTAGAATTTTCAGAGAAAGATCGCTTTAACTTGCTAACTTTCTTCTTAATGAAATTTATTTAAACTTCACGTACATAGGTTATATTTTACAAATTAATATTATTTTTAAAACTAGATGACTAAAATAACAACAAATTATAAAAGGGCGTCAAAAAACTCCTCATTGAATCCTCTCTTGTTAATGAAATTGAATTTCTCTATGACAAAGATTAGGTTTCCATTAGTCAAGCTCATCATCCCAATTTGCTCCTGACATAATTTCCTCCATAAAAAAATTATGCTACGGCGTAGCATGGGCTACGCTACGCTACACTAGGTAAATAAATATCCTAACTAATATTATAAATGCGAAAGTAAGTTTGTTTGTTACCTTTTCACGACTAAACGGCTGATCGGATCTTAATGAAATTTGGCAAGAAGATAGATTTCAACCTGAGGAAAGACATACGCTATATATCATCACGCTACGACCAATAGGAGCGGAGCAGCAATGAAAAATGTTGCGAAAACGGGGAAAATGTGACGCAGACGAAGTTGCGCGGGACAGCTGGTACCAAAATATTTTTTTTTTACAAATTTTTGTCTGTCTGTCTATCTGTTCGTTCCGGCTAATCTCCGAAACGGCTGGACCGATTTTGATGGGACTTTTACTGGCAGATAGCTGATGTTATAATGTTAGTGGTGTATGTTGGAGTAACATAGACACTACTTCTAATTCAGAAAAAAAAATACTTGGGTTCCGTAAAAAAAACCCTTGAATTTGTTAACAAAATCCTATTCAAATAGGGAAGCAATATTTTTATTATTTTTATCATTTCACGCGGACGAAGGTCGCGGTCAACAGCTAGTTAGTAATAAAAGCAAGATCAAAAATTAAACACAATATGTTTCACTCAGATCCACACAGCCAGTCCCTTTGCTGCCCTCCCCTAGCGGCGCCCTAAGCCGAGGCCCGTACCCCGCAGGGGGTGCCCTTAGCGTGTTGTCGCTTAGTTTAGAAGATTTTGCCCTGGCTGGAGGCCCTAAATTCTAGGCATCCACAGGATTAGATCGGTTAAGCAGAAGCCAGCCTCAGAGGCTGAACTGCGAGAAGCCATACGTAAAAAATAAAATAAAAAAAACGCATGTAACTAAAAGAGTAATGGATATGAATGTTGATGGACGGAGAGGGAGAGGAAGGTCAAAGAAGAGATGGATGGATGGTGTGTGGAATGATATGAAAGAGAAAGGAGTAGGTAATGATACCGTGACGTCTGACAGGGCAGAATAGGAGAAGTAAACGTGTTGCGTCGAACCCAAGTACAATGGGACAAGGAAGATGATGATACTTTAAGTACAAAGATTTTCAATCGGACTTTCGAAATTTTTTTACTAAGATTTTTCTTTTTTTTTTAAGTGAAACTTCTTATGCGACTTCCAACAAGTTTAACGTTTAATGCTACCATTTCTAAAACTCACCAAGAGATAGCAGTATTACAAGATTTGTGACTACGTAGTTCTACTAGGCACGCAAGATTGCGTACAAACAGTCATGCATTCGACTCATCGGTGTGACCAGCCTTCGCTCAATTTCCATGAGTAGAATAACCTCGATAAACTTATGTAATAAAAATAATACAACAAGAAAACAACAAAATATTATTTAGAAGCTCAATAAAATATAAGAGTGAATGCGTGGCACTCGAACGCATGCGTCATTTCGTTATTACTAAGTTTCACTTCTTCCGCGCGGAAGGACTCCACGCACTATTTTTTTTTATTGTTACGGCGCACGTTCCTGGTTGTCTTTAACGTTAGACTACTGTCAACAAGTCTAATCGCGATGACTACGAGTAGTAGCATAATTCTAGCATTTTGTTTTTCATTTGTTTAATCTGCAGTCACTGTCGCAAAAGTCGTGGCCAAGCAGTTAATCTATTATATATATTTATGAATACTCTCCCCAGCTCAAAGGCCTGGACGCGAACCGTTATGCGACGAAGAAGACGGTGGCGCAGGGCATGCTGGACATAGCACTGCTGACTTCGAACGCATCGCAGCTGAAGTATGTCCTGCAGGTGGGGCCCAAGCACGAGTTCTACACGCTGCTGGTGGTCCTTATCTCCATATCTATCGTTCTTCAGGTGAGATGAGATCCTTTTTGGTCTTGATTTTAAATTTATAAGTGCTCCCTAGATCGTTCGCCTGTAATGTAACATTTCAGATTCGATTTTGAGCTTCACATTACAACACTGCCTCCCTGACTGACGAGCATTAGCGAATAATTTGTAACATTCATTATTCGTAATTCATAAATTCATAATTCATTCATCAAATTATACACATTTTACAATTATATCATCAAGTTGCGCACTGTAATGCTCGGTTCTCTTCCCTCATCAATGTAATGCTCCAATCTGCAACATTACAGATTGTGCACTGTAATGCTTGGTTCTCTTCCCTCACCAATGTAATGCTACAACCTGTAACATTACAGATTGCGCACTATATTGCTCGGTTCTCTTCCCTCATGAATGTAATGGTCCAATCTGTAACGTTAAAGATTGCACAGATTGCACTGTAATGCTCGGTTCTCCTCCCTTACTGATGAAATGTTAACAGTTATAAATAAAATAGGGTTTGTGTAAGGTGATGTGAACTATTAGTGGTAACTAGTCCATACTTGATACTTCTTTCGTCGTTCGTTCGTTTGAACTGGCCAAATATTTAATTAAAAATATGTTGAAATATCTATTTTGCTTTTCTATTAGGCCGGTTGTACGTTTTTTGCCGTGAAATTCTACGTTTAATTCGCCGTGTGCGTTTATAAACTTCCATTGTGATCCTGATCCATACAATATTGACAACCGTAGATTTTCATGACAAATCAACCGTAAAATACGCGTGTGAGCAGATTTGAGACGTTCGTTGACATTTTATCTCTATCAGAGAATATGTTTGACCGTACAGAACGGCTTACAATCTGCAGCATCACAAATTGTTCTAGATAGGATCCTAGCCCTCGTTTTCTCACCTGAGAAAAATCTGAGTAAAGGCACATAAGATTAGATAATTAGTAGTTCCAAAATCACGTTCAGTTCACCAGTTCCACTGAACTAGGCAAAGGCACATTAGATTACATAATTAGCAGTTCCAAAATCACCCCGTTCCTTAAACTCCTCAAGCAACATCCAGGCTCTTAGGTGGCGATGGGTTTCGTGCTCCTCACACTGAACCTGTGGCGAGACTGCTGGTTCCATCGGCCGCGCCACCGGACTTCGGCTCTGAACATCAATTACGGGATCACCGGCACAGCCTTCGTCGTCACTGTGCTGAACGTCCTCATGTCTGCCTTCGACTCCTCGCTTGCTAGATATCAAGAACTAGATTAAGATAAACTCACACTAGAGGCGAATTTCACTTCTAAAACTGAACGTAATGAGCACAATTAAAATAGCATTCGTGTGCGGTATATTTAGATCGTGATCGTATCAAACTCAAACTCAAAGCATTTATTTCAATTAGACCACCACCAAAGCGAAGCTTTAACAGCCCCAGTCACAAGGCATACCTAATAACTTGTGAAAGTACTGTAGTTGCCCATTCCAAAGAGTTGATCTCAATGGAGAAGATTGGATAAGAAACTGCATGGACATTCATTTAAATCAAAATATTGTTATAAAACATTGTGTGTGTTCAGTTTTATTAAGGTTTTATTGGTGAACTATGCACTTCTTGTTGACACCGAAACGTCATACTATTTGCTGATATTACATAGAATCAGGGGTTAGATTTAAATTGTACCAAAGATAACAAAGTGTTACGTACGTCGCATAAATACAGCCACACCGAATTCGTGAATTTCTGGATGCCGTTTTTACTCGAACAGTGGGTGGTGGGCAGTATATTGTAGTCCAGTGGCCTTGGCTCCAAATAGAACTTATCGACTCCGGGCGACATACTTACTTAAATGTTTGGTGAGAGCTAATTAAAATAGTTTTAAATTTACACACATACATTAATGAATGTCCCAGATTCCAACCCGCATAGTTAACTTTGAAAAGTAGTCCTTGGCTTTATATTATGGCCTAGAAGATTCGAAACAGTGGTCAAAATTTAATAATGCCTAATGGGGACAAGGTTTTGAAACGGAAAGAGCTCGGAATTACCTTCATTTCAGTCAGTTTTTCAACACATAGAGACATTACATTTACATTTACATTATAGACAAATTGTAGATTGAATAATAACTTTGTTGGATAATTTTATGAAAGAACCAAATTACCTGGTTAGTAATTTGGACCAGGTCACAAGACCTTTCATTATTCAGGTTCAAGAATCAGCCTAAGTCTGTTTTTTTTAAAGAGACAGAAATTGATTTGGTTATTCACAGGGTGTTTGGTAGGTGAATAGGTTCTGTGGGTCAAGAACTCAAGACTATGATGTTATGTCTCCTCTATTCCTCAGAAAATTGTGTCAGTCCATCTTCCAAATACCCTCTTTTTTAAAAGCAGTAATGACCGTTAACGATGAAATAAACTCAGTATTTTTGTTTTAGCTTCTCGTTGGATTGCTATTCGTGGTAATCGGTGGCTTGGACCTGAACGATCATGAGGACCAGCCGTCAGCAATGATACTCAATGACATCATTGTCATATTCATATTCGTCATATCCGTCATCAATATCATAAATTCCGCTTTTGGCATTGAGTATTCGAATAACCCCTTAGTATTAGAACGTTTAAATTATGTTAATAATGAGTATTTAAGAAAGGGTAACTTGACGGCAGGCTAGTAGCTGGGGAGTCGGCAGGCACTATTGAGGTGAGACTGTAGATAACACAGGATCAAAGATAGTTAGGCACCAAAGATGTGAGTCTAGTCATGTTAATTAGATTGTAAAAAAAAAAGCGCGTGGAGTCTCCGCGCGGAAGAAGTGAAACTTCGTAATACTATACGCATGCGTTCGAGTGCCACGCATTCACTCTCGCTCTGTCTCTTTCTATTCCTCCTCCATGGTAGTGTTAAACGTTTAACGCAACCTTGTTGGAAGTCGCATAAGAAGTTTCACTTCAAAATGTACAGACAATCATACTTATTCTATGGCTAATTGAATTAGCCCGCTTTGCGGAAAATATTGTAATTAGTAATTAGGAAATGAAACTAAATACATAGGTATATATAAATTAAACAAAAAAGTAGGTATACTCGACATTGAACCGTTTCCTTATTTTATGTAAAAAATGCAATATGAATATTACAATATGTGTGTGCGTACAACATTTTTTTTAATAACTATGTATAAAATTAATAAAAACATCAGCCATTGTTATTTCAAACCTCGAACGAAATTAAATCTAAGAAGCTGAATATTCTTCAAGTTTTATTGCCAAAAAAAACCGATCTTAAAGGCTATAGGTACCTAACTTCATGAGTATTGGGTAAATGCCAAAAAAAAAAAAATGTTTAAGACTAGATTAGGCTTAGCATAAGTAGTTTTTGAAACAAGTCATTCACTCTCACTCCTTTTACCTACAGCTCCGACTTTACTAACATAGTTATATAATTTTAATTGCTAACTAAAATCTTTGCTTACGCAGGCAAGCGCGGGAGTCCTGGCCCTAATCATTTCTTTTTTGGACGGTGAAGCCAACCCCAAACATAAGAAGATTGCTGATTGGCTGTACCACACCTCAGTTGGAATGATGACCGGGGTAGTATTCTGTGACGTCATCAAAATGACCTTTGGCCTTGACCCCGCGCTTTCCCTGCAAGACTATCTTGGGAATAAGACTTCGAGTTTGTATGACACGTTCTTTAAAGTTGGTAATGATACTCATCAGTAGAGCAGGGTCACTGGTTATACTCGTAAGAACCCTAGTGATGTGCCTACCTTATGTCTTTTCATTGTTATCTCTCCTGTAGCTATTAAGTTGACTAACCTGTGGTTTTTATTGTTGCCATTAATGGGTATGGCAATTGTGAAATTAATTGCACTAGCGTAGCTGGTTCCAAGTTGGAGCGCAGCATGTTTTCCCGTTTTTAGGGTTCCGTACCTCAAAAGGAACAGACCGGAACCCTTATAGGACTACTTTGTTGTCCGTCTGTCTGTCTGTCAAGACTGTTTATCTCAGGTACGCGTGAAGGTATCGATATGAAATTATATTATATTATGTAGATCTAGTCCCTACAAACAGTAAAAAAATCAAACTTCTAAGTTAACGTAAAAAAAGATACGGCCGTTTATGCTGCAAAAACGTACATATTTCGAGTTTCGAATGGTAGGGTACTTCCTGTTGACCTAGAACTATGAAATTTGGCAAGTAATATTGTCTTACACTACAAGTACAGGGAAAATATCTGAAAACTAAATATTTGTAAACAAACCATTAAAAAAAAAAAAAATTTAACGCGCGTAACAAAAGTGAATTTGTACGGAACCCTCGGTGGGCGAGCCCGACATACACTTGTCCGATTTTTTTTGCTGTCTAATCTTTTCACTCCCAGAATGCTGCGCTCCATTGCTCCAAGGCGGAACTTTTGCGACTCGGTCAGCGCCCAGGTCAGCACAGTATGTACCTATGTGTGCAAAAAATACAAGGGAATCATTGAAACCTCAAGTTGGCCAACTTAATAGCTAGGCATAAAGTAACTGTAACTGTGAAAGCACTTAGTCTATGTCTAGGATCTGTAAAGTGCCATTCGAACGCAGATTTTAGTATAAGCTATGGTAAGCATAAGCAATGTATCACCATATAGTAAAAACGTAAGTGGGTGAATTTCCCAAATGACTTATTTTTTTGTCTTCGGTGAAATTTGTATTTGAAAAAAAGGGATATCGATCTGAATTATTTTTTTTAGTATTTAATAGGTAGTTATTGGGTTGTGGCAAAAATATAATTTGCCTAGGACTATTTACAAAGGTTGAAATAAATTCATAAACCTCTATTTTTTTCAAATCGGTGCTGTCCCTCTACTTTTTTTACAAACAAAAAAGCTTATACACTAATAGAAATAAGTAAGTTAAGTAAGTATATAACTTATTCTATTTTATAGAATATTAGTTTTGTTATTAATATATAGCATATTTTATTACATAATTAACGATTATTATTACTGAGAGGCACAAACGTACCTGTCCTGAAAAATGTTCTCATATCGCTGTACAAAAATAATTTAAACCTAACTTTACATCGACGAGTCCGACAGCGTCCCCACCCCAATTTTATTTTCCTAGTTAGTGTGTGCTAGTGCGCAGTCAGGACGGATTTGTGTCAAATCGCTGCATATTCTCGCCAATAAAATTAGTACGCCATTTTAGTTGCTCCCGGACAATTATTGTATATTATCGGTGGTTGCATTTTTCTAGTGTAATGAGTAGTTTTATTTTTGTTGTTTTGTTCTAACACAGGTAGTAAGTAAATTAGCTTCATTGACTGTTATTGAATTTATCCTAGATATTATGCATTTTTTCTAATTTTCGAAAAAGTGTGTTATTTCTCACGTCGCTGTTCTCATATCGCTGTAATCGGTGGTCTTTATTACCACCGATGTGATAATTTACACCGAAAAAATCAATCGGTGTCTTATATCTAATATCGGTGTTTTGATTCATGATCAACGCACAGTTTTGTCACATCGGTGGATTACTTTATCATATCGGTAGATCATTTTATCATCTCGGTGATTCGTTTTATCATATCGGTAGATCCCGTGACATTTCGTTAAGTAAAGTATAATTCTATTACAAAGACAATGTTTTTTTTTTTTTTTTTGTTCATAGTATCTATAGTAAATATAATAAAAAAGAAAGTAAATATAATAAAATAGGTACAATAATAATTAACAATAATTAAAAAAAAAATACTTCAACTGAATTTCTAAGAACTCAGTTCTTTTTGGATGGGGTCTACTTACATAAGACCCTCAGTTCAGGTCTTCAGTTCTAAGTCACCCTTGTAAAAATATATAGGAACCTACTAACTATTTCATTTTTTGATGTTCAAAGAGTGATAGATTATCATATCGCTGGATATGTACATCATTTCGGTGGATAAACTTATCATACCGGTGTACAGAAAAAATAATCGGTGCCGGTTTGTCATATCGGTGGAAACCAGAATTCAAACTGAATTTTCTCCTTAGTCTTAAATGATACGTTGATGATATTAAATTTGGGGATATTTGATATCTTAAAGGTTACATTAAACCTGAAAAATATACAAAAAAAATATAAATGAAAAAGTTCACCGATATGATAAAAAAAAATGGCATTTGTTGAAATTCACCCAAGTATATAAAAATGGTACCTAGGTATTTGTTTTCGTATAGTAGGTAGGATTAAACATTTTTTTTACGCTATGACAGACCTATATAGAGTGCTCTTATTTGTATAAGCATTCTAGTAATAATAGTCTACCAACACGATGCATTGTATTTTAAGTCAAAACAAGAGATTTTAAAAATGTCTGCAAAGGTCACCTTAGTGAGGTCAGAGATCTGAGGACACTCGGAAGGATTTCTACATCTTTATTTTTGTTTATCATTTTGTGAATCGTTTTATAGTCTTTTTATTTCAGCATTTTTTTATTTTTTTTTTTGAATGTTGTTTGTTTTTTATAATCGTCGTTTTTGCGTGACTGCGTATTCGCCTTTTATTTTGTTTTATGTGTTTTATCTGCTTTTATTTATGTTTATTTTTCATTTTTCATCCATAGGTGATATCAGCAGTTGTGGCAGTAGTTCTCAGCTTTATTTTCAACATAAATCATCAGCCGGACCTTCGGAAAGCCGAATTATTAAACAACATAAGTTTGGTCTTCAAAGTCTTCAGTATTACCGTTAATATTATCATCAGCATATTTTATTCAATGCAAATAGATATGGATGAACGCTTACTTCAACAGTAAAATCATTTTTTAGGGTTCCGTGCGTTAATTTTAATAGGATGTCCAAGCACAGTTGTCTAGAAATTAGTAAGAACTTTTACAAACAAACTTTGCTGTCCGATCGATGACGAAATGAAAATGTTTTACCTACCAAAGTACGGGACCCTCGGCATGCGAGTTAAACTCTTTTTTACCCATATTTCTTCTCATTTGGGTATTCCTTTAGCAGTTAGTAAAAAACTCATCCTTATTTTACTCCATCTTTTAATGTCTTCATATTTTTATGTACCTAGATTAATATTTTATAATTTGCGCTATTATTTTTACTTTATTTATTTTATGCTTGCAAATACATTAGTGCCTAACCGTCGCAATGTCCACGTAACCTAGAAGATACTTTATACGTTGAATATTTATATTATAAAACAAGCAATATTTAGGTCATAACCATTAAAACTCCAGTTGTATAAATAAAAGGTAGACACGGCGACGACACATATGTATACGTTCCCAATATATCATAGCTTTACTTTTTTTTGGATTTCCCACACAATAAAAAACATACATAAACTGTTTTTGTACAGCTTGATCGGTCGCCGTGCGTACCTAGTAAAAATAAAAATGAAGCACTGTAAGTATTAAAAAAGAGGAAGGTAATCTTTTGTAAGTAGGTATATACTTACTTTTATTATGTAAATAACTTCTTTATTTCTAATAAAATCATAATAAAAATACTTGCCTGTGTTTTTCTGCTCTTCAATTATAAGATTAATCAGCTCAGTCGTCAACATTAATTGTAACGAGATGAAGCCTAAAATGTCCTATTACAGATATACTTACTTATATACTTACTTTTTATACAAGGTGTTGATTTGCAACCTCGTCAAATTTCAGGAGGTGGTCACAAAAGACATAAATAATCAATTTAAATTACGGTACCTAGTTAATTATTAATAAACGCAGATTTTTTTGTTTCTTTAAGTTTGACAATATTTCAGAATAATCCCCTTAACGTGGTTTTGGGAATAAGAAATGATCGAATAAACGTTTGAAATTTTTTGTATGTGTGTAAGCGAGGTTATAGGGCAAGAACCAGACGGGCCACACGGGTTCACACTTACCGATTTTCGTAAAAAAAGAAAAAAAGTAAAAATTACCTACCAATTTTATTATTGATTCGGGTCGAGAATCATTAGCATAGTTACCTCCTTGAATTTGACGAGGATGCAAAACAACACCTTGTATACTTACCTACTTTTTAAAGTGAAACTTTTATTAGATCGTCTCAAACTTTTTAGTCTGTGTGTTGCATGTCGCGTGACGCTGACGGTCGGCCGCGGAGTAGGGATATAGTGAAAGGCGCTCTGACGAGCGCCTTTCACTTTATCCCTACTCCGCGCTATAGTGTTAAAAAAAAGTTTCACTTTTACCGTGGTTTCATAAAACCACACAATCCTTTTTACGTAATGGTTTATTGTAATCTAGTAAATAATATCAATGGTACTATTACTATTGAGTAAGTTGGTTTGGTACCTAACCAACTAAATTATTTATTGGAACTCAAAACTCACCAAAACTTCGCCGCAAGAGTTAATTCTTTTAACTTAGCGCCAAATCTTGAAGTGACCATAACCATAACTGGCAACATTGCTGTTTAGATTGGTTGCAGTTGTACTTAATTGCCTATTCATCAGGTTTTCGAAGTAAGCAGGATCCCCTTGTTAGAGCCTTGATACTTATCACTTCCCTAAAAGGTTGGTATCCAAATTCTCCTGCAGGGTTCTTTTGGCGCGTGGCCATAGCCGGTACTTATCTCGACAAAATTGCAAGTCACTGCAATTTTTAGGAACGATTTAACAAAATAATATGTTTATCGACAGCGCATTGACACTTCGAGTAGTATTTTGTTTCTCGATTTTCTCGCTCAGTAGGTACATGCGATCCATGCCGGATGTGCGGGCTCTTTCTTATCAGTTGAAACCTTTTTCGAGCGAAAGTTAGCGTCAGTTCACACCGAGACGCGACGCGACGAGACGCTGCGCGCACACTTTTAAAGAGCGATTCAAAATGTGACTTTTTTTTCTACACAAAAAGATACACATTTCTTTACAGGCGTCACGCGGCGCAGCGCTGCTTGGCGCAACGTGTTCTGAATTCTCACAACGAAATGTGTATCTTTTCATGTAGAAAATAGAATTGTGTTTTGAATCGCTCTTTAAAAGTATGCGCGCAGCGTCGCGGCTCGGTGTGAACTGACCCTTAGGGCACATGTACAATTTCAATCTTTGGTTCAAGTCAAAGAGTAAAATACTTATAGTTCAAGTGTGAAAACCTGTTAATCCGTCAAATATTAATTTCATATTATGCTCTACCGATTTAATTTTTGTACAATCATTGAGACTTTTGGTAAATAGGTATTTTACTCTTTAATTGAAACAGACCAGCAGAGGAACAACTACTCTGTTTGTGTAGCATTGTAATAATGTATGGAGGAATGAAACTCTTCTTCTGTGAGATACCATAGTATTATTATTATTAAAATGTTCACCCCAAAGATGCTTGTTTTCGGAGGGCGGGGAGCCCTCGGGTCAGCTTGCGTAAACCACTTCACATTAGCGAACTGGTGGGTTGCAAATGTTGACATACATCCTAATCACCAAGCTGATTGCAATATATACGTACCTGATGACGCTTCGTTGGTACAGCAAGAGGAACACGTTGTGAGCTCGCTGGACGAAGCTCTCCAGGGTCAAAAATTGGAAGCTGTTATTTGTGCAGCTGGTGGCTGGATCGGCGGCAACGCGGCAAAGAACCTCAGCAAGCAGGTGGATCTAATGTTCCGGCGGTCTGTATCGAGCTCCTCTATCGCAGCCACCGTTGCTTGCAAATATCTGACTGATGGAGGTGTGCTGGCTTTATGTGGTGCCAAAAGTGCATTAGATGGAACACCCCGTATGATTGGATATGGTATGGCTAAAGCGGCAGTTCATCAACTCGTCAAGTCCCTTGGTGAGAAAGGTTCTGGTATGCCAGAGGACTCACTGGCAGTTGGGATACTTCCAGTGGTATTGGATACAGAGTTGAACCGAAAATGGATGTCTAAAGCTGACATAGGCACATTGACACCACTGAGTTACGTAGTGAAGTTGTTAGAAATGTGGATCCAGTGCGAGTTTGGGGATCGTCCACGAACCGGTAGCCTGGTTGAACTCGTTACAAAAGATAATATAACGGAAGCGTCCGTGTATGTCACAGACTCAGAAAATGACTTGAAACATACTTCGTCTTAAAAGTGGTTAGTGCTCGTCGTCCTGCACATAGTATTTTTAAAACAATAAAGAAAAGTTATTGTGTTCAGAGTTTTATAATTGATTGTTTACTTTTAGGGACTTTTGATCGCAGAAACTGCGACCGGGCAGAAAGTTGAGTCGCACTGCCGGTTGTCCGACCACTTTTGTTTTAGATAGCAGCCAGTCATGGGACAAATCGTGGATGTGGCTGCGTAAAGCTTGAGATCCCTTAGTTGTGCTTTAATCTAGGTGTGAGTGTTACCTATTTACCATACCATAAGTTTGAAAATTATCTATTTGACGGAATTTTATTTCACCTAAAACTTTTCAACTATTATCGTTTCGTTTGTTTTTACTTCATCGAAGTCACGTCTGCCGCTGTATCAGTTGGCCTAATATAAATTCGAATTTTTCGTTACTCCGACGTTTCATTTGGTCGAAAAACTTTTTACCGAAGTTACACTTGCCGAAATAACAATATTGTTCGAATTATTATGTTTCCGAACAACATGCAAGTAGGCATGCAGCGTGCAAGGTGACATGCAGCATGCAAGCTGGCATATGGCAGCATTCAAACAAGCATGCAGCGTGCAAGGTTATATGCAGCGTGCAAGGTTATATGCAGCATGCAAGCAGGCATATGGCAGCATTCAAACCAGCATGCAGCAAGCAAGCATGCATGCAGCGTGCAAAAAATCATGCAACATACAAGCAGGCTGTAACGGCTCCGGCGCTGCGGGAGCGAGCTTCTCGCAGATGGTTTTAACGCTCACCACCGCAGCTTCACCTGCTCCTCAGCTCGCGGATCGCTCCACCCGTCCGCGCCTACGCGGGTTTAAATTACACTAGGTATTAGTATAGGTATAACACTGGTAGGGCAAACAAGACTGCATGAAGTTGGTTTTGCAGCGATTCGTTTCCGCTACTAAATTTTGTAGCACAACATATTGACGTTTTATGACACTAATTTAATTTAATATTGAAATTTTAAAATTGAAACCGGCATGTCCTAGAACTAAAAATTCGAAGACATGTGACATCTACCAACCCGCACTGGGCCCACGTGGTGGATTACAGCCCATTCCCTCTCATAGAGAGGAGGCCTGCGTCCCAGCAGTGGGAACAATATAGGCTGATGATGATGATTGAAAATGCTACCAAGTAGCAGGCATTATATTTGTGACCAAATGATATTCTGTAAAATTGTTTCGGCGTGGTGAAAATATGGCAAATAAATTATTTGGCAAATGAAAAAACTTCAAAAGAGGCTTCAGCCAATAGCAAAAATTTATTTTGTTAATCGGCGAAATATAGTTCTGTAAAATAATACATATGACACATAATGCTTCGATGATCTAAAAATATGTCAAATAATGCATATGGCAAGAAAGACGTCGGTCAATAGTTTTGGTAAAATTAAATTCTAACAAAAAATCTCCGGAAGAGTGATCGGTTCCCCTAGGTTTGTTGTAATGTTTACTGTATCTGTATAATGCCAGAAGGATGGGATATGAGACAAATTTGCTAGATCAACACTCACAATTTCAACGTTAAAACAAAATCATCAATGCCACTAAACTAGAGAAAAACCCCCACAATATATAACTAAGGCACCCTTGAGCCACCGCCGAAGATCAACGAAAAGCCAATAGAGAGCATTTAGAGATGAGTTAGCAATTAAGGAATACCGAGTGTGTTGCTCTTATAGTTTGGTCACTTAGTTAATGATCGGGTATGCGATCCCTCGCGCACAGTCACTGGTATGTGTATGGTATGGTGGTATGCGTATGTGCCAAGCGAGAGTATCTCAGCAAGTGTTGAGACTGGTAAGCGAACGTCGCATAACGAAATATTTTACTTGATAGATCTAGTTGCGCGCCGAAGTAGTGCAGTGAGAGCTGTCGCGGGCCAGTTTCAACAATCAGCAATCATCATCATCTGCCTAGCCTTTTCCCAACTATGTTGGTGCCGGCTTCCAGTCTAACCGGATGCAGCTGAATACCAGCATTTTAGATGGAGCGACTGCCTGTCTCTCCTGACCGACTTTCTGACTTCCACAACCCAGTTAGTACAGGGTAATGCGTATACCTCTTAGTAAGACTGGTTGTCAAACTTTCGACCCACTGACTACTGTGGACTGTCAAAGATCTACAAATGACAGCCGGGACCAACGGCATAACGTGCTTTCCGAGGCACGAAGGAAACTGTATGTAATCAGTGACCCACCCATCCACGGACCTACCTAGACAAGTTGGCTTAACCTGAAGATCGACCCGAGCAGCTGTTATTAACCACGTGCTCCTGAACAACCTCTCATCACCACGTGAACAATCAACTATCTCCTTTTAATATTATAATGGTTTTCATTTACTGGCACGGCACCTACATATAGGTACGTATCTTGAGCGAGAAAATAGCCCTGTTAGCTAGTCCTTTAAAAAAAAAAAAAAACAATTTAACCGCTAAGCATTCTACAGTACTATATTTTACTTTGCTACTATTCATGTAGTTGGCGGTCGCCTGACGCAACGACGCGTGGTTGTAAAATGAGAATTTTTTGAAATTATTATTTTGTTTTACAACTTTTTGAAATTATTATTTTGTTTTACCGTGTCGGTAGCTTTCTATTTTTTTTTTCAATGCTTTTAAAACCTATATTACTGTTAGACACGCTAGAATAAGAATAATTTATTTTACGTAAAATACAGGCTACTATCGACTATAACAAAGGAAATTAGCCTGAATGACGTGCTCGTCAAAACACATCGTAAGAACCCATACACAAGGTAGATGCCGAACACCGTTGAGGAGTTTTTCTGGCGGGCTGGGTACCCTGCGTTATCCTGGTGATGCCGCGAGGCTGATACGAGGCTTTAGATTTACGACAGGCTCAATTTATAAAGATTGATCGGCGCATAGCGCTGTTGGTTGAATACTGAGCATACTGGTACAACAGTATGAGCTTATACAGCGTAGCAACAGCTGCTAAATGCCAGCTGTCACTTGTCACTTAAGCAAACGTCAAAATCTCAACAACTGTCAAAAGTAATCATAAAGTTACTAACGTCAAACTTATGTCAAACAAACAAAATAAAATAATGATGAACAAAACTAATTTATTATTATTTTGATAGAAAAGTAGATGCGACGCAGCCAAGCAGTACAAGCAAACAAAGTAAATACTAACCTAGAAAACACCGTCCTTCATTCATTGTCTGTTGGTTATCCAAACGACAAAAAGTGAGAGTCGAGGTTACCGCGCCGCGCAAGTTATAGCTAGCTTTACTTTTACTTACCAGTATCCAATTATCCAGTCATTCATTCAGTTGAGTCTGCGGCTCGATAGTAGTTAGACGTGATAATAATGGCAAGCGGAAAGATCGTTGTGTACGGCGGGCGAGGCGCCCTTGGTGCGGCGTGCGTCAATCACTTCAAGTCGGCTAACTGGTGGGTCGCGAATATCGACTTGAACCCTAACGAAAAAGCTGATTTCAACATCTCAGTGCCTAAAGACGCTTCATGGATCCAGCAAGAGGAATACGTCGTAAATGAACTAGCCAGCGCCCTGCAAGGTCAGAAAGTGAATGCTGTTATTTGTGTGGCCGGTGGCTGGGCTGGTGGGAACGCTGCGAAAGAGCTCAGCAAGCAGGCGGATCTAATGTGGCGCCAGTCTGTGTGGAGCTCCTCCATTGCAGCTACTGTTGCTTCCAAGTACCTCTCTGCAGGGGGCCTGCTGGCTTTGACTGGTGCTAATGCTGCCTTGGAAGGCACACCTGGAATGATTGGCTACGGGATGGCCAAAGCTGCAGTTCACCAACTCACAAAGTCGCTTGGTGCCAAGGATTCAGGTCTGCCAGAGAACTCACTGACTGTTGCCATTCTGCCTGTGACATTGGATACGGAGATGAACCGCAAATGGATGCCCAAAGCTGACTTCGGCACTTGGACCCCTTTGACATTTGTGGCCCAGCTATTTGACAAGTGGATCCAGGGAGTTGAACGCCCCGCCAGTGGCAGCCTGGTTACTCTTGTCACTAAGGACAGCGTCACTGAGCTGACTGTCCAATAAACTTAGAAATAAGTGAATGTTGTCTCAAATATATCATAGTTGATAGGTGACCTGTTAAATTATTCCTCTGTTGTGAAAATACTTTTGTTTCTAAAGTACTTAATGAGCATGTTTATCATAATTTGTTATGTTGCACTGCATTTTATTGAAGAAATCAGTGTAAGCATGGTTTTTGTTTATAGTTAAACATGTGTTTTTGTTTAAAAGCATTTAAAAATACTTTTTCTTCTACCTTCTTATTTATAAAGTAGAGTATTATAGGACAATAAAGACAGTAATCTCAAAAGTGTATGTATAGTAATGTCATGTTTATCATGTGAAATGTATCAGAGTATAATCTATGTGATATTTAAAAATATACCATTATTAAAAGTGGAAGCATTGAACTTGTTTTTTAATTAGTGTCTGATGTAATGGTTCATTACTGATTGTGGAGGTCACTTGGATAGATGACTTGGTTATCTGGGTCAATTATATAATTTATTGATAATGAATGAATATTAAAAAATTTCAACATGCAACAAGTACCTATCTAATAATATCATTATTGTTTTATGGGAATCGAAATAAGTTATCTCTCTAGAGATACTTGTATAACTGTCTTAGTCTTGTGAATCCAAATGCCTTTCTGCAGACTGCTTATTTCTTTTGACATAATTTTAACTCTGGTGTGCAAAATTCGTGCAAGACCAGCAACTCTTTTTCAGTATTTGGTTATGAATGTTTTCCAACAAAAATTGTTGATAGAGGAGAATGCAAGAAAACGTGTTGTGCTGATGTCAAGTTTGCCAACTAATATTAGTTACTAGTAGTTAGTTCTGAGCACTGTGGGATTTCCCACAGCACTCAGAATTACGAATATTTGAATGAATCACTTGACTCAGTGGTATTTCCCATACTGGTGTTTTTCCTGCTCTTATGTTGTGAGCTAACTGGTTGTTTCTGACTGATGTGAAGAAAATACCGATTTGTTTTTGTACATTTTTACTTGTAAGGCCTAGAAATTAGACAAGTATCTTGTCTCGTAATCGGAAACGAGATTCTGTTCACAAGCTTTTATTATTTCCGAAATCCCGAGATAAGAAAAGTAAGATTGGGTTGCGAATGCGATACAATAGGGGATGATCACATTTTTTTTTCTTTGTCCGTCGGGTACCTAGATTATTGAAAAGTATTGGACACGTATTTTTTCTTTTTTCACGTGGTCATAAAATTACGGAGATAATATATTGAGTTGAAATGGCGCATGACGTCACATGTAGGTAATTTTTATACCTACTTGTGACGTAGTGAGCCCCACTCCCTTAACTAAGTATTTTTTTGATATTTTGATAACACAAAAAATACGTGTCTAATATTTTTGTTTCGTACCTGTCTGACGGACAAAATAAAATGTCGTTTTCTTTACCCAGACTTCACCCCTATTGAATATATGTAGGTATATATGTATCCACCAATACTTTAAATTCAAAGCATCACGCCTGTAATCACTGAAGGTTTAGACAGAAGTGTACCTAATAGTACACCCGTATTTCACCAGTTATTTCTCATGTTATAGGGGACGAGCCTATTGCCATTAACGCGGCACATCCAGACCACGCGGTCTGGATTTGTGCCCGATTCAACTTTTAGAAGTTCTTATGCGACTTCCAACAAGTTTAACGCTACCATGGAGGGACATCCTGATCATCTATTTACGTAGGTATTGACGAATATTACATTACTTAAAAGGATTTTGTTACGTAAAAGTAATTCAAATCTAAAGAGTGTTACAGATCCAGTTTTATCGGTACCTATTACGAAATCATTTACAAACCACTTTCACTTATCAGCTTATTGGAAAGTCACATACCTAGGTCGATCTTATCACAGTACCTAACAGTTGTTGGTGAAATCACAAAAAAATACCTTTCCATGAACGTAAATAGAAACAAAAGTATGATGTTTTAAATGATAGTTTTATTATAAATTAGGTATTAGCGAACAGATAATGCCCGCTTTGAAACCCATCTGCGCATTTCTGCATGCGCCTAATGGAAAACATTAGCAATCAAATGTATAAGAGATTTCTGTTTATTGTAGGCGTCGTGGACATTATGAACACCCTAGCTTCCTCTATTTGACACTTGAACATGGTCACTTCGGTAGTTGGTTGTTAATTCAAATTAATATGTTTTTGTCTATATTTTGATTCAATTTTGTTATCTGTGGTTGAAAAGAACTATGACTGCGATTCAAGTTCCGTTTCCGGACTGGGAACTTCTTTACTTGGGCTCTACAATAGAATCAAGGAGGTCATCATAATGTAACTCATAACCGTTGTCTCAAGAAAATTAACCTTTTTTTTTTGCGGATGGGCTATCATCAAATGACTTCTCCCGCTCTGGGCGGAGCGGGAGGGAGTCTCAGACTTGACTGACTAAAACCCACCCATGTTCCTTCTTAGCCCTTTGTGTTCCAGGGCCGCGGTATCTCTTTCGAACAACCCGCAGCCCTGGCAGGCATCGGCCCTTTCGGACCCCTTCCGGTTTGCTGACATCTCCTTGAGGCGCGCGTGGAACACGTACGCGCCGTCGACACGGCCTGTCGTCATGAGACGGACGGACGGTGAGCTAGCCCATTACTCACCGTCCACAGGCTCGCGCCTACGGTGGCCGGGGGCCACTGGTTGTCCCCTGACGCCCGGGGCGTCTCTCGCGGCGGCTGGGACGTGAGGTTCTCTCCCTCTCACGTTCCGCCACCTCCTTCGCTAGCATGACTAAGAAAATTTACCTAACGCAGGGATCCTTGTGGATTTCTACGTAAATACAGAAGTTTTCAATTCATCAAAGTTTCATTTAGCCACCCAATGTCCGGCAACCCACTACGCGTTGCAACCCGAACCCGCCTTCCGGAGTGAACCGCTCAAGATTTTGGACAATGGTTTAAGAAGTAATTTCATAGATGCGTGGAATCATAACTCCTCATATATTAGGAGTTATCTTGAATGAAAGAATCGTGATTGCAGCATGCTAATAATAATCACGCAGGCTCTGTTGAACGTCGTAACCTACGAACTCAGGACTGAGGTACTGATGGAGGAGTCACGGAGCATTTCATACATTACAGCCATTTAATCATAGAGATTACAATATTTAAATCAGTCTATATACTATGACTAACAAAACACGATCTTTTTTAGCAGGTAATGGTTTATTTTGCCATTTAGCTAGTGTTTTCTTCTTTTTAACATGCATAAACTCACATTTTTTAACTCCCTACCAAAAAAGGAGTGGTGTTATAAGTTTGACGTATGTATCTGTGTGTCTATTTCTGGCATCGTAGCTGCTAAACGGATAAACCGATTTTGAATAAAAAATAATAAACAAGAAATAATTAAAAAAAAAAATGGTTTCGTTTGAAAGTTGTATTAATCGAGAGTGTTAGCTATGTTTCTAGAAAATCTGCGCAGTCGTTTGAAGATCATCACCTCCTTTCTAGTTGATGAAGGGATTAAACAACTTCCACAGGTCTGGTCGATTCGAAATTTGAAATCTTGTCACCATGGGCATCGATGGGGGCGGCGTTTTGTTTTTTTCTCAGTGTTGCGCCGCGTCTCAGTAATTAATTAACGAAAACAAGGAACATTATAAAATTAAAATAAAAAATCGGATCGACCAGAGCTGTGGATGAGGGTAGGCAGAAACCACAGAGCGCCACCCACTACGATCCTTACATAATACTTTTGCCTCGTCCACGTTCATACATCTGGACATACACGCACGCTGGTTGCGAGTATCTGTTAAGCACCTTTCTGAAGAACATTAGCAACAAGGTCACTCTATCTAGTAAAATGGCTACTGCTGAGGATAAGATCGGGGTTTCATTCCATGTTTTTGGTTAATTGGCGAGAAGAAGCGCAACACGGAGAAAAGTGGAAGGATTGGGGAGAGGCCTTTGCTTAGGACTGGGACAGTCAAGGCTTAGAAAAAATAATATAAGTTTAAAAAAAAATGTTATAAAAATTCAGGTCTGGGTCTGCGTTTTTGCTTCGCGGCCCCTTGACGCTACGACATCATCTGCCTAGCCTTTTCCCAAACTCTCTTGGGGTCGGCTTCCAGTCTAACCGGATGCAGCTGAGTACCAGTATTTTACATGAAGCGACTGCCTATCTGACCTCCACAACCCAGTAACTGGGTAATACGATACCCCTTGGTAAGACTGGATGTCAGACTTTTTTTGGCTTCTGACTACTCGTAACGACTGTCAAAGATCTACAAATGACAGCCGGGACCAACGGCTTAACGTGCTTTCCGAGGCACGGAGGAAACTCGGTATGTAATGATGGTCACCCATCCACGGACCAACCTCGACAAGCACGGCTTAACCTTAAAGATCGACCCGGGCGGCTGTTATTATTTAGCCACGAGCTCCCTTGACGCTACGACGCTTGGATTAATTTATTTTTTGTTTTTAGTGGTTCTTGTGTCGGGCGTATTTTTTTTTTAAATGGGACTTGACTGAATTTGCGAAATAGTATGGCATTTCTGCTTAAACCTTCGGCTTTGGAGAATAACTGTCATGATTATTTGGTCCAATGAAATATAGGCCTTCTACACCTATGGCCAACCCTTCTGGTAGAACAGGTGTAACGTAGATACAGTGCCCCACACCATTACCTGACCCATCTCACAAAGCCAAAAAGAGGCAAATGGGTCAGGTAATGCTGCTCACTGCTGTACCTATTTGTGCTATGATTGGCATTCGATGGCAAATACAAGGTGTTGTTTTGCATCCTCGTCAAATTCAAGGAGGTAACTATGCTAATGATTCTCGTCCCGAATCAATAATAAAATGGGTAGGTAATTTTTCCTTTTTTTTCTTTTTTACGGAAATCGGTAAGTGTGAACCACTCTTGTTTTAAACGCGGCCCGTCTGGTTCTTGCCTTATAACCTCGCTTACACACATACAAACAATCTCAAACTTTTATTCGATAATTTCTTAGTCCCTAAACCACGTTAAGTGGGTTATTCTGAAATACTGACAAACTTAATCAACCAAAAAAATCAGCGTTTAATAATAATTAACTAGGTACCGTAATTTTAATTGATTATTTATGTCTTTCGTGACCACCTCCTGAAATTTGACGAGGTTGCAAAACAACACCTTGTATTTGTTCGATGTATTTGGTCCACAATTTGGCTATGCGGACTCCACTCGCTGATGCAGTCAAAAGATCGTCAAGTACGCAGGAGTCAGGGCATTCAGCGCAAGATGGAAGGTTGGCCATAATCGTTAAATGTCATTGACTTATCAACTTATGTAGGTACTTATGTTTTAGGTCGCTGGTAAAGGATATGGAGATAAACAAAACGATTATAAATAAAAATCATTTATTAAGCCACAGTTGGACTTACAGTATAAAATCTTAATGCTTAATCACAATATGTAATTATAGCTTAGTTACTTAATCTATGAACCTAAGTATAAATAATTTAATACTTAAAAGTAATGACAAAATCATAGTAGGCTTACACCTAAATTAGATTGTAATGTTTACCTACGTAGGTACCTACGTTATACTTAAGTGGTACTCTATATTTCTTATTTATTATAATCTCACAGTAAAAAAACTGTCTCAAATAGTTGTTGGTAATTTTCTTTTGACTCCAAAGTGCGATGGTATTTCCACAACGAAGTTTCGACCGCGGTTTTAGTATGTTAACTGGCAACTCAGTATGGTCCTAATATTACCACGAAACTTTACTTTCCATAATTATTATGAACTTAGGTAAAGTGCTAAACAAATCTTTTGGCTTTCGAATGACGTTAAAAGGAAAGGCTGTTGGTAAACATTTGTTCACTTGTTTTGTCAAAAATGTTTTGTAAAAATTAAAGGAGGCTTTAGTACTGATTTTGGCAAATCAAAGTAGGTATTCATACTCCACATAGGTACTTACTAAAAACTGGCACACATCAAACGCAGATGTAGCTGCAGATGCCGCTTTAGACACGTAACAGCACTTGCAGCAGATGATAGTAAGAATCCAGTATTTACACTCACTTTGGTCCCTCGAAATTGGGCCAAGCTATTGGAAACCTACGCAATGAGAGACTAGGTACGCTACTAAACTCTCTGCATACCGTGTAACCCAATCATTACAATTTTTCACTGGGCATTTCTATTCTAAACCTAAATTAGCAAAATATGTAGGTACTTACAGCCTTTCAAACAAATTCACACATCGTAAATTGCACATTATTATCGAATTTGGATTCCAAATGTCCTAAATCAATAACTGGCAACACCGCCAAATCATGCCACGTTAAAATTGAGCAAAATGTAGTTGTCCACTGCTGTTCTACCGGCCGACCACTGCCCTCACTGTGTTCCTTAGTAGATCAGTGACAAGTTCTGTGGTCTTGATGATCTTGTAGCCGATCTGGTCTATAAGGGTAATGGCGGTGGAGTATGGAACAGGGAGGTCCGACACAGGACGTAGTGGAAAACGCGTAGGTTGAGTGTTGGATGCAGCGCCTGTCCATGTCATGATTGTTGGTCTGAAAAAAAAAAACAAATTAAATTATTATTAGATGATAATATTGACAATGGCTGATGGGGCTGAAATAACCTTGTAAATGGTTGCAAGCGTCAAATAAATAATAAAGCCAAAATGATAGCTCTATTACAATCGTGACAGTTGGTTTAGTTTTTGAAAAACTTCAATTTTGGTCGGTTTTCAGCGTTAGGTACCTACACTGGTTACATAAGGTATAGTTATAATATAAAGGGTATTAAACACCTCTTCACGAAGCCGAAAGGCACTGGTTCTCCCTGTCATTGCGATCATTTTTTGGTTCTACACCATACCTGGGAACCTTCTAGTTACGGAGATATTAGG
The DNA here is from genome assembly GCA_963082945.1 of Cerastis leucographa. Lineage (NCBI taxonomy): Eukaryota > Metazoa > Arthropoda > Insecta > Lepidoptera > Noctuidae > Cerastis > Cerastis leucographa. The sequence continues at coordinate 15,197,185 of OY720362.1, read as the reverse complement.
GGTCAAAGTTCCAACTTTTTGACAAGTATTTTTTTGAACACAAGTTTATAATGTAAGATTTTTACTTTAAACACCTCCACGACCCCCGTACTATTCAATCCGTCCATCAGCACAATGTTTTGAGTGCGTTACATTGAGTTCTACCACAAAACATGATTGTACACCCCCAAAAAAAAGTCGTTTCCCAGCAATAATTTTTGCATAAAGTTACTTAGTTTCATGTACAGAATGCTTCGTTGACGGCTTGGTGATGAGGTGATTTACACGGTGTATGTATACAGATAATGTGAAATGTCAGTATTTTCATGGAATCTCTTCTCTAGGTTAGGTACCTATCTACCTTAAAAGGCTTAAAAGACTAACTGACAGACAGAATTACTTTCTCTATAAAACTATAGTCTAATGTTTAATTTAATCTTATGTTTATATTAATAGATAATTTCGTCTAAAATGTATTATGCTTTTCTGCATGCATGTAAGCACGTGAAACACCTTAATTAAAATCAGAATATTATTAAAAATGCATCATACATCACAATAAGAGGCGACTTCATTTTGTATGCCATTGCATTGTGCATAAAAAGAGTTGAATAATGTAACATTGCGGTATAATAAGTCCTATCTGCATTTTATTGCAATTAGTTGCAATCATTTGACGCATGCATATATGGAGATAATTTATTGTTTATTGCAAGTAGAGGCAACAGGCTGTATATTTTAATTAATAGTGCCTTTTAGTACGACTAATAATAAAGGAGTCCCATATTATCTGGATAATTAGTTTCTTTACGTGACAGGATGATCAGCAAGATAAACGATATTTTATATTATTTAATAGTAATAATAGTCCTTCACACAACCTAACATAATCTATCTAATTAAATATGTAGGTACTTGATTGATCTAGCATCAGGTACGTAGGTACGTACTGTCAGGGAACTTAACTAACTAAATGGTTAATTAATATCCGACTATCCCATTTGCCTCGTTATAACCATTTAAAACAAATCACATTGATTTGCACGTGCGGATGATTTACGCTGGCAGTCAATTTGATTTACGAATTATTTCCTTGGCTTTGTCTACGTAGAAAAAGTCGTAGTATGACTTTACTAGGTAATGCTACAAATAAAAATTTACTAATTAAATTCACCGTTACACATGGCCCATTTATTATTAGCCCAAAATTATATACATAATGATCACAACGTCGGTTCTCCGCCCACCGTTATGTAGCAACCAGCATCATTATATACATCATTACTCATGGCATTACACGCCACTTCCAGTATAATAAATAATAACTCGTTAACACTGTCACAGTCACGGTACAGCCTACAGTTAGTCCAATGTAGTTCAGCTTAAAGCTAGAGCATACTAAATGAATCAGAGAGACGGGGGCGTCCAGCGATGAAGCGATAGCAGATTGTGATCTTAAGGCCGAGTGGGCCTACACAAGCAGCGCTTTTTTTTAAAGAGGTTCGTTTTTCTACAACTACTATACCTAACTTTAAATGTGGAGGCTGAGATACTCCGAGGCAGGGCAAGTGCGAGAGTGTACAGCAAAGCGAGATTACCAAGATTAGACGAATTCTACTATACACTGGGATTCAGTGTATCATTCCGAATTCCGATTGCCTTTGGCATTTAGACGACCTCTGTGCATTATGTTTGCATAAAGAGTTAAACAAATATAAATACTGTGTAGCAAAAAAATATTGAACTAGTTTTGCTGTCAACGTTACCATTCAACAAACAGCAGGGTTCATTAATAAACCGGAACTAATTAACAGTTTTTTGAACAGTTCAATGTCATAAAGTCGTAAATCACTATTTGGTATGACGTAACATGATACATTAATCATTTTATGGGCTGTTGAGATTCGCCTTATTTACTTTGTCAATGTTACGTACAATTTATTTTCATGAAATATGGTGAGTTTTTGAGGTCAGATAGGCAGTCGTTCCATGTAAAATACTGGTATTCAGCCGAAACGCGTTAGACTAGAAGCCGACCCCATCATAGGTCGGAAAAGGCTAGGCAGATGATGAAGATTTAATGAAATATGTTGCTCAATCATTGTGTAATAATTAGGAATATGTCGGTATTAGAATCTTTGACCTATTGATAATAGAGTTTGAAGTCCTAAATAATATTACTGTAAGAGTCAGCTCACACCGAGACGCGACGCTGCGCTCACATCGAAATATGTATCTTTTCGTGTAGAAAATAAAGTTATATTTTGAATCGCTCTTTAAAAGTGTGCGCGCAGCGTCGCGTCGCGTCGCGTCTCGGTGTGAGCTGACCCTTACGTTATTCTGTATTTCGTGATTTCACCCGTATGATGTGCAAATGCAAGTTTTGCAGAAGAATTAGTACTGAAATAACTGAGTTGAGAGTGACTTCTCTTACAGTTTGATTTGTGTCAAAATTGAACTCAGAACCCAAAGCACACAAGCAAGTCAATGTAAACGCGGAAAGTATCCGCCTATCGGTGTGTCTATTACACCGTTACGCCTTAACAGCTGAACGGTTTTCCAGTTACACAGGTAGAACGTACTATAGTTGCAAAACTTCAGAAAAATTCGGAATATTTCCGGAATACTTCTGGGAAAGTTTCTTTAAATCAGAATTATTCAAAATGAATTTAATTAAGATTTTTATTTTTTTTGCTGAAACATTATGTTAATTCAATGGGAATTAACGTGTTTGTTTGTGACGTTGTGTATGCTTGATGAGACGTGCACTCACAACCATAAACTTAATATACCTACCGCTCACAACACAACTAAAGATAATATAATTTACAACTTCCAAGTACGCGAAATACGTAGTAAGGTTGATTTTTTTGACAGTTGAAATATTCCCAAAGTTTCGGAATATTTCGGAATACTTCCGAAGTATTCGACGGGAATGACTCGGAATTTTTCCCGCCAGCATCTATAGACCGTACCCTGGATTAGTCAATCTCGTAGAATAATTTTGATCCCGCTAATAAGTACGGTATTTTGTTTAAATTTGAATTCAACTTCTAATAGGAAAACATTTACAACTTGCTCCAATTATACAGAATTTAAAAATACACCAAGGTCATCAAAATGCATGACAAAGTAACTAGATACGACTTTCAATAACTTCTAAAAATAGCTTTGTTGTTGTTTCACATTTATTCGGTGAATGTCAAGTTCACACCACAACCTGTTCTTGGATATAGACTTATAGACAAACTGCGGGGTATTAAATTACCTAGTGGAATTCGACAAGGATGATAGCGGACAGAATACCGGATTTTCTAAACTCATTCGTAGGATAACTATAGCTAAACTAAACTACCAGCAGTCTTTGACTCCAGAAAAATAATCAAATACAAGGTGTTGTTTTGCATCCTCGTCAAACTCAAGGAGGTAACTATGCTAATGATTCTCGTCCTGAATCAATAATAAAATGGGTAGGTAATTTTTTTTTCTGATTTACGGAAATCGGTAAGTGTGAACCACCCGTGTTTTAAACGAGGGCTGTCTGATTCTCGCCCTATAACCTCGCTTCCACACATACAAACAATCTCAATCAATCAATCAATATCTTTATTGTGGATCATAGGTAGGTACATAATACAGGTCTTAAATAACGAAATTGTGCTCAGCTACGTCCCGCCCTTAGGGCATACAATAGTTACATTACAATAAAAATACAGTATAGTTAAAAATTAATAAGATTTCACATAAAATATAAAAAAAGATAAAACAAAACAGAACAAATTATGGTAGGCACCTCAGTGGGCCACCGAACACATCATGACTGAGGGGGACTATATTGAAGCAGTGATTTGTCTGATAGGAAGTCTTTTATAGAGTAGTAGCACTTGTGTACAAGCATATCATGGAGATTCTTTTTAAATTTTTTCATTTCATTAATTATTCTAATAGGCCCCGGAATAATATTAAAGATGCGTGAAGCTGCACAAAAGATACTTTCTTGCATTAGATGAGTCTTGCTAGCTACTGGGCGCAATTTGTCCTTACGCCGTATACGCGTGTAGTAATTATACATGTGAATATTATTTTTGACAAATACTGCAACCTCAAATATATAGACACATGGTAGTGTTAATACGTTCATTTTTTTAAAAAATGGCTTACAGGAGTCAGTTTGATGCAAGTTAAATATAGCCCTGATGCAACGTTTTTGAGCAATAAACGCGCGCTCCTTGTCTGTACTATTGCCCCAGAATATTACGCCGTATCTGAGGACTGAGCTAACGTAACCGTGGTAAGCTGTTAGTAAAGTAGTCTGATTCGCTATTTTTCCCAATCTGTGAAGTGCATATGAAAACTGTCCCAGCTTTTTGCATACATGGTCAATTTGAAATTTCCAGTTAAGTTTACTGTCAATATGTAGCCCTAGAAATTTTGTTACTTCAGTTTCCTCAATATCGCTATCTAGGTAATAGATTTTTAAAGTACCCGTACGTCGAGTTCGTATTTTAAAATTCATTAATTTAGTTTTTTCAAGGTTAATTATTAAGTTATTTATTTTAAGCCAGTCTATGATTAATAATATTGTTTGGTTAATGTCAGATTCTAGAGTAATTGAATTATCATTATCATTAACGAATAAAACAGTGCTATCATCAGCAAATAGTGTAATGTCATGATTTGTTACCGAAGGCATGTCATTTATATAAACAAGGAAGAACAAAGGACCCACGATAGTCCCTTGAGGGACGCCGAATTTAACAGTTCCAGCTTCAGAAGCATATATTTCTTCTGTTTTTGTAGCGGGATTTAACCTCCTTACTTCTGTAAATTGTTGTCTGTTATTGAGGTATGATTCTATAAGTTTGTACACATTACCTCTCACACCATATGCATACATCTTTCTTAAGAGGATTTTGTGGTCGACACGGTCAAAAGCCTTTGACATGTCCATGTATAACGCGACAGCCGGCAGCCCTTTATCCAAGTTAGTCATAACCTTATGTAAAAAGTTATATATTGCCATATTTATGGATTTTTTTTTCCTGAAACCATATTGACTGGAGGATATAATGTTGTGTGTTTCAAAGAAAGTATAAAGGCAGTTAAACATCACCTTTTCAACAATTTTTCCAAAAATCGGTATCAATGCTATGGGCCTATAGTTGCTCATGTTAGTTTTGTCTCCCTTTTTAAATACTGGCTTTATAACAGATATTTTTAGTTTGTCTGGGAAGGTGCCTTCTTCTATACATAAATTAACAATGAAGCTTAGAGGTTCAGATATAATATGGGCCACATCTTTAACAATGTTTGTTGTTATGCTATCATAGCCGGCACTGGCTTTATTTTTAAGATCAATTATTATTTTATTAATGTCATCAGGAATAGTGGGTGTCATAAAAATTGAATTAGAATTATATGTCAGTTTATTGGAAGATTTTTGGGGTATACTAGTATTATTATCATTGATGTTAAGAAAAAAGTCATTAAATTTATTCGCAATGTCTTGAGGATTATTTATGATATCACCATTCGTAATTAATTGATTTACGCCTTCATTTGGATATTTAGATTTGATCTCATTTATTACTTTCCATGTAGCTTTGTTTTTATTTGTGGCAGATTTAATGAAATAGTCGTTTTGAGACTTTTTCGTCAGTCTGATTATAGTTTTATACCTCTTTGCATATGCTTTGAAGGCAGTTTTAGCGGCTTGACTTGGATTATTCCTGTATTGCCACAGTAGTTGGCATTTACGTTTGCTGCATATTTTTAAACCACGTGAGATCCATTTTGGTCTAGATCTGTCATGTATCCTGACTTTCTTTAGAGGAAAACAGAGATCGTACAACATTATGAAATTACCATGGAATTTGTTGTAGGCAGTATTAGCATCCGTGCAGCTATAAACGTCACTATTGGTTAGTTGATTTAAATATTTTATAAATATTGCTCTATTGTCTGGAGAGTAATCCCGTTTTAATATATACCAATATTTTAGGATGCAAGTCTTTTTGACCGGAACTTTTACGATTTGCGCATTATGGTCTGATAGCGCTAATTCCTTAATAGTGCCTTTACAAGTTTTTAAGTTATGGGCTATGTTGTCTATGCACGTTTTACTTGCAGATCGTGTCACTTGTTTGAATTTTAGTTTCAAATTATTTCTAGTTAACAGTTCCACGAATTCAATGGAAAGTTTTGTACGCTTCAAAGTATCTATGTTAAAGTCTCCACATATTACTATCTTTTCCCCATTTGAACACAAGTTATTTAATATTTTATTTAAAGTTATGAAAAACCTGTCCATAGAGGCAGCGGTGTTGTTTGGCGGCCTATAAATACATAGAACAAATATTTGATGTTCCAATCTCAAACGTTTATTCAATGATTTCTAATTTCCTAAACCACGTTAAGGGGGTTATTCTGAAATCCTGACAAACATAAACAACCCAAAAAAATCACTGTTTATTAATAATTAACTAGGTACCATAATTTTAATTAATTATATATGTCTTTTGTTACAACCTCTTGAATTTTGACGAGAATGCAAAACAACACCTTGTAGGTGTACACACGGCGCCACTTCAAGCAATACATTCCCAGTATAACTTGCCCTCGCTTAAGTAGATTTCCCGTACAATGAAAGATCCGCATATACTGGTTCTGTATAGCTTGAATAGTTGCCGTCAATCATACCGATATTTTTTTGATTTATTATTAGATAAGCCATCACATCTGTGGAATTTCTGTAATCAATTAATGATCTTTTAGAGATACCCTAAAAAGTTACTCCTTTACCTGGGTGGAACGGGCGTCGTGGGGGCTGGCCTCATGGTGGTGGTAGGCCTGGTCGTGGCCTGCGTCATTGGCCTGGGCGTCAGGCCCGCTGAGGATGGACTGCCCTGCATCAGCTCACCATCGTTTCCGAACCTGGAATATAGAGTAAGGAGGCTTAGTGTCTTGCTGAACTCGGCTCGATGGGCTGTAAAATAAATATTACGGAGGTCAGCATTACTCGCAACCTGCGTGCGTGTATGGATAAACGTGTATGAAGCAAGAGGATTATGATTTAAAGGATGGTGGCAGATGGTGAAGCAGATGGTGTTCTTGCGCACTTGACGATCTTATATCTGATCTTATGACTGCATCAGCGAGTTCGCATATCTGAATTTTGGGCCCAATATTATTTTAAATGAAAATTTTGCAACGACTCGCTAAGAAAAAAAAAAAGTAACTGGTGTTCTGTAGTCTATGCCTACGGCAAAAAGTGACTGTACCTATGCTACTTACACGGAAACGGTTCGTTTTACACTTTTGTTATCTTGATCTTACGCTATTAATATCATAATCATTTCCTTCACAAAAAGTTAACTAAACGTAGTTAACTACACCATAATAAGTAGTTAACTAGTGCATGATGCCAAGTGTTCATAAAGTAGGAACGAGGAAGTAGGTCCAGCGAAGTAGGTAAGTACAAAATATACATGAACAGAAAGATAATGATGTCACGAAAGTACGCAATGTAATTGAGAATGCCACTTAAGTACCTCTCTTCAGAATGTGATACTTTCTTTGAAACAAGTAGGTAGGTGCTTAAATAAGCAAATAACGGACTTGATAATGTGACAACTGTAAATATGACCCCCTTTATGATCTCTGAGTTAAAACAAAAGTAAAATTACGGATACACGCAGGTTAAGGAATAAAAGTTATCTAAGATTCCAGTCAATAAAGGCCATAAAGGTCAAATTGAAAATGCTATTTATTTTAACAACCTATATATAACAGCAGTTAACAGGCCTTGGTTAAGATAGTGTTCTTCTACTACAAGCAAATACGTACTCGTTTAACAACGATATTTGTAGTAAGTTTTTTCTAATCTTTGCTCTTAATAAGACAAGGTCACAGGGGGTTTTCTTCAAAGATCGTCAATTGAAAGACAACTGAATAGTTTGTTTTCAGTTGTCTGTCCTATTTTAGCTTATCGTTGCAATACTTGCAATTCATGTATTTAAAAACAAAAGTCAGTGACTCGGCGTATGATTTAAGTAGGTAGGGTCAAGGGTGGCTCCTAAATATGATAGCTAATTCCAAAACAGTAAATATGACCGTATGACCTAAAGCTCGCGAACGCAAGACCGTGTGGACTCCTTTCTCAATGGTTCACGCATATTAGCTCAAACGCATGCCGTTACGAATTAGGAGTCTACCTGGAGTAGTCAGCTATAGTCAATATGGTCATGACCAGTTTTCTTGAAAGAGTAAAAGATTCGAATTCGAATTTCGATGAAACATAGGTAACCCAAAGGGTTTGACAAATTATCACTTCCCAAACAATTTTCCGCATAATTTCATTTGCCAAACTTAGCAAAAAATCATTTCACAAATAATTGTAACACAAACCTAATGTTTGGTAAGTGAACGTTTAAACAATGACTTGTTTACCAACTAGTACTTTTACCAATTTTTATGTAGTCAAAAAATTCAGTTGGAATAACACATTTTACGCAAAATAAAATAAGACAAATATTTATTATCGTCTATTTTCTATTTACCATTTCTATTCAGTCAATTGCTTAGTTAATGACAAAAAAAATTGCATCTATATGTCAGTTGCACATAATATACAAATTAAATTACAATGTGTACATACTGTTAAGTGGGTAGATGGTAAATCATAAATGTCGCTCAATGTCAGTTAATCATGCAAAACACTATCACTGTGTTTTCCACATTTCTTTTTATATAATCTAGTCGTTTCTGGCACTCGCCGGCTGCTGCCGCGGCACCGCTCGCATCGCTCGCTCGGCTCGTGCGTAGGAGGTCACAGTTCTAACCTAACCTAACCATTTTTCTTTTAATAATTAACCCCGTCAAACTAGTTCCCCGGTTCTCGATAGTCTGCTAAAATAATCACTTTTTTCCATACTTTTCTAGTCGTTTCTGGTACTCGCTCGGCTCGTGCGGCAGTCGTGACACCGGGCGTCCGGCTCCCTGTAACCTAACCTAACTTTTTTTTTTATATAAGTTCCATAAATAACCTAGTTACCATTGTTTCAGACAAATACAATCTTATTTTTGCCTTTATATTTTTTGTCATAGCAAATCTTTTGACCTAACGTTTATTGTCTAAAGATTGTTTGCTGTAATCAAAAATCATTTGATTAAAGACTAAATGCCATAATGAAATTATCTTTGGTAATATTCTGCCAAGTAAAAATTTGACCAAAGAAAAAGTGCGTACTAAAATCATTCCAAATATTGCATTGGTATAAAAAAAGGTCGCTAAAATTTGTTTGGGTAGTGAAATTTTGTCAAAATATTTTCGGCAAAACGGCAGGCTCCTCGTTGTTTGTATTTTTAGAGTTCTATAAAAGATTTCAAGAATATATTGATTCTGTAGATCGGACGGTCAATAACAACTTCAACTATTGCGAAAGGTTGACTTTAGTTCTAATGAGATGAAATGCCATTTCGTATTTAAAGATTCATCATCTGCCTAACTTTTTCGCGACTTTATTGGTGTCGCCTTCCAGTCTTGCCAGATGCAGCTGAATACCAGTAATTGTAGTCAAAGATTACTACTTATAAATACGGTAAAAATAGAAAATTTCGAAATGGGCAGGCACTATATGTTAAATACATTCCATACATAGGTCTCGAGAAAGCGTTTGCAATGAGACGAGTAAACTCACAAACACACTTATGTATTTGTGTGTGAGTTCACTCGTCTCTTTATAAAACGCTTTTTAATAAGAATAAGCCATTCAAAGATATAAATATTTGAGGTAGATGATGATGAATTGATGATAGAATAATGAGAAATCTCTCCACTTAAACCTATCAAGCTAATCTTAATCCGTATACATGGGAAAGTGGTAGTTGCTATGTGCATTGTTAAAGACGATTTCTCTCAAAGATATGCGACAATCTAAGGATTACTCGGAACATAATTGTAAGGCGCATGCGACTGTAAATGAAGATTGTACAAAGTGGACTATAATATATCGCTGTTTCGCGTTTTCTGTAATTTGATCAGCTATTGTTACGAATGTGGAATTCATTAAGTGGATGGCATGCTATTTATTATGTGCTCGAATTAAAACGAATGGTGTGTTCTGACAATGTTATTTATAGACATTTAGTGTTTTTTTTTTTGTTTGAAGTAAATATGTCATCATTTGACATCGTATTTATATTTTTGGTTTCTTATGTGTTTTTTTTTGAGTTTCAACAATACATCCAAAATTTAAGCCAAATTTTTTCATTACAAAATTTCATTTCCAAGTATCCGTGGTGGATCGATAACCATAATCGTTGCAACACATGTAACCGTTTGTTACCGAGCAATCAAGTCTGCAATCAGGTCCCAGACTGAACCAGTCCATCGGAAACCGTGTTTAGAGTTAACGAAACAACGATTATATTACTTGTGTGACCACGCGAGCCGAGAGATTTAATAAACGAGTGACGTAATTTGGCACAATACATTTTGTTGTCATTGGTTAGGTACTGACGTCAATTTTTAAAAATAGATTTTCAATTTTATTGTTAAAGAAAAGATTTAGGGTTGATAGGGAAAATCTGACAGTTCCGGGTAGCTTGATGTCCTGGCGTCTGTACAATATTTAAAATTACTTTGGGATTGCTGGTTTGGCATTATGCATAATTGTTACTAACTTATTAATTTATTTAGTGTCTTTGGAAGACTTATGTACTGCTGAACAAAACATAACATTTTGACGGCACGATTGGTGCAGTGAACAAATATTTGTATGGACTACAGATAGTTGTTACGGGTCTGGCTGTTTGTGTATGTGAGTTTAAATGTTTGTAAACGCACCCACGATACAGAAGAAAATCCGTCGTTTTTATTTTTTTAAACGGTAGCCACCGTTTAAAAAAAATCTAACAGAAGCAGTGTAACTGTCAGCAAATTACTGATCATTACTTATAAAACGAACGCCACTGATGCTGCTATTAATTTGGTCACCTAATGCAGGCTACCATAAAATCGAAAACAAAGAAGAAGACTTTTTTTAAGACCAATACTGAAAGAGCGATTATGTACTAGTTTATTGCACTACCTGCCATAAAATTCCATAATGCCAACCAATAACCTAGCCTAATTTGGATCCACAAGTATCGTAACGTTTACAATTGGCTACACACGCGATATGACTTACGTTATAGGCATTATCTATTTCTTTTCTTTATTTTATCATTCCGATCTAGTTCACGAATGTCGACACATTCAATTTATTATTTCTCAGTGCATAGTGCCATTCATCAGTCTCTCCCAGATCTTCTATATGCTGGTTAACAGCACTCAGATGACTCAAATGTTTGTAGTAATGTAGGCCTGTATTGACTCGGAGGAACTGTACTGTAGTGGCTAACTAAAATATAAAATAATCAGCAGCGACATCTATAAAACAAGATGAGAACAAAACAAAAAACTTGCATCGTGCTATCAAAATTGTCCGCGAGTTAAGGATACAAGAACCCGTAAGATACTATTACCCAATAGAAATGTAATGTAATAATATTAATAAGATGAATAAAAGACATATTAATAGCATGAAATGTGTCTGCACATCACTTCTCTGATCGGAGGATGCTCCCTATTGAATGGAGTATAAGTAGCTTTTCACCCTGTTCACAACTAAAACCTTAGGTATATAATAGTGACGATCTAGCACTCCTCTCTTGGTTGGTGCAATTTTGAGATTGTCCAGACTAATAGTAAGTACTTGACCAAGATGCAGTTCGTAAACGAGAAGTTCAGAATTGCCACGTACGAGTTATAATTGAGAAAAGGGCAGAGGAATGATATATGAATTTTACGTCCTACTAATATTATAAACGCGAAAGTTAAGGGTGTAAGGGTGGATAGATGGATGGATGTTTGTTACTCTTTCACGCAAAAACTACTGAATGGATTTGGATGAAATTTGGCACACGGGTAGTTTATAACCTGGATTAACATATAGGATACTTATTATCCCGGTAGTACAATTATTCCGTGGGACAGTTATAATTGAGAAAAAGGCAGAGGAATGATATATGAATTTTACGTCCTACTAATATTATAAACGCGAAAGTTAAGGGTGTAAGGGTGGATAGATGGATGGATGTTTGTTACTCTTTCACGCAAAAACTACTGAATGGATTTGGATGAAATTTGGCACACGGGTAGTTTATAACCTGGATTAACATATAGGATACTTATTATCCCGGTAGTACAATTATTCCGTGGGACAGTTATAATTGAGAAAAAGGCAGAGGAATGATATATGAATTTTACGTCCTACTAATATTATAAACGCGAAAGTTAAGGGTGTAAGGGTGGATAGATGGATGGATGTTTGTTACTCTTTCCCGCAAAAACTACTGAATGGATTTGGATGAAATTTGGCACACGGGTAGTTTATAACCTGGATTAACATATAGGATACTTATTATCCCGGTAGTACAATTATTCCGTGGGACAGTGACCGAACTCCACGCGTGCGAAGCCGCGGGCATAGGCTAGTATTATATAATACTATCTTTGGTGTTCGTCTGTTTGGTCTAATTTTTCAAACATTATCCAAGTCAAAGTTATAAATGATAATTTAACTTTTATAGCTTACCTGTTAAGAACAATGGGTCTCGGTGGTGTAGGTTCCGTGGGTGCAGGCGCTGGGCTGGCGACCGTTGGGGGCATCGTGGTGATACGAGGCGGGGCCAGAGGTGCTGATGTGGGGATCGCGGTCCCTGAGGGTATACAAAATATTGATGTAACAACGGTGGAGTTTGATGCAGTTGGAGTAGCTAAAGCTTTCAAGTCCAAATAAGAGAAGTTGGATCCCGATTTTACTCATCATCACCTGGCTTGCCTTTTTCGCAAATATGTTGGGTGTCGAATCACAGTCATATCGGATGCAGATGAATACCAGTGTTTTGCAAGGAGCAACTATCTGACCTCGACAACCCAGTTGCGGCTTTGAACCCTAGAATTATTTATTTATTCGGGAATTATTGCATTAGTCGCAATGGCCTCAAATTCCTCTTTAACAATGATATCCAGCTATTACTCCTACTCCTTCTCTGTTCATGCTGTAAGGTTGTGGAACTCACTTCCGCCTAGCATTAGTGATTTGAAGACTATTTCACTGTTCAAAAACCGAGTGAAAGAGCTTTACCTTTCCTCTCAATTCTTATTTATTTATGTATTTTTATTTGTTTATATATCTGAGCATTATTATTTATATTTAGTTAAATGTGTATTTATATTTAAGAAATAGTATTGGTTAAGTTAGGTAAGGCACATAAATACATTTTACTCTTCATTCTCTCACACACTATCGTCTAAATTTCTTTTTCAATTTTCCTTTCGTAGGTCTGCTGGCAGAAATTTCGTATGAAATAAGCAGTACCTTTGTATTCAAATATTCTGTGTTTTCTACTGTGTGTACATAAATAGTAAAACAAAATAAAATAAATAATATGAAATTCTAGCTAGACTAGATCATTCCACAGTACAAAATATTATCGTAGAACAGTTACCTTGCAGGAATGCAAAACTAAATGTATAGACTGACCTCTAAGCTCTAACTTGTAAGCTTGGAGCCTTTACATTGAACATAAAGATCAATGCAAGTGACAACTTGTGCACAATACTCATATAAACTCCGATACTGCTTGCTCAACTTTCCTCAAGGGTAACCACGACAGCTCTCGTCAACAATAGGATCTGTTTGACAGACCTATGGGCCTTGCATGAATGTATGGAGCTAACGTAACGTGAATTTGAATGAATATAACATTGAAAATACTTTTTCATCCCATCTATTCGAAAAGGACGACTTGTTTCGCCTTTAAGTGCACCCAGAGGTGGTGTTTTCTATAAGAAACTTTTAGCGGGCAGTAATGAGTTTTTAATCCTCTTTATTTCAAAAAGTGCGCTGCAATTATCTTTGCCACGCACTTTTTGAATCTGGAACATCTTAGTGTTCAGCGCCAAAGAAATCGAACGCATATTATATTGTCTGAATAAACACTGGCTGGTACGACGGCCCATAGTCGCGCCCACCAGCTGAATAATAAATTTTCATAATTGCGAAAATGTCTCAAGTGTAAAATATAAGTTTTTAGTCGTTTTATTATTAGATACTATTCAATTTAGTTGTTACTCTATGTTTTGTTAAATAATAATATTTCAATAAAATTGAGGGGCGTTTTATTTTCTCATAGTGGGTGATGAAAAGTAGAGTGTATCACTCGGGCGCAAAATAGATTTTTGGCTCGGGCGACGTACTCTGAATCCCTCGCTACGTTCAGGATTCTACCAAAGAATCGCTCGCTACGCTCGGGATTCTACTCTAGAATCCCTCACTTCGCTCTGGATTCAAAAAAGCGCCCTCGCCGTAAAAATATTATTTTGCTCCCTTGTGATACAATGTACTATTTCTGCACATTATATTTATTTAGTTTGAAGCCTTAATCATAGTAATTTCTATGGGTGATACTTATGGTGATTGCTGTAAAAATTAAAACCAAAGGATATTTTCGATCCTAAGCATCAGTCGAGTTCATATTACGTTTACGTCGCACGTTAACGTGTAACGCAAAAGGGTATATACACACTTAAGGGTGTGCTACAGACCATTAAACTGAATATGTTTCTCCATCGGACAATCATCGTAATGGCGAAAAAAATGTCAGCTGCCCCATATATTTGGGACGAATAGGTATTGAAATTTTGTATGGGGCAGCAGATTTTATTTTGTATATATATGCAAGTTTAATGTAATAAAAGAAATAACATAACAGGACGCTTGTAATTCCCGGAGGGTAAAGCAGAGGTCTTATAGTATTCGTACATCCACATTCCGACAGTCGAGTGCAATTAGAAAATAAGGTGGAACGAAGTATATAGTGCTCGGATTTTCATGGGACTTTTTTCTTTGAGTTCCTAGAGATGTGGAGAAGAAAGTTAAAAAAAAAACATTTCGCCGCTAGGGACTTTTTTTTAATTCATGTAGTATTTTTTTTTTAGTTCATGAATAAATTGAAATTCGCTGAAATTATACAGGATTATTTGAAAAACACCAACAACCTCTTAAGAGGTCATTCTACTCATTATTATGAACAACTTTTACTATTAGAACAAACCCCAAACCGTGAAAAAAAAAAACAGCTGTTCCCTACATTTTGACGGGTTATGGGAACATAAAGTACGGAACAGCTGTTTTTTTTTCGCGATTTCAGGATTGGGCCCATAGTAAATGTTGTTCATAATGATGAGTATAATGACCTTTTTAGAGGTTGTTGGTGTTTTATCAATAACCCTGTATAGTGGCGGAATAGTGTGACCTGTGTGCATCCTTAAACGCCAAATTGAACCGACCCGGAAATCGATCCCAGGACTTCATGTTCAACAGTTAGCGCTTGCAACAACTAGACCAATGAGGCAATCAACGAAGGAATCTAATAAATGGTCGCCATTTTTATGAAAACACGTAGTTACAGTTATTTATATTTCATTTCTTTGGTTTTTTTTTGTGATCACGAGGAAAACGACGCAACAAAACAACTTGGACAAAATATTTTGAGACTGGTTTTAAAATATCTACAGTTCGATCTTTTTGTGTGCTTAATTTTAAAAGATTCTTCTTTCTTTTATTCACCTGTTCACATTTTCTCTTCATTTACGTTTCTTTTTTAAAAATAGTGCTCATTCGTTTTCTTAAATATCATTAGCAAGTCAGAGTATTTAAAGCTATTAACCGCTGTCCGGTTGCTAGTAATTTCAGTTTTGGCTTCAAAGTTCTAAGTAGTTTTGTCCCAGATGATTATATGAAAATTGCCAATTTTAGATTATTCAAGTTACGTGAACTATAATGGCAACAAAAAAAAAAACGCTGTCAGTTAAAATTGAATTTGATAGATATTCATTACTCATACTTAAATGATGATATTTTAAAAGCTAAATTAATAAATATTTTTGACGGTTAGCAGTTCGCATGATCTGATGCATACCTATTCTTGGCAACATATTATTTTATTAAAGCCAAGTTTTTTCCACAGCTAGTCATATAACGACCGCACGTTTAACATCACAGATAAGCATCAGGATGTCAGAAGTAAAAACAAAAACTTCTAGTCGTTCAAACCGATTTCGGCCATGGTGTCCAATAATAAAGCAAAAGTGTGTGCTTATACAAAGGAGCACTCGCTCTCTTCACTCTTATAATCCGATGGAGTGACAATCCGATACGACAGAAAGCAAAATAAACAATATTATGACAAAACGAAACACACGATACAAGCTTATGAAGGAACAGGCGTTGCGATTCTCCACACAAATGCATTCCCCTTTTTTCTTTTCTTGTTATTTTTTTTAATTTTTGCCTCTTGAGCAATTTTGTTTTTTTAATAGTATCAAGGTCCCTTTTTCAGTAACTTATAAGTAAAGAAAATTTGACGCACCAAAAATTACATTTTGTTATAAGAATACCACTAGACAAACTCGTAAAGTTTCTAAAATAAAATTCATTGAAAGTGCTGCGCTGTTTTCGGCGAGAAAAGGGGGGAATACAAAACGTCGATCTCATCAGCTGAGCTGCAGCTGTCTTATATCACACTCTCTGGGGAAAGGCAATAGTTTCTTCAAATACCTTCCTATATGCAGGTCCTGTTCCCTCTTAACGATTAAACATAATTAGTTTTAGTTACCTGATCCAGGAATAGAGTTAAAGTTTTCTTTAGCGAGGAACTCTTCGAAGTATCTGGTGAAGTCTCCGGTGGGGTCCCAGCGTGTGGACAGCTTGGCCCACTCATCCGGGTACTCGTTCTTCAGCCGCCTGATCACCTTCACTGCCGTCCGCTTCTGCCGGTCCGTGCATCTCACGCACTTTGTTCTTAAGGCTTCGGGAAGTATTTCTGGAAAGAAGACGGTTGAGTTTATTTAATGAAGTTACTATAATAAAAGGGTCGCATGCATGACTACTGAGTATGATATAGTTGTAATCGTGTAATTGTACTAATAACTAAGTGTGTTACTAATAACTCTATAATTTTTAATAGGAATGGTTGCTTATTAGTTACTAATATTATTTTAATTTTAATATGTAGGTATATTGCTGTGCCCTAACAGGGTCTATAATATTGTTGTAACACCTTTTTTACATTCTTAAGAATATTATGAAGGACGGCCTTCACTTCAAACCTGTCACTGATAAGTAGATGATATTCTACCTACTGTCAATTAAACTTACTATAACTACATACTTAGTCTGGTATTTATAAATGTATGGTAATTAAAATTTTATTGAAGTAAGAGATGAAAAGTCACATTTCATAAAAAACGTGCTTTTAATAAAACTGCTTTCCCATATATAATTAAATCCAAAAACATTCAAATTTAGGACAAGAATGAAGAAATCCGTGATCTATTACTTGTTTCTACTTTGTAACAAGTTGGTAGTTAGTCGGTGTTGTCTACAGTTATAATTATGAGTGTCATACGACCGATTGTCAGGATGACACACGAATGAGTCAAAATCGAAAAAAAAAGTTAAGAAGGATTTAAAAAAAAATGGCAATTCTCAATGCCCACTCTATAATTCTGTTAAATCTCTTTGATTGCTCTAAAGTTTACATTTACGCAATCAGTAGCTCAGGCAAAAAAAGTGTACAGCAGATGCTATCGTTACATTGATCCAAAACTTGGTCCTTCAATAGAATGAAGACTCTTTTAGAACTTTCATCTTATCTGGCTGTCAAAACTGCAATAAAAAAACTCCATATTTGAATTTTAGTTTTTGTTGCAATGCAATACATCAACCCCTGTCCATTAAAATAAATCGATTTTATGAGAGTTTTAAGTGATGCTTATTTTAACAGTCAATAACCTTATATCTTATAATCTTTTTATGGCTCAAATAAGATGGAATTCTTTGTGCATGGTCGTAAATCAAGCTAAGTTTTTATTTGAGCTAATTTCAGTTTCCTAATCTCGTGTAAGTGTGTATCCATATTCGTAATAACATGTGTGCGCCACTTTATAAACCTAATTACAGTTTCGAACTTTTGAGAAATGGTTTTTATAAGTCTTTATTTTTGAGGTCCATTATTATGAATCGTATTTTAGGTAGAATAATTAAGCTGAGAGCAAATTTGTAATTTGTAACCTGTATATAAATAGCAGTCAGCATAAAAAAAATATTAACCCAACTTATGTTTTAGAAAGACACTTTAGTTTTTACCCTCAAAAAATTACAAGATGAATTTAGGAGGCAGTGAATGAAGTATTAAAACGATGAACGGACAAAATCGGCTATGAAGTTAATAGCAGTTTCAACGATTTATTAAAAAAAATGCTATTAACATAGTTAGCGAATTGTATTTGAGCTTACCAATCTATTACTTATATTACGATACCTAACAAAGTCGAACGCGAAGCAGGAACGCTAGATATGTTACAACACAAAAAAAAAACGCGATTTCCGCATGCTTGCATAATTTTACTTGTGTAGGTATAGAACCGTCCCCGATCTATCTTAGGTAATAAAGAATTTAAAACTTAATGAGCGATTAGTATTCCAAAGACTACGTCTATTCAATCACGTTCGCTGTATGACGCGTGTGCTCATGATTTCCTTGTTTATAGTAAACAAAAGAGTAACTATAGCCAGTCGTTGGTCTGGAGTTGCATGCACGAATGTGGACCATGAGGTTCTGGGTTCGATTCTCACAAGGTCTGACAAGGTGTTATTGGGTTTTTCGATCAGGAATAACTCAGTAGCAGCCACGGAGCCTGAATCTGTGCCCGATTGATGGCAATGAGCTCGCCCTCTATTACTTGCCAATTAAACATAACTGGCGCAATGTGGGTGTGCTTTTAGCAGTTCTGCCAAACCCGTCGGGGCTTACAGGCGTGATGATGTTTTAAAGAGTAACCAGCTTTCTTGAAGCGGGTTGAATAAACTGAGCAAACTTGAGTTTGTTTTTTTGTTTTATTTCGAGTTTTACGACGTCCTTGCCCTTTTGATCTGATGGAAAAAGAAACACATCGTATATGCATACGTGGGATTCTCTTTTTAATATTTTTGCCAAGAATGCCAACGACCAGTGGGCCACATTTCGATCGAGAAACGGTTACGGAAGTCATGGGCAGAGGCCTTTGACCAGCCGTGAAATGATGCACATGCATACCAGTAATAAGAATTGACATTCACAGAAATATTTACTCTTTTTGGTGTGTTCAGTATACATCTTTATGTTAAACCAGCCTGTAAGATAGCTATCTTACAGGCTGGTTCATTCAGGAACAAAGCTTTGTTCCTGAAAAAGAAGCAGCTCATTATATTCCTAAGTCTTTTTGCAACTAATTTGGAGTCAACTTCCAGCCTATCTGGATGCAGCTGAATTTGACAAAGATCGACTGCCTATCTGACCTCCACAACCCAGATACTGGGTAATACCTCGAGTACAGCTAACAGTGATCAAATTATAACCAAAAGTTGCATAATGAGACTAATAAACCACGTTACAGCCACAATTTCTCTATTATGTATTTGTTTTAGCGAATTTGCACGGCCACAGTTATGTAATATCACTTTAGTTCTAACAAGGCAGAACGTAACAGTTTTCCAACAAATTATATCAACATTAGCTACTTAGACTTACATAAAGGAACAATGCTGATGGCAGATGGCAAAATACCTTTGTTGCAACTATTGACCGTGTTCTGCATTCGATATTCTTAGATTTTTACTAAGTTTGTCTTGGTATGGACAGGAGGGATAAAACGCATTGTGACTAAAAGAGTGATGGATGTTGATCGATGGAGAGGGAGAGGAAGGTCAAAGAAAAATCAGTGCATGGAGTCCCTCCGCGCGGAAGAAGTGAAACTTCGTAATACTTATACATGCATGCGTTCGAGTGCCACGAATTCACTTTCGTTATTTTATTGAGCTTCTAAATAATATTTTGTTGTTCTCTTGTTGTATTATTTTTATTACATAAGTTTATAGTGTTTATTCTACTCATAGAAATTGAGCGAAGGCTGGTCACACCGAAGAGTCTAATGCATGACTGTTTCCACACCATCTTGCGTACCTAGTAGAACTACGTAGTCACAAATCTAGTAATAGGTACTGCCATCTCTTAGTGAGTTTTAGAAAATATTCCCCCTCCATGGTAGCGTTAAACTTGTTGGAAGTCGCATAAAGCCGTATACAGACATTGCGAGGCATGCGCCGCGAACAATGCACAGCGAATGCCTCGCAAGGTGTGTATCCACCTTAAGAAGTTTCACTTCAAAATATGGATGGATGGTGTGTGGAATAATATGAAAGAGAAAAGAGTAAATGATGTCGTGTCATCTGATAGGGGATAGTGGAAGAAGAAAACACGTTGCGCCGACCCCAACACGCGTAGCATGACCTCTGTAGAAACGAGTTTTGTCTACGGAAGAATCGACATAATGACAGATACACAATGACAATGTGTCAGTTTGTCGATTCTTCCGTCCAAATAGCCCGTTTCTACGGCGGTGATGGTACGCGTGCTGGTACAATAGGACAAAGGCCGTAAGATGATGATTTTTATTTAGTTTTTTCATTGGGGATTCATTAGAAGCTACCTAGAGTCTGCATTTGTGCTCGGCAATAAACGTATAAATTTACATGAGATTTCAATATCCGTGTGATATGTTGTTGTATAATGTAGGTAACAATCAATGATATGTTGCTGTATGTTTATGTAGGTAGTAAACAACATCTCTGCTCACCCTTTACAGACGTGATGCTATGTTACCTACATAAATTACGTACATATGTTATTTATAACCCAGATTTAGAACACGCAAACGAGTGCGTTGACCTTACGCAGCCTATAACTGACCAATGCCAGCCAGCGGATTAAAAAAGGTTACATATTTGGCAGAAAAAAAACCATTCGGTGGTAGGTACCAAAAGTATTATAAATAACCGTTATTTTATATTTATAATAACTTATGGCTTTTTATGGTAGGAGTGTTGCCTTTAATATTAAAAATCTTATTTCTCAATTTGCAGCAGTGTTCGATGATCACTTTAAAAATAAAGCTACAAAGAACAGAATAAAGAATTTTAATGACTGAACTGGTTAAGCAAAGTAACTTGTATGTATCCTTGCAAATAACAAAAAGTAAAAGAAAATAATCTAGCCAATCAAGCAAAACAAATGTGCAAATGAAAAATAAATACTTCAATTCACGCCATTTGCGAAAAAAAAAACTCCTAGGAAAGGTTGCGAATACAAGACTGAAAGCAAATTGCAAACTGTCATCACAATCTATGGCCACATGAGCTAAAGGCATTAAGACCTCTTTTTAATTACAACACAACAAAAAATAACAATAAATCATAAATGCTTATGTAATGGCTGTTGAACAACGCACAAACAATCTCCTGTATTTAATAGCGGCATTAGCCATGGAAAACAATTACAATAAGAAAGCATTGTATTAAAACTAGCAACGTCGCGAAAACTCCTATTGTTGTATTGTATGGAAGCTGATTTTCGGTTGAAGTTTTTACTGACGTACATTACGTTTGTCTAAACATTGTGCACAAATTTTGCTTGTAATTAAGCCATATTATGATAGATTTATGTCAAATTTTGAGGACAAGAAGTCGGTGTTAAATTTTAAAGTTTAAAGCAAACAACTTTATTTTGTTTTATTCATAAAATATAATAAAAAACAAACTACCATTATCATTTCAAAAAATGGTACTTAATGTTCCTGTTTTGTCAAAAGTGACATTTAAACAGTGACAGTTCAACTAACATAACTGTGTAGGCGGGAAAACAGAGTAGTAAAATAAATATACCAAGTTTGACATAACCATGCAAATTTTTATGGTGTTATTTTGCATCCTCGTCATAATTCAGGAGGTTGCCACAAAAAACAAAAATAATCAAATAAAATTTTATTTTTTATTTATTAATGAATGCAGATTTTTTTATTGTTTATGTTTGTCAGTATATCAGAATAACCCTCTTAACATGGTTTAGGGGATAAGAAATTAACGAATAAACCTTTGAAATTGTTTGTATGTATGAAAGCGCGGTTATAGGGCGAGGATCAGACGGGACGCGTTTAAAACACGGGTGGTTCACACTTACCGATTTCCGTAGATAAGAAAAAAAAATACCTTCTCATTTTATTATTGATTCGGGCCGAGAATCATTAGCATAGTTACCTCCTTGAATTTGACGAGGATGCAAAAAATCACCTTGTATACATGATTTAAGGGACAATGAGTCGAAAACGGTTACCATGTATTCAGTAACATAATTCTGAAGAACCAGCTGTTTCCTACAAAAGTGCAATACCTACACAGTCAAAGTGTATGGAACAGCAGATTTTTCGGTAGCCGATTCCCCATAAATCCTGTATATGAATTGCCGCGGTCCCTAATTCTGAATTCATCGTTTTCCATTTAAAAAATAACTCTTAAATCTTTATTGTTACCTTCTACGTTCTTGTATAGGAGTGACTGTTTACACTCCGAAACCAGTCGAAAGCTTGAAAACTAGTTTTTTTTCTAGATTTCATACATTTTCTGCCCAAAATTAAAACTTAATAATTATATATGGCCCTCTCTTTTCGGCAGAATAAATATAGACTCGATGTCTGCAGCCCGTCCCCTTAGTAAAATACTGTATGACTTAATACTATTACCATAGAGAAATGTTTAATTTATGAGTAGTTAGTTTAATAAAACTATTTTTTTCATTGACACGTTCAGATAAGAAACGAGTCCTGTTGTACCAACCTGACCTCACTTTGTAATAGCTTCCCAATCCATTCTATTCCAATGAGAGATCAGCTTAATTTGTATTTGTTTAGCTTGATCGGTCGTCGTGCGTCAGTCGTACACCCATGCCGATCTCTCATAAACGCCTCTAAGTTCACGTCAGCTTTTACTATGCCTCCTTCGGCGACGTTATATAAATAACTGGTTATATTCTGATAATAATATGAATACTCTATTGGCTGTAACATTTATATTGCGAAGTAATTCGCAATATAAATGTTACTTGCGTGCTAAGAAAATCCTTAGAGATACTCCTTCGCAATAGTAACCTTAGAAAACCACAGATTGCTTTCCGTAGGATCAATAAAATGAGTATCTAGGTACAAATGTATTCTTAGATTATTGCAAAACATTAGTTATTTGTAGTAGACTTTTTAAAGTGTTGGTCAATTAGGTATCTTACTTTACCTTGTTGGGTACGGTTTGAAAAGGAGTACCTGTGGTGATATAAAATTATAGTTTGTCTCTTTCTAGACAAGTTAAGGAAAGTGTATTTTTACAGAAGGACTTTAGTGGGTATTAGTCAGTTAAATATCTTGGATGCTTTTGTTAACCCTCTACACCTATTACATACCGAGTAATCTCCGTGCCTCGAAAAGCATGTTAACTCGTTGGGCCCGGCTGTCATTTATTGACAGTCGTTACAGATAGTCAGTAGCCCGAATGTCTGATAACCACTCTTACCAATGGATATCGTATTTATTACACAGTCGTAATTGTGTTGTGGAGATAAGATTAGGCAGTCGCTCCATGTATTCAGGTGCATTCGGTTAGAGTGGAAGCCGACCTCAATAAATGTTGGAAAAAGGCTGGGCAGATGACTGGCTTTATACTGTTAAAGACCCTCAAGTTAACTGTTCAGGCCGAATACCTACCTCCTCTATTAAGATGATTTATCTCCTAATACAGGGTAGATACAATCGGTTACATGTCAAGTCTTTATGACTTGGCAACATCCCCGATTTACTCCAGATGCACCCCTTAATGGATTAAGGCTGATAAATATCGTATTTCCAAAGTCGCATCATATTGCATACATTGTCATGTTCTTGAGTTCTATAATGAAGACTATCAAACATAAATAATGTTGACACCTGACCACAGACTATTAATAGAGTTATGTCGAGTAACCACAGAGTGCCCATCGCTGACCGCTAAACCAGAGCATAATGTTGAGCGCACACAATAAACTATTAAAGTACAGGTAACCGCGATATTCATCATAATAATTGTGATTTTTATAAGTGTTAATTTGTATTTGTTATTTATTAGTCTGGGAGATGTCGTGATCTGGGAAGTAATATTATGTCAGCTGTTGAGTATATTGATGATGGGATCACTGTTTCTCAGCTTTTAAATTACGACAGAGTTTGAATGAACTTCTTCTGTTATTTTCAGAATCTGGCTAAAGAGACATAAAATACATGTGGCTACTTTTCAATTAACTGTATATCAGCCTAATATTGTGTTACGCCTACACAGGGAAGGTTACTACGTTTGTTTACGGTGGATTTGCGATTCTAGACTATATACGAGTATTAATTAAAAAACGATTAAAAAATTAAAGAACATACCCAAAAACTCCTATGCATCGCTGCTTCCTTGTTTATTATTTCATGTTCTCTAATCTTCTTACCTGAACGATTCTGTTATTCTTTTAACTGACGAATGCTTTTTGTTGTATATATACCCAATTTAATTTAAGCAATCTTAAATTAAGTTGAGCTATATACAACAAAAAGAAGAATCCAAAATTATTTGTATGACCACTGATCGCATATATTAAAACCGCTGATTCCTAAAAAAGGTACCATCTTAATTACGGTAATATCCCCAAATCTCGGTCTATAAAATTAGATTAACTATATTTCAATTCATACGTAAAAATTTCGACGTCTGGTTTAACCGCAAATTAGCATTTATTATCATTTAACGTTTTATAATTCTGAAGGTCAACTTGGTTATTGGTATATATTATAATTTTAATTATTCATACTCTTTTTGTATCAAACCACTGATATATTATAACATTTATAATAGTCTGTATTGATAAAATTAGTTTGTTGCATAAAAGATAAAAAGAATGAAAAAATTCTATAAATAAAATTAGAAACATAATTTTATTATCATGATAATATCATCTTTTGCTGCATAGTTTAGCAATTTAATTATTATGTGACATTTCGTCTTTCGACAGTCTATAATTTTAGAACATATAAAGTCCTATAATAGATAGACAATTTGAGCTTTAGATAGGAAAAAATAAGGGCAGAGCCAGATTGGCAGAATGCAAAATTGTGCTTGCGGTCAACCAAAAGACTACGCAAGAGATACTGCTAACCTAGTACCTAGTAAAGAAAGTAGGAAAGGTACGGTTCATTGCTTAACTGACATCATTGTGCGATACCCCACAGGTATCAATATCTCTCTGTGGTATACCACAGGGCACAAATAAACAGTTTTCTTCGTTACTAATAGCCTATTGCAGTGTTTTCGAAACAGTGTTCTGCCATGGCCCGGTAATTTTCACACTGCCCCTTTATTTATAAATTTATTTTTATTATTCTTATATTCTTTTTTTTTATATGGCAACTCGCAGATCAACCTGCTAAGGTTTTTACTGCTTAACCGGACTTCACACTGCCACTTCCCCTCTTAAGTAAATTAATACGCTTTTATTGTTAATAATAATACTAATGTCGTAATATAAACATAATAATTATTATTTTTCTGCCAATATTACCGTATCGCCTTTTTTGTGCGAAGTATGGAGCTATTTTTTATATGGTGGACTGGTAGAAAATACCCAAGGCATTCAGTCCGCCTTTGTACAGTTTTTTAGTTGTGCATTAAGTTTCATTAAAAAAAAAACTATTTTTAAAACAAGGCAGGCGACTCTGCGACCCTGTATTTTATTCTAATGGCTCGGTACCGGGTCGCGACGCACCAAATGGAGAACGTTGGCCTATTATCCGCCCTCTGCCGACGCCCGGTGCATCTGCTGCGGGATGGGAAGGAACTCGTGATCTCCCTCTCCCTTTCCGCAGCTTCCTTCTGCGACATGACGGTTTCGCAGAAGGATACCACTGCGTCCCAGAACTCTGTGCACAGGTCTCCCTTCCTTTGGACCTCTGTAACGAAGGAGCTAGCCTAACCTAAGTATTCTACTCTTTCTGAAAAATTTGGCATACCCTGTAAAGCTGCGCACAGTTTCCGTGATTTTCCTTACGCACACACGCATCAATGATCCTTTATTCTTCACTACATAGTATAAAACAAAGTCGCTTTCTCTGTCCCTATATCCCTATGTATGCTTAAATCTTTAAAACTTCGCAACGGATTTTGATGCGGTTTTTTTTTAATAGATAGAGTGATTGAAGAGGAAGGTTTATATGTATAATAACTATATATTTTATACCCGTGCGAAGCCAGAGCGGGCCGCTATGTTTTTATTTACAACGTTCACAGTTTTTCTGTAGTGCATTTAGCATTGCACCCGTGCGAAGCCGGGGCGGGTCGCTAGTTATTACATAAAACTGTATTTACTCATCCTTTATTGTTAAACGATCTATTGACGTCTTTATGTGTCATGCTTATGTACTGTATGTACCTGACTTGCATGCTTGTAGACTTGTATATTATTTATTGTATATCACCTTGTTTTTCCTTATTAGGACTACTGTACTTCCGACCCGGTTTGCATGGGAACTGCTTGATACATAAGCATATCGACGGTTAAGAATCAATAGTGTCTATTTAAATAATAATAAAATATGTACAAATATCAAAATTAAAGGGTGTCAAAAAATTCGTTCACATCGCTGTCAACAGGAACAGTGCCAAGAACGCTGGCCGCATTGCCACGTTGGATGGCAATATAAATAGTGTCTATCTCAATAAGAGATAAAAAATCAGATCTTGTAATGTTTATATCTTCAAATAATAGAGGAGCACGCGCTCTTAAATTAGATGGAATTTTTATAGCGAATAACTACAACAATTCTGAGAATTTTGAGGTAAGTGCCTAAATAGGCCACGCTTAAATAAACTTTAAATCTACCCGCATTAAAGAGCGAAAAACGTAAAAAACTGAGATAGACACTATTGGTTCTTAACCGTCGATATGTACCTACGGCAATTGAATCAATAATGTTTAGAACTTATTTACATAATCATCTTATTACTGGTGGGATCTGGGGTAAAAGCCTTCTCTCAAAAGGTCCAGGGTGGAATGGTAGAAGACACATGTCTTCTACTTTTGTTAAGTAGTTTAGTTCTAGGACATGCCGGTGTCCTCACGATATTTTTCTTCATCGTGTTGAGGTTTAGCCCAGACTTTTGTAGTTAGTCCTTACAAAACCAATAATAACTTATTGAAAATGAAATGATTTTTTTATTGTCCAAATATACATCCACATACGTACAATATTCAGAAACATACACTGCCATAAATAAATACGTTTTGTATGCCTTTCTGTTTGAGTTCGCATTTATTTTCAATCAAATTTTTTTGAGCAAACAAATAATAATCAAGCAGTATTTTTTATGGATTATAAAATAATCTGAAAGTGACAGCATAATAAACCAAATAATAAATAACAAACCACAAATGAATTAATTAGGTTCACAAAACACGCTGTTAACCGTTCGAATCAATAATAAAATGGGTAGGTTATTTCAATTTTTTTTTCTTATTTACGGAAATCGGTAAGTGTGAACTACCCGTGTTTTAAAAGCGGTTCGTCTGATTCTCGCCCTATAACTGCGCTTCCACACATACAAACAATATCATACGTTTATTCGATAATTTCTTATTCCTTAAACCACGTTAAGGGAGTTATTCTGAAATACTGACAAAAATAAACAAACAAAAAATCAGCGGTTATTAATAATTAACTTGGTACCGTAATTTTAATTGATTATTTATGTCTTTTGTGACAACCTCCTGAATTTTGACCAGGATGCAAAACAACACCTTGTATACTTCACACCATAAAGAAAAAACTAATCGGTCATTTATGAGACTTAAATGTAGTGTTTACCCACGTAGGTAACTGAAGTGAGAAACAATTTTATTTTGTGTTTAAAAACCACCAGATTTTTAAAGTCTTTGGTGTAAAAGACATCGACGCGTGATTTTTCGTTATCTGTTCGGTATTTGATACATAGGTTTCCCATTTTTTTTGTCAGTTATTAAAAAACAAACGCTCTGCAAAACATAAGTTTGTTTTCGGCCTCACATAATGGTTATAGTGCTTGAAATTAATACTTTGTAATCTTAATCTTACAGAAAATTCTGAAGAAAATGTATGAGGCATTATCTACTTCATTTGCAGTTGAGGTTATGAAAAGAAAGGCGATAGTCATAGGCACACTTATTCCTTCGCCTATTTTGTCCCACTACTGGGCAAAGGCCTTCCGTAGCCTTCCATTTTTCATTTCGTGCAGTTTTCTTCGGCCGATCTCTCACTAACACCCCTTATTTTTACGGATGGGAAATCATCAAATGACCCCTCCCGCTCTGGGCGGAGCGGAAGGGAGTGTCAGACTTGTACTGACTAAAACCCATCCATGTTCCTTCTTAGCCCTTTGTGTTCCAGGGCCACGGTATCTCTTTCGAACAGTCCCACAACCCTCACAAACGCACCTTAGTAATCTCGCCAGAGCGTTTTCTAGGCCTTCCTCGGCGAAGACACTCGTCTTCTGGCACCTCGGACTTAGGAACATTATAGAAAAAACAAGAGAATCAATAGTTACTTTTTGTAGATTTTGGAAACGATTCCATAGAAAAATGTATTAGTATTCATTGCGGGGCTAACTTTGCGGGATTTCTCAGGACCACCGTTAAGGCAGTGTGATTCAGTTGGTGCTAACGTCAGTCTATCGTGACCTAATAAACAAGTATTCAGTGTTTCCGGTCGGGTTTGTGAGCAGACTGTGAAAATACTTGCTCACCATTTTGGACAATTAGTTGTCCAGTTTCTAATAGAGTGTCTCATGAAGTTACCAACACGTATGACTCAAAGTCTGAGAGTTTATTCGTTTTATAATCTGTTGTCAAATGTATTTGATTCGTTGTCATCAATTTGTCCAACCCTATGGTCGAACCAATCCCCTGCCTATAATTTAATATTTTGATACCAATCACAAATTGTGATAGTATATATTTTACTATGTAGTAAATTAATTTTTGCTTAAATTAATAAGTCAGCGTTGTAACAGGGTATTTTTGTTCGAAAAAGTTTGTGACTTTTATGTTATTGATACTTGACAAAATATCTTGATCAAATAAATTTTAGCTTTCTATTCAATTTTTTAAAATGAAAACCTACACCAGTAAATTCGCCTATTTATTTTGCCGTTATTTCCAATATGGTAAAAATATAATAAATTATGTCAAACGACGACAGTATAGGCGCCAGTAGGTATTATTAACTAAATTATTGGTTAATAATTCATTTAGTATCTTGTTTTCACACATAACTGTAAGTTAGACCACGACTTTTTTTTATCTTGCGACTGTCATAAAATATGTAAATAATTATAAGTTTTATTCTATAGACCTATAATTTAGGTAGTTAATTAATGTAGCGGTTCAAATATAAAAAAAAAAAAACTGAGATTAGAAACAGATGATTTACGATATTGGTTCATAGATAAGTAATAGATTTATTAATAGGTGGTGGCAGTCTAGTCAACTGCTTCTGTCATAGACTCATAGTACAAGTTTAGGCACACTACGACAAATAGCTTTTATTTTGTACCTACAGAGTGTCATATTCTCAGTGGCGAAAAAACTCTTTAAATAAAATAAAAAAAAAAAATAGCCATTTCATGCAATTGTTAAAGATTGACATAATTATGTGATTTGAATATATAGGGTGACTGGTATTTAGTGACCGATACTTAAACACGTGATTGTACTCATGATAACAAACAATTTTCCCGAAGAAACTTTTTTATATACCCCTTCCCCTTGTTTACAATAACACAACAGCCGTATGAAATGGTCCTGGTGAGGAAGACATTCAGGAAGAGGCTCCCTGGTGTATGCTGTTTGCCACTGACATTGTGCTAGTTGCCGAGAGTGGCCTAGAGGTGATAGGAGGTGTGGTGGCAAAGACTGGAGAAGGTTGACCTGAAACTAAGTAGAACCAAAACGGAATACTTGTTTTGTGATTTCGGCGGTCTCTCCAGTCCTGTGCCTATAGCCCTTGCCGGAACGCCCATACCGATCTGCTCCGATTTTCGGTACCTCGGGTCGCTTGTCCAAGAAGATGGCGATGTAGACCAGGACGTAACGCACCGGATCAACTCAGGGTGGATGAAATGGCGACAGGTCACTGGAACAACTTGCGACCCACGGATGCCCCTCAAGTTAAAGAGAAAAATATACAAGTCCGTGATACGACCTGTCGTACTGTATGGATCGGAATGCTGGGCAGTGAAGAAGACGGATGAAAAAAGCTTGCATGCAGCAGAGATGAGAATGTTGAGATGGATGTGTGGAGTGACTAAAATTGATAAAGGAGTAAGTGGACATGTGATGAGGAGGGATGAAACACATGTGACTAAAAGAGTGATGAATATAAATGTGGATGGATGGAGAGGGAGAGGAAGACCAAAGAAAAGATGGATGGATTGTGTAAAAAATGATATGAAGGAAAAAGGAGTAAATGATGGCATGACGAATGACAGAGGAGAATGAAGGAAAGAGACGTGTTGCGCCGACCCCAAATAAAATGTGACAAGGGTAGGAAGATGATGGTTGTGTTATTGTGATAAAAGTGAATAGGTATAAAAAAAATGCTTCTTTGGGAAAGTTGTTTGTTATCATGAGTACAATCACGCGTTTAAGTATCGGTCATTAATTACCTGGATTATTGTCGATACAGCTGACAGAGTTGGTAGCCGATTTGCTAAAATAGTTTCAATGTCTTTACCTATAAGAAGCAATTTTGTGTATCTGTATCATCTGTTTGCACAGTATTCAATTTATGGGTATTATGATATTATTTTTAATGACATAAAACGTACTTACCTACTAACATAAAACAAATTATACAGTTAAGTAGCGAATAAATTCTTATGTCCTTAATCGTTAACATTTAGCTAAGTACATAAGTGGTTGTCTCGCACACGTCAAACAGGGCTTATATACCTTGAAGGGCTTATTTAAATAATGGTTATCTATTGCCATTCGAGCGACATTAGATCCTTCTTAATTTATTTCAAGGACATTTAATAGTTAATAACGTTGTTTATTAAACTACTGTTTATTTAAATAAATGTTTCCTTTTTAGTTACGATTCTACAAGTCTGAAGTTAATTTATTTTTATTTTAGTTGTTTTTGTTTTATGATAATTTTATATATTCTCATTTCTGTCCAGTTTTATCTACCATTTTAGGGTTCCGTACGGTACCTACCTAAAACTCTATTACTAAGGGTCTGCTGTCTGTCCGTCTGTCATATCATAGAGCTATATCTATTGAAATTTTGACAGAGTGTGTATTATTACTATGGCAGCACAAAAAATACTAAAAATTAAACAAAGTTACAAGTTCTTCCATACAAAAGTTACATGTACCTAGTGTAAAGTATTGTACGGTAGTTCGAAATCCTTGTATGTACATACGAGACAATTGCCTGGATTTTTAATTCACACTAACTTTCATGAAAGAGCCAATTAAAGCCAATTAAAATATAAGGGATGGATAATTTTAACTAGGTCTTTCTCTAATATGGAAAAACTACTAAAAGATCATCATCACCATTTGCCTGGTGTTTTCCCAAACTATCTTGGGGTCTGCTTCCAGTCTAACCGGATGCTGCTGAGTAACAGTATTTTACATGAAGCCACTGCCTATCTGATCTCCACAACCCAGTAACTGGTTAAAACATACCCCTTGGTAAGTCTGTATGTCAGACTTTCGGCTTCTGACTACTCGTAACAACTGTCAAAGATCTACAAATGACAGACGGGACCAACGGCTTAACGTGCTTTCCGAGGCACGGAGGAAACTTGGTATGTAATTATGGTCAGTGGTCACCCATCAACGGACCAACTTCGGCAAGCACGGCTTAACCTTAAAGATTGACTCGTGCAGCTGTTATTATAAAAAAAAAGTACTAAAGATGTGACAGAAATAATCAGTGTACGATGTATTTGTAAGGAAGACAAAAGTGTTATTTTATGCAAAAGTCTTAGAAATAGAATATTTGCTAACTGACATGATAACCTTTAGTAATTGACCTGTAGAAGACATGTTTCAAATGTATGCAAATGTTATTATTATACAAGTAATTCTTGTTAAGCTACTGTACGTAATTTTCTAGAGAAATAAATTTGCAAATAATGTCGTCCTTGCCCTAGTTTCGTTTTAAATCCAGTTATTATTAGTAAGGAGATCAACTCATAAGTTCAAATAAAGTACATTAAATATACCTTTTTGATGTAAGGTACTTTATATAGTTTATTTTTAAATAGATCTAATCGGGATTAAATATAATGAGCACCAAAAAATACTTTGAGATCCTAAGCTACGTTACCAAAAAAAAAATACTAAGCACCAAAAAATAGTATTCAAAGACCAAATATAGTAAATGATCACCAAATTTTGTGGCAAGAACTTAGGAAGCAAGTGCGAGCAAAGCGAGCTCGGGATATTGGGCACCCCGACTCGGACAGGTTAGGTTCGAAGGGGATGGCTCAGACCCCGACATCCCCTTCGTGTTAGGTTACTTTAAACCCTGCAGAGAGAAATAGGAGCCCCGCGTAGCGGGGCTCCGTCGACTACGGCTTAGTTCGGAGCTGTGATTTTCAGGTTTTTAATTCTGGTGATCATTTACTATTTCTGGTGATCATTTACTATTTCAGGCAGTATAAAAATGTTTTTTAAGGTTATATTTACTTTATCTGGTGTTATGTTAAACATAAGCCGATCTAATCAGTAAATATACTTATAGAGAGTTCACGGTAAGGTGACTGCTAATCCAAACACTATAATAATATTTTAAATAAGTAAAATTTGTATTTGTAAGTTTGCATACTAGGAGGTTACGGAAAATTAAAAATTAGAATCGGATCACTAGGATTCTATACATTATTTTACTAACGAAAAGCAACATTATCTCCGAGTGTAATACCAATATAGGGTACATTTAAAACGTCCCCGTGGGTTACTTACGACGCAGCTCTATTGGTCCCGGCTACATCACACCACGAAGGTTGAGGAGATCGTGGAGTATGTACGAGTGAGGACCAGCTGGATTTTGAGGGTCGAGGAGCCGCGCCACAACACGAATTTCAAGTCGTTCGTGGTGCGAGTTCCGACTCATCAGATGGAGACCTTCCTCAAGGAGGAGTTTTGGCCGAAACGTATACGTGTCATATATCGGCGATTCCGCGGAAAGCTACGCGACACCACGCAGCGCAACAGGACGCCGTCACTTCGTGTACAATATTCAAAACATAACCAACCTCTTTTGAAATAAACGATATTCATGCTACCGTCATACTCTATGGAAAAACTCTATTTTACTGGTTTCCGAAATAACAAAAAATAACTGCCTCGTTTATGCCCCTTTAAAAACATGATTTGTAATTTAGTTTTGAATATTAATTTATTCAGATTACCAAAATAACAAACATCCACACAAATCAATTTTGAATAACAAAAAAATTGTTTGCGTCGCAATTTTGTTCTTTTTAGTGGTAAATTAAATATTTTCAAACACAATTACTATTTATTTAATTAGCGCTTCATTATGCTTCACAAATTGGGATCTTTTATCACGATACGTTTACCTGTAAAACGTTCGATACCTAAGTTATCGATAATTTATATAAGTGATAATTAATTAGGAAAAAAACCCTTTTCAAGATGAGATACTGCCATCAATGACATGATGTATAAAATTTCAAGTATTTTTTAGTCTTGTGTGTTAATAAACTATACAATTTTTTTCTTTCACAAAACAACAATGTCACCTTAAAATATTAAGATGACCTTGGTTGTTTATATTATTTTTCCTGAGGTTGTAGTTAGGTTCATTGTAACTGTTGTCTATGGCACTAAAGAAAAACCTCTTTAGAAATCTTATCGCGTCCAATTCAACCAAGTAAAGTGCTACGTAAATAAATTGTTCTTCCTGCCACAATTTTTGACAATGCCATGACCTTTGTCATTGTGCTAATCAGGTAATCACATACATGGATGAATGGAGGGTATCGCCAGGATGACTCACGTCATCATTATTTGGACCAACTTAGGTAACTGTCAAAATGTCACTGGTTTAAGTAGTGTTGGTAGATTGCCAAAAACTTAAGCGTAATTTAATTATCAGACATTTTTATAAAGTATTTTTTTTAATAAATGAATTTTAGTTTAATTCGATATTATTACCGTTTTAGATAATTGATTCACAAATAAATCAAAATGTCAAAACTACATTTGTTTAGTAATAAATAAAAGTAAAGTATAAAAAGATATACCAAAATACCTTCCCAACAATTTTATTTCTTATTTCGCTTGCTAAACATGTAAAAGCAAGACTTACCAAGTAACTTATTGGAGTAAATCCTGGTGAAATCCCATGTTACAAAACCACGTCCGTGTTAAACTTGGTACTTTGCCAACAGGATCCACTTTCCACACTATGTAAGTAGTTGCTTAGGTATCATTTACCTTGCTGGAAAATTCACTTCCATAGCACGTTACTTGGCGCTTTCGTTTTTATTGATGAGCTTTGGTATACGATTGAACACAACACATTGTGTAAGTACCTACTAAAAGGTAGATCTGTCTAAATATGTTTGAAAAGTGTAAATTAAAAGCCGAAAGTGTCACTTGAGATTATGTTAATCATTATAGAAGACCTAAGAACGTCGTACGTACGACTTTATTACGGTAATTTGAATTATTAATGGGCACCTCATTAATTATCGCGCCATTCCATTCAACAGTTATAAACACGGCCTTGTTACCGCATTCTCAGTGTATGAGAGCACTCTAGATTGTCTATAGGTCGTTCTATGCTGATTGACTGCTTGTCTAATTGATAGAATTCTCTTTATTGTGCACAAGATATGAATTTCAGATATAATTGGCCGGTTATATTTTCATCGCGATCTTTAAAGATAAACTTTAAAACTTTTGTAATTTGGATAGATTAAAAGGAGAGAGGATAGAGGATTTTTAAAGATCGTGGGTAATACTTAGATATGCCTCGCGTAGACCACGGAAGAATGAAACAGGAGGAAGCTTAATCTATTCTAACAGGATGATGATGAAATGCATATGGAGAGAAATTATGTTCAGATGCTTATTAAAAAAAAGTTGATTGGTTATTTTCTTTAATTGATCATTATTTTTTATCATTCAAACATATACCAGACATTTTTTCTTCCTCATGGCCTATAGAAACGTAAGCAAATCGGAAAATTCCTCAACAGAAAGCGAAAACCACTAGTCTTTAAAGCAATTACCATAAACACTATTTACACAACTGACACATCCTTAGCCGGTAGCAGCCATAATCTAATAGCACATTTTCCATGCGCTTGCGATCAATCAATGATCGGGCAGCGTGACGCGCATGCGTAACGCGTCTGCAACCTTAGGGTCAGTTCACACCGAGACGCGACGCGACGTGACGCTGCGCGCACACTTTTAAAGAGCGATTCAAAATATAACTTTATTTCTACACGAAAAGATACACATTTCGTTGTGAGAATTCAGAATACGTTGCGCCATGCAGCGCTGCGCCGCGCTGCATCGAGCTGCGTCGAGCGGCCTCGTGAGGTAGATTTCAGTAGAAATCAGAATACGTTGCGTCATGCCGCGCTGCGCCTCGCGGCGTAGAGCGACGCAGCGCGAAATCACTGGCCTCTTCAAGTATCGTCGCGTCGCGTCGCGTCTCGGTGTGAACTGACCCTTACGCGCACGCGCAAGTGTGTCGCGCAACGGTCGCTTTATGATCGGTGAAAATGTAAACAAAGGATTATTTGGAAGAGAGGACGTGACGGAATGTGATAGTATAGAAGAGTATAAACTCTCTACATTGGAATGTGTGTCTTTTGTAAACGTAACTGACGATAATAAATACATCCCTGCCATGTACTAATCGTATTTTCTATCACTTCAAAATTACTGCATTTTTTTTTTAAATACGCCAGTTACTGGCACTTTAGAATTATTGTCAAAATAAGTAAGTATATTATACACCGTGTAAATCACCTCATCACGAAGCCGTCAACCAAGCATTCTGCACATGAAACTAAGTAACTTTACGCAAAAATTATTGCTGGGAAACAACTTGGGGGGGGGGGGGTAAAATCATGTTATGTATCATGTGTGGTAGAACTCAATGTAACGCACTCAAAACATTGTGCTGGTGGACGGATTGAATAGTACGAGGGTCGTGGAGGTGTTTAAAGAAAAAAAATTACATTAAAAACTTGTATTTAAAAAAATACTTGTCAATAAGTTGGAACTTTGACCCCTAATATCTCCGTAACTAGAAGGTTCCCAGGTATGGTATAGAACAAAAAAATGATCGCAATGACAGGGAGAACCAGTGCCTTTCGGCTTCGTTAAGAGGTGTTTTACACCCTTTATACAGTATGTATAAAAAAAATTAATTTACTGTCCCAGTCACAAAGCTTAAAATCTGTGTTTTAGTTGTCCATTCCAAAGCATAGATGTTTATGGAGAAGAATGGACATCTAAATGTTAAAGTTGAGAAGAATAAAACAGCCTAATTAATTTTCCTAGAGAGCACCACGGACACCATGGTTCTTGGTTCCATAATTTTACGGTTCTATGTGGTAACAGTAAACCACATTTGTAAATTAGCGATGCTGTGTAGAGATAACCAATGATCTCCCTCATGTCATGTTATGCTTACGTAAGCAATAATAACAAACCGCGTACTATGTCATTTGCCTTCTCGTAGATGCTTCTCACATAATTCATAGTGACATTTGTCATCCTATAGAAAATTCTCACACAATACATATATTTGCTCTACTATCCGGTGAGAAATCTTCCACAAGCATGAAAGCGAGTGCGGGTGACCTTGTTTTTAGGGTTCCGTACCCAAGGGGTCAAACGGGTCCCTATTACTGAGACATCGCTGTCCGTCCGTCCGTCCGTCCGCTCATCCGTTCATCCGTCCGTCCGTCTGTCACCAGGCTGTATCTCATGAACCGTGATAGCCAGTTGAAATTTCTACAGATTATTTATTTCTGTTGATACTATTTCAACAAATACTAAAACCAGAATAAAATAAATATTTAAGGGGGCTCCCATACAAAATAAGTGATTTTTTTTTGCTCGTTTTCATAAATAATGGTACGGAACCCTTCGTGCGCGATTCCGACTCTCACTTTGCCAGTTTTTTTTTTGAACATCATCTCGCATGTTGACCTAGGAGGTTGGTTTATTGGCCAATGCTATTCAGAGCATATTAGAAGCAAATTATGAGCATGTTCGGAGCATATCGGAGGTTATTAGGAGCTCGTGGGTAAATAATAAAAGCCGCACGGGTCGATCTTTAAAGTTATTCCCCTAAGACGACCCACTGACCTTAGGCCGTGCTTGCCGAGGTTGGTCCGTGGATGGGTGACCATAATTACATACCGAGTATCCTGCGTGCCTCGGAAATGCCACGTTAAGTCGTTGGTCCCGGCTGTCATTTGTAGAGCTTTGACCGTCGTTACGAGTAGTCAGAATCCTAACCCTGACATCCAGTCTTACCAATGCGTATATCGTATTATGCAGTTGCTGGGTTGTGGAGTCAAATAGGCAGTCGGTCCATGTAAAATACTGGTACTCAGCTGCAAATCCCAAGATAGTTTGGAAAAAGGTTAGGCAGATGATGATTATATGGAGACCTACGAGTACATCATAAATAGAGCTTATATTTTGGGGTTCATTTTATGAACTAAGCGACAGCAGACACATGTGGTGTACGGTATAGGGCGTCGCTGTGGAAGGGTAGTAAGGGGCAGGCTGTATGGTATCAAGACTAGATTATTAACGGTCAAGCGAATGTTAAGTTACAGGCTCAGCGGCACGGGCTGGCTGGAGCAAGAGTCGCTTAATAATTAGTATATCAGAAAATCTGAACTGTTATGAACATACCTTTATGCGCAGTTATTTTACCTCTGATTTATATCACGAGTGTTCTTTATTCTCGTGTGCACAAGGTTGCAGGTTAGTAGGGAGAAGAGGTAAATTAACATCAAATGGACTGTACGTATTAGTTTGATAAGCCGCCAGTCACGTCTCCTACCGTCTTCGTACCGGAAGAAACAAAGGAGCGCGGTAGCTTATGAAAAACGGTACTAAGTTGGTTAGGTTGATTTCACTTTGCGGAAATCCGCAGGTCGCACCTGTGTGGCACATTGTTGTCCAAAATTAGGTGCGTATACGTTAGTGGTATGTCATTGTTTGATTTGGTATTTTGCACTTTCTTGCCTACTATTCTAGCAATCCGGTTTCGTTCGTAGTCCATAGGTACTCCATGATTCATTTTATCAATGCGAAAGTAAGTTTGCCTTTCTGTTATCTTTTTACGGCTTACTGACTGAACGGATTTGGATGAGATTTGGCTCACGTATACAGGTTGTAACGGAAAGGGTATATACATACTTAAGGGTGTGCTACAGACCATCAAACTGAACCTGTTTCTCCATCGGACAAACATCGTAATAGCGAAAAAATTACCTGCTGCCCATCCATGTTCCTTCTTCGCCCTTTGTGTTCCAGGGCCGCGGTATCTCTTTCGAACAACCCGCAGCCCTGGCAGGCATCGGCCCTCTCGGACCCCTTCCGATTTGCTGACATCTCCTTGAGGCGCGCGTGGTACACAAACGCGCCGTCGGCACGGCCTGTCGTCACAAGACGGACGGACGGTGAGCTGGCCCATTACTCACCGTCCACAGGCCCGCGCCTACGGTGGCCGGGGGCCACTGGTTGCATAATTCAATACCTATTCAACTCAAATGTATGGGGCAGCTGATATTTTTTTGGCTATTACCAGACCATGATCTGGGCTTAGATATAGGATTCAATTTATTCTGGATGTTTGTTCCCGTGGAAAAAATTTCTTTAT
This sequence comes from Cerastis leucographa, assembly GCA_963082945.1. Taxonomy (NCBI): domain Eukaryota; kingdom Metazoa; phylum Arthropoda; class Insecta; order Lepidoptera; family Noctuidae; genus Cerastis; species Cerastis leucographa. The sequence goes on along the minus strand of OY720362.1, from coordinate 15,158,226 downwards.
GCGGGCGAGGTCGCATAAAAGCCAGTATTATTATGTTTTGGTATTATGTGGCCTTTACATCTCTAACAGCTAGTAGACTATTTTAACAACTAACGTCTATTAAATTAAGGAAATCATACATCAAGATTTCAGTAGCTAAAACCACAAGGATGATGTCAATGATGTGCTACCAATGCCATGTGCTGAGCACTTTGTAATCTCAAGGTTTACAAAGTGCACAGCACATGGCATTAGTCCGTCCGCCTATTCAAGTTATATTTTATTTTTTCTAAAGGAAAAAAACCTTTTAGTGTGACTAGTGTTTATGAAAAATTATGCGAATTTTCTGTAAAACTAAGTGACATTCTAATGCCATTGAATTTTTAACAGTGCAATAGTATTTAGCTACTTAGTTAGGTGTCGCTTAGTGCTTGTAAAAACGGACATTCAGGACGTTTGGTCTATCAAGGGTCTGACATAAAGGAACAACAAAGTAGGTCGTATTCGAACTATCGTGAATTCGTTACGGAGCACAAAACATAACATAACATCACGCTTGGAATCCCCGAAAGGTTAGGCAGAGGAATATGGGGGAGGGTTACGGAGGAACATTAAATTATACGAACTCAGATGACAAACTCAGTCTATATCTACGTCTGTTGTATCTAAAGAAGACCAATGTCTTACAAAAATGTAGGTAATTTTAGAAGCTGGGTATAGAATTATAAATGGTCAATAAAATAAACATCGATGTGAATAAAAAGCCACGTTAATGGCACATCTAGTGTATTATTAAATAATACGAGTGTGTATGTACACAGACAGGAAGCCGTACCTTCAATAAAAATTCTCGCAATCGCCAAAGTCGAACACTTTTTGTTCAAGTTTTTTGTATCAGACATAATAAAAATGTAACTGGTGTTTTGCATCTAGACGAACAGACAGATTATGTTATTTTACATAACGATGGTAATCTATTAAAATAATAATACCTGAGTGATATTACCAATAAATTAAACAGGTTTTATTCAGTTTTGGCAACCAAATCAATTTGGTTGGGATTTTCCTTTATTGATTATTATTTTGGATAAGGCAGTAATGCATAATATTCATTTTATTTTTATATTATAATCAGTGATCGGTGAAAAACGTGAGCTAATGTACCTAAAGTTCAAAGTCAAAGTCAAAGCATGTATTTAATTAGACCATTACAGGCACTTTTGAAAGTCAAAAAAACAAAATAAAACGCGAAGCTACAGTCCCAGTCACAAGGCATAATAACTTGTGAAAGTACTGTAGTTGCCCATTCCGTAGCGTAGATCTCTATGGAGAAGAATGGGCAAGAAACTCCATGGATACTCTTTTAAATCAAAATATGTTACAAAATCTTGGTTACATCATTCATGTTAAGAATTAAAAATATGTGAGAACAATGTAGAAATACGGGCAAGTTACGAGCGTCCAGAGTAAAAGATTAAATCAGTAATTAAAAAATAAAGTAATTAAAATAAACCGTGGCAGCTAAGAGATGACCAGTCACAACTGACAGCGCCCGTTCACGAACATGACGCATGTATCAGCCATCATTCAACTCAACCATTTTGAAGGGAACTAAACGACCCGACACACCCGCCACCATCAGCGTGACATTTAAGTGAGCATGACATTCACTAAACCACCAGGGTAATTTCGCGTCAATGAAAGATTTAGGTACTCATTAAATGGTGGCTTTACAGTACATGGTACTCACACATGTGCTATGCAATTATATAATACTAAGAGATTGAATCTATACAATGCAAATATATTTTTACAATCTTCTGCAAAGAACAGAGGCAAAAAAAGTGGAGACTAAAATATTTTTTCGGCACTAATGTCGTGATTTCGGAACATCGCTTAAGTACGTTTAATATTAATATTATCATTAGAGTAAACTAATGGAATCCATTTTCCTTTTTAACCGACTTCAAAAACAAGGAGGACGTTCTCAAAAAACCAGTAGATACGTTTTCTTTAAAAAAACCTAAATACCTACAAATGGTAAATTGTTAAAGTATCTGTCAGATTCTGTAGTAGGTAAGTAGAAATCTATGATAATATTGAACCAAGCTCATTTGGCATTAGGTAGTTTTTTTTTCACAGGTACCATGTTTCATCAGTTGTTCGAGGTTATTGCCATCTTTCCTTGCTATATGGCCGAAAAATTCCAAGACTCTACGGAGACAGGTCGTAGAGAGTCTGGTCTTTATTTTGAGCTCTCGTAGGATGGACTCATTGGTGCGGAAGGCAGTCCAGGGTATTTGAAGTAACTTCCTCCAGCACCACATCTCGAAGGCGTCTATACGAGCTCGGTCCGCCTTTCTCAAGGTCCACGTTTCTGCTCCGTATCCGCAAATCGAAAAGACCAGCGTATTGACCAATTTCACTTTGGTCTTCCGCGAAATGTTGCGATCTCTCCATATTTTGTGGAGCTGAGACATAGCATTCTTGGCCATGCCTATGCGTCTACGAATTTCCTTTTCGCAAGATCCTGTGTTGGATATGTTAGAGCCTAGGTAAATAAAGTCGTCGACCGTTTCGAGATTAAGAGCGCCAGTAAGCTCCAATTTATGTGCACGGTCCACCACCATTAGTTTGGTCTTTGCGTGGTTGATTTGTAGGCCCAGCTCCCTGCTGATGCGTTCCATCCTTCCAAGGAGTTCTACCATTTCAGACTCTGAGGATGCTCTGGTTACCGGCAAGGTGGATGGTAAACGACCAAGAGGTCGCAGCCCTTTGCGATGGTCCGACCAGATAAGCTCTGCTCTTGATACAAAATTCCACGATGCGCTTCACTTGGCCAAGAATAGACTGAGATGGCGAAACATAGTCATGAAAAAGATGTTTGCAAGGGTGGATCACTACCCTCAGTAATGAGGAACACGACTTGAGGAGGAGGAGGACCATGTTTCATAAAAGCTTGTTGCTTGCATAGCGTTAAAAAAATCTTCGTTTGTTCAAAACTATTAAATTAGTTAAAAATATTCTTATCAAAAGATTTATAATTATAAGATTAGAAAAAGTTCCTGGGGTTCCCTAGCCTAAACCTAAACTCAGAATAAATAATATTGGTAGAAAACCCAATTTTTTGCTCCGATCAAATTTTTGGAGTCATCACCTTACCTATGTATTTCTTTTTAAAAGCCATCCAGTCAACCCTCTAACAATAAATTTCTGTTATCTGTGCAAAATAAATGTAAGTACGTTGTTCATTAACAACGTACATATTTTACACAAAAAAATACCATTGTGATATTACCCGCATCTGCCATTGCGGATGCGGGTAATATCACAATGGTATTTTTACAAAAGTAGGTAAGTATTTCGTTTTATCTCCACTAATGACAGGTTAGATAATATGTAGGTACTTAATTTATTAAAGCTGCGGGCAGTCAATACACGTAAATGTGTCAAATGTAATTCTTTTTTATGTTTTAAATTATAAGTACTTATCTACTAAATGCTACGCTTTTTTTTACGGATGGGAAGTCATCAAATGACTTCTCCCGCCCTGGGCGGAGCGGGAGGGAGTGTCAGACTTGTACTGACTAAAACCCACCCATGTTCCTTCTTCGCCCTTTGTGTTCCAGGGCCACGGTATCTTTTTCGAACAACCCGCAGCCCTGGCAGGCATCGGCCCTCTCGGACCCTTTCCGATTTGCTGACATCTCCTTGAGGCGCGCGTGGAAAACACGTGCCGTCGGCACGGCCTGTCGTCATAAGACGGACGGACGGTGAGCTGGCCCATTACTCACCGTCCACAGGCCCGCGCCTACGGTGGCCGGGGGCCACTGGTTGCCCCCCGACGACCGGGGCGTCTCCCGCGGCGGCTGGGACGTGAGGTTCTCTCCCTCTCACGTTCCGCCACCTCCTTCGCTAGCATGACTGCTTCGCAGAAGGAGGCGACGGCTTCCCATTCCCTCTCGCTCCGGACCATGGATTGAACCAGGGCCGGACGCGAGAGGTCGCCGCCGCCAATCGCCGCTACGAGGACACGGCGGTGCTCAGCCCAAGCGGGGCAGAGCTCCACGGTGTGCTCCACCGTCTCCTCCGGCCGATCCTCGCAATGGTGCCGATCCTCGCAATGGTGCCGATCCTCGCAATGGTACTAAATGCTACGCTCACGTAAACAATAATAACAAACCACGCATTATGACAGTGACATTTGTCATCCTATATAAGACTGTGACACAAAAGAACTATTTCCTCTACCATCCGGTGAAGATTTTACAGTTGAATACATTTTCCTTTTTAACAGACTTCAAAATCAAGGAGGGTGTTTTTTATTTAAAAAATCAGTAGGTACGTTTGCTATTGTTATTAATTCAAGTGAAGAACTGAGTTCACATTTAGATTAGATTTAAGTACGGACCTACCTAAACCTAATCTCAGAATAAATAAAAATTGGTAGAAAACCCAATTTTTTGCTCGGGTCAGTCTTTTGCAGTCATTACCATTTATTTCTTTTTAAAAGTCAACCAGTCAACCTGTATCAATAAATTTCTGTTATCTGTGAAAAATATGTACGTTGTTAATGGCGGGTGCGGGTAATATCACAATGGTATTTTTACAAAAGTAGGTAAGTAATTCGTTTATCTCTACTAATAACAGATTAGATAATCATTTGCGTTAATTATTACTTAATTTATTAAAGCTGCGGGCTGTCAATACACGTAAATGTGTCAAATATAATACTTTTTTATGATTTCAATTGTAAGTAGGTACTTATCGACTACAAGCCACGCTTAAGTAAACAATAATAACAAACCGCGTACTATGACATTTGCCTTCTCGTAGAAGCTTCTCACATAACTAGTAGTGACATTTGTCATCCTATTTATGACTGTCATACTATAGAAGTATTTTCTCTACTAGCCGGTGAAAAATCTTATTGGAACTCACTTATGCAAGTGAGTGCCGCTAAGATTTCTCAATTGAATACATTTTCCTTTTTAACCGACTTCAAAAACAAAGAGGCGTTTTTTAAAAAAAAAAACAGTAGATTCGTTTGCTATTGTTATATAAAGTAAATAACTGGGTCCGCCTCATGCATTCGTTACCCAGAATAGCCAAAACTTCAACTTTGTGGTTTGAACTTTATACATATACATTAGCTCACCTTTTTCCGATCGCTGATTGTAATAAGTACCTACATATGGTAAATTGTAAGAGTATCCATCAGATCCTGTAGTAGGTAAGTAGAACTTTATGACAAAAATTAAACCAAGCTCGTTTAGCATTACGTAGATATATTTTATCCTCAGGTACCTAAGTTTCATAATACCTTGCTGCTTGGATAGGGTTAAAATAATCTTCGTATGTTCAAATCTATTAAACTAGCTAAACATAATATTCTTACAAAAAGATGTATAATTATATATTATAAGCTTAGAAAAAATTGCTGGGGTTTGCCGAGTACAGACACCTGCAGATCAAGCTACCCGAAACTGTCATTTTTTTCAAGTTGTTAAAAGTCAACCAGTCAACCTGTATCAATAAATTTCTGTTATCTGTGAAAAATATGTACGTTGTTAATGGCGGGTGCGGGTAATATCACAATGGTATTTTTACAAAAGTAGGTAAGTATTTCGTTTTATCTCCACTAATGACAGGTTAGATAATATGTAGGTACTTAATTTATTAAAGCTGTGGGCAGTCAATACACGTAAATGTGTCAAATATAATCCTTTTTTATGATTTCAATTGTAAGTAGGTACTTATCGACTACAAGCCACGCTCAAGTAACCAATTATAACAAACCGCGTACTATGACATTTGTCTTCTTTTAGAAGCTTCTCACATAATTAGTAGTGACATTTGTCATCCTATATAAGACTGTCACACAATAGAAGTATTTTCTCTACTATCCGGTAAGACCTTAAGAAAATAAATCTTACTTATCCTAAACCTAATCTCAGAATAAATAATATTGGTAGAAAACCCAATTTTTTGCTCCGATCAATTTTATGGAGTCATCACCTTACCTATGTATTTCTTTTTAAAAGCCAACCAGTCAACCTATATCAATAAATTTCTGTTATCTGTGCAAAATATGTAAGTACGTTGTTCATTAACAACGTACGTATTTAGCACAAAAATACCATTGTGATATTTATTACCCGCATCTGCCATTGCGGATGCGGGTTATATCACAATGGTATTTTTTATAAAAGTAGGTAAGTATTTCGTTTTATCTCTACTAATAACAGGTTAGCTAATATGTACATTTGCATTAATTATTACTTAATTTATTAAAGCTGCGGGCTGTCAATACACGTAAATGTGCTACTATCCGGTGAAAAATCTTAGTGCCGCTAAGATTTTTTTTTCTTAAGGTCATCTCGCAGGTTGACCTAAGAGTTTTGTTTATTGCCAATGCTGTGGGTACCTCATAAAAAGAGTCTTTATTTAGGGCTTAATTTTATGAAGTAAGCGACAACGGACACCCTACATATCCTACTTCCTACTAATATTATAAATGCGAAAGTTTGCGAGGATGGATGGATGTTTGTTACTCTTTCACGCAAAAACTACTGAATGGATTTGGATGAAATTTGGCACACGGGTAGTTTATAACCTGGATTAACACATAGGATACTTTTTATCCCGATAGTATGTTCCCTTGGGACAATTATCGACCTCCACGCGGGCGACGCCACGGGCATAAGCTAGTAGTTTTTAAACCAAGCGACAAAATATGGATTAGGGCGTGTCGCTGGGGTAGGGTAGTAAGGGATCAAATCTAGACTAGATTATTTATGGACGAAAGTCAAGCGAGCTTAAAGCTATAGGCTCAGCGGCACGGGCTGTCTGGAGCCATGGTTGGGGCGAAGATGCTTAGTATATCGGAACCGTTCTGAACAGACTTTTATACAGTCCACACATACGCATTTATTTTACCTTTCACTGTCCATCACAGTGATCTTTATTTTCGTATAAGAGTGCTAACAGAGGATATCGAGGAGAAGTAAATTAACAGCGAATGCACTGTACGTATCCGTATACAGACATTGCGAGGCATGCGCCGCGAACAACGCACAGCGAATGCCTCGCAAGGTGTGTACCTTTGTATTCGTGGTGAGGCATGTACTACGCACGTGCGAGGGCGAGCCAACGTTTGGCCGCGGCATTGGTTGTGCGCCGTTCGTGGCGCATGCCTCGGAAAGTCTGTATCTACCTTTACTTTGATAAGCTGTCAGTCACGGATTCCACAGTATTCGTAAAGAAAGAAACTCAGGAGCGCGGTAGCATGTGAAAAACGGTACTAAAGTCAGTTGGGTCGTTTTCATTTTGCGGAAATCCGCAGTTCACACCTGTGAGGCACATTGTTGTCCAAAATTAGATGCGTATACGTTACTGGTATGTCATTGTTTGATTTGGTATTTGGCACTTTTTTGCCTACTACTCTGGCAATACGGTTTCGTTCGTAATCCATAATCGGAACTGCTATTATTATAAATTTATGTGAAAGTGAGTCAGCTTGTCCAGCTATCTGTTAGTTTTTCACATCTTATCAGCTGAACGGAGTACATACTTATTTGGCGCATAGGTATTTTTGTTCAAACAGTACGTTTTCATGGTATAACGCCCGACTTAAACGCGTGCGAAGCCAACGCCAAAATCTAGCTATAATATTCATTAGGTTTCGGTCTTATGTGGCCTTTAAATCTCCAACGTCTTGCAGACTATTTTAACAGCTAACATCTATTTAATTAAGGAAATAATAAATCGAGATTTCAGTAGCAAACAACAAGGATGTTGTCGTACTAATGCCATGTGCTGAGCACTTTGTAAACCTTCAGCACTGATTAACTATTCAAGTTATATTTATTTTTTTCTGAAGGAAACCTTTTGTAGTCAGTTGTATTTATGAAAAAATATGCGCGTTTTCTTTGAAACTAAGTGACATATTAATGTCATTGAAATTTAAACATTGTAATTACCTTTAGCCATGCAGTTAGGTGTCGCTTATTGCTTGTGAAAACGATTCGGGATGCTTTGTCTAAAACTGACAGAAAGGAACAAAGTAGGTAGTATTCCAACTTTTGTGAATACATCACGGAGAAAGACGTAGACGTAGACTTATATGAATTCAAATGGCAATTGCAGTCTATATCTACTAGAGTTGTACGTGTACCTAAAGATGACCAATGTCTTACAAAAATATAATTTTAGAAGCTGTATATAGAATTATAAACGATCAATGAAATAAGCATCGCTGTGAATAAAAAGCCACGTTAATGGCACATCTAGTGTATTATTAAATAATACGAGTGTGTAGATACACAGACAGGAAGCCGTTTACCTTCAATAAAAATTCTCGCAATCGCCTAAAGACGAACACTTTTTGTTCATGTTTTTTGTATCAGACGTAATAAAATTGTAACTGCTATTTAAAATAGGCAGACAGATTATGTTATTTTACGTAACGATGGTGATTTTTAAAAATAATAATTCCTGAATTACATTACCAATTTATTTAACCGGTTTTATTACATTTGGCAATCAAAAGTAACTTGTTGGGATTTTCCTTTATTGGTTATTATTTTGTTTTGGATAAAATAAAGTAAAATGAGTATTATACAAATACTGCCTATTATTATAATAGTCATTTTACTTTTTTTTGTTTTTTTTTTTTTTGATAATTACCTTCATGTATGGTAAATTATTAAAGTATCTGTCAGATTCAGTACTAGGTAAGTAAAACCTTTATGATAATTTTGAACCTAGCTTATTTGGCATTAGGTAGCAATTTTTTTCCACAGATAAGTAAGTTTCATAAAACTTAGTTATGTTAAAAAATCTCCTTATATTCAAAACCAATAAGTTATTAGTTAAAATATTCCAATAAAAAGATTCATAATTATAAGCTCAGGAAAAATTGCTGGGTTTTCCACCTAATCTCATAATAATAAAAGATTGGTAGAAAACCCCAATTTTTTGGTCGGATTAGGTTTTTGGAGTCATTATCAGCTACCCTGTTTCTTATAAAAGCCAACTAGTCAACCTATATCAATAAATTACTGTTTCTGTGAAAGATATGTATAAATATTATTAATCGCGTGCGGGTAATATCAGCATGGCATTTTTACACAATTTTAGGTAAGTATTTAGTTTTATCTCCACTAATAACAGGTTAGATAATATTTACATTTGCATTAATTATTACTTAATAGGGATGATGACTGGGTAAAGAAAACGAAATTCTATTTTGTCCGTCAATCAGGTAATACAAAAATATTAGATACGTATTTTTTGTTTTATCAAGTTAACGAAAAAATACTTAGTTAAAACGCATTAAAGTTGGAGAGTGGGGGCTCACTACGTCACAACTAGGTATAAAATGTACTGAGCCGTGACGTCATGCGCCATTTCAACTCAAAATATCTCCGTAATTTTATGATTACATGAAAAAAGAAAAAATACGTGTCAAATACTTTTTAATAATCTACCCGAAAGACAAATAAAAAAAATGAGTCACCATCTCTATTTACAAGAGCTTACTGGCTGTCAATACACGCAAATGTGTCAAATATAATCTTTTTTTGTATAATGTTTTTAATTATAATTATGTACTTACCTACATTTAAAAAAATACGTACCAGTTAACTTAAATTTAACCTTATATTATTCGACAGTTAAGTAGTCATAAAAATATTTATTCTAAGAACTAAAAATGATTTATTTACCAAACCTAACATAACTGAATGCTACAAATGTGAAAAATATTTTTCTTGTTAATTAATTATAAATCTAATCTATGAGATTGTAATCTACCTGCCAAAACTATGTATATTACAACATCTACTACGAGTAATTCTAATTTCACATACTTGCAACACATTACTCAAAAGCTTGGCTGCAGAAGGCAGACTGGCATGGCCTAAAAATCAGACCGTCATCCGTCTGACCTATGCCCTAAACGTGGCATGATGTTTCACTTTTAAAAGTTGTTTTGAATTAGGAACATCCTTTCAATGTCTGTCACGTAGGGCCACACTAGTCAGGCATGTGGCCCGCAAATATAAAATACCGGTTTTACGATTTTTTATGGTTTGTGATCTACAAATAGGTACTGTTGAAGATATTTTTAGGAGCGTTAAATTTAATAGTTATTCGATGACGTAGTAAGTTTAATTTGTTAGTGATTATTCCAATTTTAGTTTTTTATTTGATCACGATCGTTATCGGTTTGTTTATTATCAAGGTCAACCGCAAAATATTGTGGAACTGTAATTTGATCAAAATATTGTCCCTTATTCCTGTCATTGACAGAAAATAACTAGCTCATCAGTATGAGCTGTTCTGTCTGTCAATGTTTTGTCTGTTCTGTCCTGAAAGAACACTTACATACTCATAATGTTGCCTACTTATTGCAACTAAATTAGCAATATCTTATTGTTGTTCTCTGAGTGAATGAAGAATAATAAAGTGGTCTTTCAGTCTAACTGTGTTGGTATTAATTTGACAGGCACAACGCGACGCGACGCGGCACGCGAAAAAAACCTAAGGAGAAAAATTTCTATGAAAACGCGAGCGACTGTTCACAGAGGCGCGACGCGGTATCAACTCGTTGATCGATTGCTTGATCCTGACGCATCGAAAAGAGATAGAAAATTTCGAAATTTGTTGTTAGAGTAAGGCATAAAAATGATTTTTATATATCGTCTCCAATACATTAGCAAGGCCTTTATAGGCAAAACAGGTACTTAATTATAAAAACATATTCAATCTCTCGTTAGCCAGATGGATGAAGGGCTTGATTCAGAAAGCGGTACTCCTGGACACTATCCTAAACTATCACTTTTGGATACGTTAGGATCGAGTAATCGATTCGACGGCGGCGCGCCTGTGTGCGAGATTTCGCGACGCAGCAACACCACTATGCCGCGTCGCGCTGTCGTGTCGCGTCGCGTCGCGCCTGTCTGCGGGAGCCTTTAAGTTGCGATTGTTTAATTATATCATTGCCAACATACTTAAATTAAATAATCATGGTGTCTTTATACCTAATTAAAAAAATAATCATAATCAAAAGGTCTCAAATCTCGTGGTCACGATACAACAGAAATATTTGTTCTGTTTTTCAACAATGGAATAAGTTACCTTCAGTTTAAGTAGGTACTATTTTCGCAACTGCAATATACATTTTTTTTTATTTAGGCGGAAAATAACATTTTTAAGGAAACAAGGCACATGATTTCTAAAATTATTACAGGGAGTTTAATGTTTTTTTCAGTGTTAGAGAACACTGAAAAAACATTGAACTCGGGAAAGATTTTTTGCAAATATATCCCCTAGGTAAATGTGTGTATAGGGGGTTGAAAGTATTCATGTAATTTCTTGCTGTTTGCTGAGTTTTGCTCATAGGGATTCCCATCAGGTACACGGCTTGCCAAACTATAACGCAATACTAGAAGGTCCAGATTATACTCGTTCGTTTTATACGTACACACAGCGTCACACCAAGCTGTAAATATCCAGCATAACCTGACCTAATTTTGTATGAGCTCCCCGTAAAATTTTACAGCTTTGTTTAACAGCTTAATTTGGTTTGATTGGTTGTCGTGCTATGCAAATAGACCTGATACTGATCGCGACTATAAGATTATTATAATGTCTTTCGTCGCAATCGTACAAAGATCATTTATTCGCAGGATTCATAATTTTCTACTAGTGTGTCCAATCGCTAATTCCCATGTGATCATTAGTTTTAGTTTATTGTCTTTGCAGAAGGTTGTTTGCTTTGTTTATTCATGGTTTCTATACTTACTCTTCCGTCAATTTTCTAGATTTCAAATGTCATTTGATCTATTTGGTTGGATTGGATCCAACCGAAGAACTATCTACGTGGGGTCTTAAAATGAAATATTTTGTTGGCACCAAGCAGATAGATTCTTATTTTAAATGGCATAAATTCTTGCACTCGCAATATTTAAAAGTGGAATGCGGACTCTAGGTAGGTATTAATTTCGCTTAGAAAGTTATAGCGCTAAAAAAAGTGAGTCTTTATGAATGCCAACATTATCTTTTTAATATTTTCCCTTCACAAGGAAATAGTCATTTAGTCACATTCAGTAGATGTCTTTTTGCAATAAGCGAAGGGACAAAAGTCTTTTTTTTATTATCAAATCAATGAACAAACCACAATAATTGGAACGTTTGAATATTTCACAGTTTTATTACCTACTTACATTCTTAGCGCCATACTGTAGGTACCAAAGTTTTACATAATTAACGAATTTTTTCATTCTCCTTTTTACCTATATTTTTCATCTAAATATATAACATATTTTGCGCCTGTCGTGTTTTCATAACCCAGGCAAGTTACAACAATACAGTCAGTAATTAGGTAAGATCTAGAATGCTTCCCTGTGCTACAAAGCCATGATTAAAACCAGCCATGTACCTAACTATTTATAGCCTACCAACAAATTACCATACCTACACAACCATCAGATCGCAATATCGGAAGTCTATCATTAACTTATGAAGCGGTCTGCAAGTGCTAATAACTAAACGACCATGTTGGCATTTCCTTCATAAAAACAAAAGAGAATAGAATTCCGACAATGCTAAAAAACAGTAAACATTTTAAACTGGCCACATTGTCATTATTCTATTCTTAAAAAAAAAAGAAACTGAATTCTTAATTTAAATGAAACCATACATTCGGTCTCAGACTTCCTAATTGTTACATTTATAATGCAGTTAGGCTGTAGACATTTTAATTGTTTTAGGCACCTAAGTATATTATCTTACAAACTTTAGTTACTCAATAATCAGGCTACACTCCGCTTTAAAAACTAATGTTTGTTTAGATTAAACCTATTAATAAACATTAGAAAATTCCACATTTCGATACAATTTGTTGAAATAAGATTTGACCAAAATGCTTTTTACCGTTGAGATAATATGTGTAACTGAAAGATATTTATTATGAAAACCCTGTCAAATCGTTATAATAAGAAAGAGTTCTTGAATCTTGAAACATGCTAGAAGATCATTCTAGAAAACAAAATCTAACATTTACAAAACAAAAACCGATTTTAATTAGCGTTAAAAGTTAATTACAACTCATCTGAATTAAGAAGACCTTGAAATGCAAATCACAAGAAGTATTTTACTGTATTACCTACATTAATTAACTTAATTCATAGCATTATTCGTATTATGCATTCTGTGGTCTTCTACAAGGTGTTGTTTGCATCCTCGTCAAAATTCAGGAGATTGTCATAAAAGACATAAATAATCAGTTTAAATTACGGTACCTAGTCAATTATTGATAAGCGATTTTTTTGGCTGTTTAACATTGTTACTATTTCGGAATAACCCCCTTAACGTGGTTTAGGGAATAAGAAAATATCGAATAAACTTTGAGATTGTTTGTATGTATGAAAGCGCGGTTATAGGGCGAGGATCAGACAGGCCGCGTTCAAAACACGGGTGGTACACACTTACCGATAATCGTAAATAAGCTAAATCACATTTCCATTTTATTATTGATTCGGCACGAGAATCATTAGCATAGTTACCTCCTTGAATTTTACGAGGATGCAAAACAACACCTTGTTTAAGTGAAAGAGTACACCAATGTTATATCTCTGGTTATCCATTATTTATATAGATCCTAAATATATAAATAAACAACCTATTCGAACCAGTCTATGCGCACAATATACCTAAGAAGAAATATCAGAAAGTATACCTGTCTAGTAACAGTAAGTAATATAATAAAGTCAGGTGAAGGGAAACAAAGTAATAGGGTCTCGGCCGTGTAGTACCGGCCCTTTGATATTCACACAGCCAGCTATATGATACTTATACAACCGCTATACTGAGAGACTTCAGAAAATTACACACTTGCCGCAAAGAGGTCGCGTTAGAGAGAAATACGCCATTGTACAGGGATTACGGTGGCTCGTGATTTTATTCCGTTTCTTGCAAGGAAAAGGCTAACTAAAAATTCCTTGTGACGTGTACCTAGTTTGATGACGTAAGTTAACTGCTATTTCTATGAGGAAGTTTATTTCTCATCTTCAAAAACAAATCCTGAGGTCCAGTCACTAAAATCAATGCTAGACGCTGACATTTATCTAGCCAAACCAACCGATGTTCAATACTAGATTATATCTCTAATTTATTCAAAATTCACGCACTCGATAAATTGTTAGTAGGTACTCTGTAATGTTAAATATATGCTTTTGCGACGATAATACGATAGGATTGCAGAATCCTGCAAATACGAGCAGGTGTAGTTATTTATTTATGCGCATATTGCAATAAAAACATCAAAATTGACGATAATACTTACAAAGTATCTTCACACATTATCAAAATAATTATGTCTGAGTTCCTCTATGGTTTCTTTGTTTATATCAAGTTACTCTAAGTTCGGAACACCGGTAAAGCTCTTGCTTGTAATTAACGTTGAGATTTTAGTATTATTTCAAACGTGATACGATGCGTTTTACAATAATCAACATAAAGTCCTTAGAGACTTGGATGCCGGTCCAAGTCCTGAAGATGCTGTAAAATGGACTACATTTACAAACGAGTAAATAAAATTTCAGGGGTGTTTCATAGATACAACAAGAATTCGTGTGCAGTTTTCAGTTCTGTGTTCAGATAAGTTGTGTAGTTAAAAAGATTTATCATCCTACTAACCTACTTCTATACATACAGGGTGTAAATCACCTCATCACGAAGCCGTCAACCAAGCATTCTGCACATGAAACTAAGTAACTTTACGCAAAAATTATTGCTGGGAAACGACTTTTTTTTGGGGGGGGTAAAATCATGTTTTGTGGTAGAACTCAATATAACACACTCAAAACATTGTGCTGGTGGACGGATTGAATAGTACGGGGGTCGTGGAGGTGTTTAAAGAAAAAATCTTACATTAAAAACTTGTATTTAAAAAAATACTTGTCAATAAGTTGGAACTTTGACCCCTAATATCTCCGTAACTAGAAGGTTCCCAGGTATGGTGTAGAACAAAAAAATGATCGCAATGACAGGGAGAACCAGTGCCTTTCGGCTTCGTTAAGAGGTGTTTTACACCCTTTATAAATGCGAAAGTTTGTGAGGATGAAAGTTTCTTATTTTTTCCCGGAAAAACTGCTGAACGGATTCGAATGAGGTAAACAGATAGTTTATAACCTGGTTTAATTCATAGATAAGATACTTTTATCCCGGCAGCATGACCCCGTGGGACAATTACCAAACTACACGCGGATAAAGCCGCGGGTAAAACTAGTTTTGCAAAGGCTTTTGCTACTTTCCGCTCCATGGTTTGATTCGAAGATTGTTATGTGTTATATGGTGGTCGTATGTTAGGTAGCAGTAAGCAGGTGCGTATTAAATGTTTCACTGAATCTAATTAGTACTCGTATTTGTAATAACTACTAATTAATAGCGGAAACTTTATGATTACGCATGCAGATTCCTGCCAAGTTCTGATAAACTATTACTATTTTATTATGCAGATTCCTGCCAAGTACCTAATGATAAACTATTTATTGATGATGAAGTAGTGCCCATTGCATCCAGTCTTACCAAGGGGTTTCGTATTACCCAGTTACTGGATTGTATAGGTCAGATAGGCAGTCGCTTCATGTAAAATACTGGTACTCAGCTGCATCTGGTTAGACTGGAAGCCGAACCCAAGATAGTTTGGGAAAAGGCAAGGCAGATGATGATGACTATGACCCTGTGAATCTTACCTGTGAATTTTCTATGTACCTATCCTCTATAAAAACACTTCTAAAAAACTTTTTATATGATTTCTTTATATAACGAACTATAAATACCTTTTTTTGTGGAACTAACGGTAAAAAAATCAGTTGACAGTTTCGCACGTGCAATTTTAAAGTGCTAGACGCATTTAAGCGAAACTTTCACCGATTGGCCGGGAAGTGACAGTGTGCTGTGAAATTATTATATTACGTAATGAATGCCAAAAACAGACGTAGTAGAGATGACCTCATTCCACCGGCCACCTTCTGCTATCGGACATTTAGACGCACTGTAAGTTACCGTCCCTTACTTATTGCTATTCCACCAATTTGCACTAAGTGTTTTCAAACATCTTTCATAATGCGCACAGCAAAGGAGTGGAACTCTCTGCCTGCGTCTGTGTTTTAAACGCTTGAAACCCTAATGTAATCAAAGTTAGAGTGAACAGGCTTCTTCTGGTTAAGCTCGTATCATCTGCATCGTCGAGATTGTCTCTGTCATCTCTGACCTAGACTAGAGACAAGAGAAAACCAAAAAAAAAATACAAGAAATAAGGATTAGAAGTTGGAACCTAACACTATGTAGTACGACACTTTAATACTATGATGGCTGTCAAAGTGCCCATAAAGAAGCCGAAAGGCACTTCTTATCCTCGTCATTGGAGAGTTTTTTTTTTGTTCTGGTCCATACCTTCTAGCTCTAAAGCTGCTCTAAAGCAGTTGGAAGCTTCTAGTTATGCAGATATTGCGGAACAGAGTTCCAACTTTTTCACAAGTATTTTTTTAAATACAAGTAATGTAATATCTTTACTTTAAATACCTCCACAACTACTGTATTATTCAATACATCCATCAACACAGCAGTGTTTTGAGTGCATTATATTGTGACCTACAGTAAAACGTGATTTTTCATCCCAAAATAAAAGGTGTTTCCCAGCAGTAATTTTTGCGTAGAGTTACTTATTTTGATGTACGGAATGCTTAGTTCACTGCTTGATGGGGGTCCACCCTGTATAAATGTACATTGCTCATTCGTATAGGTCCTGCAAAATGTTTATTTTTTGTAGATACATTTTTTTTGTGTCTGATCTCTCTCTCGGGATTCCCACAGCTGGGAAACAGATTCCTTTCAGTGAGATGGAGTGGTCTGTAATCAACCAGACCCAGTGCAGAATGCGGAATTCGGCCAGGAGGACTACTATGTTAATTTATCTATTTTGTGCCGTGTGTGCAAGTCCACACTAGGCTTTTACATATTTTTTCTCTTTTGATACTTTTTGTCTATGTTTTTGATACCGATTGTTTATGATTTTTTGATTGACTGAATACACTTTTGTTTTCTCTACCAAGAACCAGCGCATTTTTATTTGGTAGTTAATATTTGGTCCTTCTACGGAAAGATGGAAACACGTCTAGCAAGTTCCAAACGCGCAAAAGTCGCCGCGCAGTGTGCAGGAGACGGCACCCAAACTGCGGCGAGGGAGACTGCCCCGCCCGCGTTACAGAGCGCGGACCTGCCCCCTCAAGCCGCATTTCCGGCGCCTTCCCGCCCGACCAGCGCTGCCACCTCACGCTCATCCGCCACCATCGTGGCGCGTCAGCTGGCGGCACAGGCGCAGCACGCGCGCCACCTGGCTGATTTACAAAAAGCTGTAGAGCAAAAAGCTCTAGAACGAGAGCAAAAAGCTCTAGAACGAGAGCGCCAGGTCGCTGAGCTTCAATTACAAGCTGAACTCGCCGCCATAGAGGTGGACGCCAGCCAGCACGGCAGCCGCAGCATGCGTAGCTGCGCTAGTATTCAAGATTGGGTAAAAAATGTAGTACCTAATCCCGATGAGCAAGATTTTTTTAAGTGCCAACCCACATTTCAGGTACAGCGATACAGCCCAGTGTGAGACACCGGGCATGAGAGCGTCCCACAGCGAAAACGCTGTCGCGACTACGCACGCTCTCAACCAAGATCGTAATGAAGATGGAGGAGTGACTCGCTTAATCAATTCGCTCGGAATACTAATAAACAAAGTTAACAAGCAAACTGTTACGAAGACTGACTTGCCTACGTTCGACGGCAAGTCCTATTTAGATTGGCTAGCTTTAAAACGTGCGTACGAAAATACAGCTCAAAATGTTTCGGCAACCGATAATTTAGCGAGGCTGTCGCGCGCCCTGTGCGGAGCGGCGCGCGACGCAGTGGCAGGCCTGCTGGCGTCAGCGCGTGCCCCCGGTGTGGTGCTCGATGCGCTCGACGCACAGTGGAACGAATGTATGGGAGCGGTTGGACGTAGACATGTCCGAAAAAAAAGAGTAAAATTATGCCAAACTAATGATGCCATCTTATTCGATTACTTAATGCCTTCATAACTTGTGGTGATGAATTTCTTCATAACTCCCATATTTCGGGAGTAATTTGAGAAAATGTGAAATTTTACTATGAAAATGAGTGTATCGAGCTCTCTCCCTCCTGATTCCGGGCTTGTTTCAAGTAGCGGTCTCTAATATCATAATGCTAATACTAAGAGCTATATTTAATACTAAGACACATAGTGCGCCAAATGTGCACTTTCTGGGATAAAGAGTGATGTTTATTTTATAACACAATTTTTTTATTTTTTGTTTATTTTGTTGATTAAAACCGTTTTTCTAAAGGTTTACCTTATTACAATAACATTTCTGAGCAGCCAATTAGAGAAGATATAAGCTAATTAGGATATATAATTAGGGACTTAAGGTTTACATATAAAACTGATGCACTAATGATTACTGATAAGAACATTGCTATTATTTAATTACTAAATGGCTCTTAATACACTAATTTAGCATGCATCATTTACTAATTATCACAATAACTAATTACCTTGCAATATTTAACAAAGGATACCTGGGATACCTGGATTTTATATAAATAGGTCACTATTAGTAACTTTAAAATCAGTGTTGATTTACACCTCGTTGTATCCAAGCTAATCTCGCAATGTATTTTCCAAATTTTAATACAAATCTTGATATTCACGTTGCTTTATGCGCACGCGCACATAAAGATTTACGCGACTTTAACTATTTGTTCAGTGTTTTAAAAGATAACAGTTGTGTTCAGTTATGTGAAAGTGCTGAAACAAGTTTAAAAGACTGGTGTCGTCGATTTTGCTACCGCATTTATGCAAAATGGACACAGTCTGGAAGAAGCACAGATAAGTTTCGGAAGAAACATGAGATTTGGCTACAGGCTGCAATTCAATGGCCGGAATTACAGAATGAAAATATGGAACCTTCTACAGAAAATATAAGTGACGTCATCGAGCCCATAATTTCTCCTGCTAAATCTAATGCTTCAACTTGTACACATCCTAGTCCTCGTAAATCTTTTGAGGACCTTAGTAACCGGCAAAAAAGAAGACGCACTGAAGATAGTCTTTCATGCAGCAGTAGCAGCGCTGAAATTATGTTTTCGGCCGAAAGGGCGCTTCAAAAGGCAGGACAAAGCGATACAGCTTATGTTATGAAATACTTGACGGAGAATCCAGAAGAGGCCTCAAAAATCAAAGCCTTCATTGAAGGTAAATCAATTCAGGTACGGGAAATATCCCCTTTGAAGGCATTGGCTCTTTATGTATCGATGAACTTATCGAAATGGCGCTATAACACTCTTCGGGATTTCAACACTCAAGAAGGAGCTCTTCAATACCCGAGTTACTACATGTTGGTTAAAGAAAAAATTAAGTGCTATCCGGCCAAAGAAGATCTCACAGTTACAGAGAGCTCTGCAAAAATCAAATTACAAGCCTTGATGGATTTAACCTCAAGAAGACTTATTAGGTCGTTAGAAACCCCTGTTGATCCCAATCAACAGCTCGTATTGACCAGCAAATGGGGTTTTGACGGATCATCTAGCCAAAGCATTTATCATCAAAGGACGAGTGAAGATGAGCAAATCGATCTTGCTAGTAATTTTATGATTAGTCTTGTACCACTGCGGCTCGTCTCAAAAGGTGTAACAATTTGGGAAAACGAGCGACCATCTTCCACTTCATTTTGCCGGCCAATATTGTTTAAGTTTATAAAGGAAACCAAAGAAAATGTGCAGAGAGAGATGGCTGAAATCGAAGCAGAGATTGAAGCCTTAACTCCATCCACCATCACTGATGGAATTAGTGTCAAACACCAACTGCTGTTGACAATGATTGATGGTAAAATTCATTCCATTATATCCAATACAGCAGCTTCAGTGTGTGACATATGCAAGGCTTGTCCTAAAGAAATGAATAATTTAGAGTTAATCAAAGATAAACACGCAAACGAGGACATGTATAAATATAGCTTAAGCACCCTTCACGCTTGGATTCGCTCAATGGAATGCTTATTACACATTTCCTACAAATTAGACATAAAATCATGGCAAGTAAGGGGTGATATAGCAAAAAGGCAAGTTGATGACAGGAAGAAAAGAGTTCAAGAGGCTGTAAGAAGAGAAACGGGCTTACTTCTCGATGTTGTGAAACAAGGCAGTGGATCCACCAACAATGGCAACTCGGCAAGGAGATTTTTTGAAAACTACACTAAATCTGCTGAACTGACCGGAATAGATGCTATGCTTTTAAGAAAAATCTGTGTGATCTTGCAGTGTATTTCATCAGGAGAGAAGATCAACGTAACTAAATTCCGAGAGTTCTGCTTTGATACTGCTAAGCTTTACGTGGAGTTATACCCATGGTATTATATGCCTTCTTCACTTCATAAAATTTTAATGCATGGGCCAGACATAGTTCAGAACATGTCAATTGTGCCCATTGGTTTTCTATCCGAAGAGGCATCTGAGGCTAGAAATAAAGATTTTAGAAAATATAGAGAGGGGCATTCTCGAAAGCATAGCAGTATCTCATGCAATGAAGATATTATGCACAATCTTTTACTGTCTTCTGATCCACTTGTTACAAGTATCCGTCCAAAAGGAAATAAGTTTGTAAAAAAATCTTCTTTTAAGGAATTTTATGAGCTTACGGATTCTGAGAAAAGTGATATCGAATTTGTTAACATAAATGATTTAGCGGACATCGATTCTGAATTTGAATTAATTGATGATGATGATGATGACGAAGATAATTAAATGATGTTATTGTTTTAAAATGTGTAACTTAGTAAATTAGAGCTTACATCTTAATTATTTATTGTACTTTTAATGAAACTAGGTAATTTATTATCAACTTACTTAAAAGTCATACTCTCATCAGTTCTTGTGAATATTTTTGTTAATATATATTTCTGTATATATATAATATATTTATAGACCTCTTAATAAGTCTGTCTGCGGTTTAAAGTAAATACAAATGGGGAAAAAACGTTTTTTTTTTTTAAATTTTCATTTCCTTTTATCCCAGAAAGTGCACATTTGGCGCACTATGTGTCTTAGTATTAAATATAGCTCTTAGTAATAGCATTATGATATTAGAGACCGCTACTTGAAACAAGCCCGGAATCAGGAGGGAGAGAGCTCGATACACTCATTTTCATAGTAAAATTTCACATTTTCTCAAATTACTCCCGAAATATGGGAGTTATGAAGAAATTCATCACCACAATTTATGAAGGCATTAAGTAATCGAATAAGATGGCATCATTAGTTTGGCATAATTTTACTCTTTTTTTTCGGACATGTCTACGTCCAACCGCTCCCATACATTCGTTCCACTGTGCGACGCGCGCTATGTCCGCCCCGAGCTCGTCGTGATGCATGAAGTGTCTGTGATACGTGCGCTGCCTAAGGTAAGCTACGATAGCAAAGATATTGTAATTTTTGCCAGCCGAGTTCGAAACTGTGTGGAAGTAATCCGCTTGTTAAATCAGCCGGACTATTTACGCTCGCCCGAGCTGTTTCAGGCACTATGGAGCAAGCTGCCACCGCTATTGCGACCACGGTGGTTGGATCACGCTCATTTGTGCGATGGCAGCGTGTCTAAAATCGAAATGTTTGCCGATTTCCTCTCTCGGGAAGCTAACTTGCAGTGTAGGTTCGGTGGTGTCATCGACTGCTCGGTGCCTACTCTGGCACGTCCTAACACTGAAAACAGAGGCTTCAGGGATAGGGTGAACGTTGTAGCTGAAACGAATCATCAAAATTGTAGGATTTCAGCAGAAAAATTATCGACGACAAATAATATTTGTCCGTTGTGTCAACAAAAACATGAATTGAAGTTTTGTGACAGGTTTGTCAAAATGACAGTAAATGATCGTTGGCAATTTATTAAGAAAAATAAAATATGTCATAGATGTTTAAAGAAAGGTTGGCACAAAAATAAAACCTCTTGTATTAAAAGAATGTGTTCGGTAGAAGGTTGTGACATGCGTCACCATGCTTTATTACACGGGTCGAATTTTGAGCGTGCAGTCACCGCGCACGTGGACGTGGAAGACGACGCTGAACCCGAGCCATCGACATCCAGTGCGGCCGCACCCCCGACGTGCAGCACGCCGATGCCGTGTAGCGCGCCCGCAGCCTCTGACGAGACCGGCGCGCCATCGTCTGACGATTCTGATCGCGATGTCCTGGCTCATGCATCCTCCTTGTCAGCCGCGGAACCTGCACTTCGGCCGTTGTTGAAAATAGTTGGCGTGACCGTTACTGGACCTTCTGGTAGCGTTGATACGTACGCTTTGCTGGACGACGGTTCCACAGGCACTTTTATAGATTCTAAGCTGGCGGCTCAAATTGGTTGCAAGGGCCAAGAAAAACTCATCCATTTGGACTGTGTCGGCGGTCTAGGTATGGATGTCAAAATTCAGTACGTAGATTTCAGTTTAAAAGGCCGTTATTCGAATGAAATTCATTCCGTTAAGCGAGCCAGGTCGATGAGCGGCTTGGGCGCTGCGCGACAGTCAGCGCATCTTGAAAGTGTGCGTAAGTATGCGTACCTGGCAGACATTTCAAATGAATTCTGCTACGAAGACGTTAAGCCCATGTTGATTATAGGTATCGACAACTGGCACTTATCTCTCGCTAAAGCTACGCGCAAAGGAACCAAGACACAACCCGTAGCTATTTTAACTGCTTTAGGCTGGGTTTTGTATGGTTTCGGTTGCAGCAAAACTAAATTGGTTGACGTTATCAACCACGCCACGGTTAGCGAACCTGATATAGAAAACGATCAGTTGATTCTGGAAGGTCTTATTAGGGAACAGTTTAAAATTGATTCAATCGGCATCTCTAAACAGGAAGCTCGTAGTGCCGATGACGAACGCGCCGTGCAAGTTCTCGAGCGCACCGCGCGCCGCTTGCCCTGTGGCCGCTTTGAAGTAGGCCTATTGTGGAAGGCTGATAAACTGGATATTCCCGATAGTTACAAGTTAGCTGTGTCTAGGTTTCTTAGCTTAGAAAAAAAAATGGTGAAGGATCCCGATTATGCTGAACGGTATCGTCGGAATATACATGATATGCTGTCAAAGGGATATGCTGAACCCCCTACTAGGTATTCTGATGCGCTTCCGTGAGGGCAAAGTCGCTCTAACAGCTGACATTCGTGAAATGTTCCCTCAAATCAAAGTAATTGAAAATGATAGGGATGCTCAAAGATTTCTGTGGCGCGACGATCCGAATGAGCCTATACGTACATACCGCATGTCATCCATGATTTTCGGCGCTGCGTCCAGCCCCTTTACTGCTATCCACATCAAAAACAAAAATGCATTAGAGTGGCAGGATACATACCCCGATGCAGCTCGAGTAATTATACACGATCACTACATGGACGACTGCATCACTAGTTTAGACAACGTTCATGAAGCAGCCAAGCTGGCTGCGAACATTTACAACGTACATTCTTATGCTGGCTTTGAGATGCGAGGCTGGATGTCAAACGATCTCGAGGCGCTCTCGTTGTTACCCAAAAAGTCTTTGCTAGAGGCGCCCGTTGTGAATGACGTAGATTTAGGTCACCTGGCTAATCATGTCCGCACGCTTGGCCTTATCTGGCAACCCGCCTGTGACGTGATTGGTTTTAACACGGGAGTCCATAAGGGTGTGTTGCCACAGAAGCTCACCAAGCGAGAGGTGTTAGCCCAAGTGATGCGAGTCTATGATCCTCTTGGAATCATTGCGCCAATCGTTGTTCGAGGCCGCATCATGTTTCAAGACGCTTGGCGTAAGGGTTTGGAATGGGATGAGGAGCTCTCTCAAGGTGACGAAGCTGCGTGGAAGTCGTGGTTTCAGGATTTATCTTTGGTTTCTATTTTACGAATTCCACGTCGCTATAACTTGTATGATTTCAAGCTAGCTAGCTGCGAACTTCATGTTTTTTCGGATGCAAGTGAGTCTGCCTTTGCTGCTGTCGCTTATTGGCGGTTTTTGTATGATAGTGGTGAAGTTAGACTCTCTCTTATCTGCAGCAAAGCTCGCGTATCACCCCTTAAGCCTGTCTCAATTCCCCGATTAGAGATACAAGGTGCTCTGATGGCTGCTCGTCTTGCTACGTCTATATGCGATTCCCACCGACTCAAACCGACGAGACGCGTTTTCTGGTGTGACTCTATGACGACCTTAGGTTGGATTCGCAGTGACGCTCGCACTCTTAAGCCTTTCGTGTCTCATAGAGTAGGTGAGATACTGGAGCTGACGACCGTCAGTGAATGGCATTGGATTCCAAGTGTTTTAAACGTGGCAGATGATGCAACTCGGGTCAAACGATTTAAATTAACTCCAGAATCTCGTTGGATCTCAGGTCCTGCCTTCTTGTTTTCCTCTAACTGGCCCACTGAACCCTTAATCGATGTCAGTGGACTAGGTTGCGAAGAATATAAACATGTTCATCTTATCACTGATACTGACCTGCCCGCACCAGTCTCTGCGGATCCGCTGCGTTTCAGCTCATGGTTGAGAATGGTGCGAGCAACAGCAAAAGCGCATAAATTCATTTTTTTTCTGCGTATGCGTAGTCTACAAAGACGAGGCGTTGTTGCCAATTTAACTCGTCTTGAAGGAAGTTTATGTACATTTATTCCCTCTTGCACATCCTCTCCTAATGTCCCCAATAACGTCAATGTATCAGCGAGAATAACAGCAAATGATTTACGCCTGGCTGAAACCCACATCTTATGGCAGTCTCAGCTCGATTCCTTTAAAGAAGATTTTTTGCGAATTAAGAACCAACAGCCGTTGCCTAGTAATAGCCGCCTGTTCAAGCTGTCGCCATTCATTGATGATAATAATCAGCTGCGAATGTCAAGCCGCATTGTTGCCGCCTCAGCCGTTACAGACGACGTTAAGCGTCCATTAATTTTGTATGGAAAACACCCGGCAGTTCGTCTTTTGATTCATAGATATCATCAGAAGGCCGCGCATTCACACCTAGATTTGGTAATCAACGAGCTTCACCAACGTTACTGGATTATTGGACTCAGAAACGCTGCTCGATTCGTAGCCCATACCTGTCAGCTGTGCAAATTGCGACGTGCTAGACCGTTCCAACCACCTATGGGAAATCTGCCAGAAGCTCGCTTAGCTCATCATCAAAGAGCCTTCTCATTCACTGGTCTCGATTATTTTGGGCCCGTTTATGTCACGGTTGGCAGAAGAAAGGAGAAGCGCTACGTAGCCTTATTCACATGCTTGGTCGTCCGCGCCGTACATTTGGATCTGGTGCACAGCTTATCGACTGACTCAGCAATCATGTGCCTACGCCGCTTCGTGTCACTCCGAGGAACCCCATTGGAGATTTGGTCCGACAACGGAACTGCCTTTGTTGGGGCCAGCCGGGAACTGCGAGAGTTATACGGTGATGCTGTTGAAGACTACGCTGCCAACGAGTCTATAAACTGGCGTTTCATACCGCCCTCGGCACCATTTATGGGTGGAGCTTGGGAGCGCCTTATCCGAAGTGTCAAGGGAGCGTTGAAAGTGTCACTCCATGAGCGGACTCCCTCTGATGAAGTACTAAGAACTATGTTAGCTGAAGCTGAAGCCTTGGTAAATTCACGGCCACTAACCGTTATCTCACTCGATGCTAATGCTGAAAAAGCACTAACCCCAGCTCACTTTCTCCTAAATGGATCACCAGGACGTCCCATTCCAGCCACTCTACAGGACTCTGATCTCTCGAGCAGAAGTCATTGGCGGAGGGCACTCAGACTAGCTGATCATTTCTGGCAGCGATGGGTTAGAGAGTACCTGCCTTCGCTGTCACCCAGAAGGGGTGGAGGCAGCGCACCGTCAATAGTGGTGGGAGATGTGGTCGTGATATGCGACTCAAATTTACCGCGGGGCTCATGGCCCAAAGGCCGAGTCGCGAAGTTGTTCCCCGGCAGAGATGGAATAGTACGGGTGGCCGATGTTGCCACTGAAGCCGGCACATTCAGGAGGCCCCTCCAAAAGCTTATTAAGCAGCCCATTTCATAAAAAAAGGGGAGAATGTGCAAGTCCACACTAGGCTTTTACATATTTTTTCTCTTTTGATACTTTTTGTCTATGTTTTTGATACCGATTGTTTATGATTTTTTGATTGACTGAATACACTTTTGTTTTCTCTACCAAGAACCAGCGCATTTTTACTTGGTAATTAATACCGTGTGAGACACTTTTTTAAATGTGCGATCCACACACACATTAAAATAGGTAAGTAGACCCTTTCATAACGGTACCTACAATTTTAGTGTCGAAACCCGCTACTTTCAACAACCCATATGGTGACATATGTACACCATAGAGAACTAAGAAAAGTAGATTATGTTGGTACAGTAACCTTCCCACGCACGTTGCTAAAGCCTACAGAAGTTAATTAAAAACAAGAATACTTGTCGCCGATAAACTAGTTACCTGACACTTATGCCCTACTTCATAAGTATTTAGGAGCTTGAATTATGGATTTGTGTTCGCAAAATTTTGTACATAAATATATCAGTCATGCTCATCAGTTATTTTAAGAACAAATGGCGAATAATGTTGGTCTTTTGAATCAAAATGTACCCAAAAGATCTGAATATTTGTTTGCTATTCTACAATACTACTATTTATAAAAAAATGTATTTTTTAAATAATTTAATGAATCTTTACGAACGAACAATGTAAGTACATTTATACATGGTGTAAAAGGACCCCCATCAAGCCGTGAACTAAGCAATATGTTCAATCAAACTAAGTAACACTGCGCAGAAATTATTGCTGGGAAACATCTTTCCCTTTTGTATGAAAAATCACGTTTTACGGTAACACTCAATGTAACGCACTCAAAAGATTGTGCTGATGGATGCATTGAATGGTACAGGGTATGGAGGTATTTAAAAGTAAAGATAACATTTATTATTGTATTTCAAATAGCTTCTGAAAAATTTGGATCTTTGTCATTCAATGCAGCGTGTACCAAATCTTCCACATTTGGGTCGAATGCATAAAGAACTTTTGCATAATTGCAGTTATATTATGTTTTAATAATAGACATGCGGTGTACCCAAACCTTATTTCTTTTTGCAATTACCTACGATGGTGGTTCATTAGAAAAAGTGGTTCAGTTTGATGATTTGTATCACACCTTGAAATAAGACCATACCTTTTTGGTACAGGATGTATATCGCCACTAAAATGTATGATCTAGTACAAAAAAAAAACGCAATGACGGAAAGAATACGTGCCTCTTAGCTTCGTTAAGGGTGTTTCTACAACCGTCATATGTTCGAGAAATGTATGGAGCCTGGGCCAGCACAATGTACACTATATGTAAATATTGCTAGATAATACAGTAACCGTTTTTTATCGTCGATTTTCTTTAATTTCACTTCGTTTCAACGTTCAGTCAAATCCAAAGAAAGCAAAACACCATAAAAATTAAACACGGTGGATCAGATCAGCACGTGGTCAGCAGGCGAAAAATGTCATTTTGACAATGACATTTGATTGACGTGTCCAAACTCAAAGCAAAGAAAGACTCAAATACGGCACTTCTTGAAACTTTCAAAGTCGTCAAACGTCAAACAACTGTCATGGCTGCCCTAAAAAGGGTTATCGTAGTAAAAAACTTTTTAAATGATAATTATTAAACGACTGTACCCTTCTTCAAATTAATTTGTTAGTATTTTTATGAAATCCTCCTATTTTTTTCCTATTTATCTATCTAGTGTTCATAGTGGTAGCCCAAAATCAAATATCTCCTTTTACTGACAAGACTGCAGTGCACAATGCACCAACCAACCTACATCTCCGTTTTAACTTTCATAAAAGAAAGCAATTCGCTCGAAATGGTTGTTACGCAAATCAGTTGCATACGACTCTTGGCGGTTCAACATTAGAGGACAATGACCCCGTGATAACAATGAAAATTAAAAGTTTTCTTTAAATAATAACTGTAAGTACATATAATAGGAATGAGTAGGTCAGTATAATAAACTTGTTCTTTGTTCTATTATGTATTCTAATTGCTTATTAGCGTGTAGATACATAAAGAGCTCTTATTACTGTCAGTTTCTTGTACTTAAAGTTATAATGTTATGATATAATCGCAAGATTCCGAGGTCAAGCTTTATGACGTCGAAAACTGGCGTTTTGTTGATAATTCAGAGTTTGTGATTGTTTGCCTTTTATTTACATAGCGTCATTTTTAATATCTTTGTTAAAAACTTAATTGCTTACCTATGTATTTTAAAATTACAGATAAGCTTTTATTTTTATATAAAAAAAAAATAAACGTATTTGCTTTTTCTTTTAGTTTGAATTCCAACATCAGAAAATTAATTAGAGCAATCCAAATATTAACGCACCAATAATTAATTTGCAACTTCAACCTTCCTATATTTTTTCTAAAACATCATTTTATTTTGCTCGTTTCGCACAAAAATTGCGAATTTCACCTTGTAGTTACTAAATTAACTATTCTAACTATTAATTCATTTGATCGACCTTTCAAGATAAGTTTAAGGTGAATCGCCCACTTACTTGTAACAGATGAGAAGCACTACATTCTTTAAAAGCTAATGGAAAACACTTAGTGCAAAACTAGACCGTTAATGCTTCATTAACTTTAATGAACATTTGCGAGTGCGACCTTATATTTTTTTTTTTCTTAAGTTAAAAAACTGTCTTAATGTTGCTTATAGTTTTCTTAAAAGAAAGTATGGACTTACTTTTTAGTTGTTTTCCTTCAGGTGTGCACCGGATAGAATTTATCAAGCAATCCACATAATTCCTAACTAGTCTTTTACTAGAGAAAATCGCGTCAACGTCCAAATAGTCGTACCTCGAATCGTATTTCGGCATGTTTAACATGTCATTAATATCTTGTCCCACCACAGTGTACACAAAAACACACATAAATAACACTGCACGCATTTTGAAGTATTATTTACTGAGGCGCAACAAAAAACTCATTCACATAGTCCGATCTCGGAGAAAAATAGCGCGAATTCGTACAAGCGTGCGCGCGCGACGGTCTAGCGTGTTGTTGTGTTCCGCGCGGGAGATCCGCTGATTTATAAGGTAAAGCTGCGCACGCGACGATCGTAATGCTTTCTTTGATGCACTTCTGAAACGAACGGGTTTGTTATAGGGTGCGCGTAGTTTCAAGAAGAAAATGATTGGAAATCTTATCTTATTTTTTTTTATTTTTTTTTTTATTTTGCCCCACACTAGGAATTTCTCTTTTATCGTGGATGCGTTTACAAACATTTAAACTCACATAGACAAACAGCCAGACCCGGAACAACTATCTGTAGGCCATACAAATATTTGTTCCGTGCGGGGATCGAACCCGCGGCACGCAGCTCAGCAGTCGATCGCTCAACCACTGCGCAAACCGTGCCGTCAAAAAAAGAAAAATCGTCAAATGAAGAAAATTATTTCTGCGTACTTTTCTGGTCGATTTCAGGGCCAAAATAAAGGACACTATAGTTTTTCCTACCTGATGTCTGAAGATCACCAGTCTTACCAGTCCACCCTGGTGATGATCGACTTTAGATTCATAGATACACATTCAATAATAAAAATGGTTTATATGGGCTCTAAAGGATAAGTCTTGTTTTATACAAGGTGTTGTTTTGGATTCTCGTCAAATTCAAGGAGGTGACTATGCTACTGATTCTCGTCCCGAATCAATAATAAAGAGGTAGGTATTTTTTTTTCTTATTTACGAAAATCGGTAAGTGTGGAACCACCCGTGTTTTAAACGCGGCCTGTCTGATTCTCGCCCTATAACCGTGCTTATATACATACAAACAATCTCAAACGATAATTCCATCATTTCTTATTCCCAAAATTTTATTCCCACGATTGAATGAATTAATTCCTATATTTGAATTAATTCTTATTCCCACGTTAAGGGGGTTATGCTGAAATACTGACAAACTTAAAAACCCAAAAAAATCAGCGTTTAGTAATAATTAACTGGGTACCCTAATTTTAATTGATTATTTAGGTCTTTTGTGACATCCTCTTGAATTTTGACCAGGATGCAAAACAACTTGTATATTAAGGCCAAATAATAGAAATATCAGAAAATCAGCAATTAGCATTATTTTGAAGAATGAAGAGGTAAATTAAAATTATAATTAAAACATACTTCCAAAAATCACAATTTCAAAGAAAACGCTGACTCAGTTTCGTATTTCAAAACCAAATAAAAAGGTCAATATATACAGATTTCTTCTTTTTCTGGGTATTGAAACTTTACAGAAAATACTTCCGGAGGAAGTGACATTTAAAAAAAGTTTTAAATTCACATCTTTTTGACAATTTATTCCAAATCAGTGTCATTGTCCGCTCATACGGGGCGCTCAGTTTTGAGAAATGTTTATTTTCTACATAAAACCCTCAATCTTACTCATTAAATGTTCCATTAATTTGTTATTTCCTTTTCGAAACCTCGTACAATAAGGTAATTGACGCAAGGTGTAATGATGTTGCTGATTCACAGAAACCGATTTAAATATTTTCATTGGCACTATGTAGATAGTTCACAGAAATTGGGACGCTGGAAAACGTGTTATCAAAGTGAAACTTTTATTACATCGTCTCAAACTTTTTCGTCTGTGTGTTGCATGTCGCGTGACGCTCGGCCGCGGAGTAGTTAGTAGGTAGTTAGTTAAATGACCATAGTGTGAAAAAAAGTTTCACTTTTACCGTGGTTTCATAAAACCACACAATCCTTTTTACTTAAGCAATCTTGATCAGTAAAAAATATGTGTATCCTGCATATCCCAGCTACCTACGCGGCCGTTTTTCTTTTACCCGTGCTCCTGATGCGCTGTGTAGATCCCACCTTAAGCATCATCTTAATTTCCCATCTCATAAAACTGATTTCTTTTTCTACTCCTTCTCCGTTCACGCAGTACGCCTATGGAACTCACCTCCGCCTAACATTCGAGAATCTAAAACTTTATTTCTCTACAAAAAGCAAGTCAAAGAACATTACCATTCCTCTATATTATAATATTCGGATATGTATTAGAGGTATATTTATATGTTTATTTTTATATGTGTATTTATTTGTATGTATGTTTAAATTATATACGTATACGTTTGTTTTAAGCTCTAATTTATTTTTCCTGTTTTATCTTTTCTACACATTGTGTCTACATTTCTAATCCAACTTTCCACTCGCAGGTCTGCTGGAAGAAATTTCTTTTTGAAATAAGCAGTAGGTACCTTTGTGCTCATGTATCTTAATGTATTATCCTGTTAAGTGTTTTGTGTGTACATAAATAAATAAATAAATGTGCAAAATCAACGATGTTTCATACAGGACAATTTATAAATTGTGAGGCCGATTATGTAACCATATAAAAGGAGTATTAGAGACACAGTTATTGCCAAACATATCTTTACCAGCGATGATCTAGGCTGCAGGATGAAGACGATGTTGCATACCATTTCACAATACATACAATAAAACCGAAAACAAATACGTTTTAGCATAGAATATACGTAGCTAACGACAGCACATCAAAAAAGATTGTTCCGATCCAATCTCAGCTGATTATGTATCGCTAAATCACAGTTGCGTCCGCGCACCGTTTTCAAAAAGGTACTTAGACGAGGAAGCCCCATTGTCCGCGGCCAGCGGTACGGAACCCGCATGTATTTACATAAATTAGGCCAGTATGGACGTTTCGACAGACCCCTACATGGCTACATTGTGATGGAACATTAGCTGAACGTCGTGTGTATGGTGGTTGGAAATGGGAGCAGCCCTATTGCCGTGGTTGTCGTATGACGAAACGACGAGACGTTGCCTTTTTATATATTATACTGTTGTAGTATTGAAAAAGATGGATTACTTTTTGAAGAGCTGTTTTATAATGCTAGTTTTAGGGTTTTTCTACTACTTTAATTTTACAATAAAGCAATATCGTCATTTGATCTTGGGAGAACATGCTGGTAAATTAATCAATTTTTATTTTACAAAGCGACGTCGAGCGTATAAGCAAGTGTCAGATCTACCAACAAACCTAATAACATATTGTAGAATTAAGTGCTTACTTTCACTTGGTAGCACTCGATTTGAATTACGTAGATTTTTGGTTAGTGGTCTACCTAATAGTACACCCAGATGTTGTCAATCATCTTTTAAGTCCCACGTAATAGGGGGCGAGCCTATTACTATCAACCGAACGGATTCAGACTCAGTGCCCGTTACTGAGAAATTCCTGGAAAAACCCCTACCCGAACTGGAAACTTTATCAGAAGAGGTGATATTGTTATTGGTGCGATAACATTCCTGGTATTGGTCTGCCCATATTCCTGGTATATTGTCCAGCTAAATTTGATGAATGGAGGAAAAAAACGTGTTGCGCCGACTCCAAGTAACCTGGGACAAGGCCAGGAAGGTGATGATGATTGTCCAGCTAAATGCTCGTATCAATGTTTGCCTCAATAGATCTCAATTGGTTTTGACTGATGATAGAATAGGTATGTAGGTTTCAAGTGACAGATTAATTGCTCGTATCATAATAATACTTATTAATTACTAGCTGACCCGCGCAACTTCGTCTGCGTCACATTTTCCCCGTTTTCGCAACATTTGTCATTGCTGCTCCTATTAGTCGTAGCGTGATGACATATAGCCTATGTCCTTCCTCAGGTTGAAATGTATCTTCTCGCCAAATTTCATTAGGATCCGATCAGCCGTTTAGTCGTGAAAAGGTAACAAAGAAATTTACTTTCGCATTTATAATATTAGTTAGGATGTTTGATTAGTCTTTCAACTGATGCATTTAAAATAATACCTACATATAGGTGCAAATTGAAGCTGTATTACAGTAGCAAAAGGAAGATTGTAAAAATAGTGCGTAGAGTCCCTCCGCGCGGAAGAAGTGAAACTTCGTCATACTACACGCATGCGTTCAAGTACCTCGCATTCACTCTCGCTCTATCTCTTTCTATTCCCCCTCCATGATAGTGTTAAACGTTTAACGTAAACTTGTTGGAAGTCGCTGAAGTTTCACTTAAAAAATACAAGTTTTTTTTTTTTGTGATAGAGATCATATTCAATAAGTAATGTTTGTTTAGTACAGATAATTCTAGGCATTAATACTAAATTAAGTCAATCATATTACTGTTTTTTCTCACATACAGAGAAGAGACTGGGATACGGAAAATGGCAATATCTATGGGAAGGACGAAGTTTTCGATGATGCAGCAGACACTACTCATGATGATACTCGTGTATATAATAGACTATAGACTAACGATGACAATACTGCCTGTATATACTATAGACTAGGGATTGCATAAAGATACATATGGTGACACATCAAGCCATACATGTCCATTATAACATGGCCTCGCTTTGTATACATCTCCAATATAATGACAGATCCGTATAAACTGGTTTTGTTTAGCTTGATTAGTCGTCGTGCTTATTTAACAGCTTTTTATTTGTCTGCTACACCAGTTATTAAATCATTAAGAGGCGTGGGTTCCACAATATTTTCCTCCAAATCCAAGTAGTTTTGTTTTTTTACGCACCACGATTTTTACGATCAGATTTAATCATTAGATAAATGATTGATAATAGTAAGGTATTAGGTAGGTCTAAGCCACCAAATCCAGTTAAACTGGATTTGGACAACATACAGTATGTTAAGTAAGCAGACAAAAGTTATTTTTTTACCTAAACTTGTTCAGGGCAAAACGTCCTCACGTCCGTCCACAAAGAACATAACATCAATTTTTATATAAAAGCAATGTTTGCAAGCGACACCTATCGGATTTTATAATCATCTAGGTACCTTAAAGGCTTTAGTTGAACAAGGAGTCCCTAAAAAATACATACGTATTACAAAAAATATATATGAGAAAAGCACTGCTCAAATAAAATTAGAAACAACGGGTGGAGAATTCCCAATAGCGAAAGGGGTAAGACAAGGAGACCCATTATCCCCAAAACTTTTCTCTGCCATCTTGGAAAGTATATTCAGGGATCTGGAGTGGGAAAAATTTGGCATAAATATAGACGGCAAAAAACTCAACCACTTGAGATTCGCAGATGACATAGTGTTATTCGCGGACAACGCAACTACCCTCCAACATATGCTGGAACAGTTGGCAGAGGCAAGCAAAATAGTAGGTCTGACTATGAATGAAGCTAAAACAAAGGTAATGACGAACAGGGAAGAAATACCTATAACACTGGATGATGCAAACATCGAATATGTGAGCACCTATACATACCTAGGACAATTGATTGCATTCAGAGACCAAACGAAAATAGAAATCGAAAGAAGAGTAGCTAATGCATGGAACAGATATTGGTCACTTAAGGAGATACTCAAAAGCGAACAGTTTCCCATAGCAGCGAAGAAAAAAGTTTTCAACTCGTGTGTCTTGCCATGCCTGACATATGGATGCCAAACTTGGGCACTGAACCAAAAACATCTCCAAAAACTGAGAACATGTCAGAGGGGTATGGAAAGGAGCATGATAGGCGTTACGAAAAAAGAACGAATAAGATCAGAAAAAATAAGATCCATAACCAAGGTGGAAGATGTAATAAAGAAAGTAAAACAGTTGAAATGGAAATGGACAGGACATATGACAAGAGACAGCAAAACAAAATGGACAAACATCATAACGGAGTGGCAACCACGAGATGGTAAAAGAAAAAGAGGCAGGCAGGCAAAAAGATGGATGGATGACATAAGGAAAGTCGGAGACGCTACCTGGTCAAGAAAAGCTAGAGATAGAAAAGAGTGGAAACAGCTGGAAGAGGCCTATGTGTCACAGGACACGCTGATCACTAAACCGGGAAACAGATGTGTTAGTTTATAAGTTTTTTATATTTTTTGTTTAGTTTCAGCAATAAAGGCTTATTATTATTATTATTATAGGTACCTTAAAGGGTATCACAGAGTCTGAAAAATTGGCTACCAACACTACAGTGAAAATGTATACAAACAGCGAATCAAATTGTGTTAAATTCATGACACCAGTTTTGCGTAATATTACACCGTGTACATTTCGTCGAAAACAAAGAGAATAAAAATGCTTTCTTTAGAGCATATGTTTTTCATGCCACTGTCTGAAAATAATTTATGACTCCACTTCAAAAAGGTTTCAATTTAAAAAGTTTCTAGGGCCGAAAAAGGCACTAAAAATCCTTTGTGTCGGAAGCGGGTTTCGCACTTGAAATTTTAGCACAGGTATTCAACTTGGCAAGCTGACACCGAATATTTAGCACGTGGTCGTAAATGAAGAATTCCGTTCTTTAGAAAGCTGGCGACATACGACAAGAAAGGCTTGTTTACTAAAACATTTATGGCAGACTCGTTTGAGAATTACAAACCCAGAACGCATTTATTTTGCATTGATAACACAGCTGTACTTTAAACAGTATAATAATTATATTAAGAAAGTAAGCAATGTTTCGTATTATTTTCGGTG
Organism: Cerastis leucographa; assembly: GCA_963082945.1. NCBI lineage: Eukaryota > Metazoa > Arthropoda > Insecta > Lepidoptera > Noctuidae > Cerastis > Cerastis leucographa. Next base: position 15,122,631 of record OY720362.1, on the reverse strand, counting down.
AGAACAATTTTAAGAAGCCCTCGTCGATATTGACCTGGTGATCGAATATAAACTTTTTAGTCAGATGAAGAGAAACTGGCAATTAGTAGTCGAAAAAATATTTGTAATGCCATAAAGTATTTTTTTTATTTATTTATTTTTTAATGTAAATGGCTGCTGCTTTCAAATGAAAGCAAGTACGAGAAAGTAAGTACTGGCTGAAATGCTCGTGAAAATTCACGAGCATTTCAGCCAGTACTTAATGCAGTTTTTTTTTATGAACAATATGAGGTTAGAACTTTTTAGCAAAAAGTTCTTATGTTAGATGAAATAATTTTACATACTCACTGGCATAATTTACGTCGACTATTAATATATAAGCCAATAATATTTTGTTCCTCAATAGATTGGTTTTAATTTATTGTGATTGAAGCAGTGAACATTCTTTATTATGCCCATCATGATAAACAGGTATTTTACGTATTATTTTTTCAACTCGAAATTATGTTAAACAACCACTCAGAAAGAGCAAAATATGTTAAAATTCGAATATTCGAGCATTGTATAATACCATTTAAAACGCGGCCAATGTGCTCTCGAGTCGTCAAAAAAGAAATCTCACTGAAATTAATGAATAGTACACATATACAAGAACAAAATATAAATTCTACGTAGTAGTAGGTCCCGAAGCCTTCACCAAGCATTAAGCAAGTCTGTCTTAAATGGATACTTAAGTCAGTCATTCTTTTGAGTCAGCCCTATAAATAAAACTTTTTTCAGTTTTCTCCAGCCAATCTCTCACAAACGCCTCTAAGTCATCACGCCAGCGTTTTCCAGGCCTCCCTTTGCGACGACGACTCCGTCTTCTGGCCCCCACTGCGGGTTTAATTTATCATCCAAAAATTAAAGACATTCGGATTTGTACCTAACGCCTAAGTATAAAAATACCGAAGCATTATAACAGAATCAGAATCAGAATTCTGGGAAATAAAACTTCTGAGATTGGCTAAAAATTCGACATACTTACTTCATAAATGCCTGATACCCACTTCAATTTAGGACATCTTTCCGGCACCCGGACCCAGCGGATCTACCCCGAAATAACAAGCGAATGTTACCTGAGACCTGTTGTGTTGTAGGAAATACATGTTTTTATACGACTGCAAAAAAATAGTGTTATACTTAGTTTTATGTATAACACTATTTACTATTTATTCCTACTTATGCCTAATTTACAGGGCCTTTAAAACCTCCATAAACCAACGTCAAAGACTTAGAGCCGTCTTTTTAAACTCATCATTTGGACATGTACCAAAGCTATGTTTTTATTTTGAACCTTAAAATCGTGTCGATATAACACTTATCTGGATGCAAAATGATTGTAATTATTATGCAAATTAGTATATTGACCCGGTGGGTTACTGCGAATATGAGATTTAATTAATCAATGTGTCCGCTAAAGGCTCTCATCTCAAGCTCTAAGTGCCATGTCGATATGTGGGTATAGTCGAGCTCGTTATGGAAGCGCCAACGTCACCCGCAAAATTAATATTATCTTACATATTTTGCAATTTGCCGCTCAGTGTTAGGTTTTATGTTGAACAAAATATAAACCGGCCATAAAACGTATACGTGTTTACAGAACTGTATTCATTAAAATCATCACCACAAACCTCTTACGTTCACTTAATTAATGAACTTCGAGGGTTGTTATACTTAACTTTATTAAGGTTGAATGTTACTTGCATTTCAGGAAACATCATAGCCTATTTCTGCTCTATGGGTGGTTGCATAACGAAAAAGGCTCCTATACCGGCCCTGATTTTACGCGACAAAAAAAAAAGAAAAATGTTTCTATATTAAAAATATTACTTTAATACTGTTTTTATATTTTTATGTAGATACCTGTTTTTTAATGTGCGCGCATACAGTAGTACCTAAGTGTGAAACTACAATATATTATTCGCATCGACCCGCACCGAACGTTTACCTATCTTTTATTTTTATGCAAGCATGTTGAGACCAATGTTACAGATAGCTTCAATCTTAATTTAATTTTAATTTAAGAACAGGAAGGTTTCGTCAAAAATGGCTTAGTAATAACAACGTCGACTCGATGAGAAGTTCTGAACATGTCACTTAGAATGGAGTTGAGACTTAAAATGCCGAGACCAAGATGGCGACGAATGATGAATGTTCATGGCGTTGAAGCTCAAAGACATCAATACTTTAATACAAAGGAAGTAGGTGCCAATGGCAGAAAAGTTGTTAAGTGTCGCAAAAAAATAAATAAAATAACAAACAGCTGAAGACTGCGCATCGTAAAAAGGTGTCTGCCTTTTAAGAATATTGTTTATTTTCTTTTTGAGCAGATGACCTGCTTGAATTTGCATAAAAAAATCATTTGACAATCATCATTCTTCCCGTACCCCAATTTATTTGGGGTCGGCGCAGCCTGTCTTAATCTTCCATACCTCTCTATTACTTGTCGTCTCATCAGACGTCTCCTTTCTTGCCATATCATCCTTCACACAGTCCATCCATCGTTTATTTGGTCTTCCTCTACTCTTATAGCCGTCTACGTTCATACTCAACATTTCTGTTCCATTATTTGATGACAATCTATTGAAAACTATGATTCAACATTAGTATAATTTATTTACGCATTTGTAATAAGAATGTATTTTTGAATAGTAAAATGTATGACAGAGCCAAGCCACAAACATGCAAATGTATTTTGTTAATGAGTTTATTGATAGCTAAGCTTGATTTATAATATTAATAGCAAAAACCAAATAAATTAGTATTTTGTACATATTTACAAAAAGGTATTAACAAGAAAAAGATCTCAGACGAATTCAATTGCAGCCATTTGTCGTGAAGATAAAAACAAGAAAGAAAACTAATGGCATCTTATTGCTGTTTTGACCAATTAGGGCCAGTACATCCTGTATCTTCTTCCTTAGTTACTAAAGTTCATAAACTAAAAAGATATTGATAGGAGTACATAGTAAAGTAGGTACGTGAGTATTTTTATAATTACTGATGTATTATGGAAGAATAACTAAAAATGTTTTTCATTTCCCCATTAAGGAAATTGTCTAATAACTATTTTGCTGTAATTTATTTTAAAAAAAATTGGCATACCTATTAAAGGTATTCGCAAACTATCGTTTCGGTGCTAATTCTTTCCGCGTTATTAAATAAATAATTATTTATTTACAAAAATTATAGTCATCAAATTAATTAAATTCCATTACGTCACATCAGCTTTGAGACAAAAAAAAACATTTTACCAAACAGGCTTCGATATCTATATTTTATTTTTAGAATTCCTCTTAATGTTCTTATTCAATTTAAGACGACTATATTCCAACGTTTGGAACAGTTTTAGGATGGGAGACCGTAGCATACCTACCGAGTTTCCTCCGTGCCTCGGAAAGCACGTTAAGCCGTTGGTCCCGGCTGTCATTTGTAGATCTTTGACAGTCGTTACGAGTAGTCGAGAAGCCAAAAGTCTGATATATCCAATCTTACCATGGGGTATCGTATTACCAAGTTACTGGGTTATGGAGGTCAAATAGGCAGTCGCTTCATGTAAAATACTGGTACTCAGCTGCACCCGGTTAGACTGGAACCCGACCCCAAGATAGTTTGGGAACACACTTACAGAAACAGAGTTTTCTGACTTCTTAGCACGTAAAGCGATTGGTGGAGACTATTCACCAATTTCTTTTAAACTTTTTGTCAGTAACTCAAATCGAGGTTCATAATATCGCCATCGATTTAGCTACTGTCAATAAGCGACACTTTATTTTCTGTTTTTTTTTTTTTTTAATAATCTGGCCACATAACGTAATTTTTCACGTATAGCTCAATCCATTGTAATTATTTACAATAGCGTAACATAGTATTACGAAATAATAGAAAAGGATTGTCATTGTTCAAGAAATCAGGAATTTTAATGAAGAACTAAGCAGGTAAATGAATGACTATAAAAAGCTTCACAATGCGTTCCTAGTCCAATTTGAAAATATGTTATAAGGAGGTACTTCTGTTGGTTAAAATAAAGAATATCACTTTTAGTGTTTATACAGAACTTGCTAAAATTATTATGTACGTAATGAATTTTGTTGTGGTTTTCATCACCGTTTAGGATATTTATTCCGAAAAGTTTATTTACATAATACTCAAGATTTTTGATAAAGATATCTTGATGTTGATCAAATAAAAACAGGGCCAGGCTGATTAGTTTAAATAAATAAAAATATTTTGAAAACTGAAACTAAGTATAAGGCAGTATGAAGCTATTTATGTTTATTGAAATTGGTGTATTTTTTTTTAATTAGTGCGCAATAAAGAATAAGAATAAGTAATGCCTTTTAAAAGCATGGAATTATTAAGTACCTTCTATATCCAGGATCTCCTTGGTAGCAAGAAACAACAAAACATACCGATTCAATCTACATAAATGCTCAGGCACACAGTTCGATAACTTGCATCGTAACATAAAACGCGCATAATTTGCGTTTACATGCGCAACAAACAGCAATCGAGTTTCTTACTTTATGAATGTTTCGAAAACGTTACCATTTCTATCAGATAGGTACACGATATACGAATGGAAACTGTTTTTAATCTTGTATCTAGATCGTGCTAATGGCCATTAGATACAGAGTCATTGTGTAAAGATATATGTTGACTCAACTATTTTTCTTATGTTATGTTATAGAAAAACCTTCCACACAAACTTACTCGTACGTCTTTATGTACCCGTTTAAGGGATTTTTTTTTATTTGAAAGTTGGCCAGAGGGCTGGCATAATGGATGGCAATGTTGATTCTTCAGCCAAAAAAAAAACAGCTCTCTGGTCAGTTGAAGAGTTGACTAACCACTTGGCGATATCTCGAAAGAACAATCTTCTTGCAGGACAAGATGGTCAAAAATCCTTATAGAACAATATAGAACTCATGTGCAAAGATTCATGCTTCTAATACCAGCGTTTTGTCTGCGCTGTTGGTCAGTCAATCTGCAAAGATACTGAACGGGCTTGAACTTGAAACAGCTAATGTTTACTCAAGCGAGATGGACGGAAGCGGTGATTTGTTAACATATTATCTCAACGTAAACGTCACCTGTCAGTGTTGCCTAGCAATTTATTGTGTTGCCACTGCAATTAACTGGTATCATGACGTCACTTCTAGGTACTAGTACCTACTGTAGGTAAGAACCTCATTAATATTCGATTGTGGCAGTTATCCTGAATAAGTAAGTTTGTTTGTTTGTTACCTTTTCACGCCTAAACCATTGAACCGATCATCCTGAAATTTTGCAAATACGTTGCCAGGTGTACAGAAACGGACATAAGGTACCTTTCATCCCGAAAAAAAGTACTGTTCTCGAGGAAAACATAAATTACGTTGTTATGAAAATAGATGGCACAACGTCTCCGAGTCAGTTATTGTCAAATTCCAAATTAACGCAAGCGAATTCGCGGGCAAAAGCTAGTGCTAAGTAAGAATAGTAGTAGGTTTAGATATAACATCACAAATATTGGGGATTTAGCAATAATATAGAGTAGGTATCTGTCATCATTGGAAACTCCAGATTTCAAAAGAACTGACTTCTGAGCAAAAGGCTAGGCTCATAAATATGAGGAAAATATGTAAATATAAATTGTTAACAGTATTAAAGAAAGAAATAATTTAGGTAAGAACGTAGGTAATAAGAAACTATGGGACATGGATTACCCAGACAGCGGGATGTTCTATCGTAGCTTCAGACTATAGTACAGGTCTTGTAAAATATGTCGCTGCAGGATGGACCTCACAATGATATGGCAACAAAGAGGGTTATTTGAGACTAGCTGTCCCGCGCAACTTCGTCTGCGTTACATTTTCCCCGTTTTCGCAACATTTTTTATTGCTGCTCCGCTCCTATTAGTCGTAGCGTAATGATATATAGCCTATGTCCTTCCCCAGGTTGAAATCTATCTTCTTGCCAAATTTCATTAAGATCCGATCAGCCGTTTAGTCGTGAAAAGGTAACAAACAAACAAACAGAGTGACATTCGCATTTATAATATTAGTATGGATTCGTGACGAGCGAGCTTATGTGATTCAGCTCCCTACGAGTATAAGGGTTAGATAACACTTTCCGAGACACAGAGGAAAGTCGGTATGTAATGGGTGGTCGCCTGTCCAAGGACCAACCTAAGCAAGCGCGACGTAACCGACACAATACACCGACACGATGTAGATCAATACAAATAGCCGTTATTATTCAGCCACGAGCTCGACAAAAAATAATTTAAGTACATGCATAATGCAATAAACATTTAAAATACTACCGTTTTAAAGAATTTCTTCTTACATAATATTTGAGAGGACATCTTAAAATTGTCGCAATAATATTAGAAAGTTGAAACTTTTTGTTTTTTAAAAATTACGAAATCAAGCCGTTCTGTGTCTTAACTTAGATGGGTCCTAGTCTTAGTGAAAACGGGCAATAATTAAAACGTGGACCTTTCAATGACTCTATTAGTCATATTGATGGATCCAACCTACATTACAAGGATTGTAGGTTTAAATAAGTAAAGTAAGGGGCCGTCCATCAATTACGGGGAGAGGGCGTCGGTCCCGAATCTCACCCAATCACACGAGGGTAGTGGGATCTCGACAAATATTACGATTTTTTTTTCCCGCAAAAAACTAGACTAAAATTTAATTAAGTACTAGCTGTACCCAGCATGCGTTGCAATGCACTTTTTACTACCCACCTACCCTATCCGACCTACCTACCCTATCCTACCTACCCTACCCGACGCTACCTACCTACCTACTCTACCCTACCCTACCTACCTACTCTACCCTACCCTACCCTACCATTACTACCTACCTACCCTACCTACCTACCCTACCCTACCTACCTACCCTACCCTACCCTACCTACCTACCCTACCCTACCTACCTACCCTACCCTACCTACCTACCCTACCCTACCCACCTACCTACCCTACCCTACCTACCTACCCTACCTACCTACCTACCCTACCCTACCTACCTACCCTACCCTACCTACCTACCCTACCTAACCTACCCTACCTACCTACCCTACCCTACCTACCTACCCTACCCTACCTACCCTACCGTATCCTATGTCCTTCTCCTGGCTCTAAACTACCTCCCTGCCAATTTTCAGCTAAATCGGTTCAGCCGTTCTTGAGTTATAAGTGAAGTAACTAACACGACTTTCTTTTATATATATAGAAATACTAGCTGTACCCAGCATGCGTTGCAATGCACTTTTTACTACCCACCTACCCTATCCGACCTACCTACCCTATCCTACCTACCCTACCCGACGCTACCTACCTACCTACTCTACCCTACCCTACCTACCTACTCTACCCTACCCTACCCTACCCTACCCTTACTACCTACCTACCCTACCTACCTACCCTACCCTACCTACCTACCCTACCCTACCTACCTACCCTACCCTACCCTACCTACCTACCCTACCCTACCTACCTACCCTACCCTACCTACCTACCCTACCCACCTACCCTACCCACCTACCTACCCTACCCTACCTACCTACCCTACCTACCTACCTACCCTACCCTACCTACCTACCCTACCCTACCTACCTACCCTACCTAACCTACCCTACCTACCTACCCTACCCTACCTACCTACCCTACCCTACCTACCTACCCTATCCTACCTACCTACCCTACCCTACCCTACCCTACCGTATCCTATGTCCTTCTCCTGGCTCTAAACTACCTCCCTGCCAATTTTCAGCTAAATCGGTTCAGCCGTTCTTGAGTTATAAGTGAAGTAACTAACACGACTTTCTTTTATATATATAGATGTTTCTAGACTTAAAATATGGCTAAATCCTACATGACGAAACGAGGGTAGTGGGATCTCGACAAATATTTTTTTACTTGTGGTTAGTGTCTAACCTGGAATGAGAGTTTTTTTATGCCACCATGGGTTTCTGACTTGGCCTGACATGCCGTCAAGAAATATCTATTAGGTATGCTGGTTTCCTGACGATGTTTTCCTTCACCGAAGCAAGTGATAATTGTACAATACGCACATGAATCCCAAAAATCAGACGTGCGTGTTTTTAGTTCGAGCTCGAGTACCTGTGATTTGGCAGCTCGACAACAATAATAATAAATATTCAATTAATTAATTTAGTAAATTATGTTTTTTAAACAATCAAGCACAGATTAACGTTCTTAGACTAAACTACCCATTTTGATAAATCTCACGTCAGATTGGGGGATGGAATTGAGGGGTGGCCAAAAGTGGCCGAAATAGGAATGATGACTGGGTAAAGAAAACGAAATTCTATTTTGTCCGTCAATCAGGTAATACAAAAATATTAGATACGTATTTTTTGTATTATCAAGTTAACAAAAGAATACTTAGTTAAAACGCATTAAAGTTGGAGAGTGGGGGCTAACTACGTCACAACTAGGTATAAAATGTACTGAGCCGTGACGTCATGCGCCATTTCAACTCAAAATATCTCCGTAATTTTACGATTACGTGAAAAAAGAAAAAATACGCGTCAAATACTTTTTATTAATCTACCCGATAGACAAATAAAAAAAAATGAGTCACCATCCCTATTGCCTCACGTATTTAATGGACGCCCCCTAAGTACCTCATAAAGTTTTTGGATATAGAAGATACCTAGCTGTTAACTGTTAAGTACCGTTCCAAAGAAATTACCACGCAAATGCAATGTACTTGATTGAGGATGCATCTACAGCTGTTTTCTCATTTCCATCATAATGATCGATGCACTGTCTAATGTACTTAGGTTTACACATAGAGAATCTTATAATGTATGTACAGATATAAGATAACAGACGCGAATAAAACTTGATAATAGCTATTTAGGAATTTATGCTTGAGGTTAATGACCTTGGGCTGCGGGTTGTTTGGGCTGCGGGTTGTTCGAAAGAGATACCGCGGCCCTGAAACACAAAGGGCTAAGAAGGAACATGGGTGGGTTTTAGTCAGTCAAGTCTGACACTCCCTCCCGCTCCGCCCAGAGCGGGAAAAAAAGGTTAATGACCTTAATATTTATCTACATAAACGTTGTATGTAGGTACTGTTATAAAAGCTTATAATCAATCGTCTTTTTTTCGCCACATTAAACTAGATCTTTGCCGACTGGATTAAAAAAAAAACCACTCACGCAACCTGACATTAGAATTTATTTGTTAAAATGATTAATGGTATTTAACAAAAAAACTAAGAAGTTGCTTTCTGACTGATGCATTGAAGCGTCTTAGATATTGATATTAAATATCGATGGACTAATTTGACGATCATAATTTCAGCACATGTCAAGTAAATTGAAAACTGATTTCTTTGATTTTCTAATCAGAGGTCGGAATTAGGTAGAGTTATTTTTGTACTTACACTGATTTCATACAGCGAAAGAATAAAGTGGATATGCCTTAAATCCCGAGATTAATTTTAAAGAGCAGAAAAACCCCGTGATTTATTAAATAAAAAAGTTATTTACTTTTACACAATTTAAACCATCTGACATCGGATCTCCGAAGTTGAAAAAATTCTAATGCGTACACGCACGATGTTGCCACATTTGTAGTTCGCACAACCTATCTTTGTTTTATTTGTCTAATCTATCATCTCTGAGGTTTTTATTATTATTATTTGTCATATTGTTGGCCACACTTAATAAATCCCGGGAAGATCCATACTAAGTCGACATTTCGATGCAAGTTCATGAATAACTCTACCTAATTCCGACCTTTGTTTATAATATTCTGATATTGTTGTGAAAGGTTACATATTCATGTTAGTAAGGGATGTTTCTGGGATGTCTACAAGCAAGTGATTTATTATCATCATCATTTCAGCCGAAAGACGTCCACTGCTGGACATAGGCCTGCCCCAAGTGTCGCCACGTTGACCGGTCCCGTGCGACTCGCATCCAGCGAATCCCCGCAACCTTCACCAGGTCATCGGTCCACCGAGTGGGAGGCCTTCGTCTTCCGGTTCGCGGATGCCATTCCAGAACTTTTCGGCCCCATCGCTCCTCCTTCTGCGATCAATGTGCCCTGCCCACTGCCCCTTAAGTTTGGCAATTCTTTGGTAATCTTGGTTCTCATGCGGATGTCCTCATTTCTGATTTGACGACGCAAGGAAACTCCGAGCATAGCCCTCTCCATTACCCTTTGGGTGACTTAAAGCCTTCTGACAAGGGCCATTGTGAGCGACCACACCTGCCTTAATGCATTATATTCGTACAATATTGTGATACGTGAATTTTCACGCCTTATTTCAGCAAAACGAAGAAAAAAGGCAACGTAAGTACCTATGACATTAAATGAGCAGTTCAGCTGGAGTGGTTTGTCAAAAAAATGTGCATCAATATGTCAAACTTGGTACATTTCTTTTAGTTTTGTGTTTTCACGGCTGCCACCAACATTTAAACCAATATATGTATATTGGTTGCAGTGTATTTGCTTTGCAATTGGGTTTTGACAGGTCATGCGAATGACCTTTTGGTAAAAGGGGACAATAACTAAGGACAAAACTAAAACTTAGGCACAAACATTATTGTTGGGCGTCTTGTCGCAAACGCTACTGCAAAGAACCTCAAGTTTTGCAGTAGCGTTTGGAGTAGGCGTTGTTGGATTTCAAAGGCCCAATTGGGCTGTGAAAATGGGTTTTTTATCAGGATTCTTTCAATCATCATTAGCCTATAATGTTCCCACTGCTGGGACACAGGCCTCCTCTCCTATGAGAGGGAGTGGGCTGTAATCCACCACGCGGGCCCAGTGCGGGTTGGTGGATGTCACATGTCTTCGAATTTTTGGTTCTAGGACATGCCGGTTTCCTCACGATGTTTTCCTTCACCGTTTTTGAGAGCAGCGATGATGAAATAAATTACACAAAGTAATGCGCCTGCCTGGGATCGAACCCACGGCTTACTGCTCGTAAGTCGGGGCTGCCACCACTGGGCCACCGCCGCTCTCTTTCAATAGCAGCCTGGAATACCTGCCCATTCTATGGCAATAGGCTTGCCCCCTTTTACATGAAACTTAACATAACAGACGAAATGTTATATTATGGGGTAGTACACCCCACACACCTCTCACCTCTGCCCAACCCTTCAGGGACTACAGTTGTGATATTACGTTAAATATTTTCGTAAATAAGAAAGCACGATCTATCTGCATTTACAATGTATGACATCTTGACAATAGAATCATGTAGGTACAAAGAGATAAGGGACACCGTGAATGTTTGTCTGGCTTTAAGAGAAAGTTACGAGCTCAAAATAGCCGTTACTTTTTAGAAATGCTTATTTAATAGTCCTTGTTATCACCAGCTCATAAAGTATAATTTATCATCAATAAGTATTTATTTATTTATTATTTGCAGATGTCAAGAATACGAATTTATGTAAGTATATTGATTTCACTATCATTTCGATTGTCAAGTAACCAATTAACAACCTTAAGTTTTAAGCTTTCTAAGTTCTTCCTTACAACACATTGAAAGGGGCTTCATGAGACAGTCGGTATAAAACCCTGTGAACACAATGTCTGAAAATTAACTAGTGTATTGTAAATAGTGTATTATGTATAGTATAGTGTATTATACTGGGTATACAAGGTGTTGTTTTGCATCCTCGTCAAATTTCAGGAGGTGGTCACAAAAGACATAAATAATCCATTCAAATTACGGTACCAAGTTAATTATTAATAAACCCTGATTGTTTTGGTTGTTTAAGTTTGTCAGTATTTCAGAATAACCCCCATAACGTGGTTTAGGGAATAAGAAATCATCGAATAAACGTTTGAGATTGTTTGTATGTGCGTAAGCGAGGTAATAGGGCAAGAACCAGACGGGCCGCGTTTAAAACACGGGTCGTTCACAACTTACCGATTTCCGTAAAGAAGTAAATAAATAAAAATTACCTACCCATTTTATTATTGATATGGGACGAGAATCATTAGCATAGTTACCTCCTTGAATTTGACGAGGATGCAAAACAACACCTTGTATAAGGACTCTTCACGAAGCCGACAACCAAGCATTCTGTAATCACAAAGTATAACTGCCCAAAAATTTCTAACGCACTTCAAACATTGTGCAAATAGATGCATTGAATGGGATAGTGGCCATGGAGGTATTTAAAAGTACAGTTATAAAATTTAACACTAGTTCTTTTATTAAACGCATGAAGAAGTTGGAACTTTGACCAACATCATTTGTTGTTATAGCGACAACAGAAATACATAATCTGTAGAAATTTCAACTGGCTAACTATCACAGTTCATGAGATACAGCCTGGTGGTAGACGGACGGACGGACGGACAGCGAACTCTCTGTAAGAGGGTCCCTTCTGACCCTTTGGGTACGAAACTCTAAAAAGATCGTGGTTTGTGATATAAATTGTGACTTTTCCAGCCAAAAAAATTTTCGTTTCCCAGCAATAATTTTTGCATAGAGTTACTTAGTTTCAAGAACAGAATGCTTGGTTGACGGCGTCTTGAGGGGTCCATTTACATCCAGAAGTAGATAAATCAATCATTATAAAACCGAAAGAAAACTATCTCTCGATCATCGATGACCTCACTATAAAACCACAAAGTCACTGCTCTATCGCCCTACTGACCCCAACGTAACTTATAAGTGGTGATTTAGCAAAAATTCGGCGAACACAACATGTTTATAGTGACGTAACAACATAACAGTTGTGTACTATATTGTGAGTGCGTTACCACTGAACCAGAGCGGAGACATGCAAAGACCGCCCAATCACATCCACGTCGCATCGCGCTTCTCGTTTGTGATTGGTCGATTTCTACGTCTTCTCTTTACTTTGCCCGTCTCCGAGCAGTGGAAACGCACCTTAGGACATAGACAAGTGGACTGACCTGCAAACTTTCCCCGGTTCGGATGTCCGTAGTGACGTAATTATCCGCTAAACTATCGATTATTATCTAACTTACGAGTATATCCGTTTGTATAGTTCCTATAGCAGTCGTTTTGATGCAAAATAAATATGTTTTTGAGGAAAATGGTGTTGCGCTTGATTAGTGTTCCACTTAATTCAGAGTTCCTTTTAGTTTTATTAAGTTGACAGTGGTGTTTCTCAGAATTATATGTTCGGTATCTTCCAGTACAGTTTTCCAGTCTAAGTGGATGCAGCTGAGTATCAGTATTTTACATGAAGCGACTGCCTATCTGACCTCTACAACCCAGTAACTGGGTAATACGATACCCCTTGGTAAGACTGAATATCAGACTTTCGGCTTCTGACTACTTGTAACGACTGTCAAAGATTTACAAATGACAGCCGGGACCAACGGCTTAACGAGGTATGGATGAAATTCGGTATGTAATTTTGGTCACCCATCCACGAGCTAACCTCGGCAAGCACGACTTAACCTTGAAGATAAACCACAATTACAATGGGACTTAAATATAACTGGTGAAATTTGGGCGTAGTTTTAGGTACACCTCTGCCTAACCCTCAGCGGATTGCAGGTGTGATGTTATGTTCATCACTTTCCTGCTTATTCAAATTTGTTTGGGGTTGGATACTGCATTTAACCAACTAAAATTCTTACTCTTGTAAGGTCTCACGAGAGTCACTCATGTGCAAGCACATTAAAATCAAAATCTTCACCATCAAGATTTGGCGTGATGCTACAAAATTAGTAAGTAATCTAACAATTAGCGTCAGCTCACACCGAGACGCGACGCGACGCGACGCTGCGCGTACACTTTTAAAGACCGATTCAAAATATAACTTTATTTTCTACACGAAAAGATACACATTTCTTTACAGGCGTCACGCGGCGGGCGGCAGCGCTGCGTGGCGCAACGTATTCTGAATTCTCACAACGAAATGTGTGTCTTGGTGTGAGCTGACCCTTACCGATCACACCATGTACATATTAGCTGTCCCGCGCAACTTCGTCTGTGTCAAATTTTTTCCGTTTTCGCAACATTTGTCATTACTGCTCCACTCCTATTGTTCGTAGCGTGATGATATATAGCCTATAGCCTTCCTCGATAAATGGGCTATCTAACACTGAAAGAATTTTTCAAATCGGACCAGTCCTGAGATTAGCGCGTTCAAGCAAACAAACAAACTCTTCAGCTTTATTATTAACTAATAAAATCAAGTAATATAACCACGTACCATTTTCATAATAGATAATCGCTTATGTGAAATAGGTACGTCATTCTATCCATGATTAAGTATCTAGTGACTAGTGTGAAATGAAATAGAACAAGTACCTAATTATCTAAGTAAGTAGAAGTTTATAATCTAGGAAAACTGGTCATTGGTCAGGAACTCGACTTAAGCATAATAATAATTGGCTGGCAATATTTCCACTTTCTACGTTATATAAAATACGGAAATTATAATATTTGTGTAGCTTTTCAATGAATCTTGGTGTTAGGCTATTCGATGACCGTTACATTATTAGATATATTTCCTTACTATTCATACTTCCATACTTTAATATTGTAAATGCGAAATTCACTGTTTGTTTGATTGTTTTGCTGCCCATATTTTATAAGAAGGTAGATAATAAAAAAGAGCTTGTTTAGTTAAACATTTTGAGACTTTAAATTCATTTTATGTACTAACAAGTAAGTAAACTGTAATGTATCCTATTGTTATAGCTATTTTTAAGTTCCTTTTACCCGTTGACCGAGAAACCTAAAAGATTAACTCTGTATGCTTTAAGTAAGAACGTGACCAAACTTCGGACTGCGTGGCTTAACATAAATCCTAACAGAATGGAGAGAAAATCAGTATTAGAGGTCCTTTTACCCCAGCTAAGTTACCAGTTGTAAGTGAACTAACGAATATTAAATTATACACGGTGTAAATCACCTCATCACGAAGCCGCGAGCCGTCAACCAAGCATTCTGTACATAGTAACTAAGTAACTTTACGCAAAAATTATTGCTGGGAAACGACTTTTTTTGGGGGGTGTAAAATCATGTTTTGTGGTAGAACTCAATGTAACGAACTCAAAACATTGTGCTGATGGACGGATTGAATAGTACGGGGGTCGTCGTGGAGGTGTTTAAAGTAAAAATCTTACATTAAAAACTTGTATTTAAAAAAATACTTGTCAAAAAGTTGGAACTTTGACCCCTCTTATCTCCGTAACTAGAAGGTTCCCAGGTATGGTGTAGAACAAAAAAAATGATCGCAATGACAAGGAGAACCAGTGCCTTTCGGCTTCGTTAAGAGGTGTTTTACACCCTTTATAGACATTCATAATTGCTCTTGGAAAGGATAATATATTCTAAGGAGCTCGTGGCTAAATAATAACAGCCGCACGGGTCGATCTTTAAGGTTAAGCCGTGCTTGCCGAGGTTGGTCCGTGGATGGGTGACCATAATTACATACCTAGTTTTCTCCGTGCCTCGGAAAGGACGTAAAGCCGTTTTGGTCCCGGCTGTCATTTGTAGATCTTTGACAGTTGTTACGAGTAGTCAGAACCCAAAAGTCTGATATCTAGTCTTACCAAGGGGTATAGTATTACCCAGTTACTGGGTTGTGGAGGACAGATAGGCAGTCACTTCATGTAAAATACTGGTACTCTGCTACATCCGGTTAGACTGGAAGCCGGCTCAAAGATGTTTGGGAAAAGGCTAGGCAGATGATGATGAAACATTCATAATAATTCAGCGAAACACAAAACAACAGTTTATTGTCGATATACAACAACTTGCAGAACTTTCTAGACTACTTTTCATTAATTGGCGGGAGTGAGCGTGCGCCGCGGAAGGAATGACAGAAGTGAGTACGCGCTGGAGCGGGTCAGCGCGACCATAGACTAGTATATAAATAAATGAGACGCGCGACTGACGGATCAAATTAAAGTCATAGAGCATCATGATATGTGTCAGGATTTTACCAGGCATGTCTGGCTTTTGGGCCTCCTATCCGGAAATTATTTGGCCTTGGTTTTTGTTTAACAATTTTCGTCTAAAACTGGTTTTTTAAGAAAGTATTTAACTTTAAAGGCCAAATGGCAATTTCATTAATTTGCCTATATAATTTTATTGACTCTACTAAGCATTTGATGATGTCCGGCTTTTTGGTCAGGATTCCTTAGATTTCGAAATCGTAACTCTAAAGGTTGATAACAAGGCTCACTGAGTTCGCTGAAAGAGACATATCCACACGACGCGGCACATAGAGCTAAACCTTTCCAGTATTAGATGGCCCTGCTTTGTTAAGATTTCCGTACATTGAGAGGTCCGCAAATACTGTTTTTAACCCCCGAACAAAAAAGAGGGGTGTTATAAGTTTGACGTGTGTATCTGTGTGTCTGGGGTGCTAACTCCCCCCCCCTCCCCCCAGTTTTTTTTTTTTTCTAATTTTGCTGTTTTTGTTAATTGGCGAGATGACACGCAACACCGAGAAAAGTGGAAGCAATGGGGGAGGCCTATGCCCAGTGTTGGGACAGTCAAGGCTAAGATAAAACAATATAAGTTTAAAAAGCATGAAATAAAAATTTAAAAAACCTCTAAAAAACCAAAAATAAAATAATCCAAGCGTCTTAGCGTCGTACCGCTAAGTAGACCGCTTAGTACAAGCACATAACAAAGCGGACCCCCGACGCTAAGACGCTTGGATTATTTTATTTTTGGTTTTTTAGAGGTTTTTTATGTCGCGGGTTTTTTAATTGTACAGCTTGCTTAGTAGCCGTGCGTACAGTAAGAGATATAAGGCCAAAAAGAGTGTTTATTAATATCCTGCAATTTTTGTTTACATCCATAAGTATGCATATTATTCGGTTATTAACCCCAAGTCCAGTTACTTTACCGATCCAATTGTCTTGTTATGCAAATTTTAGCATCAAAATTTCAAATACTTGTTCCAAACGTAACACCAGGCTATCAGTTTTTATTTCTGAAGTCCATAATCAAATTATTTTAAAATTGCTACAGGAATTAAAAGATATATACTTACGACCAATAACGTTTTGCATTATAATTTACAGACACTAAAAACCAGTTTGCAAGAACTATAGATTAGGAATAGGAATTAATCGATTTATTTTGATTTTAATCGAGTCTTTACGGTTTATAGCAACATTTTGGAACACACCAAAATAAAATAAATAAATTATAGAGCGTTCAATTTTTAAATTGCTAAGAAAAATTGGCGCGCTTATTTAACCGTTGTTTTCCATTTACCGCGGATTGTCTGTGGTTAGTTAGTTAAGATCGCGTGCAACGGTGCAAGCTAATCGTTAGTCGATTGTGATTATTCCATGATTACTTTATTTTCTACCTATTTGTACTTATGGTACTGATATGATTATAGGAAGTTTGTCGCAATTAATGTCCTGGTTTTAAAGTGATATTTTAATTATGGTTTTAACAACTACCTATGATACTCGTACTGGCTTTTTATAGAACTACAAAAGTTATTTAATTAGCAGTAGCGAAGAATGATAAGTAGTTAACTAAGAAATAACTTCCGTGTTCTTACCTGCAGGAATAAACGTAACTGCCATTGATATACAGGGTGTAAATCACCTCATCACGAAGCCGTCAACCAAGCATTCTGTACATGAAACTAAGTAACTTTACGCAAAAATTATTGCTGGGATACGACTTTTTTTTGGGGGGTGTAAAATCATGTTTTGTGGTAGAACTCAATGTAACGCACTCAAAACATTGTGTTGATGTATGGATTGAATAGTACGGGGGTCGTGGAGGTGTTTAAAGTAAAAATCTTACATTAAAAACTTGTATTTAAAAAAATACTTGTCAAAAAGTTGGAACTTTGACCCCTAATATTTCCGTAACTAGAAGGTTCCCAGGTATGGTGTAGAACAAAAAAAATATCGCAATGACAAGGAGAACCAGTGCCTTTCGGCTTCGTTAAGAGGTGTTTTACACCCTTTATTTATAAAAAAAAAAAAACTAAGCAAGAGTGGACAGAATCTTTCGATGCATGTATGACAAGCAATACTACATTGGGGTCGGCTTCTAGTCTAATCGGATGTTGCTGAATACCAGGATTTAACATGGAGCGACTGCGTATCTGACATTCACAACCCAGTTAGAACTGGATAATACGATACCCCTTTCTAATACTAGTAGTCAGACTTTCGGGCCACTGACTACCTGTAACGACTGCCAAAGATCTACAAATGACAGCCGGAACCGACGGCATAACGTGCATTCCGAAGCACGGAGTAAACTCGTTGTGAAATGGGTGGTCACCCATGCACGGACCAACCTAGGCAATTGCGGCTTAACCTAAAGATCGACACGAGTGGCTGTTATTATTTAGCCACGAGCCACGTCATGATGCAGCTGCTGCAGTCTGCACCCAAAATAGGGATGGTGACACATTTTTTTTATTTGTCCGTTGGGTAGTTTATTGAAAAGTATTGAACACGTATTTTTTCTTTTTTCACGTAATCGTAAAATCACGGAGATATTTTGAGTTGAAATGGCGCATGACGTCACGGCTCAGTACATTTTATACCTAGTTGTGACGTAATGAGCCCCCACTCTCCAACTTTAATGCGTTTTAACTAATTATTCTTTTGGGTGTCACCTTGTTTCGCAGACAGAAGTTTCACAGAATTTCGTTTCGCAGAAAATGTTTCACATAATATTTGGTCCTCGTATTTTTATTTCGAATATTTTTGTTTCAACTACTATTTACTTGAATGAAACGTATTTTACAGAAACACATTTCAATGAATTTTTAACCGACTTCTAAAAAAGGAGGAGGTTCTCAATTCGGATGTTTGTTTTTTTTTTTTTTTTTTTTTTATGTTTGTTCGCGCATTACTCCGTCGCTTGCCAACCGATTTGGAAAATTCTTTTTTTGTTGGAAAGGGTATACTTCCCAAATGGTCCCATAGTCACCAAGTCAGGATCTGATGATGGAATCTTGGCGAAATCGAGGGAACTCTTCAAATTTTATAGTAAAACGTACAGCGATTTTGGTATTTTCTACAATAAGTGAAGCATTTGCGTCCAATAAGAACCATTCTACCATCAGATCTGATGATGAATCCAAGAGACAGGCTTCGGAACTCCATAACAAGGCAATGAATCTTAGCTGTGTTTGGGCTTGTTGGAATTGTAACGGTATGCTCTTTCCAGGTGTATACACCGATTACGCTGAGATTTATGATCCGATTTGCGTGATTCTTCTTTAGTTTGATGTGGAATCGCTGCCATTTGGTCCCATAAAAAAATAATATAGTTTGGCCATATAGTTTTCATTTTATTAACTTTTTTTTTTATATGTGAATTTTTCACGTATGTACTTCTCCGTGATTGACGTGACCGATTTAGACGATTTTTAATTCATTTGGTAGAGAAAGCTTGCCCGGTGGAGCCATATGAATTTTATTATCTTTGCTTAGGTACTTTTTGAGTCATCCTCTTTATTATGCATTTTGACCATGCGTATGTATGGACGATGTGCTGGTGTCTAGTTACAATGTAAAAATTATACTTGACTAGGATTAAAGTGAGATACCACAACTGAAAAGGCTAAAATAAAAACTTTTTTACAAAAAAAAAATAACCGACTTCCATAAAACACTAAAAAGTGGCAAATAATTTTAGTTTCGGAAGTCGGTGGCAAAAAAGTAAATGAAACAAACAAGTCACCGACTGCCGAAACTAAAATTATTTGCCACTTTTTAGTGTTTTATGGAAGTCGGTTATTTTTTTTTGTAAAAAAGTTTTTATATGATCACTTTTTTTTATTTAACAAATTTATGAAACAGTGGAATTACTTTTTAACGAATATTGTTTGTTCGATGTATGTTTGCATGGTATGTTATTTCAACGAAATTATTAACCTTAAATTAAAATACTGTCCTTAAAAGTCAATATGTTGTACTACAAAAGTAAGTGACAAAAACGAATGGCTGCAAACCAGACTCCACGTAGTCTTGTCTGCCCTACCCCTAGAGTGTAATTTAAGCCCGCGTAGGCGCGGAGGGATCAGGCGGCCCGCGAGCTGAGGAGCAGGTGGTATCTAACGCTGGCCGCCGCGGCTGAGGCTGGCCGGTTTGCCGGCCAGCAAGCCGAAGCTGCGGTGGTGAGCGTTAATATCATCTGCGACGATAAACTCGCGTGGGGCCGCCGGAGCCCCGCAGCGCCGGAGCCGTGGCAGAAACCATGCTTGTTGTATGCTGCATGCTTGCTTGCATGCTACATGCTTGCTTACATGCTGCGTGCAACAGGCATGGACACCATTAGTGAGAATAACAACTTTGTTTTCCTACTTGACAAGAATTTAACCGCATTATTTTTGTGAATGCGGTGTTTTAATTTTATAGGAGGGTATGTATTTTTTAAAGGTATGAGATTTAGAAACTGTCACTCGATAAAATTTTATTCTTCGTTATAAGTTTTATGTGAAACAAACAATATGTGGATAAAAAATATTTGATTTGTTATTCTATGATATGAATATTCTAACATTAAACTTTATTGGAAACAAAAATCGATGATTTAAATTTCTTCAAAGTAAGTATTCTGCGTATTGATTATTCTACGAAATGATAATATGAGAAACAATTTATGTGAAACGAAATTCGATGAAACAATTAGCGATGAAACAACGCACAACCATTCTTTTGATATTTTGATAAAACAAAAAATACGTATCTAATATTTTTGTATTACCTGATTGACGGACAAAATAGAATTTCGTTTTCTTTACCTAGTCATCATCCCTATTGAAATATAAAATGAGGTCGATATGAGATCACTAATATCAATTCATAAGCTAAGAATGTAGTTGTTGTGGGTTGTTATTGATAATGAAGTCTTCCGGAAAATGACTTCCCTGACTAACATCCCTTTTATCGACAATGTGCTCTGCAAAGAAATTGACGATATATGGTATGAATAGACTCGTAGCAATATAATTAAGTTAGTTTTAAGTTATTTTGCTGCGCCATAACAGGGTCATACTCTCTAGTTTTAAGCCCAGTTTGTAACTGTGATAGTGTACATTTTTCATTAAATAAATAAATAGCTAGCATATAAAATACGAATTATACAAGCTGTTTTTTTGCATCCTCGTCAAAATCCTGAATGTTGTCACAAAAGACACAAATAATCAATATAAATTACGGTACCGAGTTAATTTTTAAAAAAAAAAACACTGCTTTTTGTTGTTTGAATTTGACAGAATTGCAGAATATCCCCCTCAAGTTTAGGGAATAAGAAATTTTCGAATTTACGTTAGAGATCTTTTGTATGTGTGTAAGCGAGGTTATAAAGCGAGAATCAGACGCGGGTCGCGTTTAAAACACAAGTGGCACTTACCGTGTTCCGTAAATAAGTTCCGTAAAAAATATCTCCCCATTTTATTATTGATTCGGGTCGAGAATCATTAGCATAGCTACCTCCTTGAATTTGACGAGGATGCAAAGCAACACCTTGTATAGTTTGCGACATTCTTACATCTTGAATACAAAAAAACACATAAGTACTTTAATAATATCTACTAGGAATCATAAAAGGTTTCTTCTAACGTAACTACTTGTTAAAATATAGTTAGATCCAATAGTCCAGTGTGCATTGCCACTTTATTGTAAATAATAATGATGGCAATAGCACCTCCACGGACAGAGCTGCTCAAGATCGAAGATTATTCCAGGGACCAGGGCAATCCAGCGCTGATGTTATGATGATAAGATATGCACATTTAGAACTGGTTCCAAAGCTTTTTGCTGAACATGCTCGTCAATGCATGCGCAAACGCTACATTACATCAGATATAAACTAAAAGGTCATGTTGCGCCCGTTGCAAAATGTAAACAGATACTATCAGCAAATACAGTCCAAACACTGCTCTGACTGCCGTTAGTTTAGTGGACGCAAGCACGACTACTGAGCGTTAAGTGCTAGGTTCGATTTTTACGAAAGCACAACGTGAAGTGCTAGGTTTGATTTTTGGGCCGGGCATAGTGTTATTGTTGGAATACTGGCAGTAGGTAAACCTATTACTAGTTTACCTAATAATTATATTCCGAATACCTGCACTTTATAAGCGATAACGCATTGTTGCATAAGATATACGATTTTTTTTTTTTTTTTTTTTTTATATGGCCACTCGCAGATCAACCTTCTGAAGGTTTTAACTGCTTAACCCGGACTATCCTGTGGTGACCTCAAATGAATTTAAGGCCCCCAGCCAGGGCTTACAAACTAAGTAGAACTTAAACTAAATGACCGCTCGCTATAAGGGCACCCCCTGTAGGGTTCGGACCTCGGCTTAGGGCGTCATTGATTGGTGGACAGCAAGGGACAGGCTGGGTCGTATTATTATTAAGGGAATTTAAAGCTACTTGCTCAGCGGCGCGGGCTGGCTCGTCGTGCAAGGGTCGGGGAGTAACATTACTGGGACGTCGCGACGGGCCTCGTCGGCGAGGCCGGTATACGGATCGGATTCTGTTTTTGTGTTTTCTAAGGGTGCTGGTTTCCCTACTGCACTCTTGAAGGAGGGTAGTGGGATCGTCGGGTTCCGTGAGGATATGCCTAGGACGGCGAATCTTCCCTATCTTGGTGGGGACGTATCGGGCGGCCGACACCACTAGTGGGTTGGGGTGCTTCTCAGCAGAGTCAAGAAAGCGCTTTGAAAGGCGTTTAATGACCTGCTTGATGGTGGGGATCTTAAGATCGACATGGAGTCGCTCATTCCTAACGAACCACGGGGCTCCCGTGGCCTTTCGGAGAAACCGGTTCTGGAGGGTCTGCATCCTATGGATTTGGTAAGCCTTAGCTTGCCCGAATACAGGGCAAGCGTAGGTCAGGATGGGACGAATGCACGCGGTGTAAATACGCAATTTGCACTTAAGTGAGAATTTGCTGCGTGAGTTGAGTAGGGAGTGGAGCCTTCCGAGAGCGAAAGCGGCGCGCGAACGCACCGACTTTATGTGCTTTCCGAAGGTGAGGCGTTGGTCGAGGATTACCCCCAAGTATTTGGCTTGCTTCTCCCAAGGGATCGGCTTGTCAAACATGGTGATCGGGATGGGGTCGGGTGGGAGGGTGTAGTGGGGCCTACAGAAGAGGACCGCCTGGCTCTTATCGGAGTTGACTTCTATTCTCCATTTCCGGAACCAATCGCCTAGGGCGTTTGCGGAGGTTTGGAGTTTACGAGCGATACTGTCTGGGCTCAGGCCAGAACAGTAGATGGCTGTGTCGTCGGCAAAAAGCGCTAACTCCGCTTTTGCCTCCTTGGGAATGTCGCTGGTGAACAGCGTGAAAATGAGTGGGGACAGAACGGCGCCCTGAGGGACTCCGGCGCGAATAGGATGGGGAGAGGAAAGCGCACCTTCGATGCGATACCGAAAGGTGCGGTTCGACAAAAAGTCCCGCAAGATGAGCACGAGACGATCAGGCACACCGAGCTGGTACAGCTTGTATATCAGCCCGTTGTGCCAGACCTTGTCGAAGGCTTTCGCTATGTCGAAGAACAGGGCACCAGTCATCAGTCCACGCTGGTAGCGGGCGCTGACGTGTTCGACTATGCGGTGCACCTGTTGGACACAAGAGTGTTGGGGTCTAAATCCGAACTGCTCTTGGGGAATGAGACTCTTCGCTTCGACGTAATCTTTGAGACGCTTATAAATAAGCCTCTCGTAGATTTTGCCGAGAACGTTGAGGAGACTAATGGGGCGATAGCTACTGGGGTTGGACTTGGGCTTGCCCGGTTTGGGAATACCGATGACAGTGGCCTCCTTCCACGACTGTGGAAACATGTTGTGCGTCATGGCGCCATTGAAGATGGCGGTCATGAGCACGATGAGGGCTGATGGAAACAACTTGAAAACCCTTTTGTTGATTCCATCAGAGCCAGGGGCTTTCCGCTCCTTGAGGTTCTTAATTACCTCCTCGACCTCGTCAGGAGTGACGGGGGCAAGGGGGAAATCAGGGTCCTCGACTGGTGGGAGGGAGGTCCTACGTTCGACTTCAGCATCCACCTTAGTAAGGTGAGCTATGTCTACTGGTTGGGAACTGGGCGAGCATTGAGACTCGAGGCTGTCGGCCAGGCATTCGGCTTTATCTTCGTCGTCGAAAGCGACGCTGTTGTCGGGGCGGGTGAGAGGAGGCATACCGGAGATCTCAGAGGTGCGTAGTTTCCTCTGTAATTCCCTAAGATATACGATAAATAACCATTATTATTTATATTATATACTTCGGTCCTATGAATCTGAATCATCAAGACTGTATCTTCTAGGTTTCCTGAGGTCTGTCACGTAAGCACTTTAGAGGAAATGTTCGCAAAATCCTTTTAAATAAATGAATATACATGAGTAACGGTAGATTGTAGAACCTGCTTTATGTATCTGTTTTTATTTAATTAGATAATGCAATATTAATTAATATTCGTATGAAAGGAAGAATATATAATAGATAAAATATACTTTATTGTGTACTATTACAAATTGTAATACAGCTCTTTTACATTGGGGTTGGCGCACTCCAAATAGCCCAAGATTCATAATGGAGAATGACGATAAATACAAATAATATCTACATTTACTGTACACGTCCTTTGTTATCCACAAATACACCAATGCCCCATTAGGGTCAGCTCACACCGAGACGCGACGCGACGCGACGCTGCGCGTACACTTTTAAAGAGCGATTCAAAATATAACTTTATTATCTTCACGAAAAGATACATATTTCGTTGTGAGAATTTCGAATACGTTGCGCCATGCGCAGCGCTGCGCCGCGTGACGCCTGTAAAAAAATGTGTATCTTTTCGTGTAGGAAATAAAGTTATATTTTGAATCGTGTGCGTGCAGCGTCGCGTCGCGTCGCGTCTCGGTGTGAGCTGACTCTTATAAAGCAGGTTTCGAAATTATCATGATAATTATAGGACAAAAATCCACACAAAAAAGTATGCTTGCAGCTTTCTTCTGTTCGCAACTCTCACTCTGGTTATAGGACCAGATAGTGAAAAAAATGTAATTATCAAAACTAAACATTCTGTTTGTTGATTCAAAAGCTTTTATTTTTAGTTTTTACTAACAAAAATTAACAAGACAAAATTACGGCATATAAAAATGTGACGTAATTTTGTCATGTTTATTTTTGTCGCACAGCTTTCATCTCTACCTACATCTTTCTTATCATTATGACTACGAAATAACAATTTCCCCGCTAACAAGCAGCTCATTAACCTTTTCCTACTACTTACTTACTTATTTACCACATCATATTTGCAAGTACGCAAATAGAAATGACGACAAAGAACTCCATAAGGCTTATCTATCTCTACATCAAAAGCTATTTCATAACACGTTTTCTTTTAAGTTAAATAAACATAAACAATATTACATAGTTAAATAAATTCTTGTCACCATGCAATCTTATTTAGATAAGCATCTCCCCTTAAAAGACTATGATAGATAAGCATACCACTAGTCAGAAATACACAGTAGGACATAAATACGTACCTA
This sequence comes from Cerastis leucographa, assembly GCA_963082945.1. Taxonomy (NCBI): domain Eukaryota; kingdom Metazoa; phylum Arthropoda; class Insecta; order Lepidoptera; family Noctuidae; genus Cerastis; species Cerastis leucographa. The sequence goes on along the minus strand of OY720362.1, from coordinate 15,097,127 downwards.
ATATTGTGACATACTTTTGCCATGGAATCACGTTACTTGCATGCTTCTAAAGCCAGCATCATTTCTCGTTGGTTATGATTAAAGAAATTGGCTGTGTGTGAAACTTTTGTTTTTGAAAAAACTCTACGGTAGGTTGGGGTGATCTAGACACATTACTGAAAATCCTTGGTAATAACAACACGTGCTTTCCATAGTCTTAAGCAACACATACGAAGTTTCACACGATCACCCTGCGATTGCAAACACTTGATGAAATTCTTGCTAACGATGATTTGATTCAAAGAAGTGCATTAAAGTAAGTAGCTCTCCTTACGCATTTTGATATTTTGATGAGAGGTAATCTTCGTTTGTTTCTGGGTCATATCTATTTACTTGTGCGCCAACAGCCACAGGGCCTGAACAAGAAACTCATCTGCTGCAGCTGAGTATTTTACACGGAGCGACTGCCTATCTGACCTCCACAACCCAGTTAGTACTGACTACTGAGTAATACGATACCCCGTGGTAACACTGGTTGTCAGACTTTCGAGCCACTGACTACCTATAACAACCTTCAAAGATATACACATGACAGCCGCGACCAACGTGGTTAGGCACAGAGGAAACTCGGTATGTAATGGGTGGTCACCCATCCACGGACCAACCGCAAGGACCGCTTAACCTAAAGAGTACTTTCAATATAAATTCCTGCGTACCATGCATTATAGATCCTATGAACATTATTTGCCATACCAGGATTTGCTAGCAAGGTATAAGCTCCCAACACTTGAAAATAGACGTAAGTACTTAGAGGCCATGAATCTGTATAGTATTGTTAGAAATAAATTTGACTGCATTGAACTCTCCAACATGTTATGCTATGCAGTTCCTAGGACAGTTCTCAAGCGAAAGGTAGCAAATTATTTTCAGTGGGTTCTTGCAAGTCCAACTCTGGCTTGCGATCACCTGTTAGAATGGTCGATTCCTACAATAGGACTTTTGAAGATATAGACATTTTCGCACGTGCTCCCTATAGGTTCAGAAGTCTTATACTCAAGGATATTTCTTGAAAATAATATACAGATCCTATCACTTTAAAAATTAAAGATAATTTAATAACATAGTAAAAAAAAAAAGAGTATTTGTCTCCCTAGCGATTATTTAACTGTATTGTATCCTTTAGTTAAACTGTGTACAGCGTTGTGGGCTGCAATATCCATTATACTAATATTATAAATGCGAATGTCACTCTGTTTGTTTGTATGTTTGTTTGTTTGTTTGTTTGTTTGTTTGTTACCTTTTCACGATTAAACGGCTTATCGGATCTTAATGAAATTTGGCAAGAAGATAGATTTCAACCTGGGGAAGGACATAGGCTATATATCATTACGCTACGGCCAATAGGAGCGGAGCAGCAGTGAAAAATGTTGCGAAAACGGGGAAAATGTGACGCAGACGAAGTTGCGTGGGACCAGCTAGTTGTCTATAAGTTTTGTGTATTTCTTGTTCCTATTTTTATATTGTAGCTGTTTGTTGTACCTATTGAATAAAATAAAAAATAAAATAAAATAAAAGAGCGACCCTAGCCCCGGCTGTTATTATTTAGCCACGAGCTCCTCTTCCACAAGGGACTATTGCTTTCAAATCGTTTCGTACTTCTACGACGACTTTTAGGGTTCCGTACCCAAAGGGTCAAACGGGACCCTATTACTAAGACTTCGCTGTCCATCCGTCTGACACCAGGCTGTATCTCATGAACCGTGATAGTTAGCCAGTTGAAATTTCTACTTATTATATATTGCCGTTATAACAACAAGTACTAAAAACAGAATAAAATAAATATTTAAGGGGGCTCCCATACAAAAACGCGATTTGTTTGCTCGTTTTTATAAATAATAGTAGTACGGGTACGGAACCCTTCGAGCGCGAGTACGACTCGCACTTGGCCGGTTTTTTCAACATAAATACGCTGATTCATAAACATACGCTACGTAGCTATTCGATAGCCTTTATGTCAATCCATTACATTGTTATTGATAGAATGCCATTTTTACGAGGAGCCCAAGTCTCTCTTTTACTAGTCTCCTGCCTTTAAATTCGGAAAAGTTTTCCGAATTAAAGGCAGGAGACAAATACTCAAATAGAAAATCAAAATAAAAATCTTAAATAGGAGGAGGAGGTTTAGGTTTTCCGGGAAAACCTAACTCAGGCCAAGTCAAGTCAGTCTGTTCGAGCTAGCCTCATAATATTGCCTGACCATTACTGACCAATGATCTTTGCCGTAGTCTTCACCAACATAATAACGTGTAGATGCTACATACAAAGTGGAAGGGACCCCGACGCTAAAACGGTTTCCACGTACGTCATTCTGAACCCCCCCATCTGGACATTTTTAATCGGTAATTTAAAAAAAAAACCGGCCAAATGCGAGTTGGACTCGCGCACGAAGGGTTCCGTACCACTTTTTTGTTTGAGACCCGCATTAAATATTTATTTTATTCTGTTTTTAGTATTTGTTGTTATAGCCGCAAAAGAAATACAAAATCTGTAGAAATTTCAACTGGCTAACTATCACGGTTCATAAGATACAACCTGGTGACTGATGGACGGACGGACAGCGAAGTCTCAGTAATAGGGTCCCGTTTGACCCTTTGGGTACAGGACACTAATAAACTGCACTTTGACCGTATGGGTATTGCAGTTTTCTAGGAAACAGCTGTTCTATTTGGGAGGGTTCAGAATAATGCACTCAATACGTGATAATCGTTTTAGCGTCGGTGCCTTTCACCCTGTATTTCAAACTCATGTACGGTCAGCAGCAAAAGTCGCTTTACATAACCAAAATTATAAGACGTCTTAGTTTTAGAACGATCTATATTAACAGACTGGAGTAAAAGACATAACAATATTTTCATCAATGGTTACACAAATTCGCAAAACAATATAAGATCAGATCACACTGACCAGCACAAAACTTGGAGTAATATTTGTAAGTGTTAACCGACTTTTGATGCTGACTGTACCAAAAAAAAAAACAACACAGAAAATACTCCGTCTCCAAACGTCCAAGTAGGAAATGCACATTAGGCGATTAACTATGTAGCCTTAACATTCCAGCTCAATTGTATTTAGTATTTGTCTTACAAACAATGAAGGTCGCTTTAATCAAAACTTACGTTCTTACTATAATTATGTCTAAATTGCATAATACATGATTATTGTGTAACACTATAAAAACTATTTAATAACGTTCGTTCTAAAATAGCAATGATTAAAACTTGGTTCCTCTAGAAAAAATGATTTTTACTTGACAGTTTTTATCATATTAATCGTGGGTAAAACAAATTGATAATTTATTGTCTAAGAGCAGTGAAGACAATGGATCCTATTGATCATTTTTTTAAGTGAGGAACTCGGACAAACACTTACATCCTTTCGGCGGCTTTACAGCCTAATGTCTCGAAGAACAAGCCAAGCCAAAGTCGGAGTGCAATGGCGGCATCAAAATCTCTGACACCAGGTTAGGCTCTAAACACGATAAAGAAGATCTCAAAGACCAAGAATATCACCAACCCTGCTTCATGGATTGGTTGGTTATTTTATTGTAATTAGGTATGTACTTAACTTCCATTAATGAGCTCACAATCTTAAAGGAAACAAGGCCATACAGGTTCATTTCCAAGATTTGTAAGGAAATTTTCCTAAAAAAAAAATCCTGAAAACATTCTACTTTCTACAAGCCAAAGGCCAGCCTAATCTTGTGATGTTTTGTGATGGTTTTGCATCCCAGAATATCCAGGTGTGATGTATTGATAATGTTTGATGCTTCGTATCTGGCACACCCCAGGCCACCCCACCCTACACCAACTAGACCTAGATGCTTTCACATGTCTCGTAAGTGACTGACACAAAATGCCTTCCAAAAGCCAATACCAAGGTTTGTGCAAAATTGGCAATGTAAACATATAGTGAAAGTACAAAAGAGCGGTGTGCGCCCGAGCGGCACTCTCTCTGTTCCGGTTGACAGCCATGTGGTTACGCATACCGTGTTGTATTAGTACATTAACTTACATTCGATAGTGTTGATCTTAGCTTACATTGTCATTTACAAGATATCTTCCAACGGAATATCGGGAGCTCACAATAAATCATTTTTACGGAAGATATCCCTTAAGGCCTACGCAGACCGGGACGGCATGGTAAGTGATTTTGCCGTCAGGCAGCGCACATTAGCCGCTTAGATACCGCAGCATTCCAGCGCCGTGCCACAGCATGCCACGGCGTGCAACTAAGTACGCCTCGGCAGCTCCTGCTGCCCGATACACTTTTAGTCTTCAGTCGCCTTTGATCGAGTGTTGATGTGCCTCAGTTTTATCAAAACGAGCGCTGGAGTCCTTGGCATGCCGTTAACTACCGCAGTACGCCACGGCATACCGCCGCGGGAGCCCGTGGCGCGTCTTTCAATACCGTCCAATGAAATCCCTTTCGATGCCATGGCATCATTTTAAAGCATAGCAATTTATGTCGTATTTCTAGATCGATACGTTTGAATGTCCATGAGTAAAAATTTTAATCGCTTGCCATGCCGTCCCGGTCTGCGTAGGCCCTTAAGTGACAATGTAAGTTTAGTCATACATAAACCATGAAAGCTTAAAACAGTGTTGATCTCCTTGCGTTCTTTTGGTTTGTGGAAGGAATGCATTTTCAGCTGACAAATGTTTTTTCACAGCGGCATTTGTGGTTACGAGCGATCAAACAATCTACTTCTTGTTCCAAGTTTAGTTGGTTTACAAGCTAGGATGATATTAAAAACCCTAATTAAACATATGCTATTTAAAATTCCGATAGAAATAAATAGTTTGCCACTCTATAGAGACCCGAGAGCTCCACCGCATTTGCTGTGGCAATTGCGATATCATGATGGTTTAGATTGGTAAGATCATTATATGCGTCTCCTTATATCGTGGTGTGCTCGAAAGGATCCATAAACCTACGTCTAAAAAGTAGTACCTAGGTATATAACAGCCTGATATGTATTTATATTGAGTTCATTTATAAACATACTACCTAGCTGACCGGCGCAACAACGTCTGCGAATTTTTCACCGTTTTTGCAATATTTTTCTTTGATGCTCTGCTCCTATTGGTCGTAGCGTGATATTATATAGCCTATAGCCTTCCTCAAAAAATGGGATATCCAACAGTAAAAGATTCAGTCAATTCGAACCAGCAGTTCCTGAGATTAGTGCGTTCAAACAAACAAACTTTATAATATATTTCTTCACAATATATTTATTTCTTCACCAGTTTACCTACCTACCGAGTCTGTTTTCAAGATTCACTGAATTTCTTTTAAGTTGGATAGAATGTAGATCTTGAATGAATAATACAGACGTTTTGGTATTTTCTAGATTTTACCTCTTAAACATAGTTGCCGACCAAGAAATAACCTTACTATATTTATACGTCTTACTTACCTAACCGTGAATTTACCACTTTTTGCACTTATTAAGCTATTATTAAACACAATTAGCGTTAGGTCCATAGTTACATAAAAACGAATAATAGTTTCATTATTGCCTTTGTACATATAAGAGAAACAATTATTAACTACAGGGTAACTTAATATTTTAATAATATGGGGACGAGGAAACTCTTGCGCATATTTTAGAGTTGGATCTGCGACAATAATACTAATAAATACTCGTTGTCATGCACTTATTATGCACCTAAGGCTCTACGCTTATAATAGTAGAGTTATTTTTAATAATGGGTACATGATACTTATTGATGAAGATGAGCATCTGTAACTTGATAATAATTATGCGAGTATCTACTTAATTATGAAATCCTATCAGTTTCCTTATGAATTGTTTAGTTGCTGGTGCACGGCGGTAACGCAGATCGGTTAAAAGACCTATTTTGTATTACAATGTATAATAATCATAACGATTGTAATCTTATTGATTGGGTGCCTATTACAGGCGTTAAAATTAATCTAGCACCTAAATCATGTGTATGTGTTTGCTTCTAAATTTAAATACAAACTCTTTAGTAAATTGAAAATGTTGAAATAGGTATCTGAGCTACTGGCCGTTTGCGGTCAAAATAATAAAGTGCTGTCATTCATATTTTCTTTTTATGTGTTCTTTTTTTACGACTAATCACCAAAAGTCTAATACAATTTTAATTAAATCAGACAGTATTCTACAAGCTGTCGTTTTGCATCCTCGTCAAATTCAAGGAGGTAATTATGCCAATGATTCTCGAACCGAATCAATAATAAAATGGGTAGGTATTTTTTATTTTTTTATTTACCGAATTGCATAAGTGTGAACCACCAGTGTTATAAACGCGGCCCGTCTGTACGTGTACCATGAGTTGTCATAGTTAGATCGCTTGACGTAACTGCAATAGTTCCGTCAATACGCAAATACTATAGTTAGCTTTTTCAATGGTACCATGAGCTGTGTTGGTGCTTACCACCAAATTCTAAGCAAATGAAGCCCAAACTTGCAGTCGTCGTAGTTTAGTTTACTACACGGTGACGTAGGATAGATAACTATAGTGACTCATACTGCGCATTTTAGTACCCAACTATCCGCTAGAGGCGCTGTAAAAGTTTTCATACATTTTTTTTTAACTACAGACGCTAGCGAATATAGTTTGTTAAAACTCATGGTAGACGTACTGATCCTGGCCCTAAAACCACACTTTCACACATTCAAAAAATCGCAAACGTTTATTCGATAATTTTTTGTTCCCCAAACCACGTTAAGGGTTTTTTCTTAAATACTGACAAACTTATACAACAAATAAAGCAACGTTTATTAATAATTAACTAGGTACCGTAATTTAAATTGATTATTTATCTTTTGTGACAACCTCCTGAATTTTGACGAGGATGCAAAACAAAATCTTGTTGTATTTTTTAAGTAGGTATTTCTTTAGTTTGTTATACGGGGACACCGACGCAAAAATGCTTACCACGAACTCAATATATATACAGGGTGTAACGGAAAGGGTATATACATCTTTAAGGGTGTGCTACAGACCATCAAACTGAACATGTTTCTCAACATAAAAAAAAATTTACAGCAAAGGGATGGTCTGTAGCACACCCTTAAGGATGTATATACCCTTTCCGTTACACCCTGTATATACAAGGTGTTGTTTCGCATCCTCGTCAAACAGGAGATTGTCACAAAAGACATAAATAATCAATTTAAATTACGGTACCTAGTTAATTATTAATAAACACTGTTTTTTTGGTTGTTTATGTTTGTCAGTATTTCAGAATAGCCCCCTTAACGTGGATTAGGGAATAATAAATTATTGAATAAACGTTTGAGATTGTTTGTATGTTTGGAAGCGTGGTTATAGGGCGAGAATCAGACGGGCCGCGTTTAAAACACGGGTGGTTCACACTTACCAATTTTATAAATAAGAAAAATAATAAATATACCAACAACAACATTTTATTATTAATTCCGGTCGAGAATCATTAGCATAGTTACCTCATTGAATTTGACGAGGATGCAAAATAACACCTTGTATATATATATAATTTTATCAACAGTAATTAAAAAAAAGCTGCTGTTTCATACATTTTGACATTATATAATTTTTTTAATAACCGACGAAAGTAATCTATGTGGGTAGTTAAGAATGACGTACTGAGTACGTGGTAGGTAAGCGTTTTCCAGTCGCTGTCCCTTACACCTTGTATTACCTTCTTATTTTAAAAAATATGTTTAATTAATTTACAAATTGTTTTCTATATACATGGTTTTTGAGATTTTGTGCTTAAAACCGTGCCAACGGAATGATATTTATTTAGGTACCTATACTTTGAAAACTAAACAAAAAAGTTATAGAAATAGGTGTATCGTGTTTTCTAAAATGATAATTACAGATTAGTTTTTGTTAATGTTTTATTACTTTGATCTAGTAACATTTACAAGAACAAAAAAATGCTATAAAATTAATATTAATTTAAATACTTAATGTTTGAATTGAGAATGTTAAAAACGAGTTTTCTCATTTTTATCAGATCATATCCTTGACAGCTCGACACATGTTTTAAATATAATCCTGCAAACATTACCAAGGGCATCCTTTTTTAAAATCCTCCCATTTGCTGTCTAACATGCAGTTTGACACCTGGGACATGTTTGTTATTCTAAAGGTTTTTCAATAAAACGAATAAATAGCATTATGTGGACTTGTAGTTTCATTATACCGTGTTTAAACTTTTTATTTTAATGGGCCACGGTTACTTGATCGGTGTACGCCAATTACGAAGTACACAGAAAAAATATTAAGATTAACAGAGAGAGTGACTCGAGAGGGAGTGTGAGATGATCTCCACAAAGAAAATCTGTTTGAACTTTGAACTACTGAAGAGCTATTTAGTGTTTCCAGTATCCAGTGGGTGCTGCTATATTCACTAGAAGATTTCCTCAGTCCGAAATAGCGTTACTGTAAAATGTTGAAAGGGCTTCATAGCTTTACTGTAAAATGTTGAAAGGGCTTCATAGCGTTACTGTAAAATGTTGAAAGGGCTTCATAGCGTTACTGTAAAATGTTGAAAGGGCTTCATAGCGTTACTGTAAAATGTTGAAAGGGCTTCATAGCGTTACTGTAAAATGTTGAAAGGGCTTCCTTCTCCGGTCTTCGCGATGCAAGACACGCACAATCAATTTTGCTTCAAGAAAAATATTGAATCTTCTCAAAATGGGTGTAACTCCCGTGATACCTTTGCCTAAAATTTTGCCGATTTCAGATAGAGGAAATAAGCAGTAAATAGTTGAATACTTACTATTCGGTGGGCCGCCGTCTATGTACTATCCCCAAACCACTGCAACTCCTGGAAGACACAATCAACAGTGGCGACGACCAGAAAAGCGTTGAGACAATGAAGCTCGACTGTCTTGGAGGGATCCAAGATCCAATCTCGAAAATCAGAAAATAATAAAGGATCAGTAGGAAAAGTTCCGCCTGCATATTTGCAACTCTGTCATTTAAAAGCCGTTTTGTGTTTAAAAAGTTTTCTTTATTTCATTCCTCTCAATCTTGAACTACGCCCGAACCAAGTCTTTTTGCTATCATAATTTATTTAATAACGAATTTATGGTACCTATTATTTGTAATTTTATTTAATTGCCTGATAATGGGAAATCCACCAATCACCAACCACCAATACATCCTTGCACGAGTTCTTATAATTTGTCTTACAACATTGTTAAGATATTATCTACCTGGTTATGTAAACAGAGAATTAAATCAATTAGTCCTGGGTACTACGATAAGATACCCCTCGGTAAGACTGGTTGTCAGACTTTCGGGGCTCAGGCCTTTGACTACTTGTAACGGCTGTCAAAGATCCTCAACTGACTGCCAGGACCAACAGCTTAACAGGCTTCCTGAGACACGGAGGAAACTCGGTATGTAATCAGCCAACCTACATAAGCAAGCGCGCTTGAACTTGAATATCAACCCTAGCGGCTGCCATGTTTTTATTTTGCCATCAATCTACCTGAATAAATTCTCTAATTAATGTTGGTAAAAACCGCATCAAAATCCGATGTATAGTTTAAAAGATCAAAGCGGTCGCACAAACAGACACAAAATGTGACTCTGTTTTAAACAATGTGTGTTATTACATAAAAAACCTAAAACTACAATATTATTCACGATATGTTAGGATAAAAATAAAAGACGTTTTATGTTAATAATATACAATTACGCTAATCCAAAAATAAAATCAAAATAGCATCATCATCACTCTCTTGCCCCTTTCCCAATTTATTTGGGGTCGGCGCAGCATGTCTTCTTCTTCCATACTTCTCTATTACTTGTCAAGAGACACTTCGTTTCTTGCCATATCATCCTTCACACAGTCCATCCATAGTTTTTTGGTCTTCCTCTACTTTTAAACCCATCCACATACATACTCAAAACTTTCCTCACAACATTCTCCTCATTCCTCTGCATCACATGCCCATACCACGACAACCGATTACCACACATCTTTTCAGCCACTTTAAGACTTTCTCTTAAAATCAAAATAGCATAATGTATGAAAATCTGCATTGATCGGCTCGGTGTAAACAATAATTCGTCGGCATTGGTCTAAAAATAAAGAAGTTTGGTACCGACAGCGTGCAGCGTTAGTATGTGCTAACCCCTCAAGTTTTCAAACGTTACATTGCTACAACTGAATTGATTTCGAATAATCTAAAGATACTTTCAAAAAGAACTCTTTCGACCCGGGTCTGGCCAAGCTGCGTCTTACGAATACCCGACGTATTGCGACGAAATTGGTATCTACTATTGTCCGAGTCACTTTATCTTTAGGTCTCTGTCTAAACGATAGTTGTTAAAATTTGAAGGTATCCATTAATTTTAATTACTTACGTTTTCTTTATAAAATTACTATCAAGCCCTCGACTTATAACGTTAGCTTATATCATGTGAAAAAAAAATAGCGCTTCCTATTTTATGGTTTGCGTCAATAGGATGTCACTTATCTAGGGACCCCTTTGTGTCAGTAGGTAAAATATGTAATTATGATAACTGTTAAGTATCAAAACAAATAATAAAATATAATATAAATCTTTGTAGTTAAATTTAATAAGATTCAAGTTTTGTTAAATACTAGCAATAAGAAATATGATTTTTCTCAAATAATAAAACAAAATAGAAAAAAAACATACTTTATATTTGTAAGATAACCCCAACAGGAACATGACGTATTTGAATGATACAATGATTATACAAAACTGTCTTTTAATTCATATGAACAGCTCATCTTACAATATACAAAAATCAATATTTTACAATCAGTACCAAAACCCAAGAGTTGCCCGCGCAACCGGCCAAGCGTTCCTTATTTTCCCGCGCAAAACCTTTTCTTTCGCGCGGGCGATGCAAGTGCTCCGATCGGTTCCCGCCATTTTCATCCATCGATAGCGACCACTAATATAATTAAAGGGTAAAGTTGCCAGCGTAAAAAGAAAGTGTTACGAATATCGATTAAAATAATCAATTAGCAAAGTCAAAATTCACAAACCTTATCATATTAAAAAATATAATTCATGACAAAAAGTAACTGTCATGCCTAGAATTTGGATATCCAACCTCGTGCACGTCATGCGGTCCTGAAACCTCCTGCCTATTTATACGTTAAACAATCTTATGTAAATGTTAAGCCTATTATTGCTCGTCGTTTTACCCAATAATAGAAGTATTTACGTGGGAACTTAAATCTCGGATTCCATTCACCTTAGATCCCTCTTCTCAACAGAAACCTAAAAGGATCTGGGTATGTCAGAAGCATTAGCCATCAATACTGTACACATGAAACAAGAAGGAACGTTTCTTTGACCGCCTGAATAAGGTGCTAAGCAGTCTTTTGTCATGCGGAAACAAAGTGCGCACCTTCAACGGTTGGGTCATCCCGGTTTGGATGTATTATTTCGGCATACTCAATTAGACTCAGACGGAACTTGATGCCTTGGATAGGAAGATCCGCGTACTGCTGACCGCAAATCGGATGCATTACCCACGGTCGTCAGCGATGAGACTGTATATGCTGCAGAAGTGTGGGGGTCGTGGCTTCTTAAATGCTAAGACCCTGCACAACTGTGAGGTATGCAGTCTCAGGAAATACTTCCTAGAAGCCGACGTGGGGATGCACCGAGATGTGGTCTCAGTGGACAAGGTCCTTACCCCACTCTTCTTGGCTTACGAGAACTGGCGCAAGCCTGTATTATTGACACTAATGATCGCAGGGAGGTATGGCAGGGCAATTAGCTTCACGGTCGCTTCTACTGGGCTCTTCATAGCCCCGATGTAGATATTTTAGAGTCTGTGTCTTGGCTACGTTTCGGTGACTTCTTGGGGGAAACTGAGGGTTTTGTGTGTGCGATTATGGATGAATTTATGTTGACGAACAACTACCGGAAACATATTATGAAGGACGGGATGGTTGACGTATGTCGGGCATGCCACCGTCCGGGAGAATCAATCCGACACATTATTTCTGGGTGTTCCCTTCTGGCTATCGGAGAGTACTTGTATAGACATAACCTAGTTGCCAGGATTATCCAACAGCAACTCGCTTTGAAATACAACCTTGTGGAATCAGAAGTGCCATACTATAAGTATGCGCCCGACCCAGTTCTCAACGATAGTAATATCACGTTGTATTGGGATCGACTTATCGTCACTGACGGAACTATTGTTGCCAATAAGCCTGGCATTGTGGTGATAGATCGATTGGAGCGTCGCGCAATGGTTGTTGGTGTAACAGTCCCGCATGACGAGAACCTCGTGAAAGCAGAGAAAGATAAGTAATTCAAATATCTAGTTCTGGCTCGCGAGGTTGGCAACATGTAGGATGTGAGTACAGCACTCATTGTGCCGATTGTCGTGTTGGCCAATAGCTTAATAGCTAAAAGCCCCGACCAACATCTGAGTAAGCTTTTGCTTGGCAACTGGATCAAGAGCTTGATCCAGAAAGCAGTTCTGGACACGGCGCGTATTGTTAAGAGGATCCTCTCTCAAGACCCTTGTCACTTGTCACTCTCGTGCTCGGACCCTGTTCCCAACGCCGGTGGGCTACTATTTTTTAAAATTTTAAATGTTTTTTTATGTCATATTGTAAAAATATTTAAAAATTTAATTAGTATGTACACATGTGTATATGTAAGTAAATAAATTAACGAATAATTAATTATACTAAAATGTTTTTGCGAAAAATAAAAACCAACTAGACCCAACACGGATTTGAACGAACATGTCTTTTGAGGGGGTAAGAACTTAATAGAGTTGTGTGTACGAGTATCTCAAGTCAAACAAATTCAAGGATTTTAAGAAATAATTAAAAAAAAAACATAAGGTGTGCATTAAAAGAATATTCTAGACTAGCCTAGGACTTCGGGGTACAACGCTACCGGTTTATAAATTAATTTTAACTAAGAACAGGTATCATAAAATTTTATTACTGTAATTCAAAATCTTGAATTAACACTTGCAAAAACTTTAATAAGAACTCATGATCGCACATCAAAATAAAACTAACTATCCGAGCACCTGATACTTCTACAAGATGTAAAAAAAAAATCGTTTACGTAGCCAAGCATTCTGTTCATCAAATTAGGTAACTCTACGCAAAAATTATTGCGGGAAAAGCTATTTTTTAGGGTGAAAAGCTTTTATAAAAAAAAAACTTGTGATAAAACTTGTGATGAACTTTTATAAAAAAAATAATAAAAAAACACTTGTGAAGTTGGAATTAGGACCCCAATATCTCCATAAGTAGAGTGAATGACGGGGAGGCCAAGTGCCTTTCGCCTTCGCACCCATTAAGTATTTTTGGTGAAACCTTAATAAGTGAGACTTTTAAATTGTCCAGTATCTACATAGGTACACTTATTTATCTTTTCTAATAACATGCTGTGAAATCATAGTATTTCATTGCAGTTCAATGCGCCGTTGAGTACGAAAGTGGTTGCGCTGCTCGATACAAGTTTATATATATTACGGCTTTAGCCGTTGCCCGGTTAAAGTCGCTATGAGTTTACAACCGTTGATAGCCAACGAGGTCTTGGCATTTATAAAACATGCCATCGACTGCATGGACGAAGTATCTTGCACATGTGCAAATCCAGTTTCAAGGAGGACGAGATCAGCAGTGCCAAGCTGCTGCTGTTCCAGTAGTCAGCAAAACAAAAATCAAAGTCGGCTCTATGCCGCATGTTTGGCCGAAGTTACTGAAACTGTTTCAGGAATTCGTGAGCATCTTCCCGCAAAGGGACAAAAAGTGCAAGATAACAATACATTTTGTTAGAAAATCAGTTGTATTGTTTTTTTTCCAAAAATCTTACTGTCTTCCGAAAAAACACTTAAAACTAGAATAAATTTTACTTCCGGAAGTCGATGACTTTTGTTTGTTTCCGTACCTACACTAGACACAAAAATAGAACTTCCTGATTTCTTGAAATCGGTTTGAAAACATAATCGGTCCGGCATCGACTAAAGATTTATAGGCTAATTACCTAAAGACATTTAAACTTACCAAAGTTATGTATTTAATTGAACCTGTTATTCTTGTGGATTTTCCGTCTTCATTTAAATAACACGCAGGTACTTCGTTTTTCTCCTCTCATATTAATAATAGGTTTCGATGGGTGATTTGGATATGAATATTAAAAAGTATCAGAGTTAAACAATATCGGTTGAACACACCAAACTTGTTGGTACCTATCTACAATAGATATAATATTAACATTATTATTTGGTATTGATAGGTATTAGTATTAGTCAATTAAAAACTCTCAACACTGAAAGGCTTGGAAGCCTTAGCAAACATGAGTTACTACCATTACATCTGCTGGCATCCCCAAAGGGGTAAGCTGAGGCGAACACCATGTCTAACGAAGGGGTTGGCTGTTACACCAGTTTGTTTCCGCAGAGAGCGCTCAACGGTGGACGCCATCATGCGCGTGAGGGCCTTCACGACAAGGGATGCGGCGTCCCGGAGTGGGATCGTCTTGGTGGTGTCTCTTGACATGGCCTCCGGAATGCACCACCGTCGGGATCCTTATTGAAGGTAGGAGGGGTTTCCATCGGCGTCGAGTCGACATTGAAGCACCTTGGAGTCGTCCTCGATAGCCGGTGGAGCTTCGTGGAGCATTTCCGACGTTTGAACCCAAACAGGAGCGGGGCGGCGCTCTTGCCCAACCTAGGGGGTTCAAACTACGCCTCCTACCAGAGGCTCTACGCGGGGTCGTGCGTTTCATGGCACTTTAGGGGGCCCAGTGTGGGCGCGTTCTTTGAAGTGGCGAGCCGCCCACTTCCTGAGGACGCCCCAAAAGTCCGGGGGTACCACACGATCTCCGGCGAAGCGGCGAACCTCCTTCCGGATTGCCACAATAGGATCTGGAGGCGATAGTCCTCGCGCGCCTGCACGAGTGGCGCGCGGAGGCACTACGCCAGGGGGGAAACTCCGCTGCCGCGGCAATTCGCTTGTCAGCGGACAGATCTCCGGCACAATCTCATGGCGACATGGAGAGAGCGACAGTCGCAAACCCGTGCAGGGCATGCCACAATATTAGTCTAGGCGATAAGTCCCCCATTTTGAGGAGTGGCTAGAGAGGCGCCAAGACTCCCTCACCTTAGGCCTGACGCAAGTCCTCACCGGACACGGTTGTTTCGGGTGGTTCCTGCACCGAATCGGCGGGAAGAAACGCCCGGGTGTCCACTGCGAGAATCACTCGGAGGACACGGTGGCCTACTCCGCTTGGTCTGAGCACCACTGCGTCCTCGTAGCGGCGATTTGCGGAGATTGGCGGTCGATGCCTGCCGAGTGCCGGGGGGGGGGCTACGGGACTGTTCGAAAGAGTTACCGTGGCCCTGGAACACAAAGGGCTAAGAAGGTACATGGATGGGTTTTAGTCAGTACAAGTCTGACACTCTCTTCCACTCCGCCCAGAGTGGGAAGAGTCATGCTTTCCCAACAGTAAAAAAAAAAGTTTGGCTGTTACAGTAAGAGAAGACACGAAGAAAACAACAATAGATGGACTGTGTAAAAGATGATATTACTAGCAAGAGGGTGTTTTGGCGACTGATAGAAAAATACGGAGGAGGATCTCCAACTAGCAAACTAGCGTTAAAACAAACTGTATATCATTAAAATATCCCACTGTTCCAATTTGACGATTTAATAAATGGCCGCTTCGCATAAAAGTATAGGCCATTAGAAAAATGGATAACGATAACGACAATGTCTAAAGAGCTTTACATAAAACCTTTGCCAAGACCATGTGACAGGCGTCAGTACAAGATAAATGCATTAAATTGCATTCGATACGCGATAATGGTATGCAGTGAAGCCATAGATAAAGTTGACAGATGTGCATTTAAGTCTCTAGGACAGTCCTTTCACGGTTTGCTTATCTGACTTTGCAGCATTGCCGAAATAACAGTAAGTCTTATTTCTGTAACAGTAAGATTTCTGTTTGGTTGTATTAATATCAGATCGGTTGTCATGTTTGTCAAATTAACAGAGAGTTTTATTTCTGTTACAATAAGGTTGCTTGAAGGAAGAGGTTATGGCTTAATAATAATAGCCGCTCGGTTGATCCGACCACCCATTACATACCGAGTTTCCTCCGTGCCTCGGTGAGCACGTTAAGCCATTGGTTTCATTTGTAGATCTTTGACAGTCTTTACGGCTAGTCAGTGGCCCAAAATTCTGACAACCAGTCTTACCAAGGGGTATCGTAATTACTGGGTTGCGGAGGTCAGAGAGGCACTCGCTCCATGTAAAATACTGGTATTCAGCTGAATCCGGTTGGACTGGAATTCTACAATGTCTGTGCAAGGACTCGACGTCGAAGTATTCGAAGAAGTTGTGATCGATCAGTTTTGTTTGATTGGCTTGTTTTTATGGTTCCGTACCCAAAGGGTCAAACGGGACCCTATTACTGAGACTTCGCTGTCCGTCCGTCCGTCTGTTCGTCCGTCTGTCACCACGCTGTATCTCATGAGCCGTGATAGGTAGCCAGTTGAAACTACAGATTATGTATTTCTGTTGATGCTATAACAACAAATACTAAAAACAGAATAAAATAAATATTTAAAGGGGCTCCCATAAAAAAAAGATTTTAGATTATTTTTGCTTTTATATCAATAATGGTACGGAACCCTTCGTGAGCGAGTCCGACTCGCACTTGGGCAGCTTTTTTTAGTTTATACCGTTGGAAGTGTCTTTCACAAATTTTTATGCAAATCGAAATCTTTTATGAAAAAGAAATCTTAAAATACTTCCAATCTACAGTTCTCTACTTTTCGATTTGCTTACTGCATTTTATTTAATTGTAATTAGCCGCTAAATTGAACCTAAATTGGCGAAGCCTTAAATAAGCATTAAGAAATCACTATTAATATGAATCCCTCAAATGGTATTTTAATTTCATGTAATGTCTTTTAAAAGTCAAGCAACCGCCTCTATTTGAATACGATGTGCTGCTATTTTTTTTAGGAGTCTGAAATTTGGTTATATGTGTTTTTATGGGTTGTGCGTTGTTTCATAGCCAATTGTTTCATCGAATTTCGTTTCACATAAAATGTTTCTCATATTATAATTTCATAGCATAATGAAAAGAAGTTTTAAATTTTGACGTAGCTAAGTAATTAGGAACTTAAAACAACTATTTTAACGCGCAAGCTGAACAAGTTGCTCTATTGTCTTTGGCTTGGTATGGCAAAAGTCGATAAAACATGGTTATTGTATTGTGCCTTCGAGCACCAAATCTCAGGGCTTGTGCCCTTCGGATAACACAATGTTTAAAGTTATAAAAAGTTTACCGTTGTTACCTTCGAGTTAACTTAGACACTAAAACAATTGGGCTTGTTAATTACGATTTAACGAGAACTTATTTTACCGTCACAATCGTACTCGTCAAAATGGAGTCACCAAGTCCCTCCCTGTCCTTTGTGCCTATAATATAGAAACTTGCAGGATACAAGTCTTTTCTTCATATTCTCCTGATCCCGTACTAACGTGGAAATCGCGAAGGCAGTGACCGCCCACGACCACTTTGACAAGAGTGAACGACTAAGAAGAAAAAGACTAACGTGATCCTGACCACACATGCTAAAGATAGACGGTCTAAGCAGAGTACCCCTGGAACCCCTTCCAGCGTACACCCTAAAACCCCTTCCTGATGCCAATGATTCACTTGCCCAGTCTGCTGCCCGCTTGCTCTATGCCCGCAGCGAGGTGCATTAACTCACGGAATCTAGCCGGTCTAGTCTAGCGGCGCGGTATCAAGGTAAACGCCAATGTACTCTGGTTCCATTCCATCTACTTAAGGGAGTGATATCTTAGTCATTTGTATTAACATTTGCCACTCGGAGACTGGATCAGTGATCGTAATAGGCACCACTCTATTGCATGGGACTCTAACATATCTGGCGAAATGTGGGTGTACCGTTAGGAACACCTCTGCTTACCCTTTGGGGATTACAGGCGTCATCATATGTATTTATGTAGTTGCCTCTCAAAAATCATTCATCCTAACTAATCCTAACTAATATTATAAATGCGAAAGTAAGTTTGTTACCTTTACACGACTAAACGGCTGATCGCATCTTAATGAAATTTCGCAAGAAGATAGATTTCAACCTGAGGAAGGACATAGGCTATATATCATCACGCTACGACCAATAGGAGCGGAGCAGCAATGAAAAATGTTGCGAAAACGGGGAAAATGTGACGCAGACGAAGTTGCGCGGGACAGCTAGTAAGTATATAATTGTGTGCCCCTATAATTACATTTGTATTGCCTTTTTTATTTAAGAAAGAGTCCGAAGAAAATTTACTAAAAAGTAATTAATTCAAGTTCTAACGGCTGAAATACCTTTCAATTTTGCGAGCGATTAAGTTACAAAAAACCAAAACAAACCCATTATATAAAACAAAACTCATTACCTACGTGTAAATTGTTTTTTTTTTTGTAAAAAAAATATAGTGTCACCTTAACACAGTATCCACGAACTAATAGGCATTTTAACTTTTTGCTCTGTCTGGCCGTAAACAATCAGATACAGGTTGATATTTAGCAATGTACTGCTGTTTCCTGCAGTTGTTTTACAGAGCTACCTTATTACTCGTATAAGTGAGTAGGTAATCAAGTCATTATAGACTACCTTGTGCGAAGAGTGGATCATTCTCTCCTTTCCAAAGAATGCAGGAGTCAAAGGAGTGCGCGCTATTCCAATTAAGAAATTGTGATTTAAGATGTCGATGAAGCTGACAGACCATCGGTTGATTCGAAGATCCCGAAAATCTGGGTACTTAAGTGAACTTATAATCTAACCAACAACCCGTATAGTAATTATACAGCATCACCTATTACGTCATTAATTACAATTAATGATTTAAACCTTAAAAAAAAATTACCAATTCTTCTAAATATGGTCTCCCATATTTAGAAGAATTGGTACAGGAAAAATCTTCCAAATGCTGCCACCTTCTGGATATTAATTGTCCAATATATCCTTATTCTAATAGCACCTACACAATGCATTGCTCGAAAAAGCCTGTATTGGAATCCATTTCTTTTTTTTTAAAAAAAACGTCCTCTGAGTACCAACCGGTTATGGCTTTTGATTGCCCCGAGGGTCTGCTCCGACATTAATTATAATAAGGAAAGAAGGTCTTTTCCATTAATTGAGCTTATAACTGGAATTCCCATAATTGTAAGCGCCTATACTCCATCCTTCTATGAGCATCGTTCTCACATGTTTGTATAATCTCAAAACATGAATGATGTAACCAAGATTTTGTAACAATATTTTGATGTATAATAGTGTCCATGACGTTTCTTGCCCATTCTTTTCCATAGAGATCTACTCTTTGGAATGGGCAACAACAGTACTTTCACAAGTTATTATTCCTTGTGACTAGGACTGTAGCTTAGCGTTTTTATTGGTGGTTATGACTTTCAAAAGTGCCTCTAATGGTCTAATGGAAATAAATGCTTTGAGTTTGAGTTTGAGCTGATTTCCAAAAGCATGTAGGAATGTTTAATAGTAAAATTGACGGCTGTTAACTTTTTTTGAAAAAGCTTTTGACAATTTCAAAATTATAACTTGTATAAAGATATATCTATCATTCAAAAAATCTGGTGTAAATCAATCGGAAAATACGAAGGAATCCTAAATCGTTTACTAATTATTGTTCGTTTAAGTAAGTAGGTATATTAGCACTTATTTTAATCTCCTGTATACGAAACAAAGATGTATTGAAATAACTTATATTTAGCTCTGATAATTTTGACGGGGAATTAACATTTTAAATCTAAGTTTGTTTTTTGTTAGGATTCAGCTAATTCATATATTATGGATTTGGACAAAGGATTAATTTGGTTTTACAGAGGTAGAAGCAAAAAATATTGATATTTTAATTGCTTTAGCTTAGCTTTAGATATTATAAATTAAAAACAAATAAGATAATAACTTGTCTTCAGCAAGATATACCTCATTTAGGTAGGTCGCCGACTTTACGGCCCAGTTTACACCAAAGCGGATCATTAAGTACATTAAAGTTTTTTATTTATTTCTTTACTCAAATACTGTATAGCAATAACATACAAAAAATCGTGTGCGTGTGGATTGAGTGCTCCTTTTTAAAAGTTGATGATATTTTTATGAAATCAAGGAAGGATTTAAGAAATAATTGTGAAGACTTCATGATGAAGATAAAAAAATTGTGACGTCAATGGTGAGAAAGTCGTGGTCAATTAACTAGAACACTCAATGAGTCTGCCAAACTGCAAAACAGTCAATGATAGTTCTACCAAATACATATTATTATTTATGATTCCATTTTACGTAATTTTCACATATCTATACTTTATTATTATATAATAATATTATAAAGCTGAAAGCTCAAACGGAGTTTGTTTGTTTGCTTGAACGCGCTAATCTCGGGAACAACAGATCCGATTTGAAAAAATCTTTCAGTGTTAGATAGCCCATTTATCGAGGAAGGCTATATAAGCTATATATATTTCATCATACTACAACCAAGCCAAGCGAGCAGCAATGAAAAATGTTGCGTAAACAGGGTAAATGTGACGCAGACGAAGTAGCGCTGGACAGCTAGTCTCAACATAAAAGGCAAAATAAAACAGCAAGAAAGTAGAAACTGCGATTGTGTCAAATAAGTATTTATTTTAAGTAAGTGAGCATGTATAATTTTAATATAAAATAAAAATATCAAGAGAAATATAATAATATTAATTATTACCATTGGTAACACGATTTTGTTAGTTTACATACATACGCACTTCACAATAATATGAGACCAAAAAAAAAAGTAAATTCACCAACTGCGCTCTAAATCCACATTACAAAGATGATATACCAGCACAGAAGAATAACGGAAGACTCGCAATTTTCATAAACCCATTAACATTTTTTTTACTACCCTTAGCCCAGTAACTTTATACATTTTTGACATTAGTTAGTTTTTTTTTTTTTTTTTATTAGCCAACATCATAATATCATTTAAACAGTTCTGCAAAAAAACAGAACTTAAAAATAATCATATAAACAAATCTGAAAAAAATCTGAACTACCCAATTTGACGCAATCCACCCCGTACTTCCAGGCATAAAGGTTAGGTACTGGAGTACCTTGAGAAAGCCCACTTTAGTAGTTAGTACTCGAAAGCATAATTTTCGTTTCAGCTTGAAAATAAGCTTCTGTTCTAATATTCACACAATTTCCTCATTTCGCTGAGAATTTTATAAAGACAAAGCGGCAATTCACTTCACTCGGCTTATATCTACGGTTTCGCACATCTATCCATAACCTTATACCACCGTCCTAGGTTAGCTTCAACTTCAGTGGGAAAGAGATGGTACTATGCAGGACGTATAGCTCCATCTTATTTCAACACTGTCATAGGCTTCACATTGAGTTTCTTGGCCAGTGCAGCGCTGGATTCGATTTGCTTCTGGATGTACGACACTGTGCCTCGTTTGTGTGACTCGCTAGCTGCTTGCTTCTCCATATCTCCAAGACAGCGCACAGGATAATTTGGATCCGTCTAGAAATTAAAATGGAGGTTCTTATTAGGTAATCGCATCTGTTCCTTGAAGGATTACTCTGGCACTGCCATTGACTGTTTTAAAACAAGTTGTATGCCCGATAGGGTTTCCCATAGGCAAAAATTACGAACTTCCACAGAAACTTTCATTCCATATTAAACCCTTTTAGGTTATGAACTTTTTAAAGAAGCTCGTGGCTAAATAAAAACAGCCACTTGATCTTCAAATTAAGCCACGCTTGTTTAGGTCATTCCGTAGATGGGTCACCACACATTACATACCGAATTTGCTCCGTTCCTCGGAAAGCACGTGAAGCCGTTGGTCCCGGCGGTCATTTAGAATATCTTTGTAAGTCGTTACAGGTAGACAGTGGTCTCAAAGTCTGACAACCAGTCTTACCAGGGGGTATCTCATTACTTTACATTATTACACTGGAGTGTGGGCTGTGGAGGTTAAATAGGCAGTCGCTCCATGTGAAATACTGGTATTCAGCTGCATCCAGTTAGACTGGAAGCCAACCCAAACATAGTGGGGAAAATGCTAGGCAGATGATGAACTCTTTTAAAAATCCTTTATTAAAACTGTAGGTAATAGGGGATGATCACATTTTTTTTTCTTTGTCCGTCGGGTAGTTTATTGAAAAGCATTGGACACGTATTTTTTATTTTTTCACGTGGTCTTAAAATTACGGTGTATATTGAGTTGAAATGGCGCATGACGTCACATGTAGGTAAGTTTTATACCTTCTTATGACGTAGTGAGCCCCCACTCTCCAACTTTAATGAGTTTTAACTGAGTAATTTTTTGATATTTTGATAAAACAAAAAAATACGTGTCAATTATTTTTGTATGACCTGTCTGACGGACAAAATAGAATGTCGTTTTCTTTACGCAGTCCGCACCCCTATTGCGCAAAGCTAGCTGCGTAATGCAATATGCAGAAATGATGCAGTTTTAGTTTTTTATCAAAATCGGGCTCGGGACTCCTTTGAGTGGTTTTCGCTATACCTCAAATTTCTGGATTTGGCCTTTCACCCGCTTGAAAAATCCACCCTGTATATCTCAGCTCCGATGCATTTTAGAAATAATTGTTTAAAGAAGAAAATAAATGTCTTATTGTGTTCTTACTATTGAAATATTCATTAGTGGCCGCAAACTTAAAAAGATCATGCCACTTTTACCCAAAAACCCCTTTCATCAAGCTGTTTTGTATACATCTACCGTTACAGGTCGTCTGTGCCCCAAAATGAATCTTCTATCTATTAAAAAATTCAAGGAGTCACATACCGGTTCCAAACTTCGCCAATGCAGCATGCAGTCAGTGATGCGATGGCGGAAGCCGGGGGCAAAGCACCCCGGGTTCACGGCAACGAAACACTGGCCAAAGTTGGCCTGTTCGCCAGGTCCATGGAGTGTCCAATATTGCACGAGATGACCGAAGTTGGCGCCTGTGAGATATGTGGAATAGAAATACTTATAGAATAATTTATCCAAACACTATTTTTAACAAGAAAGGGGCCAAAATTGTGAACTGTTATGTTTGATTCCAATAATAGTTTAGCAACCAATAATAATGGTATGACAAAAATGCTTGAAAACACAGTTTGTTCTAGTTTCTACAAGTTCCGTGTAGTTAATGACTCCGAACTTAACCTGTAAGCTACCCAACATAATATTGCGTTCATTCTGCCAAAGAAACGTGCAGATTTTTCATAATTCGCAGTCAGATGTAGAACATAGACAGATACAATAGGGGATGATCACATTTTTTTTTCTTTGTCCGTCGGGTAGTTTATTGAAAAGTATTGGACACGTATTTTTTCTTTTTTTCACGTGGTCATAGAATTACGGAGATATATTGAGTTGAAATGGCGCATGACGTCACATGTAGGTAAGTTTTATACCTACTTGTGACGTAGTGAGCCCCCACTCTCCAACTTTAATCCGTTTTAACTAAGTAATTTTTTGATATTTTGATAAACAAAACATACGTGTCTAATATTTTTGTATTACCTGTCTGACGGACAAAATAGAATGTCGTTTTCTTTACCCAGTCCGCACCCCTATTCAGCAATGGTATAGTTAGTGCTCTTAAATACTTTAGATCTGGTTTATATAAAACCAGATCTAAAGTATTTTAATTAAAGCGGCAAGTAATGATAATGAGAAATTGAAATGTTTAGAAGCGCTAGCGACCTGCTCGATCTAGGTTTATTAAAACCCGTGTTTCAGGCCATCACTTTACATAGCAAGTTAATGGCAGCAATAAAATTAGTCTATTTACAGTTATAAGAAACCAGTCAGTAAAGCCTAAGTATCATGTTCCAGTAAGATTTATTTATCGTTCTCTAAACACTTAAAAACTATTATAATAATTTATTTGGCTCGATAAGTTCTAACCTGCTAATACTCCACAGAACATCTCCACCACAGCGGCCAGTCCAAACCCTTTGAATCCTGATGTAAGCTCACCGCCTGCTAAGGGCATTAAACAGGGAGTTTTGTGTGCCTGAAAAAGATAAGGAAAAGTCTTAGAGGAGTGATTGTTGAAATATGGCAGAAGCATTATTAGAAGATCATCAATCAGATAGCTGGACGTCGGACGACCTACAGAAGATCCCTGATCCCTTGCATCAAGTCTTTACACAAAGATGATTGACAGAGAGACAGAGATGATTAGACTTGACACAAAGATGGAACTATAAGCTTCTGATATTTGAGCTTGTTCAACATCGTCCATTGGCGGATTTCGAGGTCAAGACTAGACTTTAAATGTGACGCTGACGCATAAAGCAACTTTACTGTAAGATGATTTGGTGAAGCATGTTTTATTCGTGATTTTGGTTCAATCAGATTGTTTGAAAATCCCACCTCCTTAGCATCTAATGTTTCTTTTCCATCGGATCCTTGGGCCCAGCCGACCGGCAACGGCTTCTCCTTTTTACGCAGCTTCTCAATCTGGAAGATATCACATTAAGAAGATTTTATACACTTACTTAAACGGCTGTGGATATAAACTATAAAACTATCATGATTATATTAGGTCAATAAATCCGCTCAGCCCATCTACTACTGCACATACGCCTCTATTAAGTTTCGCCACAAAATCCTGTTCGATAATAAGGAGATGAGCGGAGATGTGCGAACTGCGAAGCATAGGAGAAAAGAGATGCGTTTAACGCAGCTGCGCGGAGGTGTCCAAAACGGAGACGAGACATGTGCAAGCAGCACGCCGCTCAGAGCACACCGCTCGCAGCACATTGCTCACGTCTTTTCTCGTTTCTGCTGTGCGCTTGGCTGCCGAGTGCGGAGGCTGGCCTAATCAAGTACGTCACACGCGGAAAGTGTATATAACGAAATGCTATTGAAGTTTTACAACATATCTCCTCTTCTCTCATCTTGTCTCCGCTTCGGTGAAAGTCCGGCCCTAATACACTGTTAAATGTAGCCAAGGAGGTTTCTGGTATGTACCTTTCCAAAAGCAACCGTGGTAGTAGCCATGTCAAGGTAGGACATCTCATTCTGTGAGCCTTTCGTAACAACTGACAAAGGATTAGTTCCCAGAGCCGCCTGGAATCAGAAGAGAAACACATCAGTTCGTCAGCTACATAAACCTAGAAAAGTCACACAATGGTTTTTCAGCAATCTGTTTTTGTATTGCAGAAAACTTGTTGATGTAAAAATGTGTTATTGTGATTCCTGCAAAACATATTTTATTATTACGGGCTTATGGCCCAGAATAATCCCAAACTGTGAAATTTGAACGGCTCTCGTTTTATTATTACCGCAGCATTCACTTTGTTATTATTATAACAATATAGCAAAGTTGAGGGCTATAGTTTTAAAAACACTATTCCATAAAAAAATCTCATCTTACTTCTAAAATAATTTATAAACGGATTATATTAAATTAAAAACTTTAAATTAGGTTATGTAATTTTGCAGGATGGTCGAAGTATGTATAAAGAATCATGTAAAAGTTGCACTTTTTTTAAACCAGTTTATCTTATCGTAAAACCCTTTCGCTTAGCCCTTTCGTCTGAAACTTCAAGCTTTTTAACCAGTTACAGCTCGGACCGCCCTGCCCCCCGGCCCTCGCTAGGACACCGATGCACAAATTGTCAGTGCGGCTTCGGCCTTCAGATGGGGCGGATTTATTTATTCTTTTTCGCGCAGAAGACCCGATTGACAACGTTTTATGTTCTAAAGAAATGATCCATTCATACAATATGAAATTTAACTTAAAAAATAAAGCACCCGTATTTTGTTTTTCAAATGATGTAGTTTTCATTGAAAAGAAAAAACATTTTTGACATGGTTCGAAATCGGAGTCATATGTCAATGTCAAAAATTTTAGAAGGTAAACGTGCCTATTATCGTGAGAGATTTGTATAGATAAATTATGTATGTACTTTACTTGTGCAACCTTTTTAATTTATTAAATTACTAGCTGTACCCAGCATGCGTTGCAATGCACTTTTTACTACCCACCTACCCTATCCGACCTACCTACCCTATCCTACCTACCCTACCCGACGCTACCTACCTACCTACTCTACCCTACCCTACCTACCTACTCTACCCTACCCTACCCTACCCTTACTACCTACCTACCCTACCTACCTACCCTACCCTACCTACCTACCCTACCCTACCCTACCTACCTACCCTACCTACCTACCCTACCCTACCTACCTACCCTACCCTACCTACCTACCTACCCTACCCTACCTACCTACCCTACCTACCTACCTACCCTACCTACCTACCCTACCCTACCTACCTACCCTACCCTACCTAACCTACCCTACCCTACCTACCTACCCTACCCTACCTACCTACCCTACCCTACCTACCTACCCTACCCTACCTACCTACCCTATCCTACCTACCTACCCTACCCTACCCTACCGTATCCTATGTCCTTCTCCTGGCTCTAAACTACCTCCCTGCCAATTTTCAGCTAAATCGGTTCAGCCGTTCTTGAGTTATAAGTGAAGTAACTAACACGACTTTCTTTTATATATATAGATATCAACGCCGGCGACTTAATCCGTGTGAATTTGTTAATTTCCCCTTTTGGACTTTTGTATGAAACAGCTGTTTGCGTTATGGTCGGAAAAAATCCCACGGGAACGTCATTTTTTTTTACGTCCTGTGATACTCGGGAAAAATGTAGATATCCATTTTTTAAATAATTTTCTGAATTGGATCAGTATTTACGACGATTCCAAACATCCAAACTTACAAAGTTTACCTCTTTATAATATTAGTGCATTACATTGACAATTGTGAGATTTCAACACGTAACTGACTAACCTTTTTACTCCCGGTAGGTGCAAGGACAGGTGGGGTATTGGTGAATGCCATGCCTATCATGCCTTTGCATGCCGCCTTTTTAGCCCAGAAACCCACCATACCGTTGTGATTTGAGCCTAAAACATGTTACATAAACAGTTAGCCAAAAGTGAGTTCAACCTTGGGAAGAATCAGTAATTTTTCACGTTTACCTTTAACCAAGACCCATCCCACGCCGGTTTTACGAGCCTTCTTGATAGCTAAGTCCATACCGAAGTGGCTGGCAGTGGCGCTCAGCACGTTGTTTGCATCGACCCACGCTGTAGCTTCGGTTTCTTTTAGCACCTGCGGCGCATTGTTAGGCATGCACCGTTTCAACGCTATATCGTTGACGTATAGTTCTGAAAATTTTAATAACTCGTCAGTTCGTCTGAAACATCCTTGAGAATTGAAGCATAAGTACTCATTATTATAGTCATCATCATTTTCTTGCCCTTATCCCAATTTATTTGGGGTCGGCGCAGCATGTCTTCTTCTTCTATACTTATCTATTAATCGTGTTCACAGAGTTTAAGTACTCATTTCGAATGTATATGTCCAAATTGCCGTGGTTGTAATATCCAATAAGAGCCATCTTGACGTAGAAGGCAGTCTGCTAGGCAAGGCACCATCGCCTGCTCCTTTTGATTTTTTAGACGTGGAAGTGATTATCCGGTTTACCATAATTTTTACGGCAGCAAAACGCGTATCTATCTCTATTACCTAAGAGGTCTGCACGAGAACATACTTAATGGTACGTATTATCCTACAGTAACAAAAATCCAATTAGGTCAACTCTTCTTTTGAAATGTTATCTCTTCTTCCTTTTTAATCTGTGACTGGTAGCAACTGGATGAGTGTTGCTGAGAATCGAGGTAAAGTAGCGAGCGAGAGAAGAGGCCTATGTGCAGCAGTGGACTGCTATGGGCCAGTGATGGTGATCTATCCTATAGTCGACTCACCTAACCTGTTAAGTCCATGGCTAGCATGTCCGATCTTGTCAGCTTCGATCAGCATCTCTGCCTGCTGAGTAGCCGGCTTGCAGCCAGCACCCACTGCCTTCAGACACTCCATCATAAAACGCTGGGCATCTACCGTCGCCACTCTCCCCATGGTTATTGAACTTCGAATAAGGACTAGGAGGAGTATGATACATCTGGAATCTATATAAATGTGCTGTGATTTCGTGAGGTAACTTTTTAGTTGTATTTTTTAATAGTGTTAGGTTTGTCAAACAGTTACAAAAATAACACTACTTCCTAATATTTCTTATTAATAACTGTCATAGTAACTACACTTCCTTTTAATAATTTGATTGACTGTGTAAGCTTTAGTCTGGTTTATTTTATAATTTTACAAACCACCGAAATATGCTATTATAGTTTTTCTACATAATACACAGATCAGTTCGGGTCGGGGCCGGATTCCACCGAAGCGGAGACGAACGAGAGATGTGTCGTAAACCACTAATAGAATTTCGTTTCTTACACTTCTCGTCTCCACTTACTTTTAGTGGAAAACGGCAGAGATGAGTAGAGACAGGAAGGGACGTGCAATGAGCTGCGTGCGGTGAGCGGTGTGCTATGAGCGTTGTGCCGCTTTACACATCCGCTTTTTTTACACGCAGCTTTTACGCATCTCGTCTCCTCTCCGTCTCGCATATCTCCGTTCGACTCTGCTTCGGTGGAGTCCGGACCTTAATAGGGTATGTGTTAGTGTAAACTAAGCAAGTAAAAAGTAATTATATACCTTATTTACCTTTTAATAGATAATCTTAAATAGGTATTGCAATTCAACTCATAATTTTAATTATTTGTGATTGTGATACAACATTTGACAGACAGTTGAAAGAAAGCCAGTCTTCTTAGCTATGACAGAATGACAACTAAAATCTTTAGTAGCCAGTATTTTTTGTCCAACAAGGACACATCAGCTGGCCTACCGTGACGTCTTAAAGCAGTATTGTATTACTCTTATTTCAGTGTGGGAAAGGCACTGAGCTATACAGGATGTCTAGCGCCATCTCTTTCGCACACTGGAAAAGGAGTAAAACAATAATGTTTTAAGACGTCATGGTAGGCCACCAGCTCTTTGATTTAATTAGGTAAAGAGGGCCACTAGATGGTAAATGGTCGGATGGTCGCCTAAGGACAATAACTGTATTCAATACCAGCTTTGCATATACTGGACAGTCAGCATCTGCCAAGCCTTCTCCCAACTATATAGGGTCGGCTTCCAGTCTTAAGTGATGCTGCTGAATATCAGTATTTTACTTAGAGCGACTGCCTATCTGACCTCCACAACCTAGTTAGCACTGATGAATATGACACCTCTTTCTTGGTAAGCCGGGTGGTCATACTTTCTTGCCACAGAGTACCTGAAACGACTATGTGCCAAACGTGCGTAATTTGCATTTATGAAGATTAGTGAAACAGTGAACATAACAAAACTTCACTCCTTTTCCTCTTATGGAAACCCTACTAATACTAAACTAAACTGGGAATTGAACCCAAGAGGCGCTTAAGTCAACTACACCAACGAGGAAATGAGCCTAAAATAGTTATATGAAAACTACGCATTAGTTTTCATATAACTTAAAACGTACACACGGTTACACATCAAGTTTTCACATTTCCAGTATCACTTGGTCTCGTTTTGCAAAGATTTCCCTTACAATGGCAGGTCTGCATTAACTCGTTACGTATTGCTTGATCGGTCGTCGTGCGTACTAAGAAAAGAAAGTAATTTTCTGAGACCTTAACTTCCATTGAAAGACAGACCACATATTGTTAGCTCTTTATTGTGACACAATTTACAAAGTAATTCTCTACATGCACACTATTATTCATACAGATATTTTATTAATACTAATAAATTCATTTCATAACAATAATTAAGTTGTACACGGCTGGTTTGGCGCTCTGGTGGCCAAAATCGTAACTAACGACACGATCTTGTTTTTCCAGTACAATATTTATTAGGCGATTCTCACAACACACTGCTCGTCCGCGCGGTCGGGCGGAGGTGGTGATGATTTATATCTCGGAGAGATAGAGAGCGCCGCTCATCCGCGCGGGCGAGCGGTACCGTCTAACCACGCTCCTAATTAATGTCATCCAAGTGCCAAAAGATCCTTTATCACTTTAAAAGCCTGTTGTTCCCTAGCGAATACAAGTCTAACGTTTAAATTCTCCAGTCTAAACCTAGCCAGTTTTTAAAGGCTTAACCCCGATCCTTTTGGCTAATTCGTTCATGGTTTCGATTTGTTTTTGAGGGTAGTTGACGCTCCCTTTTGCCGAGGTTGCTTCACCGATCTTGTGCTCTTTGTCCCCCGGGGCCAGGACTGGTAGCGATGGGTCCACCTGGAGAAGAAAACGATGTTTTATCATTCACACTTCATCACGATGTATATCAGTTTATTTTAGCTAAATAGTATTTTTCTTATTTAATCATTTTTTTGTACTCTACCACATTGCTGTCCTATTTGACCCAAAGGTTGACTGGTAGAGAATGCCTTGTGGCATTAAGTCCGCCTATGTACCACCAATGTATGTGAAGATTAAATAAATAAATAAATCAATGTTTTAAGTTTCTGAATGGAGCTGCTCTGGTGGGTTGCTGGTCTTACACACTAACTTTTACCTATTACAGCAGCCACCCAAAAGCTACCTTGTTGCAAGGTTACTGTTACTGTTAGCCTATGTCATCCCACTGCTGGGAAAAGGCCTCTCACCATGACTTCCAAATCCGATCCAGGGCCAATAACCATTGGTTCTGTCTAGCTCGTCCCACCATCTCCTGCAAGGTCTACCGCGTCGCCTTCTGGCTGTATCAGGGCCCCACATCGTGGGTATTTGTTGCAAGGTTATTATTATACAGTGATTTTGAGAGCATTTATGCAGTGAGCAATGAATTTGAAGAAAGTTTCTGCCTCTAAATACACGAAATTATTTCCCATGTAGGTAGGTATGTAGGTGAAGTGATGAACAGTGCAGGTTAGTACCAATTAACAGTCGAATTCCGCAAGGTACAACATCACGGGACATTACCTTACTGCATGAATATACAGGGTTATTGGAAAAACACCAACAAGCTCTTAAGAGGTCATTCTACTCATCATTATGAACAACTTTTACTATGAGACCAAACCCGAAATCGTGAAAAAAGAATCAGCTGTTCCCTACATTTTAACGAGTTATGTGAACATAAAGTACGGAATAGCTGATTTCTCTCTCCGACCTTTTAAGAGGTTGTTGGTGTTTTATCAATAACCCTGTATATTTAATATTTCAAATTCTAACTAAAAGTTTCGTAAGAGCCCCTATTCTTAGGTATTTACATAACATCACGGCTGTGATACCCAAAGGATTCGTTAGGCAGAGGTGTACCTAGTAGAACACCAACATCACCTTTCGCTAGTTATGTCCCATGTAATAGGGGGCGAGCCTATTGCCATCAACCGGGCACAAATCCAGACTCCGTGGATGCTACTAAGTATTATTGATGGAAAAACCCAATTACATTTTGCCAGACTTTGAAGTCGAACTTAGGACCTCTTCTTGCTCTAAACAAAAGTAATCAGGCCTGATGGCCGGTTTCTTACCGGTTCTAAGTTTCTCCAGGTGTAAAGACAATCAGCTGCTCTGTCTTCGAAGCCGGGTGCGAAGAAATTAGGGTCGATGGCTGCGAAGCACTGCCCCAAGTTTGGTGGACCCTGGATACTGTCCAGCTCCCAGCCACGGATGTTATGAGTCATATTCGACCCTGTAACGTTGGGCAAACATACATAAACATACTACATATAGTCTTAATGTCCGGGTATTAATTTTAAAATAATATCACTAGCTGATCCCAGCATGAGTTGAAATGCACTTATTACTACCTACCTACTGCCTACCTACTACCTACCTACAACCTACCTACTGCCTACCTACTACCTACCTACTGCCTACCTAATGAGTATAACTGCCTACCAACTGCCTACCTACTGCCTACCTACTGCCTACCTACTGCCTACCTACTGCCTGCCTACTGCCTACCTACTACCTACCTACTGCCTACCTTCTGCCTATTGCAGATCCCCATTTAAAATGATGGCCATTGAAGTCAACCATAACAAGTAAAGAACCTTGTACATTACTCAGCAAACTTTTAAGTGCAGCAAGATCATCACGCTGTGGGCGTGCATAAAACCTAAAGATATTTATATCTTCAGCCTTAACAGCAATAACATTAATATTGTCGCTAAGGATGTGTAAAGGAATGGCGGAGAATGGAACTTTGTTATCGATGAACAAAGCACGTCCTCCATATCCATCAGATCTGTCATGGCGAACACCAACAAAACATGGAATCCTGAAATAACTTCTAGCAAGAAGCCATGTCTCAGAGATGGCGCAAATCCATGGTTTTGAATTTATTCATTAAAAAGAGTAGGTCGGTAGGATAAAGTAAAAAGGTAGAGTAAGGGGATGATAGGACCGGAGAGGAGACATTATTAATATAATTAACAATCGATGACAGTTTTTTGGCAACGTGGTCAGGTAACGAATGTGCAGGTATAACTAATACCGTCATTAACATATTGGCTATCATATTGTTCCTTCCCTGGGAAAACCACAATCCTCTTGGGACGGAGGGAAGGAGTAATCCTTAGTAAGGGCTTGGTGAGTGTGTTTATCATAGCCATAGCTAGGAGAAAGAGGGACATGGGATTTTGGTTTAAGTAAGACCGTTTTACGGTATGATTTCGATTGTATTGATTTCGTCGGACTTGAATATTGTAGGGAATTCGTTGTTTGTTTCTGTTAGGTTCTTACTACAGGACGCAAGTGAAGCGCAGGACAGCTATTGACACACAGATGTATTTACGGTTTAGACATATCGCGTGGGCGCAGCCACGCACACAAACACGTAGACATCATTAGCGCACAATACAACAGTTTCGATTTACTGGATATTCTGGAAATTTCAGCGTATGAGCGAGCAACTGAAAGGAAAACCTGACTTGCTTCCGCATACAAGATGATTTTTTCAGCCATAAGAGCTTCAATGCCCTTCTGACGAACAAATTCAGGACAATCCTTTTCATATGCATAATGGTATAATGGTTACCAGAACACAATATGCAAAGTACCACATTTTTTGGGAACTTGGCATTCAACACCTGGGTAGTCTAATCCACATTTGAAACAGCGAGGCTGCGAACGACATTAAGTGCGGGTGTGAGCAAATCGACAACAGTTGTAGCATTGAATACGTGGGTACATACCTATGTTTCTCGACTGAAAGGGCTGAATAGAAACAATAAAATCGCTTAGGCAGGATTTGACGTGAGAGAGAACCGTGAGAACCTCAGTTTGAGTGGGTTTTCATTCAGTAACACCTTTCGGTTTGAGTGGGTCTTCATCCAGTAAAAATTGTTAGCATCTTTGTACGACTTAAACTCTACTGACACGCGTTCTTTCCAAGACGCTTAACACTACCTCTGAGAATATTGCTAAAGTTATTTTGCAATAAAAACATTCCACATTTAATTGGGTGAAGAGCGGTACCTGCGATCTGGCCATCTTTTAAAGTAACGTGTGCCAGGGTGCGTTGTCCCTAGAATATAATTGCCGCCCAGTTTTGTTTTTCAAGAATTTTGGCGGATTCGTCACAGTAATCGGGGGGGGGGGAGTCTTTTGTTGGTGTAAGCCTATAGCTGTATAACTCACACCAAAAGAAGTTAATAATTTCTAGAACATTGTATTTGTATTGAAAGAGATTACGATCAGGTGGGTTTTCGGTGTCCATCATGGACGCCGGGAAAAAACTTTAAAATATGTTAAACTACACGCTACAATAAAGCTGATGTACATGCAGCTCGGTGAAGCGATGGTTCGAATCCAGGTCGAAACATTAAGTTCTTTTTGAAAGTATTCTTTAGATTATATAACGAAATGAATTCAATGTTGTAGCAATATAACATTTTAAAACTTAAGGGGTAAGGACATACTGACGCAGTCTGTACCACAAACACAAATAACGGAAATCTTTTCAAGTTTCTAAACCAACTCCACTACATAACACAGGAAAAACCAAGGGTTTTAAGTCGACAACCTTTTTTCCGCTAAATCGTATCTCCTTCGTCTTTCTTCATTTTATATTGTGATAATTTTCTTTTGACATGATCTGACACATGTCATTTCAGATCAATCGTTTGGGAAATGGTTGTGATTTTATATTTTTTTGGTATTTTTATTTTGCCATTTTGGTGATAGTATATATTAGAAAAGTCTTTTTGAAATCAGTGGTGTAAATTTATCAAATCACAGGTTCAACTATTAAGTATATAAATTATTAGTAAAAATATAGTAAACCAGAACAGAAGACGTTTATGTGACGTAAGTGTCGTTTGTTAATATATACATGTCCTATAATCACCTATTTATACAATTTTGCTACATTTTTAGGGTTCCGTGACCAAAGAGTCAAACGGGACCCTATTAATGAGACTTTGCTGGCCGTCCGTCCGTCCGTCTTTCACCGGCTGTATCTCATGAACCGTGATAGTTAGCCAGTTGACATTTCTACGGATTATGTATTTCTGTTGCCGCTATAACAACAAATACTAAAAACAGAGTAAAATCAAAATTTAAGAGGGGCTCCCATACAAAAAAATTGATTCTTTTGCTCGTTTTTACAAATAATGGTTGATACCCTTCGTGCGCGAGTCCAACTCGCACTTGGCCGGTTTTTAAATAACACTTATAAAAAATTTAAAATAAAAAAAACACTTAAAAATATAAAAAAAATAGTAGCCCACCGGCATTGGGAACAGGGTCCGAGCTACCAGTGGTCAGGGCTCTCGCTCTCGAGAAGCGAACCTCTTAACTATAAGAGGCGTGTCCAAGAGTATCGCTTTCTGAATCAAGCATTTAATCCAGCTGCCTAACGAGAGCCTCATCAGGTATTGGTCGAAGCTCTTGGCAATTAGGCCATTGGCTGATACGTCTATCGGCACAATGATCGCTGACTCCA
This sequence comes from Cerastis leucographa, assembly GCA_963082945.1. NCBI lineage: Eukaryota > Metazoa > Arthropoda > Insecta > Lepidoptera > Noctuidae > Cerastis > Cerastis leucographa. Next base: position 15,062,161 of record OY720362.1, on the reverse strand, counting down.
CATCCCACATGTCGAGAACCTCGCGAGCCAAGTCACTATACTTGATTTGCTTATCTTTCTCAGCTTTCACGAGGTTCTCATCATGCGGAACCGTTATGTCAACAACCATTGCACACCGCTCTGATCGATCCACCACCACTATATCAGGCTTATTGGCTTATATATATTATTACTAGCTGTCCCGCGCAACTTCGTCTGCGTCACATTTTCCCCGTTTTCGCAACATTTTTCATTGCTGCCCCGCTCCTATTGGTCGTAGCGTGATGATATGTAGCTTATAACCTTCCCCAGGTTGAAATCTATCTTCTTGCCAAATTTCATCAAGATACGATCAGCCGTTTAGTCGTGAAAAGGTAACAAACAAACAGAGTGACTTTCGCATTTATAATACTAGCTGTCCCGCGCAACTTCGTCTGCGTCACATTTTCCCCGTTTTCGCAACATTTTTCATTACTGCTCCGCTCCTATTGGTCGTAGCGTCCTTCCCCAGGTTGAAATCTACCTTCTTGCCAAACTTCATTAAGATCCGATCAGCCGTTTAGTCGTGAAAAGGTAACAAACAAACAGAGTGACTTTCGCATTTATAATATTATTATTTGATTATATTGTTCTACTACCCAAACATTTTAACAATGCCGTTGATGTATTTAAAATTTCACATTACAAGATGCACCTAATAGTACACCTACATTTCGCCAGTTATGTTTAAGTCCCATGTAAAAGGGGGCGAGCCTATTGTCTTTAACCGGGCGCCAAACCAGACTCCGTGGCGGCTTCTGAGAAACTGCTAATGGAAAAACCCAAAAACATTGCCCAACCTAGGAATCGAACCCAAGACCTCATGCTCAGCAGTCGCGCTGGCGTCCACTAGACCAACGAGGTTCATTCGAGAAATTACATTAAAAGTATAAAAAGGTGACTGACCCTATTGGTGAGGTTCTTCAAAAAGATCAGGAGGGCTACTCTCTTTCTCCGAAACGTAACTTCAGCAACGAACGACGACAGTTAAACGTAGTTACGTTTGTGACCCTACTCTATATAATTTGCGGACGCACACAATAACATTCAATACATTCGTTGTCTGTAAATTCGAATTTCTTGTGTGCGTGCTCAAATTATATAGAGTAGGGTCACAAACGTAACTACGTTTAACTTTCGTTCGTTGCCGAAGTTACGTTTCGGAGAAAGAGAGTAGCCCTCCAGGTACTTAGTACTCACAATCTGCGTGCTTGTATGTACGTTGACGAGTAGCAAGGAGTATGGAAGCAACGTAGCAGGTGGCGTTCTGTGACCTCTACTTACCCCCATGAGAAAATAGCGTGAGTTCTGTTTATGTATACATGTACTAACTTCTGCCCACGGCTTCGCCCGCGTTTATTCGGTAATTGTCCCGCGGGATCACACTACCGGGATAAAAATATCCTATGTGCTATTTCAGACTATTATCTATCCCTGTGCCAAATTTAATCCAGATCCATTCAGTAGTTTTTACGTGAAAGAGTAACAAACATCCATCCATCTATCCATACTTAAAAACTTTCGCGTTTATAATATTAGTAGTATAGTAGTATTCTCACCTGACAATCCACTACAAAACATTTCCACCATAGCAGCAAGGGCATATCCTTTGTAGCCGCTCGTCTTCTCTTCTCCTCCCAAAGGCATAAGTTTGCCTGCCTTGAACGCCTGAAATAAGTATAGCAGTTCGTTGATAGTAGTTAGAACCATACAAACTTCAATCATCATCACATCTGTTTTCGCCGAAGAGGAGAGGTAGGACTGACTGACTGTCCAGCTATGCCATAATGATGCTAGACGAAAACTAAGCACTGCCACTAGTGTAAACTGTTTTATTTTATTCGAAGTACTAATGAGCAAAGTCAATTAGCAACTATACGCAACATATCTGTTTTCGCCGAAGAGGAGAGGTAGGACTGACTGACTGTCCAGCTATGCCATAATGACGCTAGACGAAAACTAAGCACTGCCACTAGTGTAAACTGTGTTATTTCATTCGAAGTACTAATGAGCAAAGTCAATTAGCAACTATACGCAACATATCTGTTTTCGCCGAAGAGGAGAGGTAGGACTGACTGACTGTCCAGCTATGCCATGATGATGCCCACAAAGCACTGCCACTAGTGTAAACTATTTCATTTCATACGAAGTACTTGACCAAAGTGGATTAGTAACTTTACGTTATAACATTACAATCATGCATTTCCTGAAAGGTTAAGCAGAGGGGTACCTAATAGTACTTCGCCAGTTATCTTTAACTCCCATGTAATAGGGGGCGTACCTGTTGCCATCAACTGGGCACAAATCCAGAATTCATGGCTGCTACTGAGAATTTCGTGATTGAAAAACACAATAACACTTAGCCCGCCGCCCGATATGGGTATCGAATCCAAGAGAAGTTCTGAGCATGAGGGAGCTCAGCTGTCGATAAATGGGAGCAGGTACACTGCTCCTACTTTACCAAAATTAAGATGCAGTAGGAGCAGTGTTGTGCTTCGAGTGATCTGTATAGATCGTGTGTCTGAACCTAGACCGGCACATCACCTTGCCTACATTATTTCATCACCACTACTCACCCTCTCAAAACGGTGAAGGAAAACATTGAGAATGTACATACAAAGAATGCACATACAACATGTCCTAGAACCAAAATTGCCCGTGGGCGTTATAAGCAACTCCCTCACACAAATTCCATCATGGAACCGTTAACGAAGATAAGCCACCTGCGCCCCAGCTGTGGGAATTTCTAAGCGGCCGATTAATAATTCGCGTAGATGGCCACAAAAATCAACTTAGAATCTTAGCAAGACGTCTGTAATAGTCCAGTTGCTATTATAATTGGTACAGGCGTTGGTTGAACTTACTGCCATGGCATCAGTTGTGGGTTTCCCGTCGGAATCTAGAGCCCAACCCTCGGGCAGCGGTTCTCCTTTATGTATTTGTACTTCAATCTGAAAATAAGCGTGGTTGTTGTGACAATGCCATGTTACAAGCCAATTTTCCCTCACTTGAAAGTAATTATTGAATACTTCACCTAGTTAGTTAACCAGGTTATTCAAATTCAAATAGGTTTATTCGTGACACATAAGTAAAAGTAAGTGCATGGTGTTATTAATAAAGTTATAGGTAGTTCACTATGTGCTGCCTTGCAAGGCGTGTAGTGCAAGGTTGTAGTTCTTATGAGTATAAAAACTACTCAAAAATACGCTTGCAGTACGAGTATTGCTATAAATATGGCGGAAATTTTGACTCAGGGCTATAAAATTTTAGAATGATTTTTTAATAAAATCCAATAATATTATTGGTTATTTATTTTTCATTTGAATAGCTTCTTTTTCTGAGTGAATTGGAAACTAACAAGGCCGTGAAAATTTAATTATTCTTACTTGAAATATTAAATATTACAAATATTACTTACACCAAATATTCGGCAGAAAACTATTTCAAACTTTACAAGCGTTAATATAACTGCTGAACTGATATATTTACCTTTCCCATAGCGACACTGGTGGTGGCCATATCGACCACCAGTTTGTCATCACCACTCGCGGGAGCCGCCATTCCTATGGGGTTCGTACCCAAGGCCCTCTGAAACAAACGGGACAAGCACAGATTACGACCAGACCATAATTCAAATTAAAACTTTTAAAACCAGTCTCTTCTTAGCTTTTCGATGACAATATTGAAATTAAGTCAACCCAAAATTTGGCGACGAGCTTGGCATTTTCACTGGCGTCCTATTATACCAATGATGGTCTCGATATGGTCATCCTTTATCCCTTATTAAAATAATGGTAACTATTTTACCACCTCGTACCAGTTAATAAAAACCATTTTATTTTTCCTTCTGTTAACCTTGGAGGAACGAAAAAATTGTTTTTTAAAACGTGAGTAGTTTCTTTATTTGATTCCTGACAACACAAAACTTTTTAACGTCACCTGTCACTGATTTGACATGTCTAAGTTGACAAACCGTTTTTTTGACAGAGAAAGTTGTGATTTTGCCGCCACACGATAATCTTTTTGAAAGTTTGTTCAACAAAAAATTTGGTAAGTGGTTTTATGATTCAGATACATATAATAAACTAAGTTATTGTCTTTTTTCGACAATTTGCTGCTTGTATAAGTGCTTGTGTATATTTTTTAGAATTTTTCAAAGAAGTGGTAAATAATTTACCTTTGTTTAATAAAGCTTTGATGAAAATTCAAATCCGTATATAAAATGTTTGTTTATCATCCTGATTTTGTTTGTTTGATTTATGGTTATTTTTTTTGAGTAATAAACTATTATAACGTCATGTAATTTATTTCCAGGGCCATGGCGCGGAGAAGGCGATTCAATGAAAATAACATACAGGCACTCGTCGATGGTCATGACGAATTGTTTGATCTGTCTGAATGTGATGTCATAATAAATAAAAAATATATCAAAAATTGCATTTTTATTTGTATACCAACAATAAATAGGTGGAGCACGAAAAAACAACTAGTATAGAAGAAAATATGTACCACAACAAACAATGGTAACTATTTTACCACTTAATTGCAAAATGGCATACATTACAACGGACAATGGTAAATTATTTACCACCGAAAAAACACCCTCATCCCCTATTTTTTTTTATAATATTATGGAAAAAATGGAATCAGCAGCTTTTATTTACCCTAAAACCACCCTACTTTTTTTTATAACTTCCACATGGGCTCGCGTTTGTTTAAGGGTTAAACCGGGTACATAGCAATTCTGCTCTCCGACGGAATATGAAAAGCGGATTTTTAATACCAACCAAAACTAGTATCTTTCTTTTATCACCTACCATTATAAGTTTTCAAACTGACATGGTCACTAACTCTATCATAACCAAGAAAAACGGGATATTAACCCAAAACGGTGTGTGTCGGGTCGTTTAGTTCCCTTCAAAATGGTTTAGTTGAATGATGGCTGATACATGCGTCATGTACGTGAACGGCTGCCATGGTTTATTTTAATTAGGTACTTTATTTTATTTTTTATTACTGCTTTAATCTTTTACTCTGGACGCTCATAACTTGCCCGTATTTCTACATCGTTCTCACATATTTGTAATTCTTAACATGAATGATGTAACCAAGATTCTGTAACATTTTGATTTAAAAGAGTGTCCATGGAGTTTCTTGCCCATTCTTCTCCATAGAGATCTACGCTACGGAATGGGCAACTACAGTACTTTCACAAGTTATTATGCCTTGTGACTGGGACTGTAGATTCGCGTTTTATTTTGTTTTTTGACTTTCAAAAGGGCCTGTAATGGTCTAATTGAAATAAATGCTTTGAGTTTGAGTTTGAAACAAATAGTAAACACGGTAAATCATCATCATAAGCTTAGCCATTCCCAACTTTATTGGGGTCGGCTTCCAATCTTACCGGATGGAGCTGAATACCAGTATTTTACATGGAGCGACTGTGTATCTGACATCCACACGCCAGTTAGTACTGGGTAATACGAAACCCCATTGCTAAGACTGGTTGTCAGACTTCCGGGCCATTAACGACCTGTAACGACTGTCAAAGATCTACAAATGACAGCCGGTACCAACGGCTTAACGTGCTTACCGAGACACGGAGGAAACTCACAACATAATATAACCCATTACATAAATGGGTCGTCATCCATCCACGGACCAAACTTGGATGACCACCGGCTTAACGGCGTGGCTTAACCTAAAGATTGTCACGAGCGGCTGTTTTATTCAGGAAAGAGCTCCACGAACATAGGGGATAATCCATTTCTTTTTTCTTTATCCGTCTGGTAGTTTATTGAAAAGTATTGGACACGTATTTTTTCTTTTTTCACGTGGTCATAAAATTACGGAGATATATTGAGTTGAAATGGCGCATGACGTCACATGTAGGTAAGTTTTATACCTACTTGTGACGTAGTAAGCCCCCACTCTCCAACTTTAATGAGTTTTAACTAAGAAATTTTTTGATATTTTGATAAAACAAAAAATACGTGTCTAATATTTTTGTATTACCTGTCTGACGGACAAAATAGAATGTCGTTTTCTTTACCGAGTCCGGTCCCCTATTGAGTCTATATACATACTTACTTGTTTGGACCTGGTGGGCACCATGATAGGTGATGTGTTGGTGAAAGCCATCCCAATGAGCCCCTCGCGCTCCGCCTGCAGTGCCCAGTAACCCGCCATGCCAAAGTGATTGCATCCTAAGAATCAAAAACAACATAATATTCACTATCAATAACACTAGAAACAGGATTTCGGATATTTACCTATTTGTTTTTAAGTTCCCGATATTACGGCACTATTGCAAGCACCATGATCACGGAAAAACTGAAGTTATTGCGGGTGGGCACGATGTTTTCCTTCACCGTTTTGAGAGCAGTGGTGAAGAAATAAATAACACAGAGAAAAGAGCCGGCAAGCAGCGGTGGCCCAGCGGTGGCAGCCCCGACTTACGAGCCGTAAGTCGTGGGTTCAAACCCAGGCAGGCGCATTACTTTGTGTAATTTGTTTTATCACCGCTGCTCTCAAAACGGTGAAGGAAAACATCGTGAGGAAACCGGCATGTCCAAGCAAAAAAGAAGTTCGAAGATACGTGACTCTATCAACCCGCACTGGGCCCGCGTGGTGGATTATAGAACACTCTTCATAGAGAGGAGGCCTGTGTCCTAGCAGTGGGAAGATTACAGGCTGATTATGCTTATGCTAAGAGCCGGCTGGGGTTGTTCAAACTCACGTTTAGCCGCCACCCAGCCCACACCAAACTCCTTGGCTTTCTGGATGGCCAGATTCATGCAGAAGTTGCCAACAGCAGCGCCGAGGGCGTTATGGCCGTCCACCCAGGCAGTCGCCCCTGCCTCCTTCAGGATCTCTGGCTTAGCTGCCGGTACGCACGCTCCAGAATTGATGTCATTTATGTAAAACTCTGTGGAACAAAGGAACATACATTACTACATACAGGGCAAACAAGTAAGATAAAAGATAAGTAGTTGCTCATAATATTAATTGGTACACAATCATTTAGCAATATTTATTACACTTCACGCTTTGTCAAATATTCGCGCACGAAGGGATCTATACCATTATTTATAAAAATTGGTAAAAAAAATACTTTTTGTAAGGAAGCCCCCTTAAATATTTATTTTATACTGTTTTTAGTATTTGTTGTTATAGTGGCAACAGAAATACATAATCTGTAGAATTTTCAACTGGCTAACTATCACGGTTCATGTGATACAGCCTGGTGACAGACGGACGGACGGACAGCGAAGTCTCAGTAATAGGGTCCTGTTTGACCCTTTGGGTACGGAACTCTAAAAACTTAGTTGATATCTGATTTAACAACAGTGCTACAATTATTTCAATAATGATTCTCACTGGCCACACCCCGAGTACAGTGGGAATTATTTTTAAAAGTTGTTATACTGTCCACCCGGGGTGGTCAGTGGTAATAAACACCCAACTCACCAAGTCGGTTCAGTCCATGGCTGTAGTGTCCCACAGTGTCTGCGTGCACCAGCAGGTCAGCATGAGCCTTTGCCTCAGACTCTGGAGCCCCCATGGCCTGCAGGCTGTCTTCCATGAACCTCCGCACCTCCTCTAGCTTTACCTCCGGCATTTCTATTTAGAACATCAGGAAATGTAAGATCCTATTCCGGTAATTTAATTTTAGACACATCACGCAATATTATAATTCAAAATCATGAAAATTAAAATGTGGGAACAGTTATCAGGGTAAATGAGAATGGAAGAAAGACATGATTGTAATGTGCCATAATGTACCATTGGACAAGGCAAGGAAGAAGATCAGTAATCAGGGAAGAATTCTATTTAAAAATAGTCAGTTAGAATACGAAGTTCTATTTACCTATCGGTTCACAAAAAAACTATGCCTGCGAAAAGATATACACACATGAGATACCGATGCAGGTATAAAGCTAAACGTAACGAAATCCTAGGCTATACTGTTTTACTTTCAAATAAAGTTGTTAGTGATTCAGGGGGGAGCATTGTCGAGATGTGTTTGTGGCTGGTGGAAAGTTGTAGTTTATATAGGGTCTTTGATTTTACATTATTATTTTATCTATAGTGAAAATATTTGATGACAATAGGTTCGCACCTACATAGGGCTGAAACATAATTGGCGAAATGAGGGAGTTTTACAGGAACACCTCTATCTAACCGTTCGAAGATCACATGCGTTATGTTATGTTTTGTCCCTCCTCATTGAAATCTTCAATAAACAAAAATACGGTAAAAAGGTTCCTGGAGTACGCTGCTTGTTGATCTTGCTTGACACTTGCAATTCAAAGCATTTAGGAGTTTAACTCCTCAATGCCTTCTAATACTTCTTTGTCCAATCTTCGTAAACACAAGATACACTCACTTAAACCCATTATTTCAACACCCTGTATACACTTTTATACGATACGATGATCAGATTTCAGCCAACCACGGAACAGTAACACGATAAGCAATAGATACTGAACTGACGCGAAGAAAACTGACCGTTTTATATAATGTGTCTAGAGAATCCGGAAAAAGTATGAGATTGATGCACTCAACCGGCAAAATAGCAGGTCGGAAAAAACTTAATTGATTGGAAAATAATTGCTTTTCTATTAGGGATTGACCTTGCTGTGTTAAGTAATTTTGATCAAATTGAGGAAATCAAACAATAAGAGGCGTAGAAGTGGAAAATCCATACTAACAGCATAGACATTTTCGTTGCTTATTAAAAACATCATCAAATGTTGTTTATAAAGTCCCATGACTTACACGGACATAATTTATTATATATTTATCATTATTTATTTTTTTCATAATTTTTTTTATATATTTATTTTTTATATATCTATTTATGTGGCGTAGCCACCAGGCTACAGCGTCAACGCCACGCTTAAGATGATGATGAGGTTTATATAGATTAAAATTTTAAGGTGCGCGTGTGGATTGATTGCTACTTTTTAAAAGTAGATTATATTTTACGAAATCAAGGAAGAATTTAAGAAATAATTGTGAACACTTCCTGATGAAGATGAAAATATTGTGACATCTATGGTGAGAAAGTCTTAGTCAATTATTTAGAACACTCAATCCTCTTATAGTGCAGACGGAGTGTTCCAAAACTCTCCAACTTTGGCTAAATGAAATCCTAATACTCTTATTCTATTTTACGAGTGTAAAACATAATAGAGAATAAATAACAAAAAAAAACTTTCTTTTCAAAGTCCCCTTTGAGTGTTCCATGTTGTAGCGTCTATTTATGTATTTTATACAAATTGCGACCACATCAAAAATTGTGAAAATGTTGTCACTAAAGTTTATAACGTTTTTTTTTTTTTGTGAGCGCTTAATTTTAATAGCAATCAACTTTATTAAACAATAAATATTAAACATATATCTCGTATATTTCGAGAGACACGAGTTTGAGATTTTCTCAGGTTAGCAGATTGAGTGTTCTAGTTAATTGACCAAGACATTTTCACCATACATGTCACAATTTTTTTTTACTTTCGTCATGAAGTGTTTACAATTATTTCTTTAATTCTCCCTTGATTTCGTAAAAATATAATCAACTTATAAAAAAGAGCACTCAATCCACACGCACACAAATTTAAGTAGGAAGGTACCTTTTTTTAATAAACAGGAAAGGAATTGATAATTAATATCCATGAACTAAATAGCAGTACACTGTGACACGAGCGCAACACAAACACACAAACATTTCACTGCCACGAGTTATCGGGACATGGTTTACATTAGACTATCATTGTTTGTAAACTTTTATGGTTATTTGCCTACTATTATTATGAGACGATTTTCGGTAAATCGTTATACAAGGTGTTGTTTTGCATCCTCGTCAAAATTCAGGAGGTTGTCTTAAAAGACATAAATAATGAAATAAAATTACGATACCTAGATAATTATTAAAAAACGCAGTTTTCTTTGGTTGTTTAAGTTTGTCAGTACTTCAGAATAACCCTCTTAACGTGGTTTAGGGAATAAGAAATTATCGAATTAACTTTTGAGATTGTTTGTATGAGTGGAAGCGCGGTTATAGGGCGAGAATTAGACGGGTCGCGTTTAAAACACGGGTGGTTCACACTTACCGATAGCCGTAAATAAGGAAAAAAATAAAAATTACCTACCCATTTTATTATTGAATCACGATGAGAATCATTAGCATAGTTACCTCCTAGAGTTGGCAAAACACCACCTGGTGCATGTTGCCGAAGTTAACGGCCCAATCTAAGTATAGTATTTTACTTAGGAGTTCTGTTTCATCGGCCCGTTGCTCACATGTAAAGACAACATTCAATTTTATGGCGATAGAAACCAGTTTCCCTACCTTGGTGATTCGCAACGCAATATTCTCTCACGATAGCTAATCCCATCTGTCACAATGACATGTAGCCGGACTGCCTGGTCTACGTGGAAGAGTGGGTTACAATTAAAGTAATGCCTTCATTAATGCAACTCTTCTATATGTAGTGTACGAGTATGCCACGTTGCGTGATTGCTAGTTTACCAGCTGACACAGACCTATTAAAAATGTTTTTATTTTGGAGCCTATGTAACATTGATATAAGATAACTTAATATCACGCCTGTACCCCGGTGGTATGAGCATAGGGACCCCCACTCATCTCGCCATACTTTTAATATGTTAGTACAAATTCCAGAATTTGCCCTGCAAAGTCAATTGACTATCGTATAATTTGGATATGAGCTTCCTAACAAAACCTGATGTGGCTTACGATACATGCGGGCATCCAGACCTAGTATTTTAATAAATTGTCATTTCAAATTTTCCATTTTCCTCACCGCGAGTGTAACTACTTAATAACATCTTTAATTATATTATGTTACATCACAAACATATCTTGCCACGGTTATCTCAATGTTATCATACGGTACAATAATGTTACACAAACAAAGACATAATTTTGTTTGGGTAGGAACAGCAGAAACTTGTTAAGAATTTGTTTCATTGACAGATATGTCATTATTTTTATCACCCACTCCAAAAATTATCCTTTTAAAAAGCACCAACTTATCAGAGTATACAAGGTGTTGCTTTGCATCCTCAAAAGAATAAATAAAATAAGTATAAAAAAACAAAAAAAAGTTAAAACTAAATTACTTCCGACTAGTCTGGAACTTTCAGTAGCGTCCATCAGCGCCTGTAATGTGCAAAGAGCAGGACATGTTTTTAACCTTTTTAGGGTTCCGTACGCAAAGGGTCAAACGGGACCCTATTACTTAGACTTCGCTCTCCGTCCTTCCGTCCGTCCGTCCGTCTGTCACCAGGCTGTATCTCATGAACCGTGATAGTTAGCCAGTTGAAATTTCTAGATTTTGTATTTCTATTGATGCTATAACAACAATTTAATACAAAAAACACAATAAAATAAAAATTTAAGGGAACCCCCCTTAAATTTTTATTTTATTGTGTTTTTTGTATACAAAAAAAATTGTTTATAAATAATGGTACGGAACCCTTCGTGCCCGAGTCCGAGTCGCACTTGGCCAGTTTTTGGGAATTCCTTTCACTTCGTCCGTCTGTGAAATTTTACAAGAAACTAGATAGTCCAGTTTTATTCGATCGAGTCAGTATCAATGGAACTGACTGGACCTTGAGTCTCAAGGTGAATGTAGACGCTATTTATACGCTTAATATCACTACGTGACCGCCAGCTCATCTGCCCATTACGATGAACCGATGGGTGTGCTATAAAAATACTAATAGTCCAGACCTTACTAGTCAATGGACTTGGGATCGAACACAAACAGTCCTTCATTAAATGCCCGATTTACTTTGGTCAAGTGTTTAGCGATGTAGATAAGGACAGTGGTGTAAACTGCTAGGACAGTAACGAGTAAACAGTTACTCACTGTCTAGGTACTCGCGACTGTTCTTGCAATAGCTCGCTACTCGGCGTTGCCAATGACCTTGCCTTATGTAATCGGACTCAACTATCCTAATCTCCACAACTTGTTTAAAAATCATCCCACAACTGCTATAAAAATGGTGAAGAATTTGAGAATTTTGACACGTTAATGAAATTGGAATGTCTTTCCAACAGTGAGTTTTTATTCAATTTTAAGCATTATATAGCCCAGTTTACTAAAACGGGCAAAGGTAAAGGCAATAAGCGGTTGACGTGTACCAGCCAGGACTGATTCTGCGTGCCAAAGAGGAGGCCCTAGGCCCAGCTGTAGGGCCATGTCCGGCCTTGGTTCAATCCATGGTCCGGAGCGAGAGGGAATGGGAAGCCGTCGCCTCCTTCTGCGTTAGCGAAGGAGGTGGCGGAACGTGAGAGGGCGAGAGCCTCACGTCCCAGCCGCCGCGGGAGACGCCCCGGGAGTCGGGGGGCAACCAGTGGCCCCCGGCCACAGTAGGCGCGTGCCTGTGGACGGTGAGTGATGGGCTAGCTCACCGTCCGTCCGTCTCATGACGACAGGCCGTATCGACGCGCGACGGCGTGTTCGTGTTCCACGCGCGCCTCAAGGAGATGTCAGCAAACCGGAAGGGGTCCGAGAGGGCCGATGCCTGCCAGGGTTGCGGGACTGTTCGAAAGAGATACCGTGACCCTGGAACACAAAGGGCTAAGAAGGAACATGGATGGGTTTTAGTCAGTACAAGTCTGACACTCCCTCCCGCTCCGCCCAGAGCGGGAGGAGGCATTTGATGATTTCCCATCCGTAAAAAAAAAGCTGTAGGGAGATTCTAAGATAGATATTATCTGTGTAATAAAAAATACCAAAAGCTTAATGAGCGCAAAAATGATTGCTCCTTAAATATCTACGATCCTTACACACTCTTTTCGCATAGCCAAATAGCACACATAAAAAAATACACTGAATCACTTCACCTCATTGTCAACTCGGTGGTTACCATGACGTCATACAGCAGTATTGTTTAAATATCACTAAACTCTGGGAAAGATACGGAGCTATAGAGGACGTCTAACGCCAGTTCTTTCCCACTCCGGAATTGGATTAAAACAATACTGCTTTAAGACATCATGGTAGGCCACCTGATCTCGATATGAGATAACGCCAATACGGTTCTTAATAGTGTGCATTGCAGCAAGAAGTTTCTTAAAAATATTCTCGAACGAACAGCTCGATTTGCGACGAAGCTGATCTCGTTTAGTTTACCTTTTTTTTTTTTTTTGCGGATGGGAAATCATCAAATGACTTCTCCCGCTCTGGGCGGAGCGGGAGGGAGTGTCAGACTTGACTGACTAAAACCCACCCATGTTCCTTCTAAGCCCTTTGTGTTCCAGGGCCGCGGTATCTCTTTCGAACAACCCGCAGCCCTGGCAGGATCGTTTAGTTTACCTTGACATTTAAAGTTATGCTACCTCCATTTCAGCTGCAGTTAGACTAATGAAGGGCAAAGTAGTGACAGCCGAGGCCCAGCGGTTCATGGTGGACTGTCTGAAGGCGGTTGGCGCAGCAAGCAAGGCGGCGGAGCAGCAGGCTGAGTTGCTGATCCAGGCCGACAGATTCGGACACCCTAGCCATGGACTTAATAGGTTAGGTGAGTCGAGGAGAGGGGTGATAAACGGACAGTGAAGAGATCTAAAGCAAAAGACACAAGCCGAATATTTGTCAAGCATAGTGGGGCCAGAGCACATATCTTTCAGAACGGATAGCCGACGGGGCCAAGCAGGTTTTGAGCGATGCTCGGAAGGTGAGTAAGTGGCTGTAACAGGCAAAGTGGACATAGTTAAGGACACAGAGGCATAGGACCGGCCGTTATGGTAAAGCTAGGTGTGGGCTATGTCTAGTACACACATCAACACGGTCTAGGGATATTTTTAAAGCGAATTACTATCAATGTGTTAATTATTTATATGACATGTATATATTTGAAAGATACGTTATTTAATATTCTACCATTTTTTAATAATGGTTAAGGTACTTCGATTAAAATTTCAGGATTTTATGGAAAACAAATGAAGCATAGACGGAATCCGTATATGAATTAACTTTAAATTTATGAGTAAAAACTGAAAATAATAGAAAAATCATTTAATTTATGTTTATAAACTTGAAGTTAGTAGTCTGAGAAAGCGCCCATGATGTTCATAACACATCGGCAACGATTCGGCATGCTCAGAACAAGGTTGTCAATGTCTTGCTGCGGAATATTGTCCCATGTCCTTCTGAGGTTCGCAAAAAGTTGATCTTCTGTAGCCAGATTTTCAGGAACTTCCTTCAGAGCTCTTTTTTGCAGCATATCCCACGCATGCTCAATGGGATTTAGATCTGGCGATTGAGCAGGCCAGTCTAAGGCCCTAACATTGTGTGTATGTAACCAAGCTGCTACCGTTCTCGCCGTGTGTGCCCGGGCATTGTCGTGCATGAGCAGGAAATCTTGCCCCATTTGTGTTCTGTGGGGCAAGATTACGGGCCCCAGCACCTGTTGGACGTATATTGCCCCGCACCCAAACGAGATCCGTCCGTCCTCCAAGACGAATTCCTGCCCAAACCATAATTGTTCCTCCTTGGTATGGGTGAACTTCCTGAGGGTTCTGAAGACGGCTCCATCGTCCAGGAACTCGCCAAACACGCGTCCTTCGTGAATCTGGATGGAAGCCGAACCTGGAATCATCCGTGAACAGCACATTGGACCATTGCTCACGGCCCCAGTCCACGTGGTTCCGAACCCATTCTAATCGTCGTCCACGATTGCCTCTCCGTAAAGGTGGGACCCGGAGTGGTTTACGAGAGCGTAGATGGCTTTCATGCAGTCGCCTTCTTACAGTTTGGTCACTCACAAGCACTTGGTGTTCCACTCGCAGCCTTTGGACCAGTTGAGTCGCCGTTGCATTTGGTTGAGCTCGCGCAGTAATTTGCAAATATCGGTCTTGTCTGGGGGTAGTGATGCGACTTCGCCCCCGGTGCCTCTCCGCTACTTCACCTGTGGCACGATAGCGTGTCCACAATCTTGAAATTACATTTTGGTGGGTCCCTATGGCCTCAGCAACATTACGCTGAACTGAAGCTGTGGGAATGCTGGAAGCTGGGTCAGCTTCCAGCATTCCCACAGCTCGTAACATCTCCGCCCTCGTCAAATGTTGGCGTTGCATGGCTACAATACCTCAATTTTAACTTTATCTTTCGTTTAAAAATGAAAAATACTGTAACTAAACGTAATTCGTATTGTTTTCTAAATTTCGCACAAATGAAAATTCCCTCTCCTACACATCAAGACATTTTTATGCCACCGAAACAAAAGAATTTTCAAAAATTTGAACTTGTAATTAGTCTGAGATAAATTACAAACAAATCGGTGTATAAAAGATTCCAATGCGGCAAGTACTTTTCGAGTTATTTAATTGAGTATGAAATATCCCTAGACCTATGTTGTTGTGTGTAGTTTCAATCTTCCGCATAATGATGATAATGAAAATAGTAGTAGTTATAGAAGAAGATAAAAGACAAAATATTGCCAGAAAACTAAATTGTGCTGTTTTCGTTGGCATAATCTTGAACTCACGATTTCCAAATCAATGACTGTAGTTTTTTTATAAGATAAGTAACTTCCTTTTGCGTTTTTTCGTCTGAAACACATATGTATCGACATTCACCGATATGGTCACCATTCAACATTTGGCTCAACTTATCTCTGGAGTGGCCTTTGTCTCCGTTCTCAAAATAAATTCAATTATTTCCAGCAATGTACGTGAACGATATCAAAAGCGGTGCTTGTGAGCCTAACAACGAGCCGAGGGTTCTAAAAGAAACCGAGGCCACAGCGTGGGTCGATGCCAACAACGTGCTGGGAGCCACTGCCAGCCACTTCGCTATGGACTTAGCCATCAAGAAGGCACAGAAAACTGGCGTAGGATGGGTCTCAGTTAAAGGTAAGAAAGAAACTTTGTGGGTAGGTAGGTACTCTCATATAGTCATAATTTCCATGTACTTTTCAAACTTTATCATATTATTTCACATTCGCATTCATATCCACAAACATTTGGAAACCAAATTGCACAGCTCTAAAAATTCGGAAAAGACCGTAAGTATACGGTTGGAGACCGTTGAAGGGGAAATGATTTCATTGGGGACTTATAATTACGAGGATCTCGACGCATGGAAAAATACGATAAATTGTCTAAACTAAACAAAAGAAGAAGGACTTAATTTACCCATACTAAAACTGTTCCAGGCTCCAATCATTATGGCATGGCTGGGTTCTGGGCTCAGAAGGCTGCAGACAAAGGCCTGATAGGCATGGCTTTCTCCAACACCTCGCCTCTCCTTGCACCTACCAGGAGTAAAGAGGTAAGTCATCGTAGAAGTAGGGATTACTCGAAACTATCAAGAGGCCTATGAGGTTTTCTAAGAGTTGTTACTATGGTTATGACGTTTTACTGCCGCCTTGGTGGCGGCTGTAAACTTGTCCCTCACAGAGAGGCTGTAACGGGAATATTCTTTAGCTGTTAATGAATGTATGTTTAAACAAACCTGAATTGAATTTATTTCTACTGTAGGTAATTTTCCATATAGAAAACCTAATGTATGTCCTTTTCTCTGTTTTCAGGCAGCATTAGGAACAAATCCTATAGCATGTGTTGCTCCAGCTTCGAAGAATGAATCCTTTTACCTCGACATGGCTACTACCACGGTCTCTGTTGGAAAGGTAATTAATTAAACGAGACTACTCTATCATACTTACATAATGTGGTTCATGGCCCATGCATTTGACTGGACCACTGGATCACAATGGCACCTGCGAACAATCGGACATTTTTTTTCTTGATTGCTTTCTCCTAGTGTCCTTGTAAGAAGTGCATCATCATCTGCCTTGTCTTTTCCCAATTATATTGGGGTTGGCTTCCAATCAAACCGGATGCAGAGGAATACCAGCATTTTATATACAGGCGACAGCCTATCGGACCTTCACAACCCAGTTAGTACGGGGTAATACGATACCCCTTGGTAAGACTGGTTGTCAGACTTTCGAGGCACTGACTACTAACGACTGTCAAAGATCTACATTTGACAGCCGGGACCAACGGCTTAACGTGATTTCTGAGGCACCACGGAAGAAACTCGGTATGTAATACCTAGGTGATCACCTATCCACGGACCAACCTAGGCAAGCGCGGCTTAACTTGTAGGAGGATACGAACGGCTGTGATAATTTAGCCTCGAGCTCCTCCCTTGTAAGACATGCGTTTTAAAGTGAAACTTTTATTACATCGTTTCAAACTTTTTCGTCTGTGTGTTGCATGTCGCGTGAGGGTCGGCCGCGGAGTAGGGATAAAGCGAAAGGCGCTCGTCAGAGCAGCCAACACAATATGGCGGCGCCTATAGTTCGCAGCAGCTGAGCGTGTTTTAGTTAAATGTCTATAGTGTGAAAAAAAGTTTCACTTTTAGCGTGGTTTCATAAAACACACTATCCTTTTTTTATTTGTTTAGTTTTTTTTTACAATCCCTGTCGAACTACTTTTAACTTTTTTTTTCAGATTGAAATGCAGCGTCTACATGGGCACTCATTGCCGGCCGGCTGGGCGCAAGGACCCGATGGAAATGAAACAAAAGACGCTGACCTGGTATGTTCATCATATCGTAACTACCAGCTATACACTTCTATTTGGCCTCACTAGGACTCCACACTAGTAAGTGAGGTGCCTGAGTGAAGTTTTCTACGGCAAACCTGAAAGCGCCGAAAGAGTGACGTAATATGAACGCGACTCCCGCTCGTTTTATTAGCGCGATTAATCGTTGCGAGTGGCTGTTGGTAATTAATTCATTAAACGTGTGCGTTTCGACCGCGCGACCAGGACGTTTAAAAAAAAAAACTGTGCAATGACATTGTAATAATTTGTAAAAGTTGAATCCCAAAACCATAAATTTGTCAAAGTTATGGTTAAAAAGTTAGGCATAACATATTTTTTTTATTTAAAATCCAAACGAATTAAAACAATGACTTTTTTATTTATGTGCATAAAGCACGATTCAGTCACATCAAGTTAGACAAGGATAACTCTTATCACGCGCGGAGTAAGTGGTGTATCAAAGAAAAATCGGCCAAGTAAAAAATCTGTGACATATCGACAGACAGACAGTCAGCCAAATACCCAGATAAATGGGTAATAATTATAATGAAGTATTTAGTATAAGACATAAGATATGGGTTTGAATTATTCTTCAAATACAGGAAAACCGGTTACAGGTTATTATCTTACTGGAATTACGAATGTTGTGCAAAGTTTTTTACTATGGTACTCAGAACTACAGTATTTTCAGCTATCGAGCAATAGAGGGGTAACTAAATATGAACACTTGAGACTTTTCTATAAACACTAAGCCATGGTCACCCTATCAAAACTTTCAAAACGTACTGAAGGTTTGATATTCTGAAAAAAAAAAATTTTTATCGATAGTTCTACGTATTAATAGGCGTTGTTTACAATAAAACACTTGCTATTACTTACTTTCTACGATAGATAATCACGACTAATTTCTACGCGATACCGTACTACAGCAACTAAATTATAAACCTAGGATTTTTTTGTGTATTTTTACGTTGTTTGTAAAATTCAAATCCAGGTTTTACAAAAAAATTAAGACATCTGCGATGCTTTTTCAGCGAGATATCGGTTATAACGTGTTTTTCACCGTTTCGATGACGCGGCCATGGTGTTTTAGTCTCACAGTTCCTAAAATATAAACCTAGGATGTTTTTCTATATTTTTACAAATTCAATCTGTTATTTACCTGATTTTCAGGTCTTTCAACGAGTAGTTTTAAAGATCTCCGTGGCCGCGATTCTCCGCGTTACAATAGCGCGGCCACGGTCAAACCCTTATAACACAACTTTGAAAAATTTTATGGTTTTTGGGAATCAATGTTTTACAAATTATTACAAAATCAAGACATAGTATATTTAAAAAAAAAAAAAAACGCCTTGGCAGCGCGGTTAAAACGAACACCATTAAACTCGCACCTTTATTCATAAGAGTAAACAGAAACTACAATCCCTAAATACTTTTTTTCTCTTCATCCATATCAGTTTGTCAGTTTTTTGCCTGATTGCTGATCCTTGCGTCATGTTCATGAACGGGCGCTGTCAGTTGTGCCTGGTCATCTCATAGCTGCCACGACGTACTACATCGTTCTCACAAATAATGTACCATCTCAACATGAATGATGTAACCAAGATTTTTGTAACAAGATTCTGATTTAAAAGAGTGTCCATGGAGTTTCTTGCCCATTCTTCTCCATAGAGATCTACGCTTTGGAATGGGCAACTACAGTACTTTCACCGTTATTAATTATGTCTTGTGACTGGGACTGTAGCTTCATTTTTATTGTTGTTCGACTATTCAAGTGTGCAAAGTGCCCGAAACTGTACTTGAAATAAATGATTTTGATTTGATTTGATTTGCCTACCTGCGGTGAAACCGTAAGGACGATGAAAAGATGTACAGGCACGGTGATTATCAATTATTGCTGTATCAAATTATTTCCAGGCGTTCAAAACCAGGCGTTTGATGCCCCTGGGTGGTGGCGAGCTGACATCAGGATACAAAGGCTATGGACTAGCGGCCATGGTGGATATGTTCTCAGGAATATTGGGAGGTTAGCTCTGATTATGATATATGAGGAGATATCGTGGCTAAATAACAAAGGCCGCTTGGGTCGATCTTTAGCTTAAGTTGCGCTTGCCTAAGTTGGCCCGTGGATGGGTCGGAGTGACAGGAGTCAGTGTCCGTTTTGAAAACATCTCTTAATGATTCGGTCCTATACATGTCCTATATTGTCTTAAGACATTTCTTCTGGAGAATGAATGTGGATTGTACGTTTGTCCAGTTTCCCCAAAGTATGACACCATAAGTTAACGGTGGGTACACATTTCCAAAATAAGCATTTTATGTAACACTTGTATTTGTAGTTTCTTCCAGAACTGACAATGAGTAGCAAGCGCTGGATATTCTTTTATTATTTTTTTCAATATGTGTTTTCCAGTTCAAATGTTGATATATATTGTAACTCCTAAGAAATTTGTGTCTTTTACTTCTTAAATCGCTGTATCAGACATTCAATTTAGTAGGTTTACTTTTATAATTTCTAAATTGAATCAATTTGGTTTTAGAGACATTCACTTTTAAATTTATTGACTTCAACCAATCAATTACAGTTATTAATGTTCTATTTATTTAAATTTCGTAAATAAGGTCATTGGAATATTCATTTGAAATAAATATAGTTGCGTCATCAGCATACATTACACAAAGATGGTCAATTATATTTAGAAGTTCGTTGATATACAATAAGAACAAAGGGGGCCCCAATATACTGCCTTGCGGTACGCCTAGTATTACAGATTCAAATTTAGATTTCACTATCTCCACCGTTTTTGTACGTTCATTTTATACCTTAATAATAGTGCCTTGCATTCTATTATTTAAATAGTTCTCAATTAATTTTAGTGTTATACCTCTTATTCCTATACCTTCTAATGTATCAATCAAAATGTCATACTTAACACAGTCAAATGCTTTTGACATATCAATGAGATGAGCAGCACATTGTTTTTTATTCATTTCGTTTTTTATTCAAATACTGACCGAAGTATGTGTCAGTGACCGTTGTCCGCAGCTGCCATTCCACAATCTGTCCGTGTTGGTTTGACCGTTAGGTCCTAAAAATGGGAAGGATTTTTTTTGACAAGAATCGCAATTTCGTGACAACAATTACAATGTACGATGTTTAATACATATCTTCGATTGGAAGCTCCTGCAGCTTGAAGAAAGAATTCAGTGAAGATAAAATAAAGTCAGTTACGATGTAGCCACCTGGATTAAAAACAGCGGTGTATCTTGCCACCAGCAATCTGAATTTTTCATCTTAAACGCCGTCTCAATTCATTACAGGTGCTAACTACGGTCACCACGTGCGATCATGGTCACACAGTGGCGCGGGTGGGCCAGCTAACATAGGCCACTGCTTTATCTCCGTCAACCCCGAATGCTTTGCTCCATGCTTCGGAGATCGCCTCGCTGACTCCATAACACATTGGCGGCAGTTGAAAGCAGTGAGTAACACTGTTCTATAAAGTCATAACATGAGCAATATGCTCAATTGCTCATGTTATGACTATACTATACTGACTACTTACAATACAATTAAATATTTCGTTAGTGCATAGCATTGACACGACGAAAACTGACTAGTCAGTTACATGGTTCAGAGGTTTTAGTTAACTTTTGTTCTTTGACTATGCGACTGAGCTTTTGATAAAAAATTGTATCGCAGTAAATCGAATGGTGCTGAACCTAAGAAAATCTAACCTAACCTAAATACGATTGCAAGTGCAAACCATCATTTAGGTACTTTAAGTCAACCACGTGTCAATGGAAGGTAACAGGTAACACCGTAAGGTGCTGATAGACTTGATTATTCTCCTGTAATAGAACATCGAGCATTCACCGTTCTGAAATTTGTCGAACTGAACAACGAATAGAGCCAAGCATAGAGCCAAACATCGCTACGAAGTTTTTCATGATCTTTCTAGCGAACGCTCTGGTCGATGTTAGTCAAAAGAATATTTTTCACGAAGATGTCGGGCTAGGCAAAAACCTCGAAGCAAATTTACTGTTCTTTCGCTAGAATGCTCGCCAGAACGCTCGATAGAATGCTCGCTAAAACGCTCTCGTTTATCTTTCTGTAATGTTTACCATTCGCAAGAATGCTCATTAAAAGTGAATGATCAATTTTATCAGCACCTGTGACTACGAACCGCCCTAACTGCTGCGACACAAAAGATCTGTCAACTTGGGACAGTGTATTCCGTTACTCACGGCAGACGGCAAAGATCAGCCCTCGTCACCACCAAACTCTTAATGGCAACCTATATTATAGTTTTATTGCCGCTGCAATCCAGCAAAGTGACAGTTGATTCCATAAGTTACCGTATCGCAATCTCTCTTTACAGACGGATCCCAAGCTACCTGTCTTGGCTCCAGGAGACAAAGAGAAGCAGGCGGCAGCGGAGACGGACGCTCGAGGATACGTGACATACGTCAAAAAACAGATCGAATCCTCCGCCGCGCTCGCCGAGAAACTCAAGATAAAGCCCATGAAAGTAGAATTCGACTAGTGAAGCTAGTATATAAGTGAAAATTGTTTAATTAAGGGCTTTTTTTTAATTGCTATTATTGTTTTTGTCTGATTTTTTGTTAAAATTATATTTTTGAAGACTTTTAGGTATACTGATTCAGAAAATGAGGCCAAAAACTAAAAGAAAGATCGCATAAAGATGATACTGTGCGTTTGTCACAGTAGCCAAATCTAAATATGAAATTGGTCCTTCTCAGATGTGCGCAAGCCTTAAAAGTTCCTACCTAATGGCATTACAATTATTGTACCGGTATCGACTTTGGTTTGGGACCGCATAGCTGTGCTAGATAATTACTGAATGTGCCTTTGAAATTGTTTTTGATCTTGAATACCTTTTAATAAATGATGTTATTGTTAATAAATATTTGGTATTTGTTTCTGTAGTTAGGTTTGTTTCGTCAATAATACACAATTGAGTTTATCTTTTTATAAAAGAAACGACATTTTATGTTATTATTTACAATTTCTAACAAAAAAAAAAAAATTATTATTCTGATGGATCTAACTCAACCATGACGTATGACATTGGCCTACCAGCAATATCAACTTTATTAATAATAAGCTGGCAACTCTGTGTGTCAACACGTAAAATCACCGAAAGAATGGAGCGCTTGTGTGAATCTATCCCTGAAATGGAAGAAGTTCTAATAACGCCGTTACATGTCGCCAGAGCAGTTCGTCCGTTACCGAACTGGAAGTCTCCGGGACCAGACGGACTGCACAACTTCTGGCTCAAATGGCTAAGTAGTTCACACACTCGACTGGCATCTCCATTCCAGTCATGCTTAGAGTCTGGGTCGCTACCACAATTTTTTACAACGGGTGCTACCCACCTGGGGTCTACTCTCTAAGCACGAAATCCGTAGTTTCGAACGAAGTTACGGTCGTTTCCTACTCCTTATTACTTACGGACATAAGATTCGTTAGGGGCCCGAACTAAAAATGAATGACAATACGATTGCACAGTTTTCCTTACTCCCGATGTGTTTTCAAAACTCATCAATCTGAAAATATTTTGGAGTAGGGTTTATTTCGAAGTATAAAGTTAGTTAGTTGACGGACTTAGAGAGTAGACCCTGCTCCATAAGTCAGGTAGTCCTGCGGAACCCAAGAATTATAAACCGATCACGTATTTGTCGACGGTCTATAAACTTCTTACATCCATTTTGAGAGAGAAAATTAACAAACTTACGATAGTAATTCCATTACGTCTGCCTCTCAAAATAGATGTAGAAACGGGTCGACAATCACACAATCGACATGGCTATAGCCAACAGGTTTGTCGATCCAACAAGGATCTCTCGACATGTTGGATAGATTATAAGAAGTCCTACGACTCGGTGCCGCATACATGGCTCATGAGGGTGCTGGAGTTGTAAAAGATAGGTGCAAGTCTACGCGCCTTCCTTGAGTCGTGTATGGGGCAATGGAGGACGGTCCTTCGCTATCCAGGATGTCGACAGATGCAGTTGAACAGCGAACCGATAGGGATCGAGCGTGGTATATTCAAGGGTGATAGTCTGAGTAGATTGTGGTTTTGTCTAGCCTTGAACCCTCTCAGCACACTGCAGGAGGGTTCAGGTCTGGGCTATCGGTTGAGGAGAGGTGGTCAGGTCATATCTCACCTTCTTTACATGGATGATCTGAAACTCTTTGCCCCCAACAATTTGCAACTGATGAAGCTACTGAAGGTAACAGAAAGTCTCTAATAACCAGAGTATGACGTATTAGGTTCCCTCAAAGTCCACGGAGTTAATATATCTGTGTTCAGCTATTTTTATAGATGGACATTCTGCGTCTCCCGTTTTGTGGTCACTGGGCTTTTAAAGCGGGAACAAGTTGCACATCTCAGAGTGTCCGCTTTCTTCGTGAATTCGGACATCATATGACCTGCTTCACCACAGTGATCACATGTAGAATTAATTTCTCTACAGTCTGCATAACCATACTGTTGACATTTATAACACCTCGTAATTAACGTAAAGTCCCTGACAGGACAAGAAGACTAATTTATAAAGTCCCTGACAGGACAAGAAGACCAATTCATAAAAATCCTTGATTGACGTATTAGTATTTTGCGTATTTCGGCCGCAACTTCAATAACGTAGTTACAAGTCACTGCCTCTCTCTTCCGGAGATTTTCGAGAGATTTTTAGATTCAGGTTTATGGCTTAATTTTACCAAGGCCAAAAAGGATTCCAGAAACATCGCCGGTAACTTGTCTGCTACATTTTGTTCAAACGTACTTGAAGATCTTATTTTCAGCCATGAAAGTCAGCACTCCTACAACCACGATCCAGGGTTTGCGCTTGTTGGGTTCGTCGGCAGTAAGTCCAGATGAAAAGAGCTGGACTGCTTTCTTCAGCTTATCAGCGTCTTGTTTCGTCTCGGTAACTAAGAACAGTGGAGTAATAATAATATTACTCCACTATTCTTAGTTTTCGGACACAACGTACTTGCAGCTTTATTTGCTCGGGCTGTATGATTCATTTCTATAGTTTCATCACTTGTTTTCAATATGTCATTGGGATAAATGGCGAAAGAGCTATTAGGCCGAATGAAATGGTTAGATCCCCTATTCACCATATCGGTAAAAGAAGTATTACCCGTAGAACTAGAGTCCCGTATCGTCTGCTTGAGCTCAGACATATAGTTATGTTCTGTCAGGTCACGCTCTTGTTTAAGGCTCTCGATCATGTTATCCGCCTGAATAGTTTTTTGCTTCAGCGAAAGGCGTGGGCGCGGCGGCGGGTTGCGCTGGCTCCCTTGGATTACAGGGGCTGTTTTCCATTTGGATAGTTTTAAAAAACTTCACTAATTTCTTGCCATTATTCACTAAAACTACACACTAAGCAAGAATACTGTACGTACAATTTTGTTAAATGCGTAAAGCTAATTAAATATTGCATTGAATAACTATCCAAAATTAAAACTGAAAATTTAAACTAAAGGGAATACATTACCTTTACATCACCTCCCCTGGGGAAGGTAATAGTTACAAAATATTATAAAAGTCTAATAATAATAAATTAACATAATGTACTTTTTCTATAATTCTTTGTCAAGTGTTGGGGCTGGAGACAACTTCGAGATGGGGAAAAAGTTTGACTCTGGTTATTTATGATCAGTGTCGAATGTCGATGCTGTAAATTGTGTTCGATATTTTTTCCACGATTCTGTATAGTCCGACTCCAGTGTATAGTCCAGCGTTTCTGTTTGGCTTGCTGTTGTTTGAAACACCATATCACCCATTTTGAAGTCAAGGTGTTTAATATTTTTTGTCGTAAAGTGTCTTATTGTAATTTTGAGACAGAATTTGCTAGAGCTCTTGTTCTGTTCAATCTCTGACTTATTTGTTTTTAGCTCATTTAGCAAAATCGTAACATTGTTTCCATTTAGCAGATAAGTAGGAGCGTATCTAGTGACAGTATGCTCCGTTCATTACACAATCTTTAGAGTTATTATCAGGAAACTCATTATTTGGTTGACTTCGGTGTCATTTTTTTTTGTTAAAATCGGCATTATTATCATCAAATATATCAAATTTGGAGTGCGGTTATTCCTAAAATAAAACAAAACAAGCAGTTACCAGAATACTAATTAGAAGAACAACAGTGGTACTTAGAATATACCCATAATAAGTGTTAGATGTTGGTTAATGCTGCAATGAATACTACTTTGGCGAATATGAATACGAACCAGAATAATAATTTTACCATTCGACGAATACGAATTCCTACCTAGCTAATTATTGTTTTATATTAATAGTATGGAAAATAAAAGACAATAAAACATCATTTTATAACTACTATACTTATAACTTCTCGTGTATTTTTAAATTAAAAACATAACATTTAAATTGCAAACGATACTATTACTAACTAGAAATCACCAATTAATCAAAGCAAAATATAAAGAAGTATTTTCCGTAACGTAACCTACGTGAATCGGGTGCTCGGGCTCTTCTGTAAAGATAAATTGCTTAGTCTATGACAACGTGAGCAAACATACGAAACACAAAAGGCACGATAAAATTTGAGCCAAGGCGCAAAATATGTAAAAAAAATATGTTTAATCTACAACAATTCAATATTACAATGTTTTTAATTCTAAAGAAATAAAAAGAGAGTAAGAAATGATTTTTGTATTATTTGTCAACGCACGCGTGTTCTGCCTGTCACGAGGTGCCGCAGCAGATGAAAATGACACTGACACTCCCTTATTATTATTAAATGTACTCTTTGCACTGTCACGTACACATCGCGAGCTTTTGCTTGATC
The DNA here is from genome assembly GCA_963082945.1 of Cerastis leucographa. Taxonomy (NCBI): domain Eukaryota; kingdom Metazoa; phylum Arthropoda; class Insecta; order Lepidoptera; family Noctuidae; genus Cerastis; species Cerastis leucographa. The sequence goes on along the minus strand of OY720362.1, from coordinate 15,035,712 downwards.
GAAGTACCTACTACCACTGCCTCGTTGATCTAGTGGTTGCAACCACGGCTGCTGAGCATAGGGTCCTGGAGCTCGATTCCCAAGTCAGAGCGTTATTGGGTTTTTAGATCAGAAATTTTTGTGCCCGATAGATAGCACGGTGGCGGATAGCAGTGTCTCACGGGGTCTGTTTGCGCCTCCTTCTGTGCGTACCCAAACTGCTCGATATGCGCCCACAGCCCAGGCGATAAATCTGCTAAACGCCTTGATTGCTCAGTAACCTGATTTCGATGTGTTTACAAGCAGCAATAAAGCTATGCTGAATTCATCATCATCTGCCTAGCCTTTTCCCAAACTATCTTGGGGTCGGCTTCCAGTCTAACCGGATGCAGCTGAGTACCAGTATTTTACATGAAGCGACTGCCTATCTGACCTCCACAACCCAGTAACTGGGTAATACGATACCCCTTGGTAAGACTGGATGTCAGACTTTTTGGCTTCTGACTACTTGTAACGACTGTCAAAGATCTACAAATGACAGCCGGGACCAACGGCTTAACGTGCTTTCTGAGGCACGGAGGAAACTCGGTATGTAATTATGGTCACCCATCCACGGACCAACCTCGGCAAGCACGGCTTAACCTTAAAGATCGACCCGGGCGGCTGTTATTATTTAGCCACGAGCTCCTCAGCTATGCTGAATTATTGTGTGTTAATGTTATGTTGTTGGCTTGCTGCACGCTTTCGTGCAAACTGTAAGTGCAGCAAGTACTTGTATGAATAATTAAATAAATAGCAATAGGATCGCCACTTTTACATGTTAACACACAATTAATTAATTAAGGACTTTAAAATAACAGACGAAATGTGGGTCTGCTATGGTGCACCTCTGTCTAACTCTTCGGGGTTTACAGGTGTGATGTTATGATGATGCTTACTTGAATAGCAAATTAGTCTTTCGTCGATGAGAATGATGTCATACTCGTGTCTTTTTAATCATGACTCGCATTATGAGGAATTAACAGATTATCATGGGTGCATTGCACGTATCATTTAGATATTCAATTACGTTTGTTTTTTTTCTCTTTATCATTTTCAAAACTGTGGTATGGCGTAAGAACAGCTGATGTAGATATAGTACCTACGCTCCGGTTTCATTCTTACGTATACGTTATTAGTCACACAAAACTTTATAACCTTCTGGAAATTGCAAACGAGTTGTTGGAGAAACAACCAAAGCTCAGCGTGCCTTTGCGTTGCTAATTCAACTCATTTTATGACTCTTTCGATAGGATTTACTTGGCTTTCTAAACTTCACATTCATATGTTGAAGATCTTACAGTGCCTTAAAGCTAAGGTACAATTACGGACCCTGTAGGGCACAGTTATCTTAGAACGGCGTTGTTTGTTTGCATTCGACTAACACATGATATGAATATTCAAACAACTTGTGCAAAGAAATTGAAGACTTAAATATTTGGACATGAATTAAATCAATGATCAAAGTAACCTGTATGTATGTAACAATAGTAATGAATGTGATGATGATAATATTAAAAATCGACCACGGAATAGAAAAAAACCAGCCAAAGGGAAGGCGGACTCGCGCACAAATGGGTAGTAACCCTTTGGGTACGGAACCCTAAAACGGACCAAATTTGTTAAATTATGTTTTGAAACTCTGAATTTGTTCTATATGATTTGTAAAACTGTTCAGAGTTTCAGAACATTATGTCCAGTTTTATTAAAAAAATGCCTTAGAAAATGCCTTAGATGTAGTAGGCCAACAGTTTTGTATTGCGTGACTGACAATATCAGTATAAGGAGATGTTTACAAAGCGTAGGCACGACTTCCAGGAGTACTTTAGTCGGTGCATGCAAACTTAAACGTAGGCCAATTTTATTATTAGTGCTATAAATTCTCTTGCAAACGTTATTATCTGAACGGCTGCTAACCAGAAGCACTCAGTTTACCGGCCCGTGGCGCTGCGACCAGACGTGCGTTATATTTGTGCCGATAAAACTGTTCAAATACTTTGTATTCTACTAATTAAAAACAACATTATCACTGAATACCGGTTTATTACGACAACTAAAGTTATGTAAGTATTCAAATATAACGCTTTCAAATAACAAATAGGTCACAAGAGCTCGTTTTGTTTGTCAATAGTGACTTTATGTACTGTGTATATGTGTATTATTATCAGTTGTGTTTAGTGGATCTTGATGTTAATACTCGTGTGGTCTTAGTTAGGTGTTCGACAAAAGAGTTTTTAACAGACTGCGCGACGGTAAAGGCAGCGTTATATTTTTTTCAGTGTGGTGCAGTGTTGTATTGATTTTTATGCTGTCTATTGTAATGACTGTCACCTTGAGCTTGCTTTGACGTCTTCATGCACTTTTCTAGAGCGGCTATTTTATTGGTAAATGAAATATCCTTTTATTGTATGTACTGTATTATAAACCTGATATTTTCAAATATATATACTGATAACAGTAAAGTGTAGGACCAAGAAAAAAAATGTTTTAACTTGCGATCCAAACTACTTTATAACGCGAGTATTTTTTTAACAAAAATACTGTATTTTTATAGAGTACTCTTAGTTTTCTTCTTACTTAGCGTTGTCTTGCTTTAGCGTTATTATGCTGTGGAAAAACATCGCCCTCCTTTTGAGTATTTGTATTATACTGTAGTTTTTTTTCTCCGTTTGAGTATTGGTATTCAAAATCAGTTAATGTGGATCTATACAAAACGAGGCTAGGCAACAATGCTTTGATTGGTCGCCGTGGGATCCAGCAATATTGAACAGATTGCTTCCATATTAAAATAAATCTGACTTCATATTAAAGTGATGATTGCAATAACCCCTACATGACCGTTCGTAGCAGTGGTCATTGCGAGCACGTGAATGCTAATTCGAATCTTTTCGACGGTACAGTTGGCGCAGCGGCTGAGCGATCGACTGCTGCGCTGCGTGTCGCAGGTTCGCTCCCTGCAAGGAACAAATATTTGTATGGCCTACAGATAGTTGTTCCAGGTCTGGCTGTTTGTGTATTATGTGAGTTTAAATGTTTGTAAACGGACCCACGATACAGGAGAAATCGCTAGTGTGCGGCAAAGCCTTTAAAAAAAAAGAAAAAGCAAATATGTATTTAGATGCAACATACTATACAGGGTGTTTGGTGCATCGTTTGCCAAATCGAATAGGCCGAAAGGAGAGGTCATTTGCTAACTCTTCACGCCCTATAACTCATTCCTTGCCTCACCGGGTTTTTTATAATAACTTTTTAATTTAAATTTTGAAAAATTCCAAAATTCAACATTTTAGGTCAAATAAAAAAATAAAAATATTGTTTAGACTTAAAATTTCGATTTAATTTTGATGTGTACTCTTGTATGATTCTATCAAATTCAAAGTTACTTGCTAGTTACAATTAGTTTATTTTTTAATAGCTCGTAAAGTTTTTGTAAAAGAAAATTAAACTTAAAACTCAACTTTAAATAGCTATAAAAAAAAAACTAAAAGCGATCGGGATCTTCGAATACCTTTAAAAAGTTCTCTAGTCAGTCTCCTTTCCAACGGTATGCAATATGTCCAAAAAAACGTTTAATATGTTTTAATTTTTAACTAAATGTGTAATCGAGACACTAGGCTGATATTCGACATTACAGTAAGAACAGTAGTTTTAGCATAAATAACATGCCTCAAGTAAGTAGACAGATACTGTTATGTCACTAGTGCGTAGTGTCCTATCTCTTTCTTAAACAGAAACCAACGTTTTAAGAATTTGAAATTAAAAAAAAAAAAAAACAGAAATCACAAATCTTGTTCGAGTTGTCCGCCACTGTTGCGAATGCACGCGCGGCATCTTCATCTTATCTCAACTGTAGTGGAGCGTAAACGTATTTCTGCTTTGATAGTCACGAAAGCCGCATCAATGCGTTGGACTAAATCATCCCTAGTCTCAACTTCCGTGGCGTTATTTCTTTGGCTCGTTCTTAGACGTAAAGATCTAACAAAGTTAAGTCTGGGGGAACGTGGAGGTCATGAAAAATGTAAATGTAAATGTATAAATGTCTATAGTGTGAAAAAAACTTTTACTTTTACCGTGGTTTCATAAAACCACAAAATCCTTTTTTTTTATTTCAAATTCTTGAAACTTTGGTTCCTGTTTAAGAAAGAGATAGGACACTACGCACTAGTGACATAACAATATCTATCTACTTACTTGAGGCATGTTATTTATGCTAAAACTACTGTTCTTACTGTAATTTCGAATATCAGCCTAGTGTCTCGATTACACATTTAGTTAAAAATTAAAAGATATTAAACGTTTTTTTGGGCATATTGCATACCGTTGGAAAGGGGACAGACTAGAAAACTTTTTAAAGGTATTCGAAGATCCCGATCGCTTTTAGTTTTTTTTTTTTATAGCCATTTAATGTTGAGTTTTAAGTTCATTTTTCTTTTACAAAAACTTTACGAGCTATTAAAAAAGAAAGTAATTGTTCCTAGCAAGTAATTTTGTATTTGATAGAATCATACAACAGTAGACATCAAAATTAAATCGAAATTTTAAGTCTAAACAATATTTTTATTTTTTTATTTGACCTAAAATGTTGAATTTTGGAATTTTTAAAAATTTAAATTAAAAAGTTCTTATAAAAAAAACTGGTGTGGCAAGGAATGAGTTAAAGGGCGTAAAGAGATAGCAAATGACCTCTCCTTTCGGCCTATTCGATTTGGCAAACGATGCACCAAACACCCTGTATACTACTAGATATCTAGCTAAATACACAGCGCGAAGACGCGAAGTCACACCCGAGTGCTAACTTGAACAATGCATTGTGGCTGAATACATCTTAGTTTTTGTTTACCCTAAACCACTTAAGGGGTCATTGTACTCACTTAACTGCCATTGTGTGTGAGCTGTGGTACTTGAGCTAATATTAAAAAAAAAAAAAAAAGCAGAAAAAAACAGCTGTTCTCTAAATATTGATGATTTGTGTGAGAAGTGTATAGGGAAAGCTAAACATTTTCTCTTAATTACAAGTATAGGTACTACTGTAGTAAAAGAGACACCACACAGACACGATAGTAAAGACCACGATGCCTCTTCAAAGTAATTGCCTCAATCAGCGGACTAGCGTTTATTTGCATGCTATCTGGCTAAGTAGGTTTCCAAGCTACATTTTCCCGATTTACGATCATTATTTTAACTGAAGTATAATTTTAGCTATCAAGTTTCCTTTTGTGGTTTACCTGACATTATATTGGGATTTAGTTTCAAAAACAATATCCTCATTTGGCAACACATGCATGATCTGGAATGTTGGCCGAAACATAAAATTAAAAAAAATGGTTGGTATACTCGGTGGCAAAGCACTCTTGCTCTAGAGATCTTAAAGAATCTGATGCTTAAGATTTGGTCTGTCTTTAAAACAAGAAGTAGAAGATTTTGAAACTCTCAAGTCCCTATGGGCTTAATCGCTTTCAAATAGATACCATCAAGTGACCTATTTCTCCTAATTGTTTTATGACCAGCATGATGATTTGATGATGTCACTCAATGCGTGCTAGATTGATCCGAGCAAATATGATAACACTGGTGCACTCGTACATGAATAACAGAATACGAAAAATTAAATAAATAGGATAAGCCTAATCAGCATGCCTCAGAGTGCTTTGATTTCTGGATTTACACAAGTGACATTACAATTTTATCTAAATAATTTACACAAGTCGATAAAATTTAAATTATGGCCGAGATTATCACCGATCTTGTAATCAATTTCTGTATTTTTTAACATCGGTCATAAAATTTGGGGTTACCTACGTAACCAGCTCAAAGCAAAAGCTTAACGAGCGCAAAAGATCCTTAAATATCTACGATCCATAAACACTCCTTTCGCATGGCCAAATAGCACACATTTAAAAATACACTGAATCGGCATCACCTCACCTCATTGTCAATTTGTAACTAACTGGGTGGTTACCATGACGTTAGAGACGGAGCTAGAGGACGTCGAACGCCAGCTCTTTCCCACACCGGAATTAGATTAAAACAATACTGCTTTAAGACATCATGGTAGGCCACCAGATCTCGATATGAGGCAATGCCAATACGGTTCTTAATAGTGTGCATTGCAGCAAGAAGTTTCTTAGAAATATTCTCGAACGAACAGCTCGATTTGCGACGATACTGATCTCGTTCAGTGTCCCTTAACCTTAAAAGTTATGCTACCTTCATTTCAGCTGCAGTTAGACTAATGAAGGGCAAAGTAGTGACAGCCGAGGCCCAGCGGTTCATGGTGGACTGTCTGAAGGCGGTTGGCGCAGCAAGCAAGGCGGCGGAGCAGCAGGCTGAGTTGCTGATCCAGGCCGACAGATTGGGACATCCTAGCCATGGACTTAATAGGTTAGGTGAGTAGAGGTGAGGGGTGATAAACGGACAGTGAACAGATCTAAGGCAAACGACACAAGCCGAATAATTGTCAAGCATAGTGATGGCCAGGGCACATAGCTTTCAGAACGGATAGCCGAGAGTATCGCTAAAGACCTGCTTGGCCGGGGCCAATTAGGTTTTGAGCGATGATCGGAAGGTGAGTAAGTGGCTGTAACAGACAAAGTGGACATAGTTATGGACACAGAAAGGCATAGGACCGGCCGGTATGGTAAAGCTAGGTGTGGCTAGTAGTTTCAATCCTCCGCATAATGATGATAATGAAAATGGTAGTAGTTATAGAAGAAGATAAAAGACAAAATACTGCCAGAAAACTAAATTGGCTGTTTTCGCTGGCATAATCTTGAGCTCACAATTTCCAAATCAATAACTGTAGTTTTTTCTAAGATAAGTAAGTTCCATTTGCGTTTTTTCGTCTGAATCACACATGTATCGACATTCACCGATATGCTCACCTATTCCATTCAACATTTGGCTCTACTTATCTCTGGAGTGGCCTTTGTCTCCGTTCTCAAAATAAATCCAATAATTTCCAGAAATGTACGTGAACGACATCAAAAGTGGTGCTTGTGAGCCTAACAACGAGCCGAAGGTTCTAAAAGAAACCGAGGCCACAGCGTGGGTCGATGCCAACAACGTGCTGGGAGCCACTGCCAGCCACTTCGCTATGGACTTAGCCATCAAGAAGGCAAAGAAAACTGGCGTAGGATGGGTCTCAGTTAAAGGTAAGAAACTTTGTGGGAACTCTCATAAAGTCATAATTTCCATGTACTTTCCTAATTTTATCATACTTATTTCACATTCGCATTCATATCCACAAACATTTGGAAACCAAATTGGACAGCGCTAAAGAAACTTATAACAACGAGGAACACAACGCATGGAAAAATACGATAAATTGTTTAAACTATCAAAACCATCAACGAAACAGAAGAAGGACTTAATTTACCCACTCTAGTTCTGTTCCAGGTTCCAATCATTATGGCATGGCTGGGTTCTGGGCTCAGAAGGCTGCAGACCAAGGTCTGATAGGCATGGCTTTCACCAATACCTCGCCTCTCCTTGCACCTACCAGGAGTAAAGAGGTGAGTCAACGTAGAAGTAGGGAGTACTCGAAACTATCAAGATGTCTTTGAGCTTTTCTATGGTTATGACGTTCAGGGCAATTAACTACCGTTAATTTGGACAACAAGTTTCCCTGGACCCTTGCGATGGACTCTCACAGAGAGGCTGTAACGGGAATATTTTTAGCTATTAATGAATATATGTTTCAACAAAACTGAATTGAATTTATGTCTACTGTAGGTAATTTTCCATATAGAAAACTTAATGTATGTCCTTTTCTCTGTTTTCAGGCAGCATTGGGAACAAATCCAATAGCATGTGTTGCTCCAGCTTCGAAGAATGAATCCTTTTACCTCGACATGGCTACTACCACGGTCTCTGTTGGAAAGGTAATTAATTGAACGAGACTATTCTATCATACTAACATAATGTGGTGCATTTGACTGGACCACTAACTAATCAATGGGACCTGCGAACAATCGGACAATTTTTTTCTTGATTGCTTTCTCCTAGTGTCCTTGGGGGCCATCCATTAATTACGTCACACGTTAAGGGGGGGGGTTGACGATGTGTTTTAATCTAAGTGTTAAAACACGAACTTTAAACTATTACTTTACGAAAACCTCAAAAACGCGTTTTACATAGCAAGGGTCCTCACGAACTCCACGACCACTGTGTATCTGAGCCGGATATTCTCTTCTCAATCGCGAAATTTCAGTTTAGGCTTATTATGAGTTATTATTCAAGGGTATCATTTAAGCTATCACCAATTTAATTAGTTTTGTGTTTCTTAAATAATAGGGTTTGTCCTCAAAATAGTAGATCTGCAACCAAAATGTAGTCACCAAACAATGCAAAATCAGTTCCACAATAAATCACCTAAAATCCTGAGATATAAGGTCTAGTACCAAATAAATGTTTTTGTATGTATTATAATAGGTGTGTCCTAATAAGTATTTAAGCAAACTAATTTAAAGAGATCACCAATAAATCATATTATGTTACTAGAAAATTGCATTAAGTTCAAATAGTAGTCGACGGAGCCCCGCTACGCGGGGCTCCTATTTCTCTCTGCAGGGTTTAAAGTAACCTAACACGAAGGGGATGTCGGGGTCTTAGTTCGCTCGCTCCGCTCGCTCACTAGACCCCGCCATCCCCTTCGAACCTAACCTGTCCGAGTTGATGTGCCCTATGTCTCTAAGGAACTGATCTATTTATTTGGTGACAGATCTACCATTCTGAGCACAGAGCTATTATTTAAGTAACAAAACTGTTATTATAAGAACGAAGTTTATATTCATGTAATGCAATATAATTTTATTGGTTATCGATCTCTTATTTTACTGATAATTCATACCTGGGAACAATTTTTGTTTATCTGAGAACGAAAATATTTCGTGGCGATAGATCTATTTATTAGGTGATACAACTTGATGACAAATATAAATTTTGGTGATAGAAAATATAGTTCCCATTATTCAATAGCCCACTGTCTTACATTCTCCCACAATTCATTTTTGTACTATCACTGATTCCGCTATTATTTAATTATTTTCTTAATTATAACAACTATCACAAGAATTACTTTGCGGTCTTCTAAATTTATTTTGATATCACGTTGTACGGAACCATCACAAACTTCCGTAGGCTCTTTTTTATTCAAGAAGAGTATCGACCGGTATTCCGACCCCGATTTTATTTCAAGGTACTTTTTCAAAAGTCTACTTGGAAAACTGTCACTACGCATAAATCGTTTCCATTTGTTTAAATCCATTTAATTTTTCTTGCTTTTTATAACAAATATAGAATGAAAACAAAATGGCTGATTACTCTAGTAATAGCAAATTTAGGACACATATAAGTAGAATCTTACCTATAATAAAAACTTTTTACAAAAAAATATAACCGACTTCCAAAAAAAAACAAAAAAGTGCAAAATAATATTTTACTTTCGTCAGTCGGTGACTTGTCGGTTGTCTTGTTGTTGTTTCTTTCTTTTTTTTGCCACCGACTTCCGAAAGTAAAATATTATTTTGCACTTTTTTGTTTTTTTTTGGAAGTCGGTTATATTTTTTTGTAAAAAGTTTTTATTATACCCTTTTCAGTTGTGGTATCTCACTTAAATTCTTGTCTAGTATCATTTTTACATTGTAACTAGACACCAGCACATCGTCCATACATACGACAAAGGACAAAATGCATAATAAAGGGGATGACTCAAAAAGCACCAAAGCAAAGATAATAAAATTCATATGGGCCCACCGGGGTGTGATCCTCTTCAGCACGACCATGGATGATTACCTTAATTTTAATGCGGTACATATTCATGAAAAAATGTTTCTCTACCAAATGAATGAAGATTCATGTAAATCGGTCCAGTGATCACGGAGAAATAGGTGTACGTGATAAATTTACAAATAAAATAAAATGAAAACTACAGGGCCAAACTATATAACATTTTTTATGGGACCAAATAGCAACTATTCCGCATCAAACTAAAGAAGTTAGTAAAGTAATAAGTCTCAGCGTAATCGGTGTACATTCAACAAAAACTAATCGAATTGATAACCTTCTCCTTTTAGAAGTCGGTTAAAATAAAAAAAAAAAAAAAGATTTCTATTTTTTTTAAATTATTACTCATACACCTGGAAATTGCATACCGTTACAATTCCAACAAGCCCAAACACAGCTAAGATACATTGTCTTATTATTGAGTTCCGGTGCCTGTCTCTAGGATTCATCATCAGATCTGATGATAGAATGATTCTTATTGAACGCAAATGCTTCACTTGTTGTAGAAAATACCAAAACCGCTGTAAGTTTTCCTATAAAATTTGAGGGTTGCCCTCGATTTCTCCAGGATCCAATCATCAGATCCTGACTTGGTGACTATGGGACCACTTCAGAAGTATCTCCTTTCGAACAAAAAAAGAATTTTGAAAATCCGTCCACAATTGGCGGAGTAATCGCGTAACATACACACAAAAAAAAAAACATACCGTCGAATTGAGAACCTCCTCCTTTTTTGAAGTCGGTTAAAAATCGGAGGGCATGCTAGTTTGGTGCTAACTAAGTATCCATTAGAAGTCACAACTAAGAACAATTAATTCTATAATATCCTTGACCTATTGCAACTATATCTAAGATGTTTATAGGACTGCATGTCTTATAGTAGAATAAAACAAGACGTTAACAAGAGCAAATAATCATATTAAATGTGTTTATAGGATCAAAAGCGACACTTTGCTAATCAGTTTTATAACTTACGCTTATTAGACTGCTAGCTCTAGTAAAAATCGTATAAAGTAATTCTGTAAACGTTTATAAAACTAGTTATAGAATCGATTGTACTTGTAGCGCAAATCATCTTCTAAGATGCTGTTATAAGATCACTGTTCTTAGTCAAAGCGTCTATTGGATTCATATAAGACGTTTAGTCTTATAACTCGATTACTATAGGAGAATTTTGCTACTATCCACCGACCAACCTAGGCAAGCGCCGCCTAACCTGTAGGAGGACCCAAACGGCTGTGATTATTTAGCCTCGAGCTCCTCCCTTGTAAGACATGCGTTCTATTTATTTGGATTTTTTTTACAATCCCAGTCGAACTTTTTTTTTCAGATTGAAATCCAGCGTCTAAAAGGGGAGTCATTGCCGTCCGGCTGGGCGCAAGGACCCGATGGAAATGAAACAAAAGACGCTGACCTGGTATGTTTATCATATCGTAACTACCAGCTATACACTTCTATTTGGTCTCACTAGAACTTCGTACTAGTAAGTGAGGTGCCTGCCTGCGTGAAGCTTTCTACGGCAAATCTGAAAGCGCCGAAAGAGGATGCCTGATGGTTTTCGAACAAAGGGGTTACGTACAAAGTCAAAGTCAAAGAATTTATTTCAATTAGACTATTACAGGCACTTTTGAAAGTCAAAAAAACAAAATAAAACGCGAAGCTACAGTCCCAGTCACAAGGCATAATAACTTGTGAAAGTACTGTAGTTGCCCATTCCGTAGCGTAAATCTCTATGGAGAAGAATGGGCAAGAAACTCCATGGACACTCTTTTAAATCAAAATATGTTACAAAATCTTGGTTACATCATTCATGTTAGGAATTAAAAATATGTGAGAACAATGTAGAAATACGGGCAAGTTAAGAGCGTCCAGATTAAAAAATTAAATCAGTAATTAAAAAGAAAAAGTAATTAAAATAAACCGTGGCAGCTAAGAGATGACCAGTCACAACTGACAGCGCCCGTTCACGAACATGACGCATGTATCAGCCATCATTCAACTCAACCATTTTGAAGGGAACTAAACGACCCGACACACCTAATATGAACGCGACTCCCGCTCGCTTTATTAGCGCGATTAATCGTTGCGAGTAGGTGTTGGTTATTAATTCATTAAACGTGTGTGTTTGGACCACGAGGAGATGGCATCTAAAAAAAAAAAAAACTGCCATGACATTGCAATAATTTGTAAAAGTTGAATCCCAAAACCATAAATTTGTCAAAGCTATAAGGGTTCATAAAATTCTAGGTTTATATTTTAGATGCTGTAGTACGGTATCGCGTTGGGATTTTTTTGTGTATTTTTTCATTTTTTGACAAATACAAATCTAGGTTTTACATAGAAAAACAGGCCTATGCGCGTCTTTTTCAGCGAGATATCGGCGATAATGTGTTTGTAACCGTTTCCACGGTGCTGCCATGGGTTTTGGTCTTACAATTCCTAAAATAAAAACCGAAGATTTTTTTCTAGATTTTTACAAATTCAATCTGTTATTTACCTGAATTTCAGGTCTCTTCAACGAGTTGTTTTAAAGATCTCCGTGGCCGCGCGGTTCTCCGCGTTACAATGGCGCGGCCACGTTCAAATCCTTATAACTTTTTAACCATAACTTTTACAAATTATTAAAAAATCTAGACATAGTTAAAAAAAAAACGCAGTGGCCGCGCCGTTGAAACGTACACCATTAAACTCACACCTTTATTCATATAGAGTAAACAGAAACTAAAATCCTGAAATACTCTAACTCTTCATTCATATCAGTTTGACAGTTTATCGCCTACCGGCGGTGAAACCGTCAGGACGATGAAAAGATGTACAGGCTCGGTGATTATCAATTATTTCTGTATGAAATTGTTTCCAGGCGTTCGAAACCAGCTGTTTGATGCCCCTGGGTGGTGGCGAGCTGACATCAGGATACAAAGGCTTTGGACTAGCGGCCATGGTGGATATGTTCTCAGGAATATTGGGAGGTTAGCTCTGATTGTGATATATGAAGAGATATCGTGGCTAAATAATAAAGGCCGCTCGGGTCGATCTTTAGCTTAAGTTGCGCTTGCCTAGGTTGGCCTGTGGATGGGCGACCACCCATCACGTACCGAGTTTCCTCCGTGCCTCGGAAAGCACGTTAAGCGCTTGATCCCGGCTGCCATTTGTAGATTTTTGACAGCCGTTACAGGTAAGTCAATAGCCCAAAAGTCTGACAACCAGTCTTACCAAGGGTTAACTGTAGAGGTCACATAAGCAGTCGCTGCATGTATAATACTAGTATTTAGCTGTATGCGGTTAGACTGGAAGCCGACCCTAACAAACTTGGGGAAAGGCTAGACAGATGATGTAACGATGAGCTTTTTATTTTTTTGCAAATCGGTTTTTACAAACACTTTTACACGTCATTTTTTTTTAAGCTGGATGAGGCCGGTGTTTCGTACCTGACTACTCTGAGAAGAAACAGCCGAAACACACTTTGCTTATGATATCGTATAAGTTCTCCATTATAGAAAGGTGTCCCGAATTTGAACTTCTAATCCGGGAATGTAATCCGGAATTTGAACTTTCACAGTTCAAATCTGCCACAAAAGTTAGTAAACCGCTCCGGAAAACTGTCACTGCCAGATAATGGACTGAAGTATGTGTCAGTGTCCGTTGTCCGCAGCTGCCATTCCACAATCTGTCCGTGTCGGTTTGACCATTAGGTCCTAAAAATGGAAAGGTTTTTTTTTACTTTTTTGACAATTACAATGTGCGATGTTTATTACAAATCTTTGATTTTAAGCTCCTCCAGTTTGAAGAAATATGAATTCAGTGAAGTTAAACTAAAGTCAGTTACGATGTCGTAGCCACCTGGATATGAATTTGAATCTTTGATCTCAACGCTGTCTCAAATTCTTTACAGGTGCTAACTATGGTCATCACGTGCGATCATGGTCACACACTGGAGCGGGTGGGCCAGCCAACTTAGGCCACTGCTTCATCTCCGTCAACCCCGAATGCTTTGCTCCTGGCTTCGGAGATCGCCTCGCTGACTCCATAACACATTGGCGACAGTTGAAAGCAGTGAGTAACATTGTTGTTCTATAAAATCATAACGTGAGCAATTGAGCATTACTGACTACTGATAGATTTGGACCCTAAAATCTTTCGATAACGTATGTGCAGCATTCACACGACGAAAATTAACAAGTCAGTAACATGGTTCAGAGGTGTAGTTAACTTTTGGTCTTTGACTATGCGACGGAGGTTTTGATAAAAATTGTATCGCAGTAAATCGAATGGTGCTGAACATAATAAAACCTCAACTAACCTAAATACGATTGCAAGTGCAAACCATCATTTAGGAATTTCAAATCAACCACGTACCAATGAAAAGTAACAGGTAACACGGTAGACTTGATCATTCTCTTGTAACAAAACATCGAGCATTCGCCGTTCCGAAATTTGTCGAACTGAACAACGAACAGAGCCAATCATAGAACCAAACATCGCTACGAACATTTTCATGATCTTTCTAGCGAACGCTCTGGTCGGTGCTCGTCAAAAGAATATTTTTCACGAAGATGTTGGGCTAGGCAAAAACCTCGAAGCAAATTTACTGTCCTTTCGCTAGAATGCTCGCCAGAACGCTCGATAGAATGCTCGCTCAAACACTCTCGTTTATTTTTCTGTAATGTAACATTCGCAAATGCTCATTACAAGTGAATGCTCAAGTTTATCAGCACCTGTGGCTACGAACCGCCCTTACTGCTTGGACACAAAAGATCTGTCAATGGACAGCGTATTCCGTTACTCACGGCAGACGGCAAAGATCAGCCCTCGTCACCACCAGACAGACGGCAAAGATCAGCACTCGACACACCAATCCAGCAAAGTTACACTTAATTCCGTAAGTTACCGTATGGCAATCTCTCTTTACAGACGGATCCCAAGTTACCTGTCTTGGCTCCAGGAGACAAAGAGAAGCAGGTGGCTGCGGAGACGGACGCTCGAGGATACGTGACATACGTCAAAAAACAGATCGAATCATCCGCCGCGCTCGCCGAGAGACTCAAGATAAAGCCCATGAAAGTAGAATTCGACTAGTGAAGCTAGTATATAAGTGAAAATTGTTTGATTAAGGGCATTGCTATTATAATTTTTGTCTGATTTGTTGTAAAAAATATATTTTTTAAGACTTTTAGGTATACTGATTCAGAAAATGAGGCGAAAAACTAAAAGCAAGATCACATAAAAAAGATACTGTGCGTTTGTCACAGTTGCCAAATCAAAATATGAAATTGGTCCTTCTCAGATGTGCGCCAGCCTTAAAAGTATCTAATGGCAATAAAATTATCGTACCGGTACGGACTTTTGGTTTGGGACCACATGACTGTGATAGATAATTACTGAATGTGCCTTCGAAATGATTTTTGATCTTGAATACCTTTTAATAAATTATGTAATTGTTAATAAATACATATAATGGTATTTGTTTGTGGTTAGGTTTATTTCGTCAATAATACACAATTGAGTTTCTCTTTTTTAGAAAAGAAACGACATTTTTATTTTTTTATAATTCACAATTTCTAACAAATAAATATAATAATTTTTCTGATGGATCTGACTCAACCATGACGTATGACATTGCGGCCTGCCAGCAATATCAACTTTGTTAAAACTAAGTAATAACAGAATACATTCTTTATTGATATTGTGGTACTCGCTTCTTTTTATTTTTTATACAGTACCAGATATACCTCAACCTATTTACTAAGTAAGATACTTGCCAGTGCTTTCGTAGTCACACAGGTACGGATGAAAGTATTAGAGGATGGATGACAAAGAGGCAAGAAATGAATAGTCCCGAGCGTACTTGAAGAGCAGACCGGAATGCGGATAGCAGGCTTTGACAGACGTATGATATCCAGAAGTCCGCTGTCCAGTCTGCTCTGTTTGACAGCACCTTAAGGCGTCGTTCACACTACATATGCGAGTCGAACGACTGCGGGTTGCAGGCAATGGATCCAGATTCCGCACGACCTTCTGTGCTATTGAGCACGGAATTTAGCCATGCTGACGGGCCATTCTCATCATCCAGTTTGCGTTTATCTCTTCACCATCATCTGCCAAGCTTTTTCCCAACCCTGTTTGGGTCGGCTTCCGGTATCCGGTCTACGGGTAGACCGGACCGGTTGCAGCTGAATGACCCGTGTGTCTCTATATCATCATCTGCCTAGACTTTCCCAAACATTTTGGGGTCGACTTCCAGTCTACCCGGTTGCAGCTGTTCACAAATAAATCAGCAAGTAGGTTAAATATGGGACAACCAGCCAAAGCTACTACAGTATTGCTATTGGCCGTTAATATTACTCATTCAATTAAAAAAAAATAGTCACAGATGTTTGGTTGACAGCAGAGACAACACCAAGCCTGTGAACTTCTTCTGAACCCTCGTCCTTTTTATCGGTTCTAGAAAAGGGCTTAAAGTGACATATTTTATTATTTCGCGGTGATTTTGAGTTTTGACTCCTGCGTATAAGGGCTGACTAAGTTTTGACGCCGAAACGCGACCAGAATCCTCGCGGATTTTGTGAAGGTTGGTATGTCTTTGTGCTCTGTACCCTGATGCATTGTCTTTCGTAGTGTAGACCCGCTGGACCTAATTTGTGCCACAAAGTAGACCGTAACATGATGTACATTGATGACCATGAGCGCTAAAGGAACGATGCATGGTTTTATTGACAAAGGAAGCTTTTTCACCAGGTTTTGCACTAGGCTTTGCACTATCATTAAACTAGCGTGTCATCGCTTGTCTAAACCTGTAAATTTTTCTCACTTATACCGGATTGAGCTACAAAGTCCCAATTATAAACTGTGTCGGGACCTCACTCTATACATATACAAATAAATAAAACTGAAAGTGTCTGTTTGTAATATTAAAATAACCGCTTTTTACTACATGCTTAGGAATGTATATATACGGTACATATACTAAAATAACATTTTTTTACAATTTTTGTTTGTCTTATTGTCTGTTTTCGGCTAATCTCTGGAACGGCTGGACCGATTTTGACGGGACTTTCACTGGCAGATAGCTGATGTAATAAGGAGTAAAATTTAACGTAGGCTAATTCTTAAATTCAACGCGGAAGAAGTCGCGGGCACAGCTAGTTGTATATATATATAATAACAAACCTGTTATTATATATATATACAACTAGCTGTGCCCGCTAGTGAAACCAGGTTAGGTAACCTGTTTTCACTGTATATCTAATCTGACTAAATGGATTAATTAAAAAACGTTATGTTTTAAGTCCTTTGTTATAGGGGCGAGCCTATTGCCATCAACCGGGCACAAATCCAGACTCCGTGGCTGCTACTGAGAAGTTCCTGATGGAAGAACTCATACTGCACTGCCCGATCCGTGAATCGAACACTCGGAAGGACCTAATGTTCCATAGTCACGCTAGCGACCACTACACCAACGTGGCATTTAAAATAGTTTAAAAAAATATGATAAAAAGGCAAAAAACGCATAACCCTTCTTTTGAGACTCGGCGGGTAAAAAAGTGAACTTTCAATCCCTTTACGCATAACTCCTTGAGGAGAAAGTTTCAATTTTTTTTCCTAAGTATTCGCCATTGCCACGTGAGGATATACTATGCAAAATTTTACGCTGCTAGGACGCACTATGAGCATTCAGCAATGGATCCCTACAGATTTAATGCTCAAATCTATCAATCAGTGGAGGAGAACCGAGCATTACAGTGCGCAATCTGTAATGTTATAGATTGGAGCTTTACATCAGTGAGGGAGGAGAACGGAGCATTACAGTGCGCAATCGGTAATGTTACAGATTGCGCATTTCATGTTACATAACAGGCGAACGTCAGGAACGCAGTTCTTTAATGTAATGCTCAAAATCCAATCTAAAATTTTACAATAGAGGCGAACGCTCAAGGTGAGCAACTTAATGCTCCGAAGTTCATAAAAAGGTAGCTGGGTCCAGCAGTGAACTGCGACAGGCTTTAAATTGCAGGCGCGGTATCATCTCGATTACTATTTTTGGTTTCAGTAAATAAATTGTGATGCAGAAAGTAAGGACGAAAGAAGTGACGCGCTTCATGGTAGACTGTGTGGTGGCTGCCGGAAGTCCTCGCAAGGCAGCAGAGCAACTAGCTACATTGCTCTTAGCAGCTGACAGTTGCGGCCATCGCAGTCATGGAATGAACAGGTTAAGTAAGTGTTGTGTATTTATTTAATGGATTTATGTAAACACAGTCTCACCCACAAGTAGTCAGGTAGCGGGACATGGCGCGACAGCCGAGAAGGTCTCTACACTCATGCGACTTTGTGATACCGTTCTCTTTTCTCACCTGAGAAACCCTTTAAACCCGGCAAAAATCCGACACCGATCGAAGGACCGGCGCGAGAACGAGATGGCGAGAAACCAAACACATTCACGCCTCCCGGGTTTTCTTGGGAGAAATCGGCGTGAGTCGGTTGGGCCCTCCACGGTGTAGCGGTCAACTGTCAGTCCCCACGAATATCAATAAAAATAGTAATTTTATAAAATAATGTATGTCAAATAAAAAATGTAAAAACAAATTAAATCAGAATCATCCATTAAAAATAATAATTAAAAAAAAATGCCAAATCTATATATCTATATATATAAAAGAAAGTCGTGTTAGTTACTTCAATTATAACTCAAGAACGGCTGAACCGATTTAGCTGAAAATTGGCAGGGAGGTAGTTTAGAGCCAGGAGAAGGACATAGGATACGGTAGGGTAGGGTAGGTAGGTAGGGTAGGTAGGTAGGGTAGGGTAGGGTAGGTAGGTAGGGTAGGTAGGTAGGGTAGGTAGGTAGGGTAGGGTAGGTAGGTAGGGTAGGGTAGGTAGGTAGGTAGGGTAGGGTAGGTAGGTAGGGTAGGGTAGGTAGGTAGGGTAGGGTAGGTAGGTAGGGTAAGGTAGGTAGGGTAGGGTAGGTAGGTAGGGTAGGGTAGGTAGGTAGGGTAGGGTAGGTAGGTAGGGTAGGGTAGGTAGGTAGGGTAGGGTAGGGTAGGGTAGGTAGGTAGGGTAGGGTAGGTAGGTAGGGTAGGGTAGGTAGTAAGGGTAGGGTAGGGTAGGGTAGAGTAGGTAGGTAGGTAGCGTAGGGTAGGGTAGGTAGGATAGGGTAGGTAGGTCGGATAGGGTAGGTGGGTAGTAAAAAGTGCATTGCAACGCATGCTGGGTACAGCTAGTATATTATAAAAGAAAGTCGTGTTAGTTACTTCACTTATAACTCAAGAACGGCTGAACCGATTTAGCTGAAAATTGGCAGGGAGGTAGTTTAGAGCCAGGAGAAGGACATAGGATACGGTAGGGTAGGGTAGGTAGGTAGGGTAGGGTAGGGTAGGTAGGTAGGGTAGGGTAGGTAGGTAGGGTAGGGTAGGTAGGTAGGGTAGGTAGGTAGGGTAGGTAGGTAGGGTAGGGTAGGTAGGTAGGGTAAGGTAGGTAGGGTAGGGTAGGTAGGTAGGGTAAGGTAGGTAGGTAGGTAGGGTAGGGTAGGTAGGTAGGGTAGGGTAGGTAGGTAGGGTAGGGTAGGTAGGTAGGGTAGGGTAGGGTAGGTAGGTAGGGTAGGGTAGGTAGGTAGGGTAGGGTAGGTAGTAAGGGTAGGGTAGGGTAGGGTAGAGTAGGTAGGTAGGGTAAGGTAGGTAGGTAGGTAGGGTAGGGTAGGTAGGTAGGGTAGGGTAGGTAGGTAGGGTAGGGTAGGGTAGGTAGGTAGGGTAGGGTAGGTAGGTAGGGTAGGGTAGGTAGTAAGGGTAGGGTAGGGTAGGGTAGAGTAGGTAGGTAGGGTAGGGTAGAGTAGGTAGGTAGGTAGCGTAGGGTAGGGTAGGTAGGATAGGGTAGGTAGGTCGGATAGGGTAGGTGGGTAGTAAAAAGTGCATTGCAACGCATGCTGGGTACAGCTAGTTATAAATATTTCTAAGTACCATACAAATATCAAAATTAAAAAATTGCTTATACACATACAAATATCAAAAAAAAAATATAATGTCAATATTGATGGTAAACCAATGATCAAAAAGAGCAAGAGTATACGTAACGGTTGAAGCTCAGCTGGTAAATAAAACTCAGATGAAGTGGGTATTTACAAAAATATAATTATTGAAAAAAAAGTAATTTTAAATAAAAATAATTTTAGAATCACCCACTAGAGGACGTGAGTTCTCGACATCGAGCTAGTGCTAAGTTTTAGACCGCCTAAAGAAAACCACTAACTACCCTGGAGTTTCCAGAACGTAGGTGACAGGTAGGTAGGTCGGTCTCCTATTCAGAGGTAGCGCGTAGCACGCAGGGCTAACCTTATTCGGTGTGTCGTATTGGAACGCGACCTCGGGACGCTCTTATTGGTCTAGACGTAGGTATTTGGGTTGCTACATCATACATTTTGTCAAGTACTTGCTCCATTAATGTATTAATTGCGTCATTTGTTCCCAAATTTGTCTGATAGCGGAATTGTCTGTGATTAAGTATTTTATGGGGATTGTGATGTCTTAGAAGTCTTATTGTAGGTAAATTATGTTTTGTAGTGTAGGATGTATTAACAATTTAATGGTGCAAAGGTTGTTTAGAGTAAAGTTTTTACTTGTTCGTGATTGCAACTTTTTGGGGCTGACTGTTTATGCTAGACAACGTTACCACGACTTTCGAGCTTGTATTTTTTATGAGCAGATCACTGACTCGGTGGATTCAAATCTGGGATTACTAAAAGCTCGAAAAATCATTTCTCTGCGCCTAAACACAGTCCTAACTACACACACCTAAACTTATCTGTAGCTTTCACTTTTAATTGATTAGTTTAATGATCTTCTTCCTAATCCACAACAGAACGCTATATCATCGACATTCAGACCGGGAGATGCAAACCATTCAACACGCCCAAGATATTGAAGGAGTCTCCAGCAACGGCGTGGGTTAGTGGTAACAACGTTCTGGGGGCCACAGCTGCTCACTTCTGCACCGACTTAGCGATTAAGAAGGCCAAAGAGAATGGAATAGCATGCGTCTCAGTGAAAGGTAACATCTTTAAGACCCGGTTTCTACAAAGGTAGAAACGAGCGCAGCGGAGAGGAGGCTTGTAGAATTCAAACAATCACATTGGTTGATATTTACACAGCATAGCTTGTCTCTCCTGCGAGTGGTAGAATCTTGCTATTCTCTCATCTGCTGTGCTCGGCTCTCCTTTGGTAGCAAACAGATCTAAGATAACGCACTAGGCTCGAATCAGCCCAACTCCGCAAGCATGATCTTGCACATCTACATACAAATCTCACTTAACTGGCTGCATGTTCAAATTTTGAGGCGTTAATTGCTTGCACAGTAGTAGAAAGTTCGCGAGTAGTAGCGGATTCACACCATTAGACGGAAATATTGTTAGTAAAGCCTTACTAAAGTTAGCCCGTCATTTATGCTGGATATGCTTTCAAAAACAGTATTTACACCAATAGTGATAATCTGGTTTTTCCAGAGTCCAACCACTTCGGCATATGTGGCTTCTGGTCCAAAAAAATATCAGACTGCGGGCTGATAGGCATGACATTCACTAATGGTTCACCTCTAGTAGCTCCCACGAGGAGTACAAAGGTCAGTTCTCAATTAAAAAACACATTACTTACAGGTTGAGCATGAGTGCTAAAGGATTTTATTTTTGGAAAGTGCAAAGTTTGTACTTAGTTATATTAAGTTTTCCGTTATATATATCATTTAATCACTAGTTCTGAAAACACCTCAATTTAGGTAACTTTAAGATCTTTTTAAGGAATATTTTAACTGTAGAGATGCAATTCAATTTTTAAGCAGGAAAAACCGTTAGGTTTTATTCGGTAGAGGAGTAATATAAGCCTTAACCCTCCACACTCTCCAGGCGGAGGATATCGAATTTGGTTCAGACTTCAGTGCTACTGAGCAGTGTCACCATCATAAATAGCCTTTTCATTACTCATACTCTGAAAGTGAAAGTAGATCTGAAGTTACCCGAAGAGCGGGTTGAAAGTAATACTTTTCAGCCCTAGGGAGAATCGCTTTCAACTGACAGATGCCAAATTATAAAAAAAAAACTAGTTCTATTTTCACATTTTTATTGAACCATGTTGCAACTTTCTATGCAGCCACGATGTAAAATTGAAATAACTTAAGTTAAGTATTGATTAAAGGATATATATTTTTTAAAACACTTTATTATAATTTAGTTTCAACAGTTTTTTTTAAACAACATTGGTTTGGGCAAAATATTTACCATTTTTTTAATGATGAAAATGAAAAATAAGGATGAATAGCTGGCTGGTCACAGAAAAAAAAAACAAAATAGGCGGGAAAAGTTGTTGATTTATGTAAAATAATATTTATTCCTTCCTTTCTCTGTAACCCCTTGTCCCTTCGTATTTCTTTTCCTACCTCAATACTTTCTTTACTTTGTACAAATAGCTTTCCTGTGTATAAATGTATAGTCTCATTCATCACCTTAAATAATATTAAGCTGTAATTTTCGCCATTGTAATTTGCTCATTAAGTACTTACATGTTATCATCACCATTAAAATAAACTGATCCTATATATCCTTTCCTAAATTCCGCTCATTTTTATATTTTGGTTTCCCTACCTTTGATTTTTATAAAGTATAAAACCTGACGTGACATTGGCAGAGTGCACAAACTGTGCGAAGCCAAAGTGGAAGAAAAAATAAAATTTACTCATTTTTGCTTTAGCTAATTCATGTTTTTATTTTTACTTTCCTTGTATTCGTAATGAAAAGCACAGTGTTTACCTCGGGTTAAAGACTTATTTAGTCCCTCGAACTATTGGCGCCCTCACTTCGTTCGTGCGCCAAACCCCGTCTCGGTACTAAATAAGTCACTTTCACCCCTGGGGTAACAATGTACTATTTCATTACTCATACTCTGAAAATAGGTCTTAAGTTGCCTGAGGAGCGGGTTGAAAGTAATACTTTTCTTCCCTAGGGAGAATCGCTTTCAACTGACAGATGCCAAATTATAAAAAAAAACTAGTTCTATTTTCACATTTTTGTTGAACCATGTTCCAACTTTCTATGCAGCCACGATGTAAAATTGAAATAACTTAAAGTTAAGTATTGATTAAAGAATCTATATTTTTAAAATACTTTATTATAATTTAGTTTCAACAGTTTTTTTTTTAAACAACGCTGATTTGGGCAAAATATTTACCATTTTCTCAATGATGAAAATGATAAATAATGGCTGAATAGCTGGCTGGCCACAGAAAAAAAAACAAAATAGGCGGGAAAAGTTGTTGATTTATGTAAAATAAAATTTACTCATTTTTGCTTTAGCTAATTCATGTTTTTATTTTTACTTTCCTTGTATTCGTAATGAAAAGCACAGTGTTTACCTCGGGTTAAAGACTTATTTAGTCCCTCGAACTATTGGCGCCCTCACTTCGTTCGTGCGCCAAACCCCGTCTCGAGACTGAATAAGTTACTTTCATCCCTAGGGTAACAATGTACTATTGATAATGCCTTGAGTTTTTGTAAATGCAGTTGAGGTACTTAATAATAATAATAATAATAATAATAACCTTTATTTATCTCCACAAATTACATATAAACGTGAGTTTAAATTACAGTCAAACACAGAAATTTTGACAAAGGTTGTAATTTGTGGGAGATCTGGAGTCTAAACTAAGCCTAGGCCTGTATTTTAGAACACCAGGCCCCCCATTAAATTATATTGGTAGACTGTCGGACGTCGTGAGTAAGCAGATATGTGAGTGGATGAATGAGCTAATTTGTGCATGCGGGCGCATGTGTGCTTGTGTGTTTGTATGTGTGTCTGTGTGTGTGTCTGTATGTGTGTGCGTGTGTATGTGAGTGCGTGTGTGTGTGTGTGTGTGTATACGTGTGTGTGAGTGCGTGTGTATATGTGTGTGTATGTGCTTGTGTCAGTTTGAAATACAATTGTACATTATATCTATAAATATATATAAGTGAATGTTTTTATGTAAGCAAAAATATTGAATTACTAATATGCAAAATTACTAATATGCAAAAATCAAGAAATCAAGAAATAATCTCAATCAATTTTTCAGTATCAGTGTAGCTTAATTCGAGTAACCTTTTCCTAAGTTTATTCTTGCATTCAGTTTTGCGACATTCAGATATGTCAATATCTTTATTGAGTTTATTAAACAATACTCCTCCACGGAACGAGAAGAATCTTTGGGCAAAACGGGTGCGTACAGCTGTAGATTCACAAAGTGCATAGCGTCTTCTAGTGAGAGCTTTGCGTTTTCTTAGTTCTTCGGATAAATAGGAGCGTTGGCGAAGTATAGTCAGCATTATGTACAGCTGACGAACAGTCAAAACTTGAGTTTCCTCATATAGTGTGGAGGTAGGGAAGCGTCGCGGCTTTGATAAGCTCACTTTTAGGATCATCCTCTGAGCTCTCTCAAGCATTATCATTTTTGTTTTGCATGCTCCTCCCCAAGTAGTTATGCAGTAACTGAGGATGGACTGTACCAAAGCCTCGTACACCATCCTCATTGTCTGTTTCTCTGTAACATCCCGGAGATCCTTAAAAATGTAAGTGAGCTTACGGATTCTATTGGATACGGATCGCAAATGATTTCCAAAAGTTAGGTTAGAGTCAAGTTCAATTCCGAGATATTTAATGCAGGTGGTTGAATTTATGTTGGGACAGGAGCAGTTTGGAGTAGGAGGATAGTTGCATTTATGTGCATAAATCTTGTCTAAATGATTAGGAGGTTTATATCGTTTTGTCATTGAGAAACCAATGTATTTAGTTTTATCCTCATTCAAGGAGAGAGAGTTTGACAGTAACCAGTGACATATTGTATTGAACCCATTTTGTGCATAGTTATAAAGTTCATCCCACGAGTCAGAGAAAAAAGTGAGGGCAGTGTCATCAGCATATGCCGATATGCGGCAGTTTGGGATTTTTAGGGTGCAAAGTTCATTTATGTAGCAAAGAAAAAGGGTAGGACCCAGTATGCTGCCTTGTGGCACGCCAAAGTCGACTGGTAGTTCATTGCTGATATGTTCTCCGACTTTTACGCATTGAGTCCTATTTTTTAAATAGTCTGTTAACAATGCCAGCGGAATCCCTCTAATACCATGGTTTTCAAGTTTTTGCACAAGGTGGGGAACAGAGACAGTGTCAAATGCCTTTGCAAGGTCAAGAAATATAGTTAAGCATTTTTTTTTGTTGTCAAGTTTACTCACCAAGAAGTTAACAAGGTCAAGAACAGCAGCGTCTGTCGAGCGGCCGGATCTAAATCCATATTGCGCATCAGCTAAAAGATTACGTTCCTCAAGGTATTTGGTGAGCCTTATATTTATTATGCGTTCAAATAGCTTTGATAATGTTGTTAATATTGCAATTGGCCTGTAATTATTGACACTGCCTCTGTCTCCCGCCTTATGTATTGGGTGTATCACGGCTTTTTTCAGCGCGGCAGGAAATATTCCGGTCTCAAAACAGCGGTTTATTAGGTTGGCAAGTACTGGAGTGATGGTTTCGCATGTTGTTTTTAAAGCGTCAGCGCTTATTTGATCCCATCCAGGAGCGCAGTCACTTCTCAAGTTTTTTATCGCCCTTTCAACTTCTTCGTTGTCAGTGGGTAAAAGAACGAAGGAGTTTAGTGTAGATTGAATTACTGGCTTGAACGTGGGAATATGGGAAGGTATCTTATCTGCTAATTGTTTGCCTATGGTTGAGAAGTACTCATTTGTTTTATTGATCGCATCTATGGGTTCTTTTTCGATAGACAGAAGCTGTTGTGGTATTTGTTTTTGTTTATGATTGTTAGTTATTGATTTTATGGTGGACCAGAGCTTTTTTGAATTATTTTTCGATATATTAAGTTGATCTTTTTGGTATTGCTTTTTGAGTTTTTTGAGCAAATTATTGCAATGATTGCGGTATCTCAAATACGTTATTTTTAGTATGGTGTTATTTACATTTGTTTTTATTTTTTTATGCATTCTATCCCTTGTTCTAATGCATCGTAGCATACCAACGGATATCCAGGGTTTAATTATAAATTTATTTTTAGGTGTTATTCTTATTAATGTGCTGTTAATAATTAATTGTTTTATTATATCAATGAAATTATTCATAGCGTTATTTAAATCAGTTTCTTGATATATCGCGTCAAAAGTACAATTCTGGCAGTCTGACTTTAGTTTCTCGTGGTCAATTTTATAGTTTGATTTTAATTTTATTGGTTTATCCTTAGTAGCGTCTTTTTTCATACAAAATAATACGGCTTCGTGGTCAGTAATGCTAGTGCCCAGAGAAAAGGTAAATGCTTTTAGTTTCGTTTTTAATATAACATGGTCCAGACACGCTTTACCTCTGGTTGCAGCATTAATGGCAGGAAGTAATCCATGGAAGTTAATGGTATCTAAGTACGCGGTGGTAACATGATTTGTGCTTAAGAGGTCAATGTTTATATCGCCAACAATAATAACATTCTTAAATGATGAAAATTTTTCTAATACTGTGTGAAGTGAATTCAAGAAAACATCGGGAGATTTAAAACTAGGAGGTCTGTAAATTGCAATTACTACAGTATGTTCTTTAATTTTAATAGTTAAGCACTTATCCTCAACAAGAAGATATGTAGTTATAGGTACAAACGCCAGCAGGTCAAGCTATCCGAAACTGTCAAATTTTCCGATTCAACCTTGAATATTCTTTAACAATAAGGTTGAAAATCTACTATAGAAATTTGACACATAAAAGCTACAACATAGCTTGATGTGCTGGCGTCTGTACATACAACCATTGGTAACCAGTGGTAACAATTTTAGCGTTGGCGTCCTTCCACTCTGTATAAATAACAAGCGCTAATAAGATTAATTATTTTGTCTCGTTGCAGGCTGCATTGGGCACAAATCCCCTAGCAGTCGTGGCTCCGGGTTTTCCTTCAACTGGACCATTTTACCTCGACATTTCTATGGCTACCGTGGCTCTAGGAAAGGTACAAAATCGGCAATAGACCACACTGTACACACTACGCCGTATAACATCTGTTTCAGGTACGCGGAATACCAACATGGTACAACAGGCTTTAGAAAAAGTTCACTCGTCTGTAAAGTAATGACTTTGTCACAGTCTACTCTCGTCTTCTAATCTCATTGCGCCATTTTAACGTCCGAGACTCAACTAGACGTGTAGGGACCTACACGTCTAGTTGAGGAACATAAAAACTGACGCCATGCCACGAGCTGCTCCTATCTATCTCCATATCATTTACCCATGTACACAAACCATTATTCTACGAAAGCATCACACCCCAGTAAGATGTCATATCAGACATCATTCTTATGGTCACATTTTGAATTTTCAGATAGAATTGCGTGAGCGAAGTGGTCAGAAGCTGGAAAGAGGCTGGGCGCAAGGGCCCGATGGAAAAGAAACACTGGATCCCAAAGTGGTGAGAAGATCAGTTTAGGTTTTCCAAATTGTTGAAGATTGAATGCCGAAAGGTGTCTGGTGACGATAATATAGTCATCATTAGCGAACGGATTAGATGCAATTACATATTTGCATATGAAAAAAAAAAACTGAACGTCACTTACTTACCTTACGGCATCTCACTCCCACTCGTACATATGATGCTTTATCTAAGTGTCCAAACATAGAACGGGGACCTGCGACTTTGTGGAGTGTATGCGCGGCGACAGGGATATGTTTAAATGGCTATAACTCTTAAAATAATTAGTGTAGAGTCTCAATATTTTCATATCATTTTGTAGGTTGACTCAAATACTCCTGATTAAACATACATAACACACACACAAAACATATCTGCAACATTCAGGGGTTAAATTTAGACTTGAGTAAAAACTGTAAAAAAAAAAAGTAATTTTAGTGTAAACGTAATTTCTTTTTTTGGGCCTGTTTTGCTTATTTTTAAGGAAAATTAATCAATAAATTAGATAGTCTCGGCGATATCTCTTGCAATGAGGTCATTTGCACATCTGTTTGTCTGTTATATTCAGAGATATTAGCATTCCATTGAACATACTCTATAGCAGCAGCCGAATAAAAAAATAAGAAGGCTGCCATTCGCGAGGTTATGTTATGTTAGGAATTTTATAAATGTACGTTTGAACTAAACACAATGTATATTACAGGTTTCTTCTGTCCGTTTTCCAGGCCCTGCAAGGCGGTTGCCTGTTGCCGCTAGGTGGTGGCGAGAAGACTTCTGGGTACAAAGGCTTTGGGTTAGCAGCTGTCGTGGACATGCTCTCTGGAGTGCTGGCAGGTAAGCACATAAAATTTGAGTAATACGTCTACAACCATTCTCAACTTTTTTACGATAATCCACAACCAGTGCAGCTTACCTGTTACAGGTACCGTTACGTAAAAAATTCCAGCCTATTCCAAAGTAGGTACTCCATAAGTAGCTAGGAAATACCTGTTTGATCTAAACAAATAAAAATTAAAAAGTTGTCTGTTTGTAACGGGTCTATACTGGCTCACCTAAAGTTCTTTACCCGAAATTGTTCTTCCTAATGATTTGTAATCCGAATGATCACTCTTCCTAAAATTTTTCATCCAGAAGTTTTCATTCATACTATTTGTAGTGCTACCGGCGATGTTCATAACACTCATGTTTCCGAAAATTGTAATGAATAATTTCACTAATGTAAATATACTTAAACTCCTACTGTTTTTTATCATAACGCTTTTATCCCTAAACATAATTACCATTATATTTTCACTCATACTCAGAAAGAAACATTTACCAAGTGTAATAAAAATTATATGTGGGTAGAAGATGATATTTATAGTGCCCCCACTATGAAAAAAATACTTAGAAAACTTTCGCGACCAATTTCGAGGTAGCGCTCGCCGGTCGCTGCCGCGGCACCGCTCGCTTCGCTCGCTCGGCTCGCGCGTAGTTGGTCACAGTCACAGTTATAACCTAACCCAACCTATGGATATCTTTGCAGGTACACACCGCTATAAATAAAATTAAAGAAGACGCTTTAATTAAAAAATAAGAAATATAAACAAAAAAGATATGATGGTTATGTTGAGAAAATATAGGAAAACGAATAAAAGTATAATAGATGTTTATTGCTACTGACATTATGACGTTGAATGCTTTGGAATTATGAACATTAGAGACAGAGTAGTTAGGAATTGTGATTGTTAGGATGAAAAATGTTAGGAAGAACATTTTCGGATTTCCAATTAACGGAGTTGAAAATTCAGGTGAACTTTGGCGTACCCGTTTGTAACTTCAAAATAATAGCTTTTTATTGAATGCATATGAAAATATAGGCAACTTTACTGAGTAATTATTGTTATTTCATCACCACTGCTCCCAAAATAGAAACCTTTGAGTTTCCTCAGAACGAAATATTCGAATATAAGTGACATCCGGCAACCCGTGCTTATCTTCTAATTTTATTTTCTTTAGTATATTGTCTCGAACAGATTTTATATATTTAATCCTATAAAAAAACTAACATGTATTTGTGGTATCATTGGTTTGAATGGTTCCAATTCCTTTGTTAGGGTTCTTTACCCAAAAGGTCAAACGGGACCCTATTACTGAGACTTCGCTGTCCGTCTGTTACCAGGCTGTATCTCATGAACCGTGATAGTTAGCCAGATGAAATTTCTACAGATTATGTATTTCTGTTGATACTGCTCGTTTTTATAACGGAACCCTTCGTGCACGAGTCCGTTCGCACTTGGCCGGTTTTTTTAAGACCATTTTCTCGTAGGACGATTTGCTAATAGGAAAATTTGCTAGTGTCGTTTTGCTAAACGTCCTGTCGTTTCCATACGGAAACAAAATTAAAAAAAAACGAATTCTGTTCAGGTGCTCAATACGGTCACCACGTTCCCAGGTGGACACCGACTACTGAAATTGTTGCGGACATCGGCCAAACCTTTATTGCTATCGACCACAAACGTTTTGCCTGCGGTTTTGAGGAGCGCGTCTCAGACAGTATACAATATTGGCGGAATATGAAACCAGTTTGTATCTTATTTTTTTTGTCATTGATTACTCTAAAATGTTAACTTAGACATAAATTTCTCATGAATAGTTTTATAAACTTCCCAGGCCGATCCAAAGCTCCCAGTTATTGCTCCAGGAGACGGAGAGAAGAAGGCATTAGCCGAAGCGGAGGCAACAGGCGAACTTTATTACATGCCGGAAATGCTCGCGTCCTGCGACAGGCTTGCCAAGTCGTTAAAGGTCGAACCCTTAAAAAGGGTAGAGGTGTGTAAATCATCATCATCATCATCATCATTTCAGCCGAAAGACGTCCACTGCTGGACATAGGCCTCCCCCAAGTGACGCCACATTGACCGGTCCCATACGCCTCGCATCCAGCGGATCCCCGCAACCTTCACCAGGTCATCGGTCCACCTAGTGAGAGGCCTTCCAACGCTTCGTCTGTATGTGTGTTCGTCTTCGTCTGTGGTGTGTAAATACCTAGATTGAAATGTTTTTTTTTTTTAAGTTTTAGACGTAATAT
Organism: Cerastis leucographa; assembly: GCA_963082945.1. Classification (NCBI taxonomy): domain Eukaryota; kingdom Metazoa; phylum Arthropoda; class Insecta; order Lepidoptera; family Noctuidae; genus Cerastis; species Cerastis leucographa. Next base: position 15,005,390 of record OY720362.1, on the reverse strand, counting down.
TATTTTCAAGTCGCTGGAAACATTCTTCAGTTAAGCCTAATAAAAATAAGGAATCAACATGAGCACCTTCTCGCACCTTCACAACTATCTACAAAAAAAAAATTGCGTTTAAAATTACGAAATAAAGATAATGTGACATTTGTCCGATGACAGCATGCTACCATGGATTATACAAAATTACGATAAGGAGGAACTTGTGTACTTGCGTCCCTAACTTTTACCTACGGACTGCGATTCCTACTATTAGATACGTTAGTACGGGGCTTTTAGGTTTGAACCTTGCATTAAATATAAACAGCGATTTTTTTCTTGAATCGTGTACTTGACCTTAGCTCTCCAAATAATAAAAAAAAAATAAACATTTTCCAAGGCCGGATCAAGGTCAAAAAGACGAAAACGCGTTTTTGTGAATAAAAACGTGGGCAAAATTATTAACAGGACGAATTTAATTATTTTAGGTAAAGAACTGGTGACAGTAATATATTTTTTCAGAATTAAACATTTTCGTCCACGGAAATTTCGATATAAAAACATTTACGTAATTTTTGGATTGTACTTGAGGCAAAAATATAAACAGCGGTTTTTTTACATAAAATAACTTAAATTAATATATTAAACCTCCGTTAAAAAAATTAAACAAATTTGACTCACGGAAGTTATTAATATCAGTTTTTTTACAATAGCGGTCGGGGCAAAAATGTAACAGGGTTTAATTTTGTTTAACTTTCATCTAAAGGCTATTTCTAACCAATTTACACGAAAATTAAACACTTTAAAGCAAATACTGAAAAAAAAATAAAAATAATGTTTACGTAAAATACGTTTGCAAGCTTCATTCTTGTATTTGGTGCAGCGCTTTCATAGGAATTTGATCTTTCCGTAATAGAGATAAGGTGTAAAATCGCGTATACGTAACAAAACACTATTAAGACTTACAAATGTTTTGATGTGTTCCCGGTTGTCATACTTTCAAGTAAATATCTGGTTCCCTAGCACGAGTGCATGGAGTAAACGTAAAATGTCGATGTTCACGTTACGTTGTTCGTCAGAGTCATCCATATATACGAAATAAATTATGAAATATTGTACGTAATACAAGTATTTTCCATTTTGAAATCGACGTATTTACGATCCGTTTAAATCAGTTTTTAATCAATATAAAACCTGACACTGCTGTGCAAATTGCAAAAAGCGTAAGAAAATTTGAACATCACGGGCCAAATGAAATTTTTCGTCGCGCGCGATATTTTTTTTTTTCATTCATAATGTTAATGACTAGCTTTTGCCCGCGGCTTCGCCCGCGTGAAGTTCGGCAATTGCCCACGTATGCGTTAACCACCCCAAAATAATGTCGAAAATAGTCATTTAAATGTTATAGATAATAGTTGTTGGCCACGGCTTCGCGCGCGCGTAAGTGTAAGTATAGGACACATTTTAATAGTTGTGTAAAAATCTGCGCTTTTCGAAGTAAGACGCCACATAATTCATTCTGGTTAGAAAAATGTATATTACGGCGTTTTTTTTTTTAATTTTTTTTTTGTTGTTAGGGACCTAAATGGGTTGAACCAGAATTTATTTTATACATGTCTTCCGAGTGACGATGCTGTAGCTCAAATGCCCCGGTCATCCATCCACCTAGCGATATAGGTTATGGTGTAAATGAGCTAACTTACTTAACTTTCAATATTTTAAATTAAAACATACTCAGATTAAACCAATCTTTTTAACTCCCGGAAAACTACACCGTGTAAATCACCTCATCACGAAGCCGTTAACCAAGCATTCTGTACATGAAACTATGTAACTTTACGCAAAAATTATTGCTGGGAAACGACTTTTTTTTTGGGGGGTGTAAAATCATGTTTTGTGGTAGAACTCAATGTAACGCACTCAAAACATTGTGCTGATGGACGGATTGAATAGTACGGGGGTCGTGGAGGTGTTTAAAGTAAAAATCTTAAATTAAAAACTTGTATTTAAAAAATACTTGTCAAAAAGTTGGAACTTTGACCCCTAATATCTCCGTAACTAGAAGGTTCCCAGGTATGGTGTAGAACAAAAAAATGATCGCAATGACAGGGAGAACCAGTGCCTTTCGGCTTCGTTAAGAGGTGTTTTACACCCTTTTATACTAATGAATTATCCTAGCTCTTCTGTGTAAATGACGTTTGCGGTGTTTCCTTTTGGGGCTAAAATTACTAAGATACTCGCCGAGCTCACTTCGGAGCACGCAACATAAAACTGCACACGTGAGAAACAGTTATCACTTAAATCAATGCCAGCCATAGCCTAGGGGAGGATATTGAGACATTGCGTATTTTAATTTTTATTATTTGCACCTAGAAAATGAGGTCATCATTTTCGTTATCGGCGACCCTGAAGTCCACAAAAACGACACTTGTGAAAGAAAAACCGAATGTTTTCCTCGCCGTCAATTTGGTCAGCAACCCCAAAAACCACGAAAACGACACCCATGCACGAAAAACAGGAAATTTTCCTCGGGGCCATCTCCGATTTTTTTTTATTGCCAGCGACCCGCTAAAACCACAAAAACGACACCCGTGAAGCCATTGAGTCGCGCAATTGTCCAGCCCTCGAGTGTCGGTCACGCAAGTGTCCATGCGCGCAAATATCTTTTCGCGTAAATGGGTTACCGCAAGTGTCCTTCCCACAAATGACCCAGATTCCCTAGAAGTGTGTACTTAAATGAAGTTTTTTTTAGCGTATTTGTCCACACAAACGTGCTAACACAAAAAACAATAACAAAAAAATGCCATCCCTGTTTTCGTCTGAGGGGTGGAATTTTCAAAAAAATAGATACGTGTTTCACGTCAATTCAATCGAGAAACACAAATAGTGAATTTCAAGCTGTGAAAAACTTTGAACCCCTATCTCACCCTCTTAGGGGGTAAATTCTTAAAAACTCTAAAATACGTATTTATTTATTTCTAACCAGAAGCTTGTATATGAAATTTCAGCCTTCTAACTTAAAAAATGACGAATTTCCATACAAACTTTCATCCCCTATTTAAGTCCGTTAGGGGTTGAATTTCGAAGAATCCTTATTCCTTGTCTACATTATAAAGGAAACCTCTGTGCAAAATTTCAGCTTTCCTGGGTCATAGGTTTGGGCTTGGCATTGATGAGTCAGTCAATCAGTCAGTCAGGACTTCTATTTTTATTTATATAATATAGATATATATACATATATATATATATATATATAACTTTGTAAAGCCATTTGTTGACCCTCTAATTGCAACATTTTGGGAAATTTAACATGTCCTGCATTTAACATGTTGGGAAACTGTGTTGTTATCGTCTTCAAAAAAATTGGAATAATATTGCATTAAGGGTATAAAACGCGGAGTTCATAAAACCGACCGTCACGCGACATGCAACACACAGACGAAAAAGTTTGAGACGATGTAATAAAACTTTCACTTTAACAAATTTAGTTTTACTGTTGAGTGTATGTTTACAAATTAATTAGCGTTAAAAATATTTTTATTATATTGTTTGGTGCTACGGAACTCGGTGTGTGCGAGTATGACTCGCACTTGGCCGGTTTTCTAAATGAAGATTTAACGTTAATGACGATCATGTTTGTAAACAGTAGGTACCTATGTCGCCAGTGACCGACTGATGGCTTGCCGTTTTTATTCCTATGCTTTTACAATTACAGAGTAACACAATAAAACCTACTTGCAAAATAAACATCATTTATCATTTATCAATAAAAACACACCGACTCTTAAAAAAGAACACAGTCATACGCATACAATGAACGCGCTTATCTTGGATACGCACACTAGCACACGCTGTACGCTGCTCGCTGCTTAGCGCTGACGTCACGTTCATCGTAATTTATTTTTTACTTTTACTTTATTAAATAACGCTCTAATCTGTTTAATTTTGGGAGATTAAGGTTTGGATTGATATATATCCCATTATTAAATGAATTTCAGTCCTGTTACATTTTTGCCGTAAGTAGTATTCAAGATTTTTGGATTTTCTTGATTTTCTGTGAAGTCCGGAGCAGAATTTGTTTAATTTTCATAATAATAGTTAGATATGTTGATAACAATCACTTTAGCACTATTTTTGTCCTGTTAATATTTTTGCCTTAAGTACGAAGTCAAATTATATGATTTTTTAAAAAAACTGATTGTTCCGTGGACGAAAAATGTTTAATTTGCTGACCTACTCGTAGCACTCAATCTGTTCTACAATACTCCAAATAAACATACCTGTTTATATTTTTTTCCACCAAGTTACAACATATTAGACGTTTTCTTAAAAAAAACACATACGCGGAGGTGAACTTTTCGCGGGATACAGCATAACATACTCTCCTGTCCATACCCTACACATTCAATGAAAAAAATCGCTGTTTTTAATTAATGCAGAGTTGGCCTAATTTTCGGCGTAAATTCCCCGGACTACGTGGGGCACTCAGAAAATTAAGCGAAACTAAAGCAAAATTGTTCAAAAGGTAAAAAAATCTTGAACAGAATCTTTACAGTTTCATGTGTCTAAATCGATTTTAGAAACACCTTCTAAAGTCCGCCTGAGACGATGCTTTTGTTTGAACGCTGCTAGCGCATTTTGAGTTGATTCACTTTTAAAAGAAGTCAGACGTTACCGAATCAACGCAGTACGGATGATGCTCCAAAACTTTATCCGCTAATGTCCAGGAAGTCCCTCGATTTGAGCTCTGCGTGCCCGGTCGTTACGGGTCATAGGTGAGGTTTGAACACATGAAGGGGCTCGTGTAGATTGTGTAGAATCTTGTGAACGCATCCCGATCATATCTGTAATACGTGCTAAATCTCTCCATTCGTAGTTCGCCTATTTTTTTTTTTCATTTTTTCTCTGCTTGTACTTTTCCTTGTCTAAAAGCCGTTAAATGGCGACCAGTTCTTTCTTCATGCCTTAGAAGGGTGTTATCCATTAGTGACGTTTGAAACGTATCGATTCAGTCATCAGGTTTTAGGCGACATTTGAAATTACAAAATTCATCGCGCGAATTTAATCCCGACAGGGGTCCATTTTGAATAACAAGATATTTTAAATTAGCTCTTAAAAAACAGGATAGGAAAGGAGAACGAACAATCTGTATTTGATGAAATGCACCCCTGGCCCAGTGTTATAGCACTTTTCAGCTTAAGTATCTAAAAATGAAGATCTAAATAACCATATTTTATTCAAAAACACCATGACGTGAATCCAATGATGATATGAAAATAAAACCAAGCCATGATATGAATAGCTTACTATTTTGTTGAAATAAAAATAGCTTATGTTTAACACCAGATAAAGTAAATTTAACCTTAACTGACTCACTGACTAAATGAAAACGAGAATTTTAAACAATTCTCAGAAGTGTCCGTTAATTTATTTGATTGTATACATACTTAATTGAATGTAGTCATCGTTAAGAACACGGGAAGCAATTTTACACGACTGTTGCTTCTGGCAAACGGTGTATGGCTGCTGAACAATGTCTTTTGGTCTTTGAATACATTTTTTTTGGGGTTTTTTTTTTTTTGGTTACGTTACGATCTAAAAATATTTTTTGGTGGTCATTATATTTAATTCATTCGGTTTAAAATACATTCGGTTTTCGAAAAAAGGTTAAAGGAAACGCAAAAACTTAATAGCATTCAGTCAAAAAAAATATGACCACCTCCTAATTGTGTGCTCCTTTTACGGGATCTTGATTTGCTGCAAATATCTGAATTCAAATTTATGGTTTCTTCTTCTATCAAAACTTTCCAATGTTTAGGGTTTGTTATGGTGAAACTAAGATTACAAAGTCTCAAAGCGAGTGATTGGGCATCTTAGATCTGGACAGGCAATCCAGAGCTCGCTGCTCTCAAGACCCATAGAATTTCTCGTTACGTTCGGGATTCAAAATAGCGAGATTCAAGATATAAACTAGTTGTTTGTTCGCACTCTCCTCCAAAATGTCTTGACTTTTATCCGTGATATTTTTGTACATAATATACATGTTTTTTTTTTTGTTTCAGATGCAGTAGTTAACTTTCGGAGCGGACTGGTAGCAGATGGTGGTTCAGTCTGAACGTTGAGAATCCGGGATGACAAGGTTCTGACTTGCTGTGTGTCGGGGGTCATTGAGCTGAAAATCGAAAGACCTCTCCAAAGTGTTGACTCCAGCATAGTAGCTGTCCTTCTGTCATCAGAATGGCTTTTTGAGAGCTTTATCCGAGCCAAGAGCTTTATCAGACACGATAGGTACTCTTGTACCTGTCGTTTCTGCTCTTGGTCTTCTCATACCGCTCTCTCAAGTTGCTGATGTTTGCAGCGTGTTGAAAATGCTCAGCAACACCATCTGCCCAGTGCCTTGTAGTGTAGGTAGACAAAGATAGCTTTGTCTACCTACTACGATGGATTTCGTTAGTTAGAACAACGCCTGACAGATTCGGTATAAATAAGTACCTGCTTTATGATCTTATCTGTGTAAGTATAGCTATTATTGTTATGAGTTCATCAATCAAATTATTCAAAATAGGCATCAGTGGCGAAGCGTGGGTTTTAGCCGCCCAGACCCCAGCGAAAATTCGTCTGTGCTCGGTTCTCTTGTTTTACAATAAAGTCCCGGTGACAATAGTAGTTATCTGATGACTATGACATGACGCTGCGGCCTAGCCCCACTCGCCACCTCCTGGCTCCGCTCACTGCCGACCCCTGAAACGCGCCGGTCGGGTCATGTCCCCCCTCCCCACGCTACGGCACTGATAGGCGTGTTTCACGCGATACCCGAAAGTTCAACGGCAATTAGGTTGGAAATTGCTAGGCACGTTATCTAAGTATTAACCAGAGTCGAGGTCCACTTTCTGTGCAATTTTTCGTCTGGATTATATCTTATCCTATTTACTCAGTTGATCAAAACAAAGTGGACCCCCGACGCAGCGACGATTGGATCAATTTATTGTTGGTTTTTTAGAGGATCTTTGTTTAGGGGGTTTTCACATTTTTTATTTATTTTTTATTTCATGCTTTTTAATTTTTTTTAACCTTGACTCTCCCACTCCTGGACATACCCCCATCCTTCCACTTTTCACAGTGTTGCGCCTCTTCTCGCTAATTAACAAAAACAAGGAGTTATACATTTAAACCAATACCCTAGCTTTTAGGTGGGCACCCCTAAGGGGGGGTCCCCTGGCGATGCCCAAGGTGACAAGTGACAAGATTTCAAATTTAGAATCGACCAGACCTATGGAAGTTGTTTATATCCCTTCCCAACTAGAAAAGAGGTGATGATCTTGAAACGGCTGAGCAACCGTTCACCCGTTTAGTAGAGCTACAATTCCACAAACAGACACACAGATGTAACACATTATACACACGTAAAATTTTTAACACCCCTGTTTTTTGGTCGAGGGTAAAGAATACGAAGATAAATCTAAAAAAATATATCGAAACTCGACAACACCAGTTATAAACATACATTCTGGTTCGTTCAACTTTGCTGTTTTGGTTCATTTTCATCAATTTGGATAGTATTGTTTTATGATTTAAATTATTATGATTTGCAATTAAATTTAAAATACCTACCTTTTTTTTCTACTTTATGTTAAAACATCAAGTAATTTTTAATTAAGTATGTCTGTCCAAAATCAGAGCAGATTTTACGATTTTATCAAATCTCAACTGACAAAAGTGACACTTCGGGGTTGATTACACAATAAGGGTCAGTTCACACCGAGACGCGACGTGACGCGACGCTGCGCGCACACTTAAAGAGCGATTCAAATTTCAAAATATAACTTTATGTTATTAAAGGATACACATTTCTTTACAGGCGTCACGCGGCGCAGCGCTGCGTGGCGCAACGTATTCTCACAACGAAATGTGTATCTTTTCGTGTAGAAAATAAAGTTAAATTTTGAATCGCTCTTTAAAATGTGCGCGCAGCGTCGCGTCTCGGTGTGAGCTGACCCTAAAGAGAAATATCGACAAAAAATTTCGCCCCAAATTCGCATTGTACAAGTCTAGTATCCTCTTAAAAACATTGGTTGGGGCATAGAGAAGAGAATAAATATGCTCAAGAAAACTTAACAAAAGTTTTAGGTATACATACTTATGAAGGTAATATAAACTATGTGTGGGAATTATGATTTCAAACAGTTAAAATAATTATATTTATGACCAGAAAAATATATCGATTTTATCATTAAATATAAATTAAAAAGTCTGATTTGTTTGGCTATTAGATGGGAAATTTGATCTAGTTACTTCCTGATTTGTTTTCTATTTGTGAAAATATTATGGGATTAACATTAATAAATCCCAAAACCAGTCTCCATAACACATTTGACATTACCAGATTTGTCAACATTGGAATTGCCTTAAACATAAGTAGAAAAATAAAATGTTTCAATTAAATATCTACTATTTTGTTTAATTCCTTACACTCTTTTCAATATCCGCTCCTGACTTTTTGCTGCATCAGGCATTAAAGGAGATATCCAAAACTAAACAGTAAAGGCCTCAATCAGTTGTTACACTGAAACCCACCACAGCCATACCCACAGCCATACCCACAGCTAATGAGGAGATTCGGAATGTAGCAGGGAAATATAATTCTTTATATTTCCCTAATACATTCCAAAACCAACCGACTAGCCATCCACCCTAATGAGCTAGCTAACCAGTTGACACAACGAGACTACGTGCTCAGCTTGAAGTGCCACAGTATCATGGCACTAGAAGACTGGCAGTTAAGCCGTAACACATGCGAGTAGATGGCATTACCGGAAGCCACACTCTACACTTCAAGCAACACGAAACTCATCCGCTCATAGTCTGAGGACTGATTACAGATAAAGAAAGAAAAAACCACTAAAATAAAATTACAAGTAAGTATAGACATTACTGGGTCACCCCCAAAGTGTTATTCCTGGATGTTTTTATCATTTTACTTGTTCTTTTCTCTAATCTCTATAAATATATATTAATAGCCTATACATAGCTCAAGTATTCAATGTTCATAATTACAAACATCCAAGGATTTTGCCCTCCTAAACATAGTGTTATAAATAATATACAGGAACACACCGGTGCGAAAATGTTTACAACATACTCAGTGGATCATTCTGAACACCCCCACATAGAAATTTTTCATCGACCAAAATTTTCGATGAGGCGGGGCCGTCCACATAGATACGTTTCGTTGTTTTTCAAAAAAAATCGGCTGTTTCCTACAACAATGCCTAGGGAACAGCAGATTTTTTTTTGTAAGTGTTTTCACTTTGGTGTCCCTTACATCCTTACATTATGTTGTATGATATTATTTATTACACTCCTCTAATTATGGCAGTTTGTAAGAATGTTTGTAAACCTGCAATATTTCTTGAGTTTTTTTTTTTATAAGCTTTTAACTTGCCTTGTTAGTTAGTATATTGGTTGGTCATGATCTTAAATTACAGAAATAGCAAATGAATTAAAAGCGTTTTTTTCATCAATTTTATGACCTTATTTACAAGAACTACTGTTAAAATAAAGTGTAAACAAACTCGAAACTTGACGGTGACAATGACATTGACACTTTTAGTGTCATTGTTGCCCTAACTGAAAAAAGTATTTTAGTTGTTTTAGTTGGGCTATACTGTAATCACACGGATACACCTTGGTGGCCACTGCTAGAGGAGGCATTTTCCGTTGCTAACACTTTACACGCAGATCTAGATTTGCACCTTTATCGTTCATTTTTAATCGCTCTGCGAGTTACGGAGAAACTGACAGCTTTGAAGGGTTCAGTCTCATAACGTTCAAGTTGCAAAATAACATGTGGTAGCAAAAAGTTCAAATCTCATAAGACCCAAGTCTCGAAACCTCCAAGTTGCAAAATATCTACATCTCAAATCGTTCAAGTTGCAAAACAGTCAAGTCTCCAAACATCCATGTCTCATAATATACATTTTTTATTTAAGTGGATCACAATCAAAATAAAACATTCATGTTTGATTTGATGATTCATGTGTTGACCTCAGGAAGCGTGTAAACTTACCATAAGATGCACCAAAAAAATGTTTCGTTTTTCCTGTCATATTTTTTTGTTGTCAAAAACCATTGTAGAAAGTGTTCTAAATTCTGCCTCAATAAATATATTTTCTGTTTAAAGAAATCTTATTCAATTTTATCAAAATATCGTCCAATTCCAATACAATGTCGTTATTTTCTGCATAGTTCGCGTGTACTGTAGAGTAAAAATATTGTAGTTATTGACTATTTATTAGAAAATGGATCAGGAATTGGAGTTTCTTAATAATCAAAAAGGGAATTTATCATTGATTCGCGACGGATATAGATATAACAGAACTGTGACTAATAAAAGTGGAACAACTTTTTGGAGATGTGTAAATAACCGTTTGTGTAGTGCATCTATAACATTAGATGAAAGCAGAAAAAACATTTTAAGGGAGTCTGTACATACTTGTGAACAAAATCACGAAAAAAATGAAATGATCAAAGAAAAAACAATTTGAAACAGGCTGTTTGTGAACATTTAAGTGCAGTGCAAAAGATAGTTGAAAAAAGAAAACGTGAAAAAATGGAACAGACTGGACAAGACCTGGGACTTACATATAACTTCGTCAAACATTCACTATACCGGGCTCGTAAAAAATATTTGAATACTGACTAATTGACTCATAATTACCCAGAAAATATAACACTACCGGATGCACTGTCGCAATTTTTTTAAATATATAATGATGACAAAATTTTTGTTTTTGCAACGAATCTTGCAAAAAAAATGGTGAAAAGGCCTGGAAATTACTACGCAGATGGTACATTTAAAACAACACCAAAACCGTTTTACCAAGTTTTTACTATGCATTTGGACATTGGTTCAACTAAAAATCACACAAATATAATTCTTGTAGTGTATGCACTTCTCGTAAACAAATGTGAAGAAACATATGTACGCTTCTTTCATGTCATTAAAGAAAAGCTCCAGTTGAACATTAAATCATTTAAATTCGATTATGAAATCGCCATAATGAATGCTGCATTAACCGTTTACCCAACCGCAGATGTTAGTGGATGTTATCATCATTTCAACAATGCTATTTGGAAGTACTCAAAAAAGGTAAAATTAAACGCTACAAAACAGGAAAGAAATATAACTAGGATGTCTGCAATAATACCTCTGATACCAGCAAACCTAATACATGATACATGGCAGTATATTTTGCAAAACGCTCCAGATTCACCAGAAATGAGACGCATTCGTCTTTATTTTGAAAATACATGGTATCCCAAAATTTCATCTCATATACTCAGCTGCGCTGGACACCGCCACAGAACGACGAATGCACTTGAGGAATGGCATCATCGATTGAACCGGCGAATTCCAAAGAAACCTAACATTTATTTGTTCTTATTTAGATTGAGAAAAGAGGCTGAGCATTATGACTGCAGACTGAAAGAATCACTATTTAAGGCTGTAAAAGGCAATCGCAGACGTCAATGTGACATTGATTTTGACAATAAGTATCAACAGTATTTGACAAAATTAAATCAAAATAAATTAACTATTCCGCGATTTCTTAAAAAAAATATTTTTCTTCAACTTATTTTGAAAAATTAAAAAAATGTTAACTTGCTTTTCACAAGCTATACTTTGATATACGTAACGTAATACATAAACATACGAGTATACAATATAATACCAGCAATTATTGCGTTGGATTCTGATTTCTTTACTATTAGGTAATATTAACAATAAATATAAGTAATAACAATAACAACTCTCGGATTCCGTACACCTTAGATCCCTCTCCTCAACAGAAACCTACAAGTATTTGGGTATGTCGGAAGCATTAAGTATCAATACTGCTGACATGAAACAATCGTTGAGGGAACGTTTCTTTGGCCGCCTGAATAAGGTGCTAAGCAGTCTTCTATCAGGCGGAAACAAGGTGCGCGCCTTCAACAGTTGGGTCATGCCGGTTTTGATGTATTCTTTTGGCATACTCAATCGGACTCAGACAGAACTTGATGCCCTTGATAGGAAGGTCCGCGTACTGCTGACCGCAAATCGGATGCATCACCCACGGTCGTCGGTGATGAGACTGTATATCCCGCGGAAGTGTAGGGGTCGTGGCTTCTTTAATGCTAAGACCCTGCACAACCGTGAGGTATGCAGTCTCAGGGAATACTTTCTAGAAACCGACGTGGGGATGCACCGAGATGTAGTCTCAGTCGACAAGGGACTTACCCCGCTCTTCTTGGCTAACGAGAACTGGCGCAAGCCTGTAATATTAGACACTAATGACCGCAGGGAGGTATGGCAGAGCAAGGAGCTTCACGGACGATTTTACCGGGCCTTACATGGGCCCGATGTAGACTTCTTAGCGTCCGTATCCTGGCTCCGTTTCGGTGACCTCTTCGGGGAAACCGAAGGTTTTGTCTGTGCAATAATGGACGAAGTTATGATGACGAATAACTACCGGAAACACATTGTGAAGGATGGCACGGTTGACATATGTCGGGCATGCCACCGTCCGGGAGAATCGATCCGACACATTGTTTCTGGGTGTTCTCGTCTGGCTAACGGAGAGTACTTGCATAGACACAACCTTGTTGCCTGGATTATCCACCAGCAACTTGCTTTGAAATACAAACTTGTGAAATCAGAAGTGCCATACTATAGGTATGCGCCCGACCCAGTTCTCGAAAATGGTAATATCACGTTGTATTGGGATCGACCTATCATCACTGACAGGACTATTGTTGCCAATAAACCTGACATTGTGTTGATAGATCGATTGGAGCGTCGCGCAATGATTGTTGATATAACGGTCCCGCATGACGAGAACCTCGTGAAAGCAGAGAAAGATAAGCAATTCAAGTATCTAGATCTGGCTCGCGAGGTTGTCGACATGTGGGACGTGACTACAGCAGTCATTGTGCCGATAGTCGTGTCGGCCAATGGCTTAATGGCTAAAAGCTTCGACCAACATCTGCGGAGTCTTTCGCTTGGCAGTTGGATCAAGGGCTTGATTCAGAAAACAGTACTTCTGGACACGGCACGTATTGTTAGGAGGTTCCTCTCTCAAGAGCCCTGACCACCGGTAGCCCGGACCCTGTTCCCGATGCCGGTGGGCTACTATTTTATATATTTTTAAATGTTTTTGTATTTAATTTTGTAAAAATATTTAAAAAATGTAAAACTTATGTTTGTCAAATAAATAAAGAGAATAATAATATAAGTAATATTAATATAGGTAATATTAAGTAACATTTGATTTGGATTAAAATGTCAGTGATTTTTGTTTTTATGTACAATATGCCTTTTAGGTTCTGATTTATTTGCGTGTGTATTATTAATGTTTTGTATTATTAGTGTTTCATAAAACAATCTGTTATTGTTAAAATGTTTTATTTTATTTTATTAAACTGTGACCTTGGTAAAGTGCTCTTCCTTGCCTGAGTTAATTGCGCACAAACTTTTTCATTATTTGTATTAAAAACGCATCTTAACAAGCGTTACAGTTTCCAACGATTATTTTTTTGAAATTGCAATGTCGATTTCAAAAATATAAAACACCACTTACAAATCCACTTAAATAAAAAATGTATATTATGAGACATGGATGTTTGGAGACTTCACTGTTTTGCAACTTGAACGTTTTGAGATGTAGATATTTTGCAACTTGGAGGTTTCGAGACTTTGGTCTTATGAGATTTGAACTTTTTGCTACCATATGTTATTTTGCAACTTGAACGTTATGAGACTAAAGGCTTTGAAGGCGGCTCTCGGCGCGACGATTCCAAGCTCACTTGAGTTGAGATTGACAAGGCCGCTGCTAAACTTGCTAGTGCGGCGACTCACTAGTGATTTTGTCAACCGACCACACACAGACACACATTTAATTTTCAATGTTTATCAATGCATCTGTGATAAAAAGTCACTATGTGTGTACATAGCATCTACTGCCACGATGTGACCCTAAAATGGCTGCAATGAAAGCTAATGACTAACATTATTTCAAGTGTAGATTATAGCGAACGTACAAATAATTATGTTTTATTTTGTGCGAACCTTTGTGCGAAATTTCGTGTGCCCAAACATCGATGTAATGGGCTCTACAGACCAAAGCCATCGCTGTGTCAGTCAGCGACTTGCTTTCGCAGGCGCTCAGTTGAAGCTGTAGTGTAAAAAGTTGCACATTTTTTACGCCTGACAAAGTTCATAGACTTTGTCATGCGTAAAAAAATATTTAAAACCGCCAACTAGCCTACCAACAACAAACTAGCCTGTTAAAAACAAGGTCGCCAACTAGCCTTTTTTACGAATGGGAAATCAATAAAAACCCATCCGTGTTCCTTCCTAGCCCTTTGTGTTCCAGGGACACGGTATCTCTTTCTAACAGTCCTGGAGCCCTGGCAGGCATCGGCCCTCACAGACCCCTTCCGATTTGCTGACAACTCTTTGAGGCACCCCTGATGCCTGGGGCGTCTCCCGCGGTGGCTGGGACGTGAGGCTCTCTCCCTCTAACATTCTGCCACCTCCTTCGCTAGCATGACTGCTTTGCAGAAGGAGGCGACAGCTTCCCTTTCCCTCTCGCTCCGGACCATGGATTGTACCAGGACCAGACGCGACATGTCGCGCCAATCGCCGCTACGAGGGCACCGGAGGTGCTCAGACTAAGCAAAGCAGAGCTCCACCGTGTCCTCTGCGCGATCCTCGAAGTGGTGACACCCCGGCGTTTCCTCGCCCGATTCGGTGCAGGAAGCTTCTAAAACTACCGTGTCCGGTGAGGACCCGCGTTCGCCAAATAGGCTACCAACACAAATTTCGGCCCTTCTTGGCTTTGGTGTGTACAGCCCATAACAATACGTCACAGTTTAAGGTATTGTGTCGGGGCAATGTAGAAGTAATGATACTCGAAAAACTACCAAGGTGTGTTTCTTTGTGTATTGACTTTTCTGTTATCCAATGGTCGTAAGCTCTTATAACGCAAGAGCAGCTGCTAAGTTCGCGCGACCCGAGAATCCAATTTAAAATCAAGGTCAGGGTTCAGGTCGGACGAAGAAAGTTCTCAGTAGCGTGCTGGATATACGAGGTGTGTAAAGGACACCGACTGTGTAGGTATTGCACTTTTGTAGGAAACAGCTGTTTTTTTTAAAATTACCGACGTAAATTTTCTTTGTGGGGGAGGGCAAAATGATTTACTGAGTATGTAGGTATGTGGTAAACATTTTCGCGTTGGTGGCCCTTACACCGTGTATGAGATGTGTCTAGTTGATGCCCATATTGCGGCCCCCATAACATGGATCTTCAAATAAAAAACTGGCAAAATTTGTGTAGGTATTATTACTCCTCTGCGTAGCCCATCGGGAAAACAAAGGTATGACGTTTCAGGCCTGAAACTGCGTTAAGCGGGCGCCCGCGCGGTTCCATACAAAAACGCTCCGACGCGGGGACCTGCGCGGGCGTCCGTCGTGGGGAAGCAGGCCCCGCATCCAAGTTAAATTTAAGTTCCCTGTCAATATGGCTACAGGCACACCGTTAAAATTGAGTTAGCGACACTGCCTAAATAAAATAATCCAGCCTCCGAGACAGGTACCGGCGACCGGGACCGTCGTGTTCCCACGGAGGCCACCCGGCCTGTCCACGCGCGTGGACACGCGTCGGTTCCCTGTCGCGGGCGCCCGCTTAACGTAGTTTCAGGCCTCAACGTGTTGTATGCATGGCTGCATCTGTCAGCCCATTGCGGACAAAACAAAATTTTGCTTTGACCTAAGATTATAAGACCTAAGATAAGATTATACGAATTCTTCATTTACTGTTAAGTACTACCACCGAACATATACCTTCTACCGGACCTCATTGACAAAAAATCAGGGAGACATTACACTTTGAGAAGAAATGGGGGTAGATACTAAACAACTAAACTACATAATCATAATCCAAAAAGAACCTATTGATTGGGTATTTTTTAGACAAACAAACTTATGAATCACGGAGCTGGTACCTGTTACAGTGATTCTGATTTGAGAGGCAGTGCATAAAGGTGATGTCAGGAACTCGAAACGAAATAAACAGATGTCAGAACCCGCCAAAACTGCAAGAAGTGCCGTCTCTGATCTTTTGTGTAAAATATCTAAGTATGTACAAAAGAATTATGAAATTGACCTACAAAATAACGTTAGCGCGTCACGTTATCCAAAAGTACCTATTGTCATTTTAATCGTCATGAAACAATCCACATTGTTTTTCCTTACTGCCAGTAGCTGCAGGCCATCTGACGGCTTCGCGCGCCCGTGTATATCTGTCGTTTTGGCTCTCGCACTCTACTCTATGCAAAAAAAAAATGTATACACGGATAGCCCTCGCGTGCGCGTAGTAGCTGCTTGCAATCTTCTTTTTTAATCGTTTTAGCAATTGTTTATTTTTACGAAAAGCAACAGTGTTCGTGTTGTATTTTTACTTTGATAGTGGTGTCTAAATTAATAAAACTAGCTAGGTACTTTCACTTTTCCAACGATTTGTCGTGTATTTCTCAGTTGGATTCTCTCTGTCAAATGTCAAAACCTATTTTTGTTGTTTTCGACCATGCACAGCCGTGATTTTTATTTGTAATTTATTCATTTTAAATAATCTCAATAAATAAGTGGATAGTGCTCAACAAAACGTAAAAAAAACATGTGAAAATTGGTGCAAATAGAATAACTGTGACTAATATAATTCTGCAATTTAAAAATCGTGTGTTTCGTCTGTTTTCTTTTTCTGGTAATTTAACAAATCACTTGTGTAGGTGTGGAGATAAAAGTGTCTGTGATCATTATACATAGGCTATCAAAGAAACGAGTTCGTGGATTTTATTAGAGCCAATGGTAAGTTTTGGAAAATATGCTTTTACCTATCTACAATATGACTGTGATTTATTGAATTAAAACATTATTCTACACAGGGCCAATTCGCAAGGGTTATTATTTTATACTTACTACATTTAAATTATAGTACACTTAGCTTAGGTAAGTAGGCACAGCCCAAACTCTCAACAACATCTTGATGATTAAAATATTCATAAATAATACTTATCAACATTATCTTTCACATATGCAGTTAATGTTTACTTGTTATTGATTAATTAATATTGCCATCCAAGGTTGTTATCTTGAAGACAGTCCAAGAAGACTTGTTTAAAAATCATTTTGTCTGGATTCCAGAGTGTGTTTGTTTGTATATTTTGCTTGAATCCTAAAACCGCAATCATTGGATTCCTTTCTACTTACTAAATAACTGTTAACTGCACAGATATTGTTAAAAAAAAACATTTAAAACACAAACAACAATATAAATATCTATAGACCAGTTGACACCACCGATAGACATAAAAATAATAATACTTTGTCTCATTACTATAGACTATACCATACGATATGACCATTGACACCTATAAGTAAGTAATTGAAATGGTGCATTACTAATTTTATATAATAATAAATGATGATGAGATGATCAACAAAACATTACGGTATGAATTTAGAAGCAAAAGATAGTTAAAAAAAAAAAAAAAAGTCTGTGGATTAATCATTATCTACCAAATAAACTGCTAAACGGAATTACCAGCCTGTTTAATTTTCTGCAATATCAGCAGAAGCATTGAGGCGGTTTTTTTTTTTTAAATCTTGCCCTACACTAATCATTCCTCCCGTATTTAGGAATGTGTTTACAAATATTTAAACTCATAAACAGCCAGACTGAAAGCAGGAACAACAATATTCTTTTCTTTTTCATAAGTTAGTAATATCAGATAGGTCACAATTTATAATTTTTGACAACCTAATGGTAATATAAAGTATTTTGTATGTTAATTACGTACCTAATCAAAGGTAACATTCATTTAAAATCCATAACTTATTTTTTCATGTTATTTGAAAGTTGAGGCTTGTTTCCTATCAGACTGTTCTGTCAAGAACCAAACTGAGACAGACACAAAGTTCAAGGTTTCATTCTAAGTTTAGAGTGTAGGAATATTGAATAAGAAATCCATAAAAATTCCTGCATGTTTAAACGCTACAAACATTGTCAAGATAACTATACTTAATGATGTCCAAGTTTATGGGTTTAATTGTCAAAAAAGTAAGGCAATAAGTAATAATTTGATAACTGCAACATTATAGCAGTAAAATGGTATCAGATACTGTGCAGTTGTTGCACTAAGTTAAGTAAAAAAATATAAATCTGGAACTGCAAAAGAGTTCATGAAATCAATTTTATATTATACTAGCTTCTGCCCATGGTTTCGCTCATGTTATATAGTCGGGTAATGTAGGTCAATAATTTTCAGAATCGGATCAGTTGTTGTCGAAGATTACCTGTTACAATGAAATTTATACAACTAGCATGCATTGTAATGCACTTTTTTCTAGCTACCCTACCCTGCTACCTGCCTTACCCTACCCTTACCTACCTGCCCTACCCTAGCCACCCAAACTACCTACCTACCCTACCCTATCCTACCTACCTACTTACCTACCCTACTCTACCCTACATACCTACCCGACCCTACCCACCTTTTAAACCAAAATTAGCCATATTGCTCCACCCATTCTCGAATTTTAGTGAGACTAACAAACATCATTTAATTTTTATGTATACATATAGAAATAAACATGTATACAACATTTACAGCTTTAAAACATTAGGTAAATCAATAATTAACTACCTACCTTAAATTGTACATGAAATATTATTTCCTTCTAAATATTATTTCCTTCTAATTCAGTAACAAAATTAATATGTTATGGCAACAGCTAGCAAAACGAAAGATTTTAATTGGGTAACACTTTCATATAAACATGATCTTTACATGACAATACCATGTTATTGTAGCCCAGTACTGTACTGCTAGTACAAGACAATGGCCTTAGCTTGAAGATCAAGATCAGAGAGGCACCAGCCTAACAAATTAACTGTTTTTTAAATCCATGAACATTTGTTATTATTTAAAACTTACTGATTATTAAATATTGATAATCTGCTGTAATGTTTAATATCATCAGTTACAGTTCCCAGGGAACTGTTTTCTTTTTGCCAAAGAAAATTTCAAAGCTTGAAATTTAGAATCACAGGGGCCCATGAGGGCAAATAGGGATGCTATTTGCCCTCATGGGCCCCTGCCTAAGATAAAATTCCATGGTATAATTTTAACTTTCTCTTCTTATGCCCTACCTACTCAGCTATCAACTTTTAATGCTGAACATTATTGGTCAAAAACCGTCGGGCTCTCCGTCTGTGTAGTATTACTGTCCTTCAACAGTTATTTTCCCTTTAGACAATAAGTTGTTAACCTGAGGTTTGTGTAAAATCAAACATGTTGTAGTTACAGTGGAATCTTTGAAACTTCAAGTTACCTAACTTAATAGCTAGACCTAAAATAATTATGAAATGGCTGTAGCCCACTTATTTTCACATTTGCTCAAATCAATTAACATAATTAATTACTTAATGACCATAATTTCAAAATAGGGGTCAATAATTTTAAAAATTACCTTAGCTTTAAGCCTGCTCTATGAGCAATAAAAACTTTAAATGAAATTGTTAAAACAATAAAATAGTTTGATAGTGACCTTGATAACCAACTTGATAAGTAACTGTGTCGGGGCGTTACGCCAATATTATTACAATGTGTGTTTACACATCGGTATGGCAGCTAATTAAAATTTCTTTAGTTTCCTCAGCAATATAATTTCAAGATAAGTTTTTGCTGAACAAATTCAATTATTGCTGCTAAGCTGTGACTAAAGTATCATCTACCTAATCTTTTCTCAAGTATATTATGATAATCATCATATGGATGATGATGATTCTTCATTCAGCACGTTTAAAATACGTAACAAACTTGGATTTTTAATGAAAAGTCCATTATGTGTAAAATTCCAGGCTTCTACAAACTTGTTGGTGCGATGACGCTCAGCAAACACGCACCATTTATTTATAAAGTCAGGCTTCATCCATGTTTTTTTGAAAATAACTTCTGAATTTCATAAATTTTTCATCTTGAATATAAATATATAGGTTAGTCTGAATGTTTAATATTTTATTATAATATGTTGACCTTTCAGTCTTTCCTTATCAGGCTCTGTAGTCCGTATTGCGTCACCGAACCGAACTGCCGAGACGAAAAGTCCGGGACCAGACTTAATAACCGAACTACTGAGAACGCCCGCCATGTAATAGGAGGCCCGGTTGATGGCATTAGCCTGCCACACAAATAAATAGCCTGGGCACAAATCCAGACTCCGTGGCTACTACTGAGAAAATCCTAATGAAAAGACCGATTTAAAATAAAACTGATTTTACAGTTTAACTATTTTTGCAGTTATTTATTAATGTGTTTCCGTGGTCCTCGCAGGATGTCTGATATCTCTTGTGTATCAGGCTAGTCGAGCAACGCGTAGTGATACGCGCGAAGCGGCGCGTTTCCTGCTTCACACGCAACGCCATTTGTTGAAGTTATACGACGCCGAATTCGATGCCACGGATTTCAATCACATTTATGACATAGTGCCTTACTAGATTGTTACTCTTACCATGAGAAAACACTAGGACTGTCTGTATGTGGTTTGAAACTAATAATTTGAAGCCCCAAGTTTATATAACGGTGCAAAAAAGTAACAGTAAAATGATGACGTGATCTTATGGTCATCGAGAGAAGACTGTTTACATAGCAGTACCTACTCAATTGGAACTGAAATGAGGCTATCATTTACGTTGTTATTAACTAGGTCATTGTCATAGAGAAATACTATAAATTTTGAATAATTCCTAATATTCCTCTATTTTGAAACTTAGCTAACGCGAACGCTACTAAGCCAGTGTAGTTTACAGCTTGTTATAGTAATTGCCAATCAATTTTAAAATCGGAGAAGCAATTTTCTGTAAAATCGTAACTTTGATGCTTTGTTTGAGAAAATCTGCGAGTGTGCCATGAGTTACTTAGAATTTTTCTTAGTAGGTATGCACTTTGTCATCCGTCTTGGAGATAAATTATTGAATTATTTGAGTCACTGTCTATTATTGGTAGTCCTTGCAAGATACCTTTACTCGCACACGTGCCATGGACCTTTGCTTCCAGATGTATGAGCGATCCAAAGCTACGTCATCATCATCATCTGCCTAGCCTTTTCTCAAACTATCTTGGGGTCGGGTTCCAGTGTAACCGGATGCAGCTGAGTACCAGTATTTTACATGAAGCGACTGCCTATCTGACCTCCACAACCCAGTAACTGGGTAATACGATACTCCATGGTAAGGCTGGATGTCAGACTTCTGGCTTCTGACTACTCGTAACGACTGTCAAAGATCTACATGTGACAGCCGGGACCAACGGCTTAACGTGTTTTCCGAGGCACGGAAGAAACACGGACCAACCTCGGCAAGCACGGCTTAAGGTTGGTCCGCGGATGGGTGAACCAAAGCTACAACGACGTATTGCTAACAATTTCCCTCAAAACATCGCTTGTTTAGCAGCAGCATTGCTGAGAGACAGCTTACCAGAATACGGAAAACTTTGTGTAAACCATGTAGCGATTTTATATCCTAGTGTGCGGTTAGCCCGGTGTCCCTTGTATTAGGCATACCAGCCAGAGCTTCTATACATTTTTACCGCCAAGACGACAGAATTAAGACTAGACGCACAGTCAGATGTTGTAAAAATCTAGTGCAAATAAGTATAGAAAAAAAATGGTGTGCGTGTGGTTTCAGTGTCTATTATTGTTTCGTTTTAAATTCATTTTTCTAACTTACTTTTTACATTATTAAATATTCCTATATTAACAAAAGAAATATTACTATTATTGTATTTTGTGCATATTACTACACTATTATAGTATTGATGGTATTCCTATATTAACAAAAAAAATATTACTATTATTGTATTTTGTGCATATTACTACACTATTATTGTATTGATGGTAAAAATAAACCATAGCAAGCAACTGCATCACCCTATGAACATTAATAAAAAAATGCATAAAAATTAAGATTTAACGCCGCCTTTATGGTTTGTTTTACTTCTGCATAAAGCAAATAATAAATAAAATTCATCCACATTTATAAAACTCACGTTGGTACCAAAAATTTAGATGTTCCATTACTATGTCGGTCAACGGTACTTACTAAAAGGTACTTTTAGTTGCGTGATAAGCTCCAATTCATTAAGTGTGTCTCAAGGTTGATAAATGTCTCCCATTGGTCGTCCATCGATCGATAGATGCGCTAGTGCGAACTTTATAGCTGTTCCCGTTATGGGTATGGTCAACGTTTAATTTAAAAAATAATCTATGACTAAATAGATAGATTCACTTTATCGTATCAAATTAAATTAGCGCTCTAATATAATTATTATTAATGATTTGCCAACTTACTACATGCATTTTTGCGATCATTGCATTGCATGCACAAGATTTGTGATCAAAAGCTTACATCAGGGCCCGTACCATGACCGTTAACAAAACAATCTTGTTGCAGGAACGTTTTGTTTCAAGCTTATAATAATATTACTTTATTTCGTACCATGACCTCAACAAAACAATCTTGTTTTACTCCTGCTAAAAGAATGAACGAGTCTATTCCCTGCTATAACATGGAAGACACAACTAGCAATATAAACTGTATAGCGCTGTCTCTTTCATAAAACGCTAAATGTTGAAGCAGTGCTGCCAACCTAGTGGATTTTCCACTAAAACTGGTAGTTTTGATATCCCTTTTAGAGGAGAAATATTTTATACTGGTTTAGAATAATTCAGTTTCAATGACTGAAAATGCGATCACTCAACCGCTAAGCCACGTTTCGGTATGCTATACGGGGCGTTTGGGACACCGACGCGAAAACGCTTACGACACACTCAGTAGGTACCTACATCATTCAGAATCCCCCCATATAGAAAATTTTCCTGCTGGGCCCTACTAGACCACATAAAGCAGTCTTATTTTAACCTTACTTTGCGTTTTCGCACCATCACGTCCTTAAAACAAGCTTGTTATATTCCTGCTAAAATTAGCGGTTTTGATCAAATAGTTCATTCAATTGGTACCACTACGTGCCTTTTGACAACCAGCAATAATGTTTTTACGTCAAATTGCGGGAATGTTTGACAGTTAAAAAAAGTTGATCCGAGACGACTTATTTATTATCGTTGTACAAATTATACTTAAAAAATAAAATATCGTGATATATATAGCATTAAAAACGTATTTATTTACGTGTGAGGGGTGTACTAAACACCTTTGCACAATCATTCGAGAGGTACAGGCGTGATGTTATGGTGTCGTAAACTAGTCGATCGGATAGTATTTCTAGCAATATCAGTGCATCATTATCATTATAATATCAGCCAAAAAACTTCTGCTGCTGGACGTAGACATCTCCCAAGCATCGCTACATCGACTGATTTTGTGAATCTCGCATTCAGTGAATTCCCGCCAAGTTTGCCAGGTCGCGGTTTTTCGAAGTGATGCAGACGGCAATGGTAACAACGCAGATGGCAATGGTACGCGAAAGTGGCGTCACTTGAGGCTTATAAAATGAATGTAGCCACTTCAAATAAGATGAAATGTACGCAACGGAGAGATATTCAAAGTAAGAGCACAAAGGAGCTCATAGCGACATCTCGGTGAGGTGACCCTGATGATTCTCTGCCTCCAGTCACGGCTGACGAAGTGGTGACCCTGATGATTCTCTGCCTCCAGTCACAGCTGACGAAGTGCAAGACATCATTGGACTGCCAAATTGTGTGTGATAAACTGATGCCTACTAACAGTTTGTATCTAAGTCCTAAACAATGTTGTGTAAATTGTACCTACTGTTGCTATAGATTACCTATAACTTGTATTGCTGGAGAATCAATAAACCTTTACCATTATACCTGTTTGTTTGCATGCTTGTACATAACGGTGCTGAATACTATGATATAATGATAACTAATTAAACCATTAGCATCCATAAGAATAATGTGTGTCTGTAGAACAACATAAAGAAGTCATGTATTGTTGCTATAGATTATAACCAGTGTTACTGAGAATCAATATAGTTTTACCATTTAGGGCGTCCACTCCACTAAAACTCGCGCAAACTCGTTTGAACATTCTCAAGTCATCTACAAACTCTTACACACAGTCATCCATTTTACTAGTACCAACAAATGCCTAGATCCTAACATTTAATAAAACTAATAAAGATACAATGGGTTTATAATCATATTTCTTTATTATACAATTTAAAACAGATTAATGGCTCGAAGACCAGTCCATAATCAATTTTCCTGGAATTATTTCAACGAGCTCATGCTTCCTCCATGGTGTGGTTTCTAAGACTCATCGATGCAGCTTTAATGGTTCCACATTGGTTGTTCTTTCCCTCTAAAAGGAACATAAACGTTCGTAGTAGTCCACGTTCACGTTAAGGTTTTTATTCCAAGCCAACTTCGCAAGCAAGTAAGGCTAATACCAATACAAATTTTGGATAAGACCGCATCTTCTTATGGCGCAGTAGGAAGTAGCATATTGAAGTCCAACATTATAACAGAACAGAATCAAATTTTCGAAAAAGTGTTCATAATTTTACAATCACAGCACACAAGTAAAGTAAACACTTTTATTTAATTTAGGATTTAAAAATATGCAGATATTTTATCAGATTTTTGTTGATACCCACTGAAGTATAAATGACATAATGAACTGACATGGATGTCACTTTATAAAGAAAAAAATAATAATACCAGCCAGTTTTAAAATCTCTGGTCCGATTCCGGTCATTTTATAATTAAGGCCACCACTTAATTTGAAACATTTTAGTACTTTCTAAATAAAAATCTTCAAAGATTTTTATAGGTTTTATGATTTTTATTCAATGTTTATCATAAAAATGAAATTTTGATGCAATTTTTTTTTTTTTAATATTAATTAAAGTTATTTTTGGCTTCAGAACCATGACTTCGACGTACGATTCGGACCGCTTATTTGTGAAAGAGACAGCGCTATGCAGTTTATATTGCTAGTTGTGTCTTCCATGTTATAGCAGGGAATAGACAAATCTTATAATCGTTCATTCTTTAGCGGGAGTAAAACAATATTGTTTTGTTGAGGTCATGGTATGAAACAAAGTAATATTATTATAAGCTTGAAACAAAACGTTCCTGCAATAAGATTGTTTGGCCCATGGAAGACACAACTAGCAATATAAACTGCATAGCGCCGTCTCTTTCACAAAAAAGCGGTCCGAACCTTAGGAGTGGAGTCATTGTTTCGAAGCAGAATATAATTTTAAATAACATTAAAAATACTAATTCCTATCATAAGGCTAATAATATGAGTAAATTTCATAAAATATATACAAATGTGCTCATATAGGCGTCGAGGGCGTGAGCCACACATATCGCAGGAAGCCGTAAGACGTGCCCTCGTCCATGCGGCGCAAATGCAAGCAGATGCTGCAGTAAGGACCAGTGCGGCTATGGAATCAGCGGTTGCCATCTTCATGCGCATCGAAAAGTACAAAAATGTTATCTACCTACGATTTAACACCCTCAACCAGAACTTTTTTCTTTTATTAAATACAAGGCTTAAAAAAATATTTTACATTGGGGTGCCATGTCTTAACGTTATACTATACAAAACAAAAAAACTTAAAAGAAATCAGTTCTCGAATCTTCAACCAGGGTAAAAGAATAAAAATCGTTTGCATGATATGAAAAGATATTAATTTATCTACAAATTAAAATGAAAATCATCGTAACACGACAATCTTTTATGGGGCTCACATTTCACATAGGCCTACATGGCCACTTATAAAACGTTGGGAAAAGGTGCAAGGATTGGTCGTTTCCTATGGAGAATAACCGGCAAGAAACACCATTCTTTTAAAATTATTTGGTTTTACATACAATACACAACACACAATATTTTCATGTTACAGTTTTAGTACTACATGGGTGGCGGCTGGCGGCGTGGGTCCGACAATAAGCCTTATTGCTTAGTACCTACAAAAAAAAAACATGGCCTACAATGTTCACACATTCACAAACAATCCGTAAAAAAGAATCTAACTATTAAATATGTATTACATTCATAAACATCTACGAACAGACAACGTTTTAATTAATTTAAATCTTTACTTCGATGTAATTCCCAATAAACTGAAAGTTAAATTACTACTATATATCATTACTTAAAAATATGTGAGGTATAAATAGCATAATCAATCTCAATTTTCTTTTCTGCTCCAGGATTTTAAATGCAGCCTTTCCTGCACAAGCTAAACGAGAGTAGCCTATTTACAGATTTTATTTAATAAAAGTTACACCTACAATTGCGTTTTTTATTCCGTACGTTTCCATATAAAACTAGATGAGGCATAAACATGTTTGCTGTGTTCGCCATCTATAATACAAGATATTATTAACAAAATCGATGACTTTGGGAACTTTGCGAGTATCTGCTGGACGCGAGAAACACTAGACCGTTCGATGTGGTGATGCTTAGGGGGAGGCCTCCGTCCAGTAGTACTCGTCTTCTGCTGATATTATGTTGATGATAATACACTGAAATCGGATTACAAATTCAGTCGACTAGTTTACGAGACCATAACATGACGCCTGTATCCCTCGAAAGACTGTGCAGAGATGTTTATTACACCCCTCACACGATAATTAATCCGTTTTCCTGACCTTTTTTGACACGGCAATACAGTTTTTAATTATAATTTGCATAACAATAAATTGTAAGTCGTGCCGGAGCAACTTTTTTAGGGTTCCGTAGCCGAATTGCAAAAAACGGAACCCTTATCTAACTCCGTCCGTATGTCACAGCCACTTTATTCCGAAATTATTAGGACTACACACCTGAAACTTGGTAGGTAGATGTATTCTGGGAACCGGTTTACGATTTTTTGTACAAAAATTTAAAAAAATATATAGATTAAGGATACCCTCGGGATCCCCACACGGAACTGCAGCTAAAAAAAAAACCATCAAACCTATACGTGCGGGGTATCTATGGATAGGTCTTTAAAAATGACATTGAGGTTTCTAAAACCACTTTTTTTCAAAGTCAATCGTTTGAAAGATAGACACTTCCAAAGTGGTAAAACGTGTGTGTGTGAAACTTTTTAAAAATATTGGAATGTAGAACATAAAAAATAACTTTCAACGAAAATTGGTTTGAATAAGATTTGATATTTAGTTTTTGAGATATGAGACTTTTTCACCAAACTGCAGCAGTAACTTTGTTTTTCATTAACTTACTATTATTATTATTATATTGTTTGGGGCTATGGAACCCTGTGTGCGATTAAGACTCGCACTTGGCCTGTTTTTAAACTGTCAAACATTCTCGTATTTTGACGTAAATATATTCTTGCTGGTTGTCAAAAGTCACGTCGTGGTACCTACTAATTGAATGAACTATTTGAGGTGACGTCATCAAAACCGCTAATTCTAGCGGGAATAAAACAAGCTTGTTTTAAGGACGTCATGGTAAAGAAAAGAAGAAGAAAGAAAACATATTTATTTGGCACATGCCACAAGCGCACACAACAAAAAAAAAAATGTTAAAACTTAAAACTAAACAGAAAGAAATAAATAATATTGTGTGTCTCACGGCTGCGCCAAAAAGGCCCAGTTCAGCAAACTGCCGAACAGCTAGTGCCCGACGCT
Organism: Cerastis leucographa; assembly: GCA_963082945.1. Taxonomy (NCBI): domain Eukaryota; kingdom Metazoa; phylum Arthropoda; class Insecta; order Lepidoptera; family Noctuidae; genus Cerastis; species Cerastis leucographa. The sequence continues at coordinate 14,977,688 of OY720362.1, read as the reverse complement.
GATTTTCAACTGGACCCAAGATAATGACGTGACGGACGAAAAACAGTTTAGTAGGTATGTAGGTGCTTTGTGAATGTGTTGTGAATTATGTGTTTGAATAGGTATGTACTTATATAGAATAAATATCAGTGCAATAATAATAAAATAAAATAAAACTACATATTAGGTAATAAAAGAAAAGAAAAAAGTGCAGAACAAAAACGGATAGGTACCACAGTAAATGGGACGGACGAATGTAAACAAACCTTTCGCACGTTTAGTTTCTAACTACTAGACTAACAATATTTAATTAATCCGTGCACTTCGTCAATACGCTGCAACAAAGAGTATAGTAATATAGTGCAAGCAGCCGAGCGCTGGACTAATAGTAAAAGTCAGAAATAACGGAAATTTTTGTGATGGAAAACTTTGTGATGCGATGGCAAAAGTGTGGGTACATAAAACGTTACAATATTATATTTGACGGAAGTGGAGCTACATTATGTAACCGTAGATAAACAAAGCTTATAATATAAAAAAGGTAAGCTAGTTTAAAAGTTTGGTACGAAAACGCAAAGTAAGGTTGAAATAAGACTGCTTTAAGAGGTCATAGTAGGGCCCCTGGAAAACGTGTATCAAGTCTATTGTAGTCATTCATTACCTACTGCAATAAAACAATAAAGAATACAATAAAACTGATTCAGCATATCAATCTACTCCTTCTCAGTCGCACAATGAACAGGCATGCATCTCTAAATTCAAACTTAAATCACGAAACAATCGATTTTGACCAAACACGGTCAACTGGATCGAAACAATTCGATGGCGGACATAATTATGGTAAAATTATAAAAATTATCTCGTGCCTAATCCATGACCAAACAAACTCATGCATATTTGATACCTATTTGAAAAGCGACACCATTTTATCAGCACAGTAGCTACATGGGTCATCTGCACACCGATGTCCAAGTCCTACGGATAATTATCAGCAATTGGATGCAGGCACGGTCGTTAATTGGCTATCATTTACGTTGTGATTAACTCCCGTGGCCGTCACACGAGTGACTCTCATGCAGATACTGTGTCGCTTTTATCTAAGAATAACCTTACGTCACTTGGGCACGCACGAGATTTTGCAAGAGTAACAATTTTGCTCGCTGTATCTTTAGTTAATAAATCATCGGTATCTTATTGGCTTGTAAATATCTAGATTTAAAAGATAGAGTTAGAGATGGAGATTAAGAGGGGACTCTAGCCCCGAGGAATTTGAAGAATAGGTATTTGAAGAAACTATTGCCGTTGCGCTGCGCCCGACAAGCCCCCGTAAAGTGCGAAAGGGACAACTGCAGCTCAGGCTGATTTGACCTACAAAAATCTTGACCAAAAGACGTTTTGTATTCCGCTGTTTTCTTCTTCAAAACTAAACTGATCTAAATACACACATCAACACGGTCTAGGGATATTTTAAAAAAAGCGAATTACTATCAATGTGTTAATTATTTATATGACATGTATGTATTTAAAAGATACCTTATTTAATATTCTACCATTTTTTAATAATGGTTAAGGTACTTCGATTAAAATTTCAGGATTTTATCGAAAAAAAATGAAGCACGGAAACCTTATATGAATTAACTTTTAATTTATGAGTAAAAACTGAAAAAAATAGAAAAATCATTTAATTTGTGTTAATAAACTTGAAGTTAGTAGTCTGAGAAAGCGCCCATGATGTTCATACACAGCAGCGGCAACGATTCGGCATGCTCAGAACAAGGTTGTTAATGTCTTGATGCGGAAAATTGTCCCATGTCCTTCTGAGGTGCGCAAAAAGTTGATCTTCTGTAGCCAGAAGTTCAGGAACTTCCTTCAGAGCTCTTCTTTGCAGCATATCCCACGCATGCTCAATGGGATTTAGATCTGGCGATTGAGCAGGCCAGTCTAAGGCCCTAACATTGTGTGTATGTAACCAAGCTGCTACCGTTCTCGCCGTGTGTGCCCGGGCATTGTCGTGCATGAGCAGGAAATCTTGCCCCATTTGTGTTCTGTGGGGCAAGATTACGGGACCCAGCACCTGTTGGACGTATATTTCCCCGCACCCAAACGAGATCCGTCCGTCCTCCAAGACGAATTCCTGCCCAAACCATAATTGTTCCTCCTTGGTATGGGTGAACTTCCTGAAGGTTCTGAAGACGGCTCCATCGTCCAGGAACTCGCCAAACACGCGTCCTTCGTGAATCTGGATGGAAGCCGAACCTGGATTCATCCGTGAACAGCTCATTGGACCATTGCTCACGGCCCCAGTCCACGTGGTTCCGAACCCATTCTAATCGTCGTCCACGATTGCCTCTCCGTAAAGGTGAGACCCGGAGTGGTCTACGAGAGCGTAGATTGCTTTCATGCAGTCGCCTTCTTACAGTTTGGTCACTCACAAGCACTCAATGTTCCACTCGCAGCCTTTGGACCAATTGAGTCGCCGTTGCATTTGGTTGAGCTCGCGCAGTAATTTGCAAAAGTCGGTCTTGTCTGGGGGTAGTGATGCGACTTGGCCCCCGGTGCCTCTCCGCTAGAAAAAGTATATCTATGCTTCTATCATTTTCTTTTTCGTTAAAAACTTATCTAATTTACGGGTTTTTTTTTGCTGTTTTTGGCTTGTCATAATTCTTTTACTGATATTGTTTTTAAAAAAAAGGAAATGATAGGGGCATGTATTAATAAGACCTAGATTTCTCGGAGAAAAATCATTGCTCTAGAGCTAGACGCATTCATCATTAGCCTATAATGTTCCCACTGCTGGGACACAGGCCCCCTCTTATAAGAGAGGGAGTGGGCTGTAATCCACTACGCGGGCCCAGTGCGGGTTGGTAGATGTCACATGTCTTCGAATTTTTGGTTCTAGGACATGCCGGTTTCCTCACGATGTTTTCCTTCACCGTTTTTGAGAGCAGCGATGATGAAATAAATTACACTAGACGCATTATTCACGAAGAAAACAGCGGAATACGTTTGTATGGAGAAAGGCCCACTAGAGTCCCCTCTTCAGTATTAGAAGGTGTAAGCGGAGGTGTGTAGAAGTAATTTTTTCACGCCTGTAATGCCCGAAGGGTTAGGCAGAGATACCTAATAGTAAACCCCCAATTTGCCAGTTATGTTTTTAAGTCCCATGTGTTTGGGGTGAGCTTATTGTCATCAACCGGGCATAAATCTAGACTCTGTGGCTGCTACTGAGAAGCTCCTTATAGAAAAAACCCAATAACACTGCCTGGCCTGGGAAATGTTTGTTTGTTTTTTATTGATTGAATAACTAGCTGCTGCCCGCGACTTCGTTCGCGTGGAAATTTTGATGGGTTTAAGGGGTATGAAAAGTAGATGTTGGCCGATTCTCAGACCTACCCGATATGCATACAAATTTTCATACAAATCGGTTCAGCCGTTTCGGAGGAGTTTGGTAACAAACACCGCGACACGAGAATTTTATAAATAAGAGATATGATTAATTAGGTGACCACCCACATTTTGTAATGACACTCTTCTAGTTCTAATTTATTATATTTTTGTGACCATGTTTTGCTACTGATTTTTTTTCCCACCTCTATTTTGAAACTACAAGAAATTGAAAGTCACTTTTTGTTCAGTCTTTTGTTTTTTGAAAAGTGTCTTTTTTTATTTGATACTAATTTACCGGGTTATACGAGTATAGGAGACGCCTTTTTTATTGAACCTCAATAAACATTATTTTGTTCTCGATTTATTTCTTCCGCTGAGTTTTTAAAACTAGAGACTAATTAAGAGTAGTTAAGATTAATACCAAAACATATAGGTAAGCACTAGCTTATGCATATAAGATTGATGACCTATGGATGGGTAACCTTATAATATCAGCAAAACTTTTCTACAGCGCCATCTATCCGCGACTTACGAATACTACCTCTGAAGGGCGTACAGGAACGGGGTAGCGTGGAAAACCCGCCAAATTCCTAGAGCTTCAACGTTAGTTCATTTCGATGAGTAAAAGCTTTCAGATGACGTCACTGGATGGCGCTACCGGTTCAGTGTTCTTAAATCAACTTCCATCTTCAATAGACACGGAGTAAAAAAACCGGCCAAGTGCGATTCGGACTCGTGCACGAAGGGTTCCGCACCATTATTTATAAAATCGAGCAAAAAAATCATTCATCTTTTTTGTATGGGAGCCCCCTTAAATATTTATTTTATTCTGTTTTTAGTATTTGTTGTTATAGCATACATAATCTGTAAAAATTTCAACTGGCTGACTATCACGGTTCATGAGATACAGCCTGGTGACAGACGGACAGCGAAGTCTCAGTAACAGGGTCCCGTTTGACCCTTTGGGTACGGAACCCTAAAAAGTCAATGTCTCAGCATTTTATTTAGATCCGTATTTGTTTAGCGCAACTTTGCACAACTTAAACGTACACTTTTAAAACTTCTCGGAATCCCATCTTCCTTGACGGTCTTCTTGACTGCTGTGTGTGCTGCCAATCCTGAATCTGTACTGCATTTCATTAAAATAGTTTGATGTAAAAGAACTTCTTTACATTAAACGACTTTTTTCATGGTACATTTCAAAAGTAGCCGGTCCGCAACTTTTTAAGTGTCATTAATACTCACAATAGTATACATACTATCCCATCCCATCAACAGACCACCCTGTGTGTATCTGTACTAATGTTATAAAGAGGTAAAATTTGTTTGTAAGTCTGTACCTAGGAGGTAATCTTCGGAATTACTGATCGGATTCCAAAAATTCTTGCACTAACGGGAAGCTACATTACCTCCTAGTGTCATAGGCAGGCTACATTTAAAAAGTTCCCTTAGGTTAATTTCCGGGAACATAACTGCAGCATAGCCGCGAGCCAAAACTAGTTACAGTAAAATGTGTTCAGAATCGAGATCGGGAGAGTCAGCCTCAACTTGTTCGAGGCGACCAAAATGTAGCCACTTATTAAGTATGTTCTTTTATATAGCACTAACTATGTTCCATTTTCTAATTTAACTTTAACAGCGCTTCCATGTTGTTGTGGAATTTAATGAGAATTGCAGACAGTTGCCGTCTAGCGTGCCTAAACTAAAAGTATAGCCGCGATGCGACCGCAAATTATAAAAGTTGTTTTGAGCGCAGTTCCGACAATCCTCTGCGGTTCAGTGTCAATTGGAAAGTGAACATTGTCCACTACAAGGCTGCATTGAATTTTAATTAAAGAGGCGCCACTTGCAGGGAATGAGTTCAAGTTCGGATGGAGTCTGATTCACTGTCAGTCAAGATGTACGTTTCGTTTATTACTTACACAGTCTGACGTATGCTTTAATCTTGATGCCTATGCTTACAAGTTGGTGCAATAGAAATACCTTATATTAATTTATAGCAGGTACTAAAACGCGCTCAACTATCTCTAGCGCTTAACATGATGCTCAACAGAATTCTGCATCAAAATTCGCAATTTCACATTTGCTGAATAAACAGTTTTAGTGAACACTTCATATAGTAGTTAGGTAGAGGCTAATATTCATTTTCCTTTGCCCGGCCGCAGCTTATATTAAATACGTCGTTCAACACTTTAACCACTTCATGATTATTCAAAACTGGGACCACGCTTAAAGCAAAGGCGATCAAATTATTTCCATAATTGAATAAAGTTATATTTATTGAATTTTGGTTCTCTGTTTAAACGCTTTTTTTTTGTATCATCATCATGTGCATTATCTATCATTCATACAATCTGAAAAACTCGTGTAAGATGCTCAAAAGTATATAAGACGAGATCAACTATATCACGTCCATAGATTTCTGGAATTTAGTTCTGAGACAGATGAAAACATAACTCGATAAAGTTGCACCAATTGGTAACTGTGTTCCTGAAACGGATAAATAAAGTTTAAAAAATTGTGCGAGAATTTCTTCACATTAAAACGCACTGTCACAGCAAAGCAAGATTCATGGTACTCTTTTGCTGCACTACCTAAGAGCTAGCTAAAGTAAATCTTTATTATGAATATTAAATTATACACCTAAGTCATGTCAGCTATTTAAAATGTTAGAGAAACTTCCAAGAACTGTGCAGAAGACGAGTTAACGTTGTTTTTTTGTTTACTGCAGAAAGGAGAGATAAACCTTCTGCGTTATTAAATGTTTTGAACTTAAGCTATGAAAACATTATGTTCGAGCAAGTGCAAGTCTGAATTTAGTACTCGACGTATACCTTGAAGTATCAAGATTTTTAATCTATATATATAAAAGAAAGTCGTGTTAGTTACTTCACTTATAACTCAAGAACGGCTGAACCGATTTAGCTGAAAATTGGCAGGGAGGTAGTTTAGAGCCAGGAGAAGGACATAGGATACGGTAGGGTAGGGTAGGGTAGGTAGGTAGGATAGGGTAGGTAGGTAGGGTAGGGTAGGTAGGTAGGGTAGGGTAGGTAGGTAGGGTAGGGTAGGTAGGTAGGGTAGGGTAGGTTAGGTAGGGTAGGGTAGGTAGGTAGGGTAGGGTAGGTAGGTAGGGTAGGGTAGGCAGGTAGGGTAGGTAGGTAGGTAGGGTAGGTAGTGTAACAAATTTGCTTATTCCTTGATGAAAGGAGTAAACAGATTTATACATTAAAAAAGTAATTAGGGGAAAATGAATTTAATAAATGATGAAATGAAAAATACAATAAATTAGTACAAAAGTGAAGGGCAGGTTAACCGAGAACGTTTTAAATATCTCCGCAAATCTCTGAGCGTGATAGTAACTGAAGACAAACTTGCAGTCGTAGAAAGCTGGCTTGATTAAGATGAGCTTGACCACGACGAACTTGATGCAGGGCGATTTGGTAGGACCCACCAGCAGACACGTACCGCCCAATGCCAGGCTCGTCAGCTCGAAGAGCAGCTTCCAGCAGACAGGTAATGAGCCCCAATGTCAGGCTCGTCAGTTCGCAAAGCAGCTTCCAGCAGACAGTTAGCAACAGCCACGGCAGCACTAAACGAAGGCCGCTCTTTGACTCCACCAGGCTGTGCTCAAAACTCAAGATATGACAGATCTTGACTCCAAACTAGACTTAGCTGTTTTCTTGATTTTAGACTATACTGATTTCTCGTGTCCAGACTGAACCGACTCTTAACTCCAGACTAGAACTGAACTCTTGACTCCAGACTAGAACCAGGGCATCTGTCAGAAATCCCTTTTATACCCTGATCTTCCGTTTCTTTTCTTCCAATGTTCTTTTTCAGATTCAAAACTGCTGCGCTCTAGTAAGACGCAACCTGCCAGTATTCAAAGCAGCCAGTAGCAATTGGTCAAAAACCTTGCGCATAATATTTTTATAAATATAACTCAGAATATCTTTACACAGCAAATATTCGCAATTAATTATAAAATACAACAATTGAACTAACGAATTGATGATAATAATTTTTAGTAATATATAATCTAAATGAAACCTTCATAGAGAGTTTGGCTGGTAAGAATCAAAAATAAAAGTAAATGACATCTGACAAATTTGAAGTAAACATGTCACAACAAAGGATATACGTTCTCGGTTAACCTGCCCTTCACTTTTGTACTAATTTATTGTATTTTTCATTTCATCATTTATTAAATTCATTTTCCCCTAATTATTTTTTTAATGTATAAATCTGTTTACTCCTTTCATCAAGGAATAAGCAAGTTTGTTACATTAGGTAGGGTAGGGTAGGTAGGTAGGTAGGGTAGGGTAGGTAGGTAGGGTAGGTAGGTAGGGTAGGTAGGTAGGGTAGGGTAGGGTAGGTAGGTAGGGTAGGGTAGGTAGGTAGGGTAGGGTAGGTTAGGTAGGGTAGGGTAGGTAGGTAGGGTAGGGTAGGTAGGTAGGGTAGGTAGGTAGGGTAGGTAGGTAGGTAGGGTAGGGTAGGTAGGTAGGGTAGGTAGGTAGGGTAGGGTAGGGTAGGTAGGTAGGGTAGGGTAGGTAGGTAGGGTAGGTAGGTAGTAAGGGTAGGGTAGGGTAGGGTAGAGTAGGTAGGTAGGGTAGGGTAGAGTAGGTAGGTAGGTAGCGTCGGGTAGGGTAGGTAGGATAGGGTAGGTAGGTCGGATAGGGTAGGTGGGTAGTAAAAAGTGCATTGCAACGCATGCTGGGTACAGCTAGTTAGTTATAAACTGATGAAAATGTCATAACATGACTGTAAAATGTTACAGTACACTTCTTAGTAGCAGCCACGGAGTCTATATTTGTGTTCAGTCGATGGCAATAGGCTAGCCCCCTATTATTTGGGACTTAAACATACTGGCGAAATGTAGGCAGAGGTGTACCGATAGTACACCTCTGCCTGACCTTACGGGGATTACAGGCGTGATGTTATGTTATATAATTTAACTTTTCACTCCCGTTATAAAAAATGTAGTAGATATTGATGAAGTCCTATGTATGAAAGACATAAGAAGATTAATTCCTCGCTTTTATTACCGCTCGTAATATCCGGTTTCTCTCGATGGCAAATACGACTCTTCAAATATAATAAAAATATGCCATCTGCTCAGCGTGACGTGCACGTCACTAAATAATATCTTTAACAGCCTTAGCAATAACCGAAGTGTATTAAAAGCGGGAAATCCGTAGCCATTGCTGTAATAATATTACAAAATGATGAAGTATTGTTGATCCCATTTGGTTATAGTATAAAGCATGAACTAGGTCAGTGTCCCGCAAACTTTTTGTGTTCTAAGTACACCTAGAAAATCGGAAAATTTTGGTGATACACCATAAATGGGGAGGAAGAGTGAGAAATGAGGCGGGGGGGTTGACTTCACCCACGCTCTTCAATCTCTATGTCAATGGGCTGATTGAGGTGCTCAGCAGAGAGCGTGCCAGCTGTTACATTGACGGAGTATGTGTAAAACGACATTAGTTACGCCGATGATATGCCTCTGTTGAGCGCATCAGTTTGTGGTCTTAGGTGGTTGGTGACCATCTGTAAAGAATATGCTTCATGGATCGGTCTACAACGTCACTAAAACTGAAGTCATGGTCTTTGGTGTCAGTGGTCGATGTCCGGATCCTAGGCCTCCGGTCAAGTTGAATATCGGAATATCGCTTGTGAGGGTATATAAAGTGAAATACTTGAGACATCTTTTGACCGCTGACCTCAGAGACGATGATGTTATTGAAAGAGAAAGGAGGACGCTTTCGGTGAGAGCTAATATTATGATTGCTCGCAGGTTTGCACGTTGTTCTGGAGTTGTAAAAATAACCTTATTTCGTGCTGATTGCACCTCATTTTACATGTGCAGCCTGCGGGTAGATAACACTCAAAAATCGTACAGCGCCCTTTGCGTGCCTTCACTCAAGAACAATAAATGTTATTGAAGTTATTTCCTGTTGATTCCGCCGATGTGATACAATGATGAACACAGATGATGGAGTTCATTGATCGCTATAACCACAACGCAAGTCGTAACGTAAATCTCGAAAGAAATAACAACAAACACAAACACGATACATGCTTACTTTTTAACCCCCGACCAAAAAAGAGGGGTGTTATAAGTTTGACGTGTGTATCTGTGTCTGTCTGTGGTATCGTAGCTCCTAAACGGATGAACCGATTTTGATGAAATTGGTTTCATTTGAAAGGTGTTTTAATCGAGAGTGTTCTTAGCTATGTTTCGATAAAATCTGAACAGCCGTTTGAAGGCCATCACCTCTTTTCCAGTTGAAGGGAAATAAACAATTTGCACAGGTCTGATCGATTCGAAATTTTAAATCTTGTCACTTTTCACCATGGGCATTGCCAGGGGGGGTGGGTGCTAACCCCCCTCCCCCCAGAAAGTTTTTTTTTTAATTTTTGCTGTTTTCGTTAATTGGCGAGATGACACGCAACACCGAGAAAAGTGGAAGCAATGGGGGAGGCCTTTGCCCAGTATTGGGACAGTCAAGGCTAAGTTAATAAAACAATATAAGTTTAAAAAGCATGAAATAAAAATTATATTAAAAATTTAAAAAACCCCCGACACAAAAAACCTCTAAAAAACCATAAATAAAATAATCCAAGCGTCTTACCGTCGGGGGACCGCTAAGTAGACCGCTTAGTACAAGCACATAACAAAGCGGACCCCCGACGCTAAGACGCTTTGATTATTTTATTTATGGTTTTTTAGAGGTTTTTTGTGTCGGGGGTTTTTTAAATTTTTAATTTTTTTTTGAAACTAGCACTTCGTTCGCGAAAATTGTGTTATAATTTATAATATAGCCTAGTATGTTACTCGGTAAAGATGTAGCTTTCTAATGGTGAAAGAATTTAAAAAATCGGTCGAATAGTTTTTGAGTTAAATCGTAACAAACAAACAATCAAATTTTTCCTCTTTATAATAATAGTTTAGATATCAGTGACATTGAGGGAGATAAATGTGGTATCTCCTCGCACGGTAGTCTGGTTCGCGCCATTTTTCATAAAGGGTGACCCTTCCAGTTCGCGGCGTCGGCTAATAAGTCCGCATGGTTTTTTTTATGATCTGTGCAAAATTAACGATTTGTTTTGCACAAGATCTCAATACTTACGCAAAAAAATGTTTTTTTTTTGTCGTATTCTGAATTGAGTATCTGAAGTTGAAAAGTGTCAAACTTTACTTTGACTACAGTTTCAATTCAAAATTTTAAAAACCCCTGGCACAAAAAAACTCTAAAAAAATAATATTAATCCAAACGTCGTTTCGTCAGGGATCCGCTTTGGTTTGTGCTTGTGCTAAGCGGCCTACTTAGCGGTCCCCCGACGCTATTATAATTATTTTTATTTTTTTAACACTTAAATAATTTTTTCTTAGCCTTGATTGTCCCATTCTTGGGCATAATCCTCCCCCGATTCTTTCCACTTTTCTCGGTGTTGTGCCTCTTCATCCCAAGCTTTTAGGTGAGAGCGGGGAAGCAGCTGCCTCCCTCCCGCCCTTCTCCCTGGCGATGCCCATGGTGACAAGTGGCAAGATTTCAAATTTCGAATTGACGAGACCTGTGGAAGTTGTTTATATCCTTCATCAACTAGAAAAGAGATGATTATTTTCAAACGGCTGAGCAGATTTTCTCGAAACATAGCTAAGAACACTCTCGATTAAAGCACCTATCAAACGAAACTATTTTTTATCAAAATCGGTTCATCCGTTTGGGAGCTACGATGCCACAGACAGACACACAGATACACACGTCAAACTTATAACACCCCTCTTTTTTAGTCGGGGGTTAATAAAGAAGAATGGATGAAGACACGCAGAGTCGCAGACCCCAAACAAACTGGAACAAGGGCCGGAAAATTATGAGTATGATAGATTTATGATACGAATAAACGTAAACGTTAGAATCAGAAGTTTTGCGTTATCTGCAAAATAATAGAGAGCAAACTGATATCCTATCTATAATTACCTAATACCTACCACTTAATCATCATGTAGGCTACTAACATGATTGCGGGAAGGAAATTAGTACGACGAACATTTATTAGGCAAGCGTCGCGTCGGCAGCAATCAGACCAGGGAACTGCGAACGACGCGCGACGGTTAAAACTTTTAATGGCTAATTAACTGGATAGCTAACCAGCTATCAGCGCTCTACGTACCAAGTGTGACATCTCATTTCCTATTTTTAAAGATACTTTACAGCTTAATGATAAACTTCGCGAAGCTTGAGAATTTAAAGCTTGGAACATTTTGCTTTTTTGGGTGAATTTGTCCTGTATTCCCGTTGTCCCCGTAATCTGTGTCCCCGTCACGGGGACATCAGCACGTCATATGATTCCTTACCGGTGTCCCCGTTAAGTACATATGGGCAACGGGGACAACAGACAGTTAAGATTTCACGTATTGTTGTCCACTTTAAATTATTGTATACAGCTTTATGTGGTTAAAATAATCAGTAGCTCAAGCAACTTTTTACTGACTCAAAGGTTAAAAGGATCAAAGGTTCGTGGAAACGCTTCTCGGGTTTTTTTTTCTAATGAGACGTACCACCTACTTCATCTCCGATTGCATAATGGTCATTTGATATTAGTCAAACAATTACGTAAATAGATACCACACTCAGCTCTATGTATATCAAGTTACTCCAGGATCGACTTGATTTCCTCATTGATGAATAAACATCAGTCAATCTTGGGCAGGCTTCCTAAAGTTATTAAAAAAGAGAACAAGGAGGTAAAACTTGACTCACATCAGACATTTTGATTTATACAATGAAAGCAGCCTATTATCTGATCAAAAACCCTAAATGAAGCGTTCTCAAACGGCGGGAATATTTGCTTAATTTACAGTTTACTTCGGATTGGCTCGACTGCGGCTGCCGCACTTGAATTGAATATATTTCCTTTTTTTTTTGTCGAAACTCATGGCAATGGCTCTTCAGCACTCTGCCGCTTGATTTGCGAATGGGCAGTGAAGAGCCCACGGCCGGATGCCCTGGGCCTCTCTATAGCCTTTTATTCATACAGCCTTCCACGTTTATTGGCCTTTGGCATCTGTGAGCTGTTTAGATGGAGATTTCCTAAACTATGCATTAAATTCATAGAATTATGAATGGAGAACAAGCTTTATTCTTCATTTTCAATATTCATCTATAATCTATACAAATAGATAAAATTGAAGTGTTTTACCTTCAAAATTACAGCTTTTTACTGAATGCATATGAAAGTATTTACGGTACTTGTACTTCTTATTTTTTTTTGTCTGTCTGTTCCGGCTAATCTCGAAAACGTCTGGGCCGGTTTTGATGAGACTTTTCTGATGCTGATGTTATAAGGAACTTAGGCTTATTTTTAGAAAAAGGATTAAGGTTCCGTGCAAAAAAAACATGATCCGATTTAAATAGGGAAGTAATATTTATTTAATTATTTCAAGCGGCCGAAGGTCCGGGCAACACCTAGTATTAGAATAAAATCTTTTACAAAACATTTCTGCACTCACAGGAATCTCAAGTCATAAGTTCACAACCTCGCTCAATGAATTGCTTATGAGATTAAACTTTCAAGTTGCATCTTACATCGTATCGAACTCGACGACGGGACTAATACGTTTTTAGATTCAGATACTTTTAAAAAGAAATATGGCGCTGCCTCGGAAACTTTGTAATATGATGGAGATAAGTATTCAAGACGTGGGAGCTACAGTGACTTTAAGAACACACTGTGGGAACTCTGCCTGACTTCTTACATACCTGAGGAGGACATCGGACACGGAATAAGTGAAGATGTTGTTATTATACTGGACTAGCTACAAACATAGTTTGTTTGTGTATTTTAATTACTTTATAATCCTATTCATATAAAATTGTAGACAGTGTACTCTTCTTCACTGGCTTAAATAAGCCAGCATGAGGAATAGTAACTTCCCGTTGTTATTCTCTATTAGCGCACATTGTGAGTAAATAAACCAATGAAACTTGTTTGCTGTAGATTGTAGATAATTGTATTCGTCCACCTACTTAACTCCAGTTCCTGCCTGCCGAAGTTGGGCGTTGCCACTTCCTAATATGTAGCGTGCTAAACAAACATGTTAACGAGGCGGCCTGTGTAGAATGATCTCATGCGTCGAACGTGGCAACGACCAAGAATGCATACTGTATTATTTTGAAGGTGTAAAAATTGGAGCATTAGTACACATAGGCTTCCTAGCATAATTATCAACTCGCCGGTAACCCCGAGGGATACGTTAAAGGTGTACCTAATAGTACACCGATATTTCGCTATTTATATGTCATAGGGGCGAGCCTATTGCAATCAACTGCGTGCAAATCTAGACTCTGTGGCTGCTCTACTAATGATAAATTCCTGAAAGAAAATACCAATAACACTTTGCCTGACTTGAGAATGGGACCCAGAACACAAAGCTCAACATAAACGCTTGCGTCCACTATCGAAGTCAAAGCATTTATTTCAATTAGACCATTACAGGCACTTTTGAAAGTAAAAAAAAAAAAACAAAATAAAACGCGAAGCTACAGTCCCAGTCACAAGGCATAATAACTTATGAAAGTACTCTAGTTGCCCATTCCGTAGCGTAGATTTCTATGGAGAAGAATGGGCAAGAAACTCCATGGACACTCTTTTAAATCAAAATATGTTACAAAATCTTGGTTACATCATTCATGTTAAGAATTACAAATATGTGAGAACGATGTAGAAATACGGGCAGGTTAAGAGCGTCCAGAGTAAAAGATTAAATTAGTAATTGAGTAATTAAAATAAACCGTGGCAGCTAAGAGCTAGATCAAAGATACCTGTACTACTATCTATCTGATATACCTACATATAAGACTTCAAACTAATTTCTCGCGCTATCTTTAACCAATTTGTAGTCAGCGTTGTTTAATTACCGAACAAGCTATAAAGTTAACTGGAATGCAATCAAAATCATTATCGTAAGATTATGCATGCTGTTAACAATGCGCCAAAAAATAGAGCTCACAAAGGCGTTTTTTTTGTGCATTCTTGAGCAAGAAACACAGTAACCTATGACGTACAAAAACATACGATTTAAACGTTAAATTGTTCCCAGAATTGTTGTTTGTGTTGTAATTAACATCGGCGTCGTTTTGTCATGCTCTACAGTCTAGCAAAGAACGACTTGGAATGGAAAATAACGCTGCTGCCGGGAAATTGTTTGATGATTGCGTTTTTATCTGTTGCAACTCGCAAGGTAATGATTAAAATACAATCAAAGATGAAACCTGGAAAAGAAACGGGTTTAATTCAGAATATCCACTTACACACTGATTGTTCTTCGAAAGGAGCTCGTGGCTAATTAATAACAGCCGCACGGGTCGATCATCAACGTTAAGCCGCGCTTGCCAAGGTGCGTCTGTGGATGGGTGACCATCATTACATAACGAGTTTCCTCCGTGCCTCGCACGTTAAGCCTTTGGTCCCTTTTCTCTTTGACGGTCTCAGTAACTGTGGCCCGAAAGTCTGACATCCAGTCTTGGCTAGTACTGCCCCCCTAGCATGACCGTTCTATCTCTGTTCTACCAAGAAACGACAAGAAATCTTTTCTATACAACTTGTCATTTCTTCTGGCCGAGCATGGCGCGCCCTGTCGACTCGCGTTTCTACGAAGACTTATACAGAAATTCTTTCCATAGCAACGGGGACGTATCACGTGATGTTTATATTCCCTGAATATTATTACGTTTAGTTAACAAAAAAAAGTTGCCAATTGCATGAGTTTTTCATTTTTCGTGGGCAGGATGGTGTTGCTGCATCCTGGATCCAGCCCTGGATCTTTTTCGCGAAATTAAACGTAAATATTTTACATAACATTTGACATTTGTCAGAAGTAATGTTTCTACCCCCAAATTTCAAAAGAAGAGAAAATACAGTCGTCATGCTCGACGTTGTAGACTTGTGTCGACTGAAGAAAAGAAACATTTCTTTTCTACATTCTTAATATCGCCATGCTTGGGACGATAGAAATATCTGTCAAATTGTCGATTCTTCCGTAGACATAACCCGTTTCTACGGCGGTCATGCTAGGCCGGCTGGTACTTACTGGCTTTTGGAGGTCAGATAAGCAGTCGCTCCATGTAAAATACTGAACCTCAATAAAAAAAGTCAAATTATCAAAAAAAAAATCCGTCTACTATAAACCACTACCTTCCACCTTATAAGTATTTTTTACTAATTGTTAATTGCATTCGACTCCAAGTTTTTTTTGCTGCCTTCATTTAAGTATTAACGCAAAATTTTAAACTGCCCGGATAAACTTCCAACCAAATAACATAAGCAAATAAACTTGAATAAAATTAAATGCAGTTTAACAAGAAAAACAGCACGCGTACAGCATGAAAAGTGGTACTTATGTTTCCGAGCGAAAGCAGTCGCGTCTGCCCGTAAATAAGGATGCTTAAAACACACAATGCCATGCCCGAGGGCAGGCCGGGGGCATACTCCGGGCATTACCCGCAGTACGAAGATCCAGTTAGTTTGGCTTTTCAAGTTGGGGCTGTACCAACAAACTGCCCGTTCTTTATCGATGAAATTTTCATTATACCTTGTGCATTTTACGATAAAAGATTCAGTATCAGTAACTGACCTCGCGCCTGTGAATGTCATCGAACGGAAATAATAGCCATTATTGTAATGGCCAATGAGCTTGCAATCTCTCTATTGTTTGCTGTTTCTATGAAATACTCAACAATTAATAGGACATGCAAAAAAATTGTACACTTTTCTAACAGTTCTTGAGTTCCTATTCTTTCTTGTATATAAAGTGCTGTGATATTCGAGAGCATCCTAAACTTTTAATCACGTATAGTCTATTGATCAGATTGAAGAAAACCTCGTTAATCATGCCCTTTATCGTTAGCCATTCGTACACTGCTGAACTCATAAACTACGCCAGTCGCATTCAAAAATCTCCCGGTATTGTTTTCTTTTTTTTTATGTGCCAGTATATTTAACGGCAACTTTTTTTTTGTAAATATTCATACATTTATAAATAAAGTGTAAATATAGATGGTCTGTGTGAATGAGATGGTGAAGATGCAAGGGCTGATGAATAAAATGACGTCTTTATCCAATGAGGGTATCCAGAAACTACAGAACGGAACCTCGTAGCAGGTCCTTACACTCCTCCTGCTTCATCCAAGTTCACATAACTTTTAACTTTCGAAATACATATCGTAAGTCCGGTTTTGTATGCACTAGTCTTGGTTCAGACGCTTATTGCCAATTTTCTATACCGATGCACCGGAGATACCGGACAACGGCCATCGGACCGAAAATTGGAACAGCTTTTACATTGTGTAAACAAAAACTTCATTGGGATATTTTTGCAATGATGAAGAAACACATGAAGAATTCGTTGGTCGCCGAGCTTCAGGGATCGAATTTATTATTTATTTATCAAACAATTTTTATACAAACTTTCATTTAAAAACTAAGCCCCACAAAACTGTTTTCACAGTTTGTCTGTAGGAACGGAACGATTTTAAAAAATAAAATAAAAATAAACAATGTTAAACTAATATTACTTAACAATCAACAAATCTTAGAAACTACTTATATACCCTCTCCCAGCAATCTGCAAATCACCTTCTTAATAATAAAAAAAAATAAGTATGGTTTACAGACTCCTGAGAAAGAATAGTTTAAGCGATTTTGCAAACTTACTTTTCCTGTTTATGACCTGAAATGATGGGCAATGTTGGTTTTTTCAATTAGGAGTTTCTCAGTAGTAGCCACGGAGGGCTGGATGTGTGCCCGGTTGATGGAAATAGATTCATTCCTATTACATGGGGCTTCAAAAACACAACTAGCGACAACAACTGCCAAGCCCTTATGGGATTACGGGCATGCTGTTATGTTGTGAAGAAAATACATATCTTCATTTAAATGAATATATTGTATGACTAGCTGTGCCCGCGATTAGGTCCGCGTGAATTTTAACAAATAAGTTTTTTTTTTGGTTATTTATTTTTAATTACAATAACTATTTATTTTTCTAAATTGATACTATTAGATCAGCTATCTGCCAGAGAAAGTTCCTTCAAAATCGGTCCAGCCGTTTGGCCGGAACAAACAGACAGACGGACAGTTGGTAGGTATCTGTACCGTATATATGTTACGGGCAACATGATTAACTGGGCATTATTAATAAGGACCGGCCATTATTAATAATGCTCAAGAGCGATGGGCAAAGTGATTAATTTATCACTGTGACCGGCCATTATTAATAATGCCCGACGGCCCGTGGTCCATGTAATAAGTCAGTGTTTGAGAAAGCCTCAATTTATCACTTGGACCGGGCAGTATGAATAATTCCCTACTTGTAGCAGGGCAATTGGGTTAGGTAAGGTTAGGTTAGGTTATTTTTTGTTAAATTTTCATGAAAATTTTGTAAGTTTAATTTCATTTAATAAACAAAAACACTACAGTTCACCTATTTTATTACTTTGCCCAAGATAGGTTGGGCATTATTCATAATGGCCGGGAAAACTGATTAATCATGCTGTTTTAATCACATCACCCAATTGAGTCGGGCATTATGAATACAGACCGGCCATTATTAATAGTGCCCGGACTTATCAAATTGCCCGTAACATATACATTTTTAAAAAACGGTTATTTTATTATTACAAACAGAGACTTCAATTTTATTTATTTGTATAGAAGATGTATAGATGTTATTGTCGATTTGTCTATTCATGTTTGGCTAGACTAGGAGCTGATGATCAATTTGTGATGTAATCTTCATTGTTTTAGGTGGGTGTGATAATACCTGATAGGTAAGCATAATGATCTCAGATATTAGTGTCATACAATATGCCCAAAAGGTAATTGTTTGTGAGATGATCGATGATAAACGAAAACGATGATGTAATGCCATAAATATAAAAACAATGATGCTATAATAATACACCGTGAATCAAAAATATGTGTGATCATATTTTAGGGTCACACCCTTCAATACGAAATTTAGAAAGCTGATGATTTTTCGCCTTGGAACGTCATCGCGAATCAGTTGTCCCATACATTTGTAACGAAATGGTATTGAAGTTTTGTATGGGACAGCTGTTATGGAGAAAGGTATTCAGTTGAATGGTACCTTTAAAATGGCACCTTTAAATATGTTTAGTGTGTAGTTTTTCATGCACCACCAATTTATACCGCTTACAGTTTTAATTGTACGACATTTTGATAAGGTAATCGTTTAATGCTTCATAAACCTGAAATAAAATACAGTAGTAAAAATTTGTTAATTGCTGCTTAATCATTCGTGAAATAGGAGTTATCGATCAAACATCAGATTATGAATTTTTTCAGCATAAAATTACGTCTGCCTAATGGTTAGGCAGGGGTGTACTAGACATCCACATTTCGCCAGTTATGATTCATCATCATCATCAGCCTATAATGTTCCCACTGCTGGGACACAGGCCTCCTCTCTATGAGAGGGAGTGGGCTGTAATCCACCACGCGGGCCCAGTGCGGGTTGGTAGATGTCACATGTCTTCGAATTTTTAGTTCTAGGACATGCCGGTTTCATCACGATGTTTTCCTTCACCGTTATTGAGGGCAGCGGTGATGAAATAAATTACACAATGTAATGCGCCTGCCTGGGTTCGAACCCACGGCTTACTGTTCGTAAGTCGGGGCTGCCACCACTGGGCCACCGCTGCTCTCTAGCGTGCTCTCAGTTATGATTAAGTCTCATATAATAACGGGCGAGCCTATTCCCATCAACCAGGCACAAATCCAAACATCGGCCTACTACACTGTCCGTACACTGTACTACATTTCTATTTCAAAGAAATCGAACCCGATACTGCTCCATAGTAGCGGTTGGGCCCACTAAACCAACAAGACAGTGTTAGATGTCTTCAGTTAGGTAAATACAAGAAAAATATGTAAATTCATAACATACAAAACATCACGACTGTAATCCCCGATGGGTTAGGCAGGTGCTTACTTTATAGTACACCAATATTTCGCCACTTACGACTTAAAACGACTTAAACAAAAGTCGTCTTTGTTTATCTATACAAATAAATAAAATTAAAGTGTCTGTTCGTAATATTAAAATAACCGCTTTTTACTACATGCATATGAATGTTTATAGGGTACATAGGTATATACTAAAATCAATACAAATAAATAAAATTTAAGTGTCTGTAATAATAAAATAACCGCTTTTTACTACATGCATATTGAATGTTTATAGGGTGCATATACTAAAATAACATTTTTACATTTTTTGTCTGTCGTCTGTCTGTCTGTCTGTTTGTTCCGGCTAATCTCTGGAACGGCTGGACCGATTTTGACGGGACTTACACTGGCAGATAGCTGATGTAATAAGAAGGCTACTCCTTATTACATTAGGCAATTTAAACTTTTTTGTAAAATTTCATGCGGACGAAGTCGCGGGCAAAACTAGTCATACAATATATTCTTTTAAATGAAGAGTAAGTCTGTCTGTTCCTGTTAATCTCTGGAACGGCTGGACCGATTTTGACGGCACTTTCACTGGCAGATAGCTGATGTAATAAGGGGTAACTTAGGCTACTACTATTTTAGAAAAAATCTTAGTTTACGCGGACAAAGTCGCGGGCACAGCTCGTCGCCTAATAAAATAGATTTTTTGGTTCTCTATTGTGTCACCTAACTTTTTTAACAATAATTTAAAGTGCCATAACTTTTTCTGTCCTAATCATCATTTGTCCGAATGATAATTTACCCGAACTTAATGTCACATAATATCACATGCCATAAAATTGAAACCCCTAAATATAATATGTCCCAAATCCGTTTGTCATAAATATTACAATCAATAATATACAAAAGACATAAAAACGTTTTCTATAAAAGTTATAAGTCCTAAATTGAAATTACATAATGTTTATTTATAATAATAATATTATTTTTTATTATACATGAATAAATATATTATACATGTACTCAATAAAGCAGTTGATAGTGAACATGTGGTTTTTGTAAGCAAGCATGCAAGCAGGCACGCAGCATGCAAGCATGCAACATGCAGCAGGCATGGTTTCTGTCACGGTTCCGGCGCTGCGGGGATCCGGCGGTCCCACGCGAGTATATCGTCGCAGATGGGTTTAACGCTCACCACCGCAGCCTCGGCTTGCTGGCCGGCTCCGCCGGCCAGCCTCAGCCGCGGCGGCGAGTGTTACAACCACCTGCTCCTCAACTCGCGGGCCGCCTCGCCCCTCCACGCCTACGCGATTTTAAATTACACTCTAGTGGTAGAGCAGACAAGACTGCGTGGAGTCGGATTTACAGCGATTCGTTTCTGTCACTAGAACCTAATTTTTAGCAAATGTTTTAGGACTAAAAATTTATTATAAATGAATATTCGGAATAATACACATTATTTAACACAATACTTAGGACATATGACTTTAGGTCATGTAAAATTAGGAGATTCAATTATTATAGTACTCGATATTATGACAGAATACTTTTAGAACTCAAGATAATTATGTTAAACAAAATTTCGGGATTTTGAACATTATGGTTACTGAAGTTTATAGAAAACCTGTTATGGATAATGATTTTCGGACAAACAATTTTAGGAGAAGAAAGGGAGTACCAGATTTTTTGACTGCCTCGTTTGTCTGATGGTTGCAATCGCGACTACTGAGTATAAGGTCCTGGGTTCGATTCCCGGGTGGGGCGAATTGTTACTGGGTTTTTCCATTAGGAATAGGTCTCTGTAGCAGCCACAGAGTCTCGATTTGTGCACGGTTAATGGCAATAGGCTCGCCCTCTATTACATGGGACTTAAACATAACTAACCAAAATGAGCGTATACTAGGTATTGGCATTGGCTGACTAATCCTACGGAGCTTACAGGCGTGATGATAAATTATGTATTATAAAAGATTACAGTACATACATTTAGTAGATGCCCCAACAAGAATTTCCTACGTATAGACAAAGTCAATAAGTAGTTACCCCCCTGGCGTACTCGGCGGGACTGTAGAGGAGTTAGCACATACTGATTCTGTCTGTACATAGATTCAATCACGTGAATCCTGATAACATTTAATTGAGTTAACGTTTATTTGATGAACTTGCAAATTGCTTATTTCCTCATAGTTTCCGGTCTATGAAATTGCTTTCGGGGAGCTCGTGAAATTGATGCAACCTTGCATGTCTATATGAAATAACTTTCTTATTAATTCACGATCGGGTGAAAAGGGACTATCGTGTCATCAAGTTACTAGTACCTACTACATTATAGGAAAACATTAGGAAGGTATTTTTATTATAATACGTGGTATTTTTTTTATTTTTTGATGTTGATGCTAGGTAATGTTTCTTACCCGACTACGGTGAAGCCAAAAAGAAGGGATATAATTTTAGCAGTCTATGTGTTTCTGTAACTTTTTATAAAGGGTGTAACGGAAAGGGTATATACATACTTAAGGGTGTGCTACAGACTATCAAACTGAACATGTTTCTCATCATAGAACATGTTTTTCAGCAAAAAAAATATCTGCTGCCCCATAGTAAATTGCAATACCCACTCGACCCAAATGTATAGGCAGCTGATATTTTTTTTTGCTGCAAATTTTTTTTTATGATGAGAAACATGTTCAGTTTGATGGTCTGTAGCACACCCTTAAGGATGTATATATACCCTTTCCGTTACACCCTGTATTAGTCGAATCTCGACATTGCCATATCAGGTTCACGTTCCGAAAAACCCAAGCCATACTTGGGTATACGGAATGCAAACCGGTTTCACGGAAAACCGAAAAACGGGTTTTCGGATGTACTGTGATGCCAAGAATAACCGTTTAAAAAAAAATATAAACCCGTTTTTTTAGTCGTCTACTTGAAATCGATGATATAAGAACGTAAAGAATTTTTTTTGGTCAAAGAATCAGCATTGCCATCCAACGTGGCAATGCGCTGGCCGCATTGCCACGTTGGATGGCAATGCTGATTCTTTCTGATTCTTCTGGCCACTTTTCCTGTCGACAGCGATGTCGACGAATTTTTTGACGCCCTGTAATTTTGATACTTGTACATATTTTATTATTATTTTATATGTATTTGTAGTTTGTAAATAATGTACATATGTAATATACAAAATAAAACTAGTTAGAACGTAAATGTACATTCCCCGTTCCTTAATTCTTCTAAGAAATTTGTTAATTTGGGATTGGCGATTGGAGAGTTCGGCAACAGCTTTAAAATATGCACAAATATTAAAAGAACTTGCATTTAATAGACTTGAGTTGTCTCACTACTGCCGGAGCAAGTGTGTTGGTGAAGATAGGAAAAGGTTTGCCTATTCATCATCAGTTATGCTACTCTCATGACGTGATGTAGAAAAACGTTAAACCCACTGTAGATCTTGGAGCTCTTGGAGAGACAGATATCAGTGAATCGGACTCTGATGATGAAGACGAGTTAGACAGAATTTCAATAATCCTTTTGAAAAATGTAAGAAGAAGTCTTCAAAAGTTTCCTCAAATTATCTCATTAAAAGGTTGTTGAAACACTAAGTCCGTAATTATATCTCTGGTTGCGAAAAACGACAGCGATAGTTGGAGTAGACCATTCAACATATTCGTGAAAATGTTTTTTATCATAAATAAATGTTTTTATGGTAAAACCGGTTTTCATTTGACTCCGGTTTTGCATTCCCTACTTGGGTAATAAAAACATTTCAACTAAAAGCACATCCTGCTCTTAAATGGGACACGATGCGGGTTTTGTTTTACATTATTTATCGTTGATAACAGAGTTGGTTAACATACATTCTACGTGCAGAATATTTAGACAATTCATATCAGTTTAAACAGCCAAACTTGACTGATACGGCGTGGCGTACAAGTCGACGAACTTCCTTGGTTTAATTCGACTTTCAAAAGGTATAAAACATAAACAAACGTGACGTCTTTTTGCAGTATTGTTCTTATCTTACTTCAGTGGGGGACAAAGATGATTGTAGTTTTATTTGTAAGCTTTTCATTTGCTTTAATTTATTCTGTTGTGACCTTGTTATTAAAAACATCGGTTGATTTAGTAAAATAATGACCTACGACTACGCCTTGGGTTTGGCTACAATTGCGCCTCGAGTGCAAGTGCAATTACAAACTTAGCACATCATTTTCTTAATTAAATGTCATGGCGACCTTGCAAAATATTCACGCACCATCCGTATTAATTGGAGCAGTCGCCATATTTGATATTTATTTATTTATAATACAAGTACTTGCCGCACTTACAGTTTGCACCAAAGCGTGCAGCAAGCCAACAACATAACATTAACTGAGGAAATTAACACAATAATCAAATCACAATAATAATATATTATCTAAGGCTGTCCAAATGTAGTTCTGTATTCCAAAATCAACCCTTTCCATCGTCCTTTTCTTAGAAAGCTGAGACCACTAACTTGTTAACCGGTTTAAACTCGCTTGAACTGGTTATTTGCCTTTAAGGCTTTGACGGCAAACAAATTCTTTAAGCAACTTCGCTAAGCTTCCGGGAGGTGGATGTTTCAGATGCCTTGAGTAGCGCGTGTTCAGGGATATTTTTATTCTGGCTACCTTAATAGAAATTAATAACAACCTTATTCAAGTTTTAAATATAAAGAATAATGTGGTGTACTTCAGTTACCTGTATATAACTGCAGCACAACAATATAATGTATATAACTGAATTTTCCAAGTGGGCGTGGATGTGGATGGCCAAATCCGAAACTACCCATTGATTTTGGAAATAAAAACACACTGTATTATCACACATTCGATAAAGTCTAACGACACTATCGAATGGTGTAATAATACAGTATAAGAATCAAATTCTGTAAAAATCAATGGGTTCGATTCCTGGCTAGGAATATTGATTTTCCAAAAATCAAATGATACAGATTTATTTTTCATCAAAATCAGGCTCGAGACTCTTTTGAGCATTTTCGGAATTCCTCATAGTTTCGGATTTGGCCATCCACGCCCACTTGAAAAATTCACCCTGTATAAATTGTATATTTTATGTAATTTATCAAGCTCCAATTTTCTAAAATTACCTGTGAGTGAGTGGTCAAAAATAGCTTCTAAACAATCGTAATATTTTATAAATTATTCTTTGCATTCTTATTCGCCCGCCTATTGTCTTCTTTTGTGTAGCATTGTCAAGAATATAAATTGATGCAATATTTTGTGAAAAAAAAAACCTTTTAGAATATAATGCAATACAGAATACAATAGAATTACTTGAAGAATGTCTCCGAGACTATAAAAGCGAAATACTTTGTTGACAGAGAATCTCCTTGGTAGACCTGTGAGACAAAAAAAAATACCGACTTTCAAAAAAAAAAAAAACACGAAAAGTGGAAAATAACTTTACTTTCAGAAGTCGGTGACTTTTGTTTGTTTAACTGACTGTTTAGCCACCGACTTCCGAAAGTGAAGCTATTTTCCAACTTTTCGGTAGTTTTTTTGTCGGTTGCAAATGCGTTTCACATCCTACGTTACGCGAACATCGCTGGTGTTTTTACAGACATGTCACAACACAATGTATTATCGTAGGAGAAAACGAAACGAATACCGTTGCGCATAGTGAAATGTTTAAAGCAATAACGTTTTTATCTTCCCAACAAACGTGTGAAGCCACATATAACTTCGATATTCGGTTGGAAACTTGGAACATGCGACATTTATTATTAAGACTCGCTGGTCTCAAGTTATGTCTTCGACTAAGAATAGCATACAATTTGAATGATGCAGTCTTCTTTATGATCGCGAATTGAATAGCGAGATGTAATTTACAAAGAATACTCTTATTGTATCGTTTTTATTTCTTCTCCTTTTATAACTCTATTAATATGAAGTAGACAGACTTTGTTAGTTTTGAATTGAAGATAGATTTGTAATTTAAACAGTACCTATTTAATGTGTTTTTTTTTTGCATTTCAGGTCATATCTTTGAGATGCACATCGAAAGGGAATTACTGTTGCAAAGTTTAACATAGTAAGTATTTACAATATCCTTACTTAGTCATAAATGTTATTATTCTAATTTTTCTATTATTCGTCACAATTAACGTTCCTTTGTAGCCGTAGCCTATTTTTCGCAAACTCCACTCATCGTTTTTTTGGTCCTCACGGACAATTTGCCACAACTGTGCTTTACAAACTTATAGTGAGAAACCTGAAATATCATGTAGATGGAGGATATTATTATTACTTTTTAATAAATTGTCTATACTGTTTTTTTAACGAAGATAAATGAAAGATAAACAGTTGCGTGTGTGTTAAAAGTTAATCGATATTCATAATCTAATATTTAATCTCACTGGACGCTTGAGGAAGGAAAGCGCCGTAGAGGTCAACCACGGCGAAGGTGGCATGACGATCTGATCCTGTTTGCGGGGCTAACATGGCCAGAGATCGCACAGGATAGAGATGCATGGAAGGAGAAAGTGGAGGCCTTTGCCCAGCAGTGAGACACTAGGTAGGCAAACAAAAAAAAAAAAAACAACATAATTAACAATCTTGAAATAACAACAAAAACATGTACATTTTAAAAAAGGAAAAAAGAGTTTAAAGCTTCCAAAAATTCTTACGTATTCGTATTCGCACCAACGGGAATGGTGTGCAGAAGGCTGCCACGTCGGTTGGCAATGCTTTACTCTTTGGCCAAAAAAAATATGTGCGATGTGAGTAATACCTCCACACATTTGGGGGCTGCCTGGGTAAATATTCGAATGGCTGTAACGATCCAAGTCACTCGCTAATAGAGCAGAAATTTCTACCTCTAGTTACAAACATCTTGTCTACCTATAAATGTCTGGAAGTCCAGTCTTCTGTTGATTCACCGTAATTCTTCTTAACACACTTTTATACCATCTATAACTTGTAAAACACAATAAATAATTAAACACAACGACAACACAGACTTTGAACGTTACTTAATATTTTTTATGTTACCGCACGGATTTTTATAACTGGCTCAGATGCAAATTAACACCACCCCGTAGATTTTGGTAATTGTAAGTTTCAAGCCTACTTCAAGCACAGCTCAACGAAACGCCAAAAAATGCGCTACTTTTTAAGTAGGTTAATTTACATAACTTTAATTTAAAAAAGCGTGAATCTGTTTATTTTTGAAAATAATAGTCTGTCTATTTAAAAAACACGCAACTGGATCGTTTTAGTATTCATATAGAGATGTGACTTTAAATACTAATTTAATTAAATATGGCCGCTAAGCAAAATAAGCTATAGAACTTTGTTTCTGTGAATATAAAACAGTAAGTCTTTTTAAACTGCTCCCAGTCGACTTCCAACGGAATAATTATCCTGTGATTTGATATTATGTGTTGGTATAAGTAGTCAATATCTTTTACAAGTTATTTAGTTTAATAAACATTACATGTTTGAGCAAATTTAATCTCCTGCATACAAAATGAACTTCATGCATAAAAACAACGATAGCGAACACGAGGCTTCTTTAAAAATGAAGGCCGAAAGCCGAAAATGTACTGAAAATCGATCACTAGATGAATATTCATAAAAGTCGGTTGGAACCCATCGTTATCCTTCACTGTGGCTAATTACAACAGAAAGTACTCGACACTAGACATGATCAAAATGCTAACTACTGTTTATGTCCGAGATACTCAAACTTTTTCTTTCTCAACGAGATAAGCTCTTTTGTTTTACAACGTTTTTATAGACAGGAACAAAGAGATTTAAAAAGACTTCTAGAGTGGACATTGGGAATAAAAGTAAGAAAGAAAATAGAGTTTATTTGCGTTATAAAAACAGAAACACCTTAAAATTAAACTTTATTAATAACTTTATTAATTAATTAAATGGCTTTTTTTTTGGATGGGAAATCATCAAATGACTCCTCCCGCTCTGGGCGGAGCGGAATCCGGGAGTGTTAGACTTGTACTGACAAAATCCCATCCATGTTCCTTCTTAGCCCTTTGTGTTCCAGGGCCACGGTATCTTTTTCGAACAGTGCCGCAGCCCTGGCAGGTATCGGCCCTCACGGACCCCTTCCGATTTGCTGACATCTCCTAGAGGCTGGCGTGGAACACGAACGCGCCGTTGACACGACCAGTCGTCATAAGACGGAGGGACGGTGAGCTAGCCCATTACTCACCGTCCACAGGCCCGCGCCTACGGTGGCCGGGGTCCACCTGACGCCCGAGACGTCTCCCGCGGCGGCTGGGATGTGAGGCTCTCTCCCTCTCACGATCCGACACCTCCTTCGCTAGCATTCGATAGCAAGGAGGCGACTGCTTCCCATGCCAAAAGGGCCTCAGCTCAGCTTAATGCCAGCCGGCAACACAAGGTGTATGTACCACCTGACGCTGATTTTTAGCTGCAGCCCACAAGTAACATACGCTCGGAATATTTTCATACAAAAATTTAGATCCCGAATATTTTCGATTTTGACACAAGAATGCTACCTGACAAGCGGGCGTATGGCAATACTAGACAGAACAATTTTATTACTAATAAAAAGTACAAGTATTGGCGATTTTCTTCAACTTGTCCCGTCTATCGCTCGTAAATATTTGAATGTCTTTGTACAAGAAGAACAATATTCATATAAAAGTGGGTTTTAAGTTTGTGTATTTTATTATGTGCAACCGCTATGCGAAAAATAAATTTGGGACATGACGATTGTTATGGCAATTTTTAGGGGTTTTGAAACTCGGCCTATGAAAAATTGTTCGTAATGTATAGTACAAAATATCATCATCTGTATTTCTCCAACTACGTTGGACTCGGCTATCAGTCTAAACGGATGCAGCGGATACCTAAGACCGCTTGTATACGTCCGTTTTTTTCACCGGACATCGCGTCGGTCCGTTTTCAAGCGCCATTGCCGTATCTGTGCCCGATGCATGTATACACATTCTTTATAAACCATACACCACCGCAAAAATCGGTCCGTTGTCCGGTGAATAAAACGTAAGTGTACAACCGGCCTAACAGTATTTAACATGGAGCGATTCCCTCTCTGATCTCCACAACCCAGTTAGTTCTGGCCGATACGATACCCTCGGTATGAATGGTTGTCAGACTTTCGGGTCATTGACCACCTGTAACGACTGTCAAAGATAGGCACGGAGGAAACTCGGTGTGTAATGGGCGGTCACCCATCCACGGACCAACCTAGGCAAGCGCGGCTTAACCTGAAGATGGACCCGGAGTTGTTATTATTTTGCCATGAGCTCCAATAAAATTCCAAAAAAATAAATAGTTAAATATAGTACTTAGTACATCTTAAAAATATATACTCAGAGAGGAGTTCAATTTTTTTCTCGTTTCGCCCTACGCCAAAAGTTTGACTGCCCAAATAAAAATTCGGACGCATAAATGTTGAGTGCCGCCCCGTACTGTTTTATAATAATTGAGTGTTATTCGCTGCTTTTACTTTTTTTTTTCAAACATTTGACTTTCCTATTTCACCATATTTTGAAAAATAGATACCTAGTTACTTGCAATAATCAGCAGATCATCCGCTTGCCTGCTTATTATGTATGAGCTACCCGATAATAATTATTTAAAATACCAATTGCATTTAAATTTATTTTAGGTTTCCCAACTGATAAGAATTGATTAAACCTGAATGCTGTCACATTCAAAACAGGAATACCGGTTGTACCTATATTCTGATAATTGTGGTTTTAATTAATTGTATTATTAGGTAGATTATATATATAGGGTGAATTTATATAAAAAACAGGAACAAGCCTCAGCCGCGGCGGCGAGCTTTAGAAACCACGCGCTCCTCGACTCGCGGGCCGCCTCATGCCTCCGCGCCTACGCGGGCTTAAATTACAATCTAGGGGTGGGGCAAAGCCGGGTCGCCCTGCGGACTCTCCGTCCGCATACCGGCCCATTGTGTTGCTCGACGAGGTGGGCAAGCTCTTTGAAAGAGTCATTACTAACTGCCTCGCCGGGCACCTTGTGGAGATGGGGCCGGATCTTGCGCAACACCAGTTTGGTTTCCGCAGGAGGCGCTCGACGGTGGACGCCATCATGCGCGTGAGGGCTCTCACGACGGGGGATGCGGTGTCCCGGGGTGGGGTCGTTGTGGCGTTGTCTCTTGACATCGCCAACGCCTTCAACACCATGCCCTGGACCTGCATTAGGGAGGCACTCCGGTATCACCGGGTGCCGTCCTACCTTCGTCGTGTGGTCGGGGACTACCTGACGGATAGGGCCGTCATCTACCCCGGTCGCAACGGAGAGTGGAACCGGCGAGAGATGTCGTGCGGTGTTCCACAGGGATCGGTTCTGGGGCCACCCTTGTGGAACATCGGCTACGACTGGGTGCTGCGCGCCGACCTCCCTAGCGGTGTCAACGTAGTCTACTACGCCGACGACACGCTTGTGCTGGCACAAGGGAGGTCGCACGAGGCGGCGGCCGAACTTATGACACGCGGGGTTGGGATAGTTGTGGAGAGAATCCGGCAACTGGGTCTCGAGGTGGCATTGCACAAGTCCGAGGCCATGTGCTTTCATGGGCCTCGGAATGCGCCACCGTCGGGATCCATACTGACGGTAGGAGGGGTTCCCATCGGCGTCGAGTCGACGCTGAAGTACCTAGGGCTTGTCCTCGACAGCCGGTGGAACTTCGTGGAGCACTTCTGACGTTTGGCCCCAAAACTGGAACGGGCAGGGGCTGCGTTCAAGCGGCTCTTGCCCAACCTGGGGGGTCCAAACGCCTCCTGCCGCACGGTCTACGCGGTCTACGCGGGGGTCGTGCGGTCCATGGCCCTTTACGGGGCCCCGGTGTGGGCGCGTTCTTTGAGGCGGCGAGCCGCCCATTAGCAGAACGCGCCCAAGAAGGTGGTAGCCGTAAGGCTGGTCCGGGGGTACCGCACGATCTCCGGCGAGGCGGCGAGCCTCTTGGCCGGATTGCTGCCATGGGATCTGGAGGCGATAGTCCTCGCGCGCCTGCAAGAATGGCGCGCGGAGGCACAACGCCGGGGGAAAACTCCGCTGCCGCGGCAAATTGTCGCTCAGTGGACAGACCTCCGGCGTGATCTCATGGCGACATGGAGACAGCGACTGTCGCAACCACGTGCAGGGCACGCCACAATAGTGGCGATAAGTCCCCTCTTTGAGGAGTGGCTAGAGAGGCGCCACGGCGCCCTCACCTTCCGCCTGACGCAGGTTCTCACCGGACACGGTTGTTTCGGGAGGTTCCTGCACCGAATCGGGCGGGAGGAAACGCCCGGGTGTTACCATTGCGAGGATCGGCCGGAGGACACGGTGGAGCACACCGTGGAGCTCTGCCCCGCTTGGGCTGAGCACCGCCGCGTCCTCGTAGCGGCGATTGGCGGCGGCGACCTCTCGCGTCCGGCCCTGGTTCAATCCATGGTCCGGGGCGAGAGGGAATGGGAAGCCGTCGCCTCCTTCTGCGAAGCAGTCATGCTAGCGAAGGAGGTGGCGGAACGTGAGAGGGAGAGAACCTCGGGGCCTCGCCCCGGGCGTCGGGGGGCAACCAGTGGCCCCAGGCCACCGTAGGCGCGGGCCTGTGGACGGTGAGTAATGGGCCAGCTCACCGTCCGTCCGTCTTATGATGACAGGCCGTGCCGACGGCGCGTTTGTGTTCCACGAGCGCCTCAAGGAGATGTCAGCAAATCGGAAGAGGTCCGAGAGGGCCGATGCCTGCCAGGGCTGCGGGTTGTTCGAAAGACATACCGCGGCCCTGGAACACAAAGGGCTAAGAAGGAACATGGGTGGGTTTTAGCCAGTCAAGTCTGACACTCCCTCCCGCTCCGCCCAGAGCGGGAGTGAAACTTTTTCTGGGAAACGAAATTCTGTGAAATTTCTGTCTGCGAAACAAGGTGACACCGTTACGTTCACTCCGCACGAACATATTAGACCCACAGCCCACTGGTAACCCTCGAATGTTTCGCCAGGTTTGGCGATTCTTGAGCACTTTGCGCCAAACCGAGCGGAATGCAGTGTTGCCGACCATCCAATCGATACCGTGATATAATCGAGAACCTCGTAAATATGTATCGGATCAGGTGTTGGCAGAGATATGAATTTCACAGTCTGCTATCTTTTTTGGCGCCTTATTACTTACTTAGTTCAAATTTCAGCAGTAAAACTGAGATAAGCACATTTTAACTTCGAACAAGAGCTCTCATTGTACAGGTTAAGCCGTGCTTGCCTAGATTGCTCCGTGGATGGGTGCTCAATCACCAATTACATATCGATTAGACTGGAAGCCGTTACAAAAATAGTTTAGAAAAATTAAATAAAAATATTAAAAAACCCCCGACACAAAAATACTTACTTCTAAAAAATCAAAAGCCAGGTTTGCTTGAGGTATATTGTGTCGGGGGTTTTTTAAATTTTTATGTTAATTTTTTATGCTTTGTAAACTTGACTGTCCTTAACTGTCCTTGACTGTCCCACTCCTGGGTATAGGCCTCCCCACATTCCTTCCATTTTTCTCGGAGTTACGCCTCTTCTCGCTAATTGACCAAAACAAGGAAAGTTATCAAATTAAGAAAATCCCGATCTTTTAGGGGGAGGGAGAATGCAGTCTGGCGATGCCCATGGTGACAAGTAACAAGATTTCAAATTTCGAATAATTGAATCCGTTGCTGGTTAGAAAATAGTTCGCTATAGGCACAGTTGCTGTAGTCAGTACATAAACATATTAGTTAGTTGACGTTCCTAACTCTTGGGAAGGCTGTTAGTGAGTGCCCCCCCACTTATTACGATGGACGGCCGATAGTTTCACTTTTAGAACTTTGAGGACGCGTGCACACTAGATGCGAACATATTTCTTTATTAAGTTACATAAAACTAATGCAGGACGATGAAAATGCTATCCATGCAAATGACAAAAGACTTCTTAACACAATTCGCTGCCTGGTTAGTTTAGTGGTTGCGAACGCGACTGTTGAGCATGAGGTCCAGGGTTCGATTCCTAGGTCGCGCAAATGTTATCTAGGATTTCCGTTAGGAATTTCTCAGTAGCAGCCAAGGATTCTGGATTAGTGCCCGGTTGTTGGCTATAGGCTCGCCCCCTTTTACGTGGGACATAAACAAGACTGACGAAATGTGGTAACGTGACGAAACTATTAGGTACACCTCTGCCTAACCCTGCAGGGATTACAGGCGTGATGTTATGTGTACACAAGTCAGTCATAAAACTGGCAAGCCTCGCCATTGAAAGTAGAATAAAGAATAAATTTTTTTATTGAAACAGGCCTTATTACATTCGTTAGGAACAAAAGATAAACGCAGTTGTGCACACGCTAAAAGAAAATAGCTGTCAGCCTGTACAGTCACGAGCACCAATATGTATACACTTTTCTAAATTTAAAAGCGATTTTCGCAGGAAATAACAATTGTAACTCTGATAAGGGATCTATTTCATAATAATATGAGTCCCAAAATACTGTGTTCGCAGCAACATGAAATTTTAATTAGAACAGTAGGAGATAATCTTGTTTAAGGGCTTGTACACAAAACTGCGATGCGATGCGAATTGGCGCGATGCGAATTCGCAACACAGAAGAAACTGTAACTAATTGTACTGTTTGAGCTCGTAGATTTTTACGATGCGACGTCGCATCGCAGTTTTATGTACAAGCCCTAAAAGTTGTAAAGTGTTTGTACATATTGGTGCTCGTTACTGTACATACATATTTACAATACTAGCTACCATTTAGCATGTGCAACAACTGTTTACATAAGGTATGTACAGTCACGGAGTAAACAATCAAGCAATAACGGTTAAATATGACACTTCAAGTTATTGAAGTGTCACATTAATGTTTTCAGCTATGAAAATATTTCATGAACATTCTTATGTTTAAACTAGCTGTTGCGCGCGACCTTCGTCCGGTTGAAGTTATTATAAAAATATTTTTTCCCTATTTGAAATGGATTTGGTTAACAATTTCATGAGTTTTATTTTTATTTATTTATTTATGTACACACGAAACACTTTAGACAATACATTAAGATGCAAGGGCAGAAAGGTCCCGCTTATTGTAGTACCTTTTTTTATAACTTTTTTTTGCACGGATCCCTAATTCTTTTACTAAAACATTAGAAATATAATTTCTAAATTGCTCCTTTACAGACAATATTAATAATGATGATGTTTTACTTTGGATGTGCGGTGTCAAACAGTGGAGTAAAACCCCCCCCGAAGTTTCTATGGAAAAAATGAAAAGTGTCACCTTAATGGCATCAGCTGCCTGCCAGTAAAAGTCCCGTCAAAATCGATCAAGCCGTTTCAATCGAATATTATGATACTGAAATATAATAGGTACCAGAAAATTACACTAAATTCAGTCGGTAGCATCATTACCATTTATTTAGTGTATTTTGATATCACTTAGATTATTAACCAAACGGCCACATTTATGAGCTACACTGATAATAGCCTGTAACACAATATGTGGACGGAAGCTGCATATAATAGTAATTTATTTAATAATATTACTTAAATATGTATTAAATAATGACGATTATGACTTAAAAGTATCCTGTTCCAATATTCTGTAACCGCAACTGAAAATATAATTATATCTGGACAACTCATGATGTTTTAATAGATGTGTCATTATGATTCATATGAACATGTGGTCCGCACTAGCTACAGCACCAACGTATTAATAGTTATGTATGAATAATAAGTATTTCTAGGTATAATAAGTATTTGTATTTTGTGCCTATTGTCAGGAGGATAAGGCGAGAGTTTATTTCTGGATTTGTGAAAGGAGTTCGAGGAAAACGTCTTGCGATGATTCAATCAAAAACTCTTCTTTCTAGCCTTATCTTATTATTACTCGGCGACACATGTTCTCTTCTTCTTGTATCTCTTGTTAACAGTTAAGCTTTCATTTACTTATTATTTCATATCATTCATTTATCCTTTGGGCTTCCTGTCCCTGTCCACCAGCATTTATGTTCATCACTCACTTAGTCGCATACCTTGCCTCCTTCTTCATCTCAAAACCATACCTAGAAAAATTCCCTTTCAACTTTTCTTGGACTTTTAACTTCAAATTTCCTCGTCAGTCCAAATATCCATCTCAACATTCTCATCTCCGCGAAGTGCAGTATTTTTCTATCCGTCTTTTTCACTGCCCAGCATTACGATCCATACAAAAAGAAACAAAAAAGGTTAAACACGAACAAATTAAACTTGAGGGGTATTTGTGGATGCCGCCGCGGGAGACGCCCCGGGCGTCGGGGGGCAACCAGTGGCCCCCGGCCACCGTAGGCGCGAGCCTGTGGACGGTGAGTAATGGGCTAGCTCACCGTCCGTCCGTCTCATGACGACAGGCCGTGTCGACGGCGCGTACGTGTTCCACGCGCGCCTCAAGGAGATGACAGCAAACCGGAAGGGGTCCGAAAGGGCCGATGCCTGCCAGGGCTGCGGGTTGTACGAAAGAGATACCGCGGCCCTGGAACACAAAGGGCTAAGAAGGAACATGGGTGGGTTTTAGTCAGTCAAGTCTGACACTCCCTCCCGCTCCGCCCAGAGCGGGAGAAGTCATTTGATGATTTCCCATCCGCGAAAAAAAAAACAAAAATGGGTATTTGTGGAACAAATGCTAAAATAAGAGTCAATAATCTAGTTAGCAACTAAGTAATTCGAAAACATCAGTTACTATAGCCTAATTGGTCACTGAGCAATGAGGAAAATATCGTATCGATTGTATCAAACTTGCCTAGAATTAATTATCAGGAAAATATAACTAAATGTCCAATGGGAAGGCAGGAGGTCTACTCGCTTTCTCCGAAACGTTACTTCGGCAACGAACGAAAATTAAACGTAGTTACGTTTGTGACCCTACTCTATATCATTTGCGGACGCACACAAGAACTTCGAATTCATAAACAATTTGCGTGAACGAATGTATTTGAATGATTAGTGTAGGCTTTTTTCAATGTCTATTAGTATAAAATACGGTTTTTATTTTAACTTAAAATAAATGAGTCTTTTTTCCTTTACTTTAAAATTTAACGTTTGACTTGTAGTTTATTAAGCATTTCAAGCAATATTCATGCAGAAGACTTAAATATATCAATAAAATTTATATTTTTGGTGACATTGACCGAGACCCTATAAAAAACTTATCATAGACATTGCTATCCAACAAAATTTAAGAGTGCCATTTCATGCAAACTATGGTAAGAAATGTATGACCACCAAAAATATTCGTATAATCTTTCGACTAAAAAAAAATATCTATGGCTCGGGTGTCAAAATGAAGTGACAGATGACAGATTTCTATCCAAACACAACAAATTTTTATTTGTTTTACAAAATAACTCCACGAAAACTAGTTTAACATCAAGAAATCATGAAAAGAAAAAAAATCCGTAAACCAATAACAGAAAACTGGACTAGATTGAACCAAAAAAACAGAAAATTAAACCTTTGTTAATAATGTCACTGATGCATCGACACCGACGCCCGCCGTTTTAACAAGAGGCACACCTACCATCTCCGGGCTCGTCGCTTAGCTCCGCCTGGCAGCCGCCGGGACGCGCCACATCCGTGGGCGCTGCGTCGCCGGTCGCTGCAGCTGCATCGAGCCCCAGCGACGAGTTTTTCTCCCCGCCGTCGACACCACCATCGACCATCATCACCCCCACGACGACGAAGAAGAGGACGGGCACCAGCGGGCTTGGGACCTCGAGGCCAAAAAGCCCTGAACAGGGTCCCCGCTACCGGTGGAAATGTGTTGCCCATGCAATGGATATGGTCCATAAATGAACACGTCATGCGCGCATATTATGGTGCTACTGAGGGAGAAGTACTGATGAAATTCAAATTTGACAAGCAGTCATCATCATCTTCCTGCAGTTGCTTATTCTACTAGGCTACTTACTTTACTTGGTGCAAATGTTTTCTTCTTCCATTCTCACCTAGACGAGACGGATGTCACAGCATCATTTTGTTTATATTATTTAATTAATTGAATTGAGGGAAAGTACCCGCAGGAAAGATTTTAAAAACAAAATAATACCCTAACTTAATATTGTGCATCATAGTCCTCAATATCAAGCAGTGCGGATTTAACAGGTTGCCATTGAACTTAAAAACTGTAATTTACAAAAGCTCATGTAGGTCAAGACTCAAAGCATTCCTATTGGAGAAATATCTGTATTCAATTATTGAACTATTTGTATAATGAACTTACCCTAAATGTGTTATTTTTATTATTTTAATGAACATGTTTTTATTATTTTATGTGTTTATAGATTTCTGATTTCAAACAATGTGAATTGTTCTTGAATAAATTGAATTGAATCATTAAGTCTTTTCTCTTATATCATGCCTCACACAGCGCTTCCATTATTTTGTAAATAAATGACTTTACTTTAATCAGGTTGGGCAAAGTGTGATTGGGTTTTTCCATCAGGAATTACTCAGTAGCAGCCATGGAGTCTAGATTTGTACCTCGATGGCAACAAGCTTGCCCCCTTTAACATGGGACTTAAAATCATAACTGGCGAAATCTGGGTGTCCTATTAGGTACACTGCTGCCTAACCATTTGAGGATTACTGCTAGATGTTATATATTACACAAATAATCTGTCAACATAAAAGATTAGCAGTGAAGCAGTGGCATGAGTTTATGTATGTATGTGGGGAAGTGTTAGGGGTGTAAGCAAATAAAAGTGCTTTGTAAGTTTTAGAGGTCTATATATTAGCCACTTAAGATTTCCTCTATCCATCTCCTTGCCACATTATCACATCAGCTCCAATATACCAAATTATAGTATTGCCATCCAAAATCCATCAATATACACACAAAGTTTCATTTTGATGCGACAATAAGAAAGAATATTGGATTGTAATGAAATATGAAGAGTATAATATTCTCTTCTGGAAACTCATAAAACATCAACCAATAGTTTGAAGTGTTGTAGCTGATGAAAAGAAACGGTGCAAGAAGCTCTCAACATCACACAAGTCTTGTATTTTCACCTAAAACAAAATAAAAATAAAATATAGCAGGTGGATTTTATTTATGAACTTAAACAATTAAAATATGTGGTTTATTGAGGGCGGTTGTAACCTCCTGCAAACAACAAGACAGTCTGTTGTGCCATGACCCATCAATATTCTGCCCTATAGACCCTTGGTAACTACCTCGGGCAAATATTCAAAGCTTTAAAATGATAAGATAAGGATTTTCTTACAACAGTGAAATGCAGTTTTAATGAAAATAATAACATTATGATACACTTCTTACCTTAACTGTGGGCTTGATTCCATGACGCCTTGTCTTTGAAGGTAACAAAAGCACTAATATCTTGACACAGCTCTTCAAATAACTGCCGACTGAGTATAATTATCAACAAACTCCATGGCGAGAATTTTGCTTATTTCTAATTGATTGCGCAAGCTGTGCCGGTTCCTCCTGCGCTCTTTACTTTCTTCACGCTGAGCAGCCTCTATTAAAAGAGATCACACAGCCTTTTGAACCAAATATCTACAAAAATCCACACCAACGAAAATCAAACGATAACACTTTTGGTATCGTCAATTTGAGGTTAAAATTCCGAAGTATCTTCTGTCAAACGTGACGTTTCTTCCACACTTTCGAGAATTAGAGTAGGTTTAGAAGATGCAAATGTCAAACAAACTTCGGCTGTCTGAAATTTCGGAACGAATAGAACCGTGGTAGGAAACGTTCGAAGTTTCGGCCGCAACTTCGTTTTGCGGAGAAAGCGAGTAGACCTCCAGGCACGGCACGCAAACCATGTTGTGTGTATCGAGCCGGTTGTCCCGCGCCGCCATGATACCGTACCGTACCGGATCAGCCCTATAGCCGGTGTCCGGTATTGTGTAGCTCCTAACAGCGTTGCAAACTCCGGTGCAGGCTCCATTCGGATTAGTACCCATGTACTGCCAAATGGGAACGCGCCGTCTATATCCTTTTCTTTCGATTTTTCATGTGAAGTTGTGTTTGGTTTTTGTAGAAATTTATTTAGTTTTTTTGGATCTCGCAACAAAGGATACTCTGATGCAATATGTAGGTCACAGTTATACGAAAGTGTAAATGTAATGTAAAAAAGTATAAAGAAATAAATGACAATTATTGACGAATAGGTACATTACCATACAATAGTGATAGACTATTATTTTGAACATTGCCTACATTTGTTGGTTTGGTGGTTATTTACCGCCAAGCGCAAACGTACCAACTGCAACGTTTAATGAGTAAGTACAAAAAGGCTAAAACAATATTTAACCTTTTGAACGCCATTGTCACATATATGTGACAAGCAAGCGCGTGTCCCGTACGCCAACGACACAAATATGTGACAAAAAATATGGTGCACTATAACACGAAATAAGCATTTTAAATAATTAATTTTGTGTGTTTTTATTTTTTATATCTTTAAAATGTGCTCTACATATCTTAAATATTAAATGTCTTATCAAAAAATAAGTTAATAATACTTTTGAACTCACATTTTTATTTGTAAGTATTTGCGGTGAATTTGTGGCTCGGCGTGAAGGGCACGCGCGTGCGTTTGTGCTCTGGGGTTCAAAAGGTTAATCTCCCAATTCCTAATTAATATCTTAAAAAGCAAAGGCCCATATGTACAGTGCCCCACACCATTACCTGACCCATCTCACAAAGCCAAAAAGCGGCAAATGGGTCAGGTAATGCTGCTCACTGAGTGTACCACATAATATAAGCAGCGGTGCAAAGAAAGTTGTCAATAGAATAATAATTACAAAAAAACAATGGAGCGCTCTCGCTCAAAAGCTTAATAATAAATCTGTGAACACTTCGAAATAAGATGGAAACATTCATAAACGGTACTGAAGGATAGACGGTCCAGGAGCTGCGGATGTTTATAAAAAAGGGCGATATAGTGAAACCCAGTTATTCTTTTAAAACCATATATATAAATCCAGTTTTAAAAGTGCTATAGAAGTTGTCTCATACGCCAAGTGTCGGATGCCTCCCATTGTGAACGGCGGCTTGACTTAGAGTGGATCGAGAGGGATCGAGATCTGCCACTCACTGGCATCGACCTACCTTTATAGCACTTACATGTATAGGTCGGATAAACTGCTTATACACCGTGTAAATCACCTCATCACGAAGCCGTCAACCAAGCTTTCTGTACATGAAACTAAGTAACTTTACGCAAAAATTATTGCTGGGAAAAGACTTTTTTTTGGGAAGTGTAAAATCTTTTTTTTTTGGTAGAACTCAATGTGACGCACTCAAAACATTGTGCTGACGGACGGATTGAATAGTACAGGGGTCGTGGAGGTGTTTAAAGTAAAAATCTTACATTAAAAACTTGTATTTAAAAAAATACTTGTCAAAAAGTTGGAACTTTGACTCCTAATATCTCCGTAACTAGAAGGTTCCCAGGTATGTAGAACAAAAAAATGATCGCAATGACAGGGAGAACCAGTGCCTTTCGGCTTCGTTAAGAGGTGTTTTACACCCTGTATAGTTAAAATCTTAGAAGATTTTTGAAGATTATGTAGCCTAGTAGTGCAGTACTTATTTAGTCATTTGTATCACCTGACCCTTTTACACACTTAAAGAGGGTTCTGTAATATATTATGTCATTTTTGCAGTAAAAACTATGCTTCTTTCACTATCATCATTCTCCTGTCATCATCATGACATCATCTGCCTAGCCTTTTTCCCAAAATTTTGTTCTAACCGGATGCAGCTGAGTATCAGTATTTTACATGAAGGGACTGCCTATCTGACCTCCACAAACCAGTAACTGGGTAATACGAAACCCCATGGTAAGACTGGATGTCAGACTTTCGATTTCCGACTACTTTTAACGCACGTAACAGCCGGGACCAACGGCTTAACGTGACGTTTCCGAGGCACCGAGGAAACTCGGTATGTAATTATGGTCACCCATCCACGGATCAACCTCGGCAAGCACGGCTTAACCTTGAAGATCGACCCGTGCGGCTGTTATTATTTAGTCACGAACTCTTCTCCTGCCCTTATCATATGTCCTTTATTTTGGGTCGGCGCAGCATGTCTTCTTCTTCCATACATCTCTATTACTTGTCATCTCATCAGGCACCTCCTTTCTTGCTATATCATCCTTCACACAGTCCATTCATCGATTCTTTGGTCTTCCTTTACTCTTATACCCATCCACATTCATACTCTTTCATTCGTGCTCTTTTCGATAATAGATAAAAAATGATTTCTTCTTGCATATTTCAAAGTTACAGCTTTTTATCTTAAGAGCAAGAATAATTTACTAATTAATTTTAACTGTAACCGATTCTAGACTCTAAGAAACAATTTGTTCGAGCAGTTTTCATCCATTAA
Source organism: Cerastis leucographa (assembly GCA_963082945.1). Taxonomy (NCBI): domain Eukaryota; kingdom Metazoa; phylum Arthropoda; class Insecta; order Lepidoptera; family Noctuidae; genus Cerastis; species Cerastis leucographa. The sequence continues at coordinate 14,936,923 of OY720362.1, read as the reverse complement.
TAATACGTGACCGACAACAGCTGATTTGTATTCGTGTTCCATTCCCAAAGTGGTCCATTCTACGGAATTGGAACGTGCGTAGCACACTTTCTGACTAGTTTTATTTCTAGTCTTTAATTCTAGTTTAACGATGTCCTTGGAATGATACAGAATTACATATTAAAGGAAGATAATTCTTTATTCATGTTAGTGCTTCATTATTGATTAAATTGTTATATTTTACTGCAATTTATTTACCCAAGAACTTCGTTCGTGCGAAATTATTTAAAAAAAAATTTGCTTCCCTCTATCAATCGGATTATATTATTATTTTTTATAGTTCTATACGGAACCCTATTTTATTTCTAAAATAAAAGTAGCCTCCGTTACTCCTTATAACATCTGTTAGTAAAACTCCCGTCAAAATCGACCCAGCCGTTTCGAAGCTTAGCCGGGAAAGAGAGACAAAAAATAAAAAATAAAATGTGCGTAGTAGTTTCTTTTATTAGTAAGTAGTATTAAGTGTATACTTTTATAATTGCATCAAATAAAAAAACTGCTATTTTGATATTACAAACATACACTTCAATTTTATTTATTTTTATTTTGATTAGATTTTTTCGTAAATGTGAACAAACTTTGTTTTTCATTAAATTATATAAGTTTTTCATTTATCTTTCTGTGCTTTTCTCCATATACAACACTTTCTCTACCCACCTCACGATAGGTACATAAAGACTAAATAACAATTAACCGTTCTGACACCCAAAGCTTATTACATGAATGCCTATATAAATAAATAGTTTTTACATCCATTTTCTAACAAGCGAAAACATCGAATATTTCCCAACCCGTCAATACTCTATTCAGTATTTACATAAAAGCGTTGAAAGGTGAAATAGCGGTTTTAAAATATTGTACAAATTGCTACACGTTTTCATAAAAACAATTTTTTAAAGTTTTTTACGATACTGTTGATTGAAATATATAGGGTGGGAAATTAGGGGTGACTTTTTTTACACATATTGGTAAACCAATCTACTAGCAATAGACTTAATAGGGGACCGGACTGGGTAAAGAAAACGACATTCTATTTTGTATGTCAGACAGGTACTTAATACAAAAATATTAGACACGTATTTTATGTTTTATCAAAATATCAAAAAATTACTTAGTTAAAACTCATTAAATTTGGAGAGTGGGGGCTTACTACGCCACAAGTAGGTATAAAACTTACCTACATGTGACGTCATGCTCCATTTCAACTCAATATATCTCCGTAATTTTTGACCACGTGAAAAAAGAAAAAATACGTGTCCAATACTTTTCAATAAACTACCTGACGGACAAAGAAAAAAAAAATTGGATTATAACCTATTATAGTTCAGTCTAGAGTAGGTACTTATCTAGGCTTCATAGCAACAAAAACATACAGGAATGTATTAGTTTGTTTCCGTCAGTTGCTTAGTAAAACGTAACTGTTTGTTGTATCCAAGGCTTTGCATGGTTTCCTTATTTTCACATGTTAATTGTTGTAAACTCGGCGGGTAACCGCAAAAAATATTTGCACAAACTGTATATTGACAACATAAAACGTTAACATGTTATCACACATTTTACGCTTTATTTTTATTTATGTGATTATGGTCCTCCAACGATTTATTCACTTATCCATTTTTTGGGGTACGGTAACAATTAAACTTAAAACATAGAGTGAATTTGCCACTAACAAACTTTCACACAGTTTCGTGTAAAAATGTGAAAAAAAGATCTTGTGAAATATTTGAGTTCAACAACCTACTTGCAGGGTATGCATACTGTGTACCCTACTCTAGAAACAAAACAAAAACTTCAATTTTTATTTCTTTTGCTCTAGAATCATGTTAAAACGTAGAAAAATGAAGTGAGTGCATCTAGTGGCGGGAGTGGTGAACAAATGCTAACCTCACCAGAGCCCATAAGGGTAGCGCATTAGTAAATTAAACGCGGTTTACTCAATATTTATGCTAGCATCGAAGTGTGCTCGTCTAAACAATCGTATACAAATCGTAGCGTAGTTTCATTATACACCGTGTTTGAGAAAGGTGTGGTCTTAATCAAGGATGTGGTATGGACTATAAAAGTGAATAACTTTTTATAATTTTATATGAGACCATTATCGTAAGTAGTATATTTTTATTTATCCACACAACCGAGTTATTGGTCATTGCTGACATTACAATAAATCTCAGCGTGATCGGTGTACATACATTAAAAAAAAAAACAATCGAATAAGACCCTCCTCCTTTTTAAAGTCGGTTAAAAATGGAAAAAAGACATTTTTTTTTATAAATATTTTTTATACAAACTAGATAAATATTCAATAGTTCTCCACAATAATCCAACACAGGTGCAGGTATGCGGGAAAGGGTAGAGATTTCTTTATTTCATTGGTACAAAGGTGATAAATAAGAATCACCTTTGTACCAATTTTTCTATTCCTTTCTTCTTTTCTGTATTTAGTCTGTATGTAGTGCACATAATGAATCAATACCTACACGATACAAAGAAACTGTTTATTTTTTACATAGCCGCTTCGGCATTGCATTTGCATATCAGCACGCATAGCATGACCACTGTAGAAACGAGTTTTGTCTGCGGAAGAATCGACATAATGACAGATACACAATGACAGTGAGTCAGTTTGTCGATTCTTCCATCGACATAGCCCGTTTCTACGGCGGCGGCGGTCGTGCTACGCGTGCAGCTGTATAACCGCGTCTGTAATCCCTGACGGAGTAGGTAGTGTACACACATACATTTACCTGCACTGTTCGGAAATTATAGTGTTTTGCAGAGTTGTGTATGAGTACTGTATTATTTGATGCGGTGGAAACCAGTGTGACCACGCGTATTCATGTACAGATACTTTCAATGTCAGATTCATCATCTGCCTAGACATTTTACAACCATTATGTGGTCAGCTTCCAATCTAACTGCTTGCAGCCGAATACCAGTATGTTGTCGGAGCGACTGCCTATCTGACCTCCATAACTCAGTAGTGAATAATATGATACCCCTTGGTAAGACTGGTTGTCAGTTTATCGGTCCTCTGACTACTTGTAACGACTGTCAAAGATCTTCAAATGACAGCCTGGACCAACGGCCTAATGTGCTTTTCGAGGCGCCGAGGAAACCTTAGTTTAGTTTAGTTTTTTTATTAATAATTATCAAAATTACATGTCAAGTTTAGCAATACAAATACAATAACAGTACAAATCATTAAAGGAGCATACAATACAAATATAAGAATTAAAATACAAATTAGAATGAAAAAACAAATTATAATAAATTAATAATTACTCGAGAAATATAATAACAATATAGACCAATCGTTGTCAACAAAAAGTAAACAATCAATTCAAATACCTAAAACCATTCTTTTAGGTCATATAATGCGTGTTCGGTTTAGCCAGCCTTTTAATTTACGTTTGAAACCATTATCAGACGTCGAACTCAAAATATCATCTGGTAGACGGTTGTATACCGCTGGACCCATTATATGTATCAACTACCCATTATATGTACAACCCATCCATGGACCAACCTGGGCAAGTGTGGCCTAACCTAAAGATGGACCGGAGAGGCTGTTGTTATATAGCCACGATCTCCTCAGTGTCAGAGATAAGAGAAAAAATACTAAAATAAATAATTTAGATAGGATTTTCTTATATGAAATTAACTGCGTCGACAAAGAATTAAACCATGTCAGCTTATTGAGAGGTATTCAACAAGTATTCCATGATATATGTACGGCATACCATAAGTATATATTATACATAATTATTATCTACTCAGTTATATTCTCAAGCATAATCAGCTTAATCGCCAAAGCATGTGTGAGCAACCAAATACCGCGGAATAATTCTGTAACTGTCTTAAGTAGGTACTCGCTATGCAGATTATATCATTATCTATATTATAATTTAATGTATAGACGTACTTCATTAATTACTAGGCTTATCAACCGATGATAAGTACCTACATACCTTGCTATGTACCTACTCATATTTTCAAGAAGGCTGTTCGTTACTAACAAAACGTCAATTATTTTGTTGATAATGTTAACAAAACAATTGACGTTTTGTTGAAAATGATACTTTGTTTATAAAATTTATCATAAAAACTTAAAAGCTTTTTTCAATGTGTATAGTATAAAAACCAAATTAACTTAGCAATCAAAATCGAACTGGAAATAAGAAATGGAACTTATTTATTACTCATTTATTTATTTAATATAGGTAACATAGCGTTTATATTTATGAATCTAAGTAAAACAAAAATAATGTCAAACAGCATAAAAGGGAAAATCATGTTAGACGGTGTAGAACTAGAGTATGTTGAGAAGTACGTATACTTAGGAAAGCAAGTATCTTTTTCTAAAGCAAATAATGAAGACGAGGTCAACAGAAGAATCACATGCAGCTGGAACAAATACTGGGCGCACAAGGAAATACTGAAAGGTAACTACGACCTAGATATGAAAAAGACTGTAATGGACACCTGCATTCTTCCTTGCTTGACCTATGGCTCCCCAACTTGGACCTTTACAAACAAGATCCGTAACAAAATAAATACTTGTCAACGAGCAATGGAAAGAAGTATATTAAACCTAAGGAAAATTTACAAAATAAGAAGTCAAGAAATAAGAAAAAAGACAAAATTCACAGATGCGCTACATCAGGCACTAAAACTAAAATGGAACTGGGCCGGCCATGTAGCAAGATACACCGACCAGAGGTGGACTCTCAAGTGTACAGAATGGACTGGTCCTCAAGGAAAGAGAAAAGTAGGCAGACCACAAAAACGATGGGTGGACGACATCATATCTATAGTGGGGAAAAACTGGTCTAGAACAGCGCAGGACAGGGAGAAATGGAAGAAATTGGAGGAGGCCTATACCCTATCAAGGGGTTCCTATAACAATAAATAAAAAAATAAAAAAAAAATACTAACATTAGAGTCACTTACTAACTTTAGAATAAGAATATGTAGTGTGTAAATGTTTCTTAAGGTTTATAGGAAATAAAAAGGCTTTTTATTTATTATTTATTATAACATAGCGTTTTCCTGAAATAACAAGTAAGAATAAATTAATAGAGTTAAAAAGACTTATAGAAACATAAAATTGCATGTGAAATAAAAAAGACACTAGTCTAGTATCTACTTAAATCAAGTATTTCTAAGGCCTATGCATGTGTAATTAAAAAACATTGATAATAATAAAATTCTGAAGGTAAATCAATTATTTAAATAATAAATATGTAATACAAGTAAGTAAATAATAAAGTATCTTATTAAATAGTTACCTCTAATTTATTGGTTGCGTTACTTCAACTACAAAATTCGTGGTCTTACTTTTAAGTTAATTTATTCTTTACATTTACGTGCTGTATAAAATCTAAATTTAAGTATACATAGAAGTTTTAAAGCATAATTAATATTGCGATTAAAATTATGAAAAAGACATTGAATAAAAATCAATTCACACAATTACGTTATTGGTCTAATATGGTCACATTATAATAACAACACCCTATTGATATTTGCACCTTGTGTATTGGTCTATCCATAGGGCACACCCTAACTCAGTGAATAATACAGTATATTATTGTGTAAAAAGCGATATACTTGTTCGTACGCACATACAATCTAAAATAATACAAGTAGTAGATTTCTATTTAGTTCTGCAAAATATAAATAAAAACATTACAGATACCCAATAATTATACTAAGTAGGTAAGTAACTATACACTGTGTTTCAGGAAAAATTTCCGTGAGTGGAATAACCGTTGAGAAATTTAAAATTTTAGGGTTATTCTTAGTTGGCCCGACCGATTACCAATTTTGAACTAAAGTATTTTGTTTACTGTATCGAAAATTCCCGGCTAAAAGGTTTCGCGCACACTATAAAAACACAGTGTAAGTATTCGTTTATTCACTCTATTTTCTATAGGTCGACGCAAAGCGGTAAATTATTTTAACATAAAAGTAAACGACATAGGTACGTAAAACGACTATCCAATAATTTTACTATTTACTATTCTGTATACATATTATGTATTGTGCTTATCCTATTCATAAGACCCCGTCTGAACCTGACACATACTGATACAATAAGGCTTATATTTAGACCGTGTTGTTATAGCAGACATTATTCTATTCGGCCGTCTTAATTTTAAAAGTGCAAAACTATATCGTGCTTCATGGTTCTTTTGGCGCGTTACCTTAACTGGGACTAACGCCGCCATGTTGTGTTTTCAATACAAAACTAAAATGGCGGCCGTGTCTGCGTGGTCATTTTAGTTTTGTATTATTTCACAAATATTTATCAAAAGCACCTTCTTGCCGATGCCATTTAAGCGCCAAAAAACGATACTACACGGTACACCTACAAAACTATCGTAAAATCCCGAAAAGTAAAGTAAACATAAATTGTAAAAAAAAACTGTTTTTATTCAAAAAACAAGATGGCGGCCAAGACATTTTTTGCTGTACGAAAAAAAGAAACACTTTACTATAGTTAAATCACGAAAATATATCCATAAAATGTCAAAAGAAAATCAGTTTCAATTGTGACTGTTTATGTATGAAAGAGCAGCCATGCATAATCGGCCTTTAATTGCAGTATGTGTTAAAATAAGCAACACATGATATGATTACTTTATATATATATTTATACTTTATACTTTTTATATACTTTACACTTTTTTATACTTTTTATATATATATTGCTTTTTATGTATTTTTTTTAGTAATTTAATTATGAATTACAATTGCACGGCCTGAGAGGAAAAATAACAAAACTTGAATAAGTAAAATTTACTTGTAAAAAAAATAAAAATTGTTTGACGCTATTCATAGTCTGAGTGAATCGAAATATTAACATTACTAGTTTCACAAGTTTGGTCGTTACATACTTTTATTAAGTGTTATTGAAGATTCCATTTATATCATAGAAATAGAACTTTTAAAATAAATATCATTGACATAAAATATAGTCATTGTACTATACAAAAATACGAGCAAGTCATTTGTCAAATAAAGAAGATTAGTGAAAGCATGCGATAGACTCAATCCTACACTTTTGTTGAATAGCATGGCTGACAAGGAAGGATAAGACTGACGCTGAAAAATAGCTTTTTCGACCTGCATGACAACTCAGTAGCGATCCGAAGCGATGCTAAAATAATAATATAAAGTCACAGAGAGCCAAAAATAATTATTTTGCTAATTATTTTTGGCTTGGATCGCTCAATTTGTACAGAAAAATATTATTCGTTTTCACTTTGAGTATTGGAAAAGTGTTCCGTTTGATTATTAGAATATCCTATTGAAAGGGTTGTGATTAAGTCAGTGACTTCAACTTAATATTATGTTACGAAGTTTTCATTTTCCGGAAATGTATTACATGAGATATATGTAATGGGTAAGTTTGATTTATTTTTTGAATTCGCTGTGTCCGTTAATTCTTTCGCTTCGCTCCCGGTGTCCACGCAGGAGGATGAGCCAAAGGCCGACGAAGCTGGGAGAGCATTCTTTGAACTCAGACCGTCAGATTCCTTTTAGAGCACTACAGTATTAACTAGCCAGATTCTAACGCCATTTTGTGATCATAATGCAGTGAACAGCTACAATTTCAGATTAGATATCAAGTAATAAATAGTTGATAAACCGACAACTCAACATGCAGACTAACAAAGTGATTGTATTTCAGATATTGTCGTGAAGTTCGACTTCATACCTATTCCTAAAAATAACCCAAGGTTTTTCAAAACTCTTAAACATTAAAATAATGGATTATTCAGGGCATTAAAAGCGTCATAGGTAATAACAAATAGAGCTCGATCAAACAGAACATAATCAAATATTACGGATAACTATCGAAAACTAATTTTCAATTCAAAATTAATTAGGTTAAGTTGGTATCCAACCGTGTCATAGTATGGCACGGTTGGATACCAACGGACGCTTCTGGATTAAACATTTTAATCTTTAATCAATAAGTTTGTACAAACAAATAACACAGGCATGCAGTGTGGTGTTACATGATTTAGTAACTGAAACATCGAGATATTCGATGAGTCTCCTATAAACGTCATAGGCTGCATACAGACGCTTGCCATAAGACCCTGAGTCCACCAAAGCGGACACGCGGAGGGTTGCGAAGACGTGCAAGATTCAACGAGACGAGAAAAGACGAGAGACGCGCACTTAAGCGTGGATACCCGCGCCCTATCCGGAAATAAACCTCATCGAGCGAGCACAGCGTCTTATGGCAAGACACGTGCACCCACGTCGTTCCAAAATGCTTGTTATTGGAATTCATCATCCATCCGAAAAACTTCCAAGCGTAACCGTGAGGGTTTCAAAGACACATACAATGGTCTGTTCAAAACGCTCACTGCAGCTTTTAAAAGTAGGTGACTCTGATGGCGTTTAGTAGGACACTCGATCTAACTTAAAACAATATTTTCGGTGGGATTACAAGCTAACTAACAAAACACCTGTATACAACATCTTCAAGGCTTAACTTGGTGCTTCATAAAGGCCATACATGTGGGTGCTTTTGGTTCGCTTCGCTCAAACCATTATAACTTGGTGTCTCGCAACAGGACTGCTGCCTCGTATGAAGGCAGGCCGCCGTTGATGCGAGGGTCACTCTGGCATCGGGCACACGGCTCCATTACCACCTCCTGGAAAGATGAAGAGAAATAAACAAAAAGGCATGGTTTCTGTCTCAAAATATTGTTTTGCTGAAAAAAAACACAAGGCATGGAGAGAGATGAGGAACACCTCGCTCAAAAGTTTTGTGTATAAATCTGTATAGGTATTAAAATGGAGGAGGGTGACCAAGAAAAAGGTTGATGAATATTGTATGTTGGAGAAGAGGAGGCCTGTGGGCTGTGTCCCAACTAGGCAACTGTGGGAACGTTAGAGGCTTCTGTATCGTGTGGTTAGTGCCCAACCTGGTGTCAGAGTTTTTATGCCGCCCATGGGTCTCTGACTTGGCTTTACATGCCGTCGAAAAATATCTCTCGGGCATGCTGGTTTCCTCACGATGTTTTACTTCACCAAATCAAGTGATAATTATACAATACGCACAAGAATACGAAAAATCAGAGGTGCGTGTCTTGGGTTCGAACTTTAGACACCACTAGGCTATCACTGCTGACTGCTTGTTCTATAGATGTGAGTTTCTGACAGCAACAGAGGTGAATATTACTGATATGACTGCTAAATTAGATATATGGAAGAAAGGCATGCTGCACCGACTACAAAGAAGTTGGAATAATTCCAGATAGACAAACAACAAAAGAAAGTTCAATTCAGGAACTTACTACTCCGTCTACATTCCTATAATCAAGTTTTCATAACAGCTGCAACCTCTCCCCACAATTGTACCTAGATCTCACAAAAAATACTATAAAAATAAAATATTCTAAAATGCACCCTCTGTATATGTATATAAGCAAGTTATAAAACGCACTGAGTTGTGAACTATATGTAAGACAAGTAAACGATGTCCTTGCTCTCCAAAACGAAGAAATACAAACATTATGATAAACAAAAATTATCATATGCAATATTATGTATCACGATGTCCATTTATTACTTGTCATCAATGTTAAATTCACACATCGCTACTTCATTGTGTATCATCATCTAACACTGTACACAGCTTTAATGAAGCCTAATTAATGGTGCCAACTGCCAAGACATCGACTTCTGAACTCGACCGAGTGAATATAGGTCACAGTAACTCAATCCCTTCGTTAGATCGCGTATAAAAAGCGCAAACAAAAATATTTTGAAGGCAAGAACTAAAAGTTATAGTTTGCAAGTGAACCGGTGTAAGATATCGTGTTCGAAAATTGGGTCACGGTCTGCCATGAATAAAGAACTACTACCAAATGAAAATGCCTTATAATATAAGCTAGCTTTTCCGTGACCAGCACAATCAGTTTTAAAACGACGTTTGACCTCCAATATCCACTTAAAGTCAGACGTCAGTTCTAACACCCCTTCAGTAATGTCAAACCCCGATTAGGAACGAATTGTAAATAGAAAAAAAATACTAAAAATAAAACTTCGATCGGAAACCTACATAGAGTTGCCATTTTCAGCTCTACTTCAGTGTCTTCATCTATTTCAAGTTTGATAGACTGCCATTAGGTGCCGGGTTTTGGCGCGCTTTCTACCATTTGACATGGATTGATCGAATGCATATTCGTTTTTCATTTACACGTGAATCCGGTTTATTATTCTGTTGATGACGTAAGTACATGGCAGATAATAGTTTAATGTGTAAGCAGTTTGGTATTAATTGAAAATATCAGAATTTCGTTGCTGGGACATAGGCCTCTCTGTGTATGGAAGAGCCATAACCAACGCTAGAGTTTTAAGCCCTAACGGCTCGAAAGTAACTTATTGGTAAATCCATACTTCCATAATAATATTATAAATGCGAAAGTCACTCTGTTTGTTTGTTTGTTTGTTACCTTTTCACGACTAAACGGCTGATCAGATCTTAATGAAATTTAACAAGAAGATAGATTTCAACCTGGGGAAAGATATAGGCTATATATCATCACGCTACGACCAATAGGAGCGGCGCAGCAATGAAAAATGTTGCCAAAACGGGGAAAATGTGACGCAGACGAAGTTGCGCTTGACAGCTAGTAATATTATAAATGCGAAAGTCACTCTGTTTGTTTGTATGTTTGTTTGTTACCTTTTCACGACTAAACGGCTGATCGGATCTTAATGAAATTTGGCAAAAAGATAGATTTTAACCTGAGGAAGGACATAGGCTACATATCATCACGCTACGACCAATAGGAGCGGAGCAGCAATGAAAAATGTTGCGAAAACCGGGAAAATGAGACGCACACGAAGTTGCGCGGGACAGCTAGTATTATAATATGTTTACTATTTTTACGCCGCTTGAACGGCCACCGCATAACCGGCCGCTTCACGCGACGTCGCGTGATGTGGCAATCAACGTGTTCATTATCGAAATGTAACTCACCTCTAGAGATTGACAGTCCTTAATGTTCGGGGGTTCTTCGACAACTGTCTCGTAGGCTGGTGGTGGTCCTGGCAGCTCAACCTGTTCCTGTATAACAAAAAAAGTTTTAAGAGACACTTCATTAGAGTTTGGTTACGGTACATGGGGTTAACAGTATCTTATCAGATCTATGAAGGGTTGAAGTGGATATCTAAGTACCAGATAATCACAACAAGCAATTAATGATAATAATAATAGTTGTAGCTAAAGGAAGTACTCAAGGATCGTATCAAATGGTTATCCATTGGTTCTGCCTACCCCCATAGCAAGCAAAGCGTAATTTTATGTGTGTAGGTAATTTTGTAATTTATTATATAAAAACTAAAATAAATCAACCAGATAATACCTGTCATGGCGAACTATTAATAACGCCAACAAGGTAATTACCATGGTTGACTATTTTTAGGAACAAAATAATTTGTAACTCATTACAAAGATATCAAAACAATGTTGACCTAATTTCCGAATAACTAAAGCACAATTTCATCGTGGACCCAAAAAAAGTTATTCATTTAATATTGATGGCGTCAAAGGCTATCAATCCCATTTATTTGCGGTTACGTTATTAAACCACTGGTTAACTAAAAACAAAGCTATATCTGCTAATGGGCATAGGAATTCAATTATTCATTTTAGATTCAGCCGACCAACATAGTCGGGGAAACGCTAGGCAGATGATGATGTTGTATTTGAAAAACTGCAACATAATTTAAAGTTCCTACATCGCAATTCTTGTTATCAACCAGACGACGGTAACACTAGTTGGTACATAGAAATACGTACGGAAACCCCCACCTTAATTGCGGTGAACAATTTCAATCACAATCTGAAATAAGGTAATTCCTAACCCATTCCTTCATAATATGTTTGAAAAAGTAATCATCTTGACAGCGTAAATAACGCAAATAATGTTGTTAAATTGTCAATTTCGAAGACATTGCGATTGTAAGAGTGCTTGCTATGTACGAGTAATTACTCGTTTTGTGAAACTACATACAAGATGTTGTTTTGCATCCTCGTCAAATTCAAGGAGGTAACTATGCTAATGATTCGCGTCCCGAATCAATAATAAAATGGGTAGGTTTTTTTTTCTTTTTTTACGGAAATCGGGAAGTGTGAACCACCCGTGTTTTAAACGCGGCCCGTCTGGTTCTTGCTTTATAACCTCGCTTACACACATACAAACAATCTTAAACGTTTATTCGATAATTTCTTAGTCCCTAAACCACGTTAAGGGGGTTATTCTGAAATACTGACAAACTTAAACAACCAAAAAAACAGCTTTTATTAATAATTAACTAGGTACCGTAATTTTAATTCATTATTTATGTCTTTCGTGATCAACTCCTGAAATTTGACGAGATTGCAAAACAACGCCTTGTATATGGTTTCATAATACTCACAAAAATTACGATAACACAAAGAAAAATAGTGATAGTAAGCTGCATCCGGCTAGACTGGAAGCCGACGCCAACCTAGTTGGAATAAGGCTAGGCAGATGATGATGATGATGACAAAGTAAATAAATTATTTTGATTCGAGTTAAGTTACAGGCTAACCGGGAATCTGGATACCAGTATTTTGCTTAGAGGCTCTCTGACTTCCACAACAAAGCAACTGGGTAATACCTTCTAATACTCTCTCTTCTTCTCTCTCTCTTCTTCTTCTTTTAATACCTCCTTGGTAAGACTAGTTGTCAGACTTTCAGGCCAATTTAAATTAAAGACACAAAATAATATAGAAATTAATTACTTAATCAAAATATGCTCAGCGCCCTAAAACACTTGTTTGGATAATCAAACAGTTGTAGGGCAACGCAAGTCAGTTAGAGACATTCTATAGCTGAAACACTTTTGTTTTCATACCAACGCCTTAACGTTACCATGGAAACTGGGAAATTATTTACTAACAGCAGATGGTAAAGTTTATTTTTAACCACCAATGAGGAAGCTTTCAATCGAAAAGTAGCACAAGGCAAGTTTGTTAAACCCTACGGTTTTAAAATAGCGTACGGCTAGACGAATTGATATCTTAGATATTTGTATCGAAGTAAAACAGTTTTACAGTAGATCTTAGACAATACTATGAAGGTCGTTCGATTACAGTTGCGGGTGTTGCTTTGCTGAACACATATTTAACGTATGGAAAAACACGCAAAATGCAATCGGTGTTTTCTGCGATGTTTCGAAAGCTTTTGATTGCGTACACCACGACACGCTTTTACGGAAACTACGTTATTATGGTGTTCAAAATGAATTCCTGAATGTAATAGATTCTTATTAAGTTCGGGCGTTTTGGGGGACTGTCTCTTGTAATTTTGACGTTCAAAAAGTGCTGATTATCAGCCTAATTTGAATAAATGAGTTTTGATTTTGAAGGTTCTTTATCATAGTAGGCTAAAAAACATCCAAATTAAGATATTTTCGAAGTAAGCTAAACATTATACTTTTCTTTTTCAGATGCTCAAACAAATGTGAAGACTGTCACCAGGCCTCATTGACGTTGTATGGTATAAATGTAATGGTGAGTGTACTTTTATAAACAAACGTATCATTGTGCAAATACCTTCTAAACTATGTTGCGCTGTAAAATAATATCATGGTATAAACAATCAATATTGTGCATAGCAATAGCTAACATAAATATCCTGTCGCAGCGGATTACTACATATCTATTTTGGGGCACAACATTGAAAAATATGGCAGGTAACAAGCCAAAACTAACTGCCCTTTTAAATGGTATCCATGTAGTTCTTTGGTGATTCCTACTCATGATACTGCGAAAAAACTAATGAAAATCCTTCTTCGCGAAGCAATGACGTCACATCGTTGGATATCCCTAAAAGTTCACGCTAAATATAGAATTTCACACTCCAATAACTTCACGCTAGAGTAGACATATTGTTCACAAACAGACTTCAACGCTTTTCACTACGTATATTCCAATAAAGGGGACAGAAACACGGAATGATCGACGATGACGCACCGGGTAATACGATTGGAATCTGATATAGTGAAGTTATTTGTGTACACATTAATGTTCGGTGAATCGTGAAATATTCCTAATTTTGTGGTCCATCGTTTTCGAGTAATGGAGTGTCTGCCTGTGACAGTCATTGATAGTATGATTAATATTGTTAATGTGCTTTGTGTGTAATTAGTCATCTGAAAATAAGTAGTGAAGTTATTAATGAGTTGATACAAATTAGAATATCTTCGCTTTTACGTGACGAAACGTCTCTAGTCTCTAAGAAAACATCAGTATCTATTTAAGACCGTCGTGATATATTATTTTTTGTCGTCAATATCGATGTGCATAGTTAATTCTGGCAAATGGAGCTGAAGTCGAGCCGCATGGTACGTCGTAATCGAATGCAGTTCGGTATTCGTTGGAACTAGCTCAAGACTCTCAACAGCATGTATGTAAGCTGTTGGTTCTAATTATTCCCACTACGTTACTCTGCAGGATTGGAAAACGAGCTGTATTTGAAGTTAATTGAGCACATCTTGATTTATGTCGAAAGAGCGCTTTGTAAATTGCATTGGATAAAATCAATTAATGTTTCGTTTGTAGCTAGCAAAAGTCTATGTCCAGAATTCAAACCACCTTTTAGAACATTACTAGTGTTTTAGAATGCAAAATTGTATTAGAAAAACAGAAAAGTATGATGGCACTGATTATAAAAAAGGTTGTAGTGATCTAGGTCTCTTGCAAGATCTCGGAGATGACGGGTTTTCAAATAACAAGATTAATCTGAAACAATTTTTCCGTCAAAACTAAAAACATGCTTAAAAAATAACATCTAGCGACTAGAAAATCAGATCCGATCGCTCATTTAGGTAGTCGAGCATGTAAAACCGCGCTCAGTTCGGCTCGCCAGCCCGAAACCAATTATCGCAAATGCGATTTTTATTTCTAGCCAGTCGACGGCGGCCATTAAATCCGGTGAGAACGAATCTTTAGTCCCGTGGGGTCGCTCTTCAACGCTCCAAATTGTGATTGGGCAGAAAGAAAATAAGACATATCGATGTGATGTGATTTCTGGCGTTAAGGCGATCAATGTTATATTTTTTATTCAATTATCAACGAGAGGCCTCCGGGCATGACACGCTGGCTTATCAGGAGCTGTGTCACGTTCCCTAAAAGCTTCTTGGTTTAATCCGGTAAAATATTTCAGGTACAATTTAGTTGTGACGTCCTCCTAGAAAGGACAATGTCCAATTGCATTTAGGGGTTACGGATACAAACTCTGATTAGTGTTGGCGGGATCTGAGATCATGCATAGTGCACATATACCCAGTTGCTCGGTGTCTCTTGTTGTTGTTGATACTGGGTCCACAAAAGCATAGTTCTTTTTTGTATTTTCTACACGAAGTATACTTATTTTCTATTAAAAACTTGTGCGAAAACAAATTTACAAGTGCATGCCGCGCAGATTTTTACCGTAAAAGTTCGGATAACTTTGTAACTTTCCGTCGAAATGCGGAAAAGGATTTTTTTTTTCATTAAAGCCGAGTGTAAGTACATTTGATCCTTTCCTGTTATTGGAAAATACATATGACTAGTTTGTATAAAATAAAAAAAAAACATGGACGCACTTGTAATTATCTGATTGTAATCAGTTGCAGATCCTATCTTATTTCCTCGAATGTAAAATAATTGTAACATAGGTACACGCAGTAGTTATAAAAATTACATAACTACAATATAAACTGAACATCCTTTATGTATCGGTACATTTCTACAGCTGAAAAATGGCTTCCTGTAAGTCTTCAAATTGTAAATGCAAAGTTAAACGAGCAAATATCAGAAAGTTAAAAGGCTTTCGGTGTGACCATCCGATTGGACGACTGTTTATTTGTACACGCTTAAATGGTTGACAGTTTCACTGCCACCCTTACTGTCTCTGAGGATTCAGCTTAGTCATTCTACGTAATGGCTGGTGCGCTAGGACCAGCTGTTAAACATGTGGTCAGTATTCCAAAGTGACGACTACATATTTTATTGCTTGTTTTTAACACATTACATTTGCTTTTATGAGAAACCATTTTTGTTCGAATTTTGATTAAACTCTCCTTTAATTTGGGAAGAAAATAATATTTTTCACAAGGCGTCGTACTTACAAAAAAGTTTCAATAATAAACAAATTCAACCATTCCAGAAGAATCCTACTCTAAAATAATACGGACTGTATGTATTAGGAAGTCATACAAACGTGTTGGTAATCCACTAACAAGGAAATGGATGGCAAAATATGCCATTCTATCAGCATTCATTATTATTAGGAATGATACACAATTAAATAGCCGTGTTACCAATGTAGGAATGTATTTTATAATATTTCTTCGAAAAAAGGCTTGTGGAGTAGATTAGTTAATTTAACATTGAAGTTCATAGTATACTACGATCCAATATAACAAGGAATTTCGAAAGGAAATAACAAAGTACTGATAATTCGTTTTACATTTCAGTCAGGTCTCTCAACGGTTTTTTTCCCCGATTTTCGTGAAATACCAATAAGCAATAAGGGTTTCTTTCAGGATAGGTGTCCCAGATCGAACTGAAAGAAAATTATTCAATTTTCACTTTTTTCACACCGAATATAAACGACTTATCCACGAAATGGTAACGCGGCACCTCCTGCTATGCTTATTACAATATTATAAGCAGTACGCGATGTATCCCGACAACACTGTGTTGAATTAAATCCAATCGCTGCTAAACAAAATATTTGATAACTTCACCTGTCTTAGGAAAGGCCGGTCTTTAGTATACAGGGTGTAACGGAAAGGGTATATACATACTTAAGGGTGTGCTACAGACCATCAAACTGAACATGTTTCTACGTCGGACAAACATCGTAATAGCGAAAAAAATATCAGCTGCCCCATACATTTGGATCGAACAAGTATTGAAATTTTGTTTGGACAATGTGGGTATACTATTAAAAAGAAAGAAAAATATTTATTGGTTTCGCACAAGACAAAACAAATGGATAAAAAATGGTGGATTAGGTACTTACACCTCTGCCTAACCCTTCGGGGATTAAAGGCGTGATGTTATTTTGTGTGTTATTTATTTATTGTTGTTGTAGGTAGGTAATGAATAAAGGAGTAAAATATTGGAGGTGTACACGAATTGCAAAATCGTTGAAAATCAATTGGTCTCAACATGTGGCAAATAGAAAGAAACAGTTCGGAACATAATTGGAATCTCATAATCCATGGTAGAACTGAGATGTATGTAATGATAATTTATTCACTTTAGTTTTAATAAAGTTGACATTGCTGACAAGCCGCAGTGTCATCCGTCATGGTTAAGTCAGATCTATTGTAACAAATATTATATTTTGTTGTTAGGCATTCAAACTTTAAAGAATTACATTAAATGTCGTTACTTTTATAAACAAAGAAACTCAATTGAGTTTTATTAAATAC
The DNA here is from genome assembly GCA_963082945.1 of Cerastis leucographa. Lineage (NCBI taxonomy): Eukaryota > Metazoa > Arthropoda > Insecta > Lepidoptera > Noctuidae > Cerastis > Cerastis leucographa. The sequence goes on along the minus strand of OY720362.1, from coordinate 14,919,397 downwards.
GGAACAAACTTAGCTACAGAATCAAATACCATTAAATGTATATAAAGTAAAAATCTCAATGTTCTTCAGTTAGCATGAATCCGCTGTTTGCTTACGCACGTGCGAATAGATAAGCAAGCGTTTTAATACTTGAGGCCTTATAAAGTAGTAAGCGAAGACTATTTAGGAGGTATGAGGTACATGATGTTTTAGTTCCTCGATATTCCTTAGAAAATGGAGGATCCTCAGACGATACAGGTGTTATGTCTGGTGGGCAACTGCTCGTCAGTGTCAGGTTTTTCTATAAAGTCAAGTTGATGTAAACTTTGCTTGCGACTTTTAGGAAATTGGTGCTAGTTCTTCCGTCATTTCATAGATGGCGCTGTACTACTTTTTGTACCATGTTGCTGTAGAAGTTTTTGCGTATTAAAGGTATTGATGCCTACTGCAGTGATCGGCAACTTACTATACAGAGAGAGAACTATACGCAAACAATTTGGACAAAATTAATGTTACCAGCCCAGTAGCACTATGTAACATACTAATTTTATCAATCGCACGTTAAAGTTCTTCGGCTGGATGTCAGACACAAAAAAGAATAAATATCATCATTTACCTAGCCTTTTCCAAACTATGTAGGCTTCCAGTCTAACCGGATGCAGCTGAATACCAGTATTTTACATGGACCGACTGCCTATCTGACCTCCACAACCCAGTTAGTACTGGTTAATACTATACCCCTTGGTAAAACTGGTTCTCAGACTTTCGGCCACTGACTACTTGTAACGACTGTCAAATATCTACAAATGACAGCCGGCATCAAAGGCGTAACGTACTTTACGAGGCACGAAGAAAACTCGGTATGTGATGCCTGATCACCCACATCACCCATCTACAGACCAACCTAGGTAAGCGCGGCTTAACTTGAATAGTGATCCGAGTGGCTGTTATTATAACGCCACGAGCTCCTCAAAAGAGAATAAATAAGTAGCGTTAAAAATCGTATTCAAATTTTCTAAAAATTATCTTATCTAATATGAAACTACAATCAACAGAGATTTATAACTCAACAACCTTCTGCCCACGGCTTCGCCCGCGTTTTTCGGTAATTGTCCCGCGGGATCACACTACCGGGATAAAAAGTATCCTATGTGCTATTCCAGATTATTATCTATCCCTGTGCCAAATTTCATCCAGACCTATTCAGTTGTTTTTACGTGAAAGAGTAACAAACATCCATCCATCCATACTTACAAACTTTCGCGTTTATGATATTAGTAGGAAGTAGGATGAACAACCACAGAAAAACTCACTATCCTAATCTTAACTAATATAATAAATGCGAAAGTAAGTTTGTTACCTTTTCACTCCTAAACCACTGAACCGATCATCCTACAATTTTGCATATACGTTGCCAGCTATACAGAAACGGACATAGGGTAACTTCATCCCGAAAAAAAGTACTGTTCCTGGGGCAAGCTAGTCTAAACTAATATTATAAAGAGGAAAGATTTGATATTGTTTGTTTGTTACAATTTAACTCAAAAACTACTCGACCAATTTTAAAAATTCTGTCACCATTAGTAAGCTACATCTTTACCGAGTAACAGGCTATATTATATCACAATTTTTGCAGACAAAGTCGCGGGTGAAGTGCTAGTTGTATAACGAACCAAAGCATCACGTTGAATAGAACCAGTGCAGTCAAACTTCTGGCAGGTACCAACCAAGTTGCAATCCAATGGTCTAGCCGACGTAAATACGTAAACAGATTAATACTGCCAGAATTGTCAGCGTTTTGACTGAGTTATAGGCTTTGTGGGCACAACTTGAACTCCCAAGGATAACATGCCACTTCAAGCTGCGAGCTATACAATGCCTAAGTTACGGAGCTGGGGAAAATAGACTATTGGTGAAAATGTCAGTGAAATTATTTTATTGCCGCCTCTTTGGTCAAGCGGTTGCAAATGTAAAATCAAAATCAAAATATTTTATTTTACATAGGCCTACATGGGCTCTTATAAAACGTCAACAAAAGGTGCACGGTTCGGGTTGGTCGTTTCCTATGGAGAAGAACCGGCAAGAAACTCCATGGTTACTCTTTTAAAATCATTTGGTTTTACAATATTTGAAGTTACAGCGTTAGTACTTAAGAATGGGAGGACAGCGTAGGCCCGACAATAAGTCGATTGCTTACTACAGAAGGTAGTAAAAGAAAGTAAAAAAAAATTACAAAACCTACAATGTCCACACATTCACAAAAAATAGGTAAATAAAAAGAATCTATACAAAAGTAAAAATAAAACGTAACTGCAAAAAAAAATGTAACTGCTAAGCATGAGGTACTGGATTCTATTTTCAGGTCGGCCAATGTGTTATTGGGTTTTTCCATAAGGAATTTCTCAGTAGCAGCCTCAGAGGCTAGATTTGTGCCCTGTTGATGGCAATAGGCTCGCCCCCTATTACATAGGACCTAAACATAACTGGCGAAATGTGAGTGTACTATTAGGTACACCTCTGCCTAACCCTTCGAGGATTACAAGCGTGATGTTACGTTATTGTTTTATTGGATTTCAAGCGTAGTAGCGACCAGACCCGCTTCGCACGGGAGCTATGTCGACATTTCGATGTCAAATCATCGAGATTTCTGTGCTATTTCTAAATTAAATAATAATGTAAACTTATAAACCTGCTGGAATAATGCTCTAAATGATTAAACCTGCTTTAAAATTCGTTGTGATGTTTATAAGATCTAAGCGGTCATACAGATACACAACACGAACAAACACTAAGCGACATCATTTAGCTCCCTTTGCATTAAAAATAGGGTCCATTCTTGCATTCAAAACTGAGCTAGTTACAAACCCGAGCAGATTGTACAAAACTTTGTATTAATAAAAGGTTACAAAGATCACTTTGGCTAAATCTTAAACAGTTTGCTCTCACGTTCAAATATTTCAAGCTTTTCCGTAATACTGTTAATAGGAAAATTGTTAAGTTACATTCCCGAACGGCTAGCGTCCACCACGACAGCTGACGTCCCGAGGGAGATGTGAGAGGGTTGAGGGAGGTGAGAGAAGGGGTTATTTACATAATTACACTCATGGGCATTCCGGGGTGGCAAGTGCCCGCGAACAAAACTGGAACCAACTATATCGGACTACGACCAAAGACGTTTTAAAATTCAGTCGTTATGCATAATTTTACTGACGTCATAATTTTTGTGTTTTTATGTAAATAATAATTTATGAGTGTACTTAGGAAGAAAGTCTTTGTTCACGAGCAAATTACATTCTGATGAGTTTTAAAATCCGCTTGATGATCCCATTAATTTATAAGTGTCTCCCTAATGCATAGAGCTTGCTGAATGTACCGGCAAAGGTCATTAACTCAAACAAATAATTCAAAGGTATGAATGCATGGTCCAGCCCCCCTAGCATGACCGTTCTATCTCTATTCTACCAAGAAACGACAAGAAATCTTTTCTTTACAACTTGTCATTTCTTCTGCCCGAGCATGGCGCGCACCGTCGACTCGCGTTTCTACGAAGACATAGACAGAAATTCTTTCCATAGCAACGGGGACGTTGCTATGGAAAGTTAAAAGGTTACGTTTAGTTAACAAAAAAAAGTTGCCAATTGCACGAGTTTTTCATTTTTCGTGGGCGGGAAGATGTTGCTGCATCTTGGATCCAGGCCTAGATCTTTTTTGCGAAATTAAACCTAAATATTTTACATAACATTTCAACCTTTTGAACGTAACTCAACGCAACCACGAAACGTATTTCTCGTATTTAGTTTTTATTAAGACTAGTTTGACATTTGTCAGAAGTAATGTTTCTATATCCAAATGTCAAAAGAAGAGAAAATATGGTCGTCATGCTCGACGTTGTAGACTTGTGTCGACTGAAGAAAAGAAACATTTCTTTTCTACATTCTTAATATCGCCATGCTCGGGACGATAGAAATATCTGTCAAATTGTCGATTCTTCCGTAGACATAGCTCGTTTCTACGGCGGTCATGCTAGGCCGGCAGACAAGACGACACAGACGCGTAGGCATTGGGCTACGGGCTACGCCTATGCCGCTACGAGATTGCTACGCGCTACGCGGACCCACAAATATTCGAAAGTACAGGAAGACCATTCAACTCTCAATAAACATCATATTGTTATTCATTTCAGATTTTATAGCGCGCAGTAATTTAGGGTAATTTATTAGCAATAATGTAGATCCTTCGTTTATATGAAGGGTTGTTATCACACAGGGCACGTAGACAGAAAATATATCGTTCAAGAGATTTAGCCATTGGGTTATTGCGTTCGAAAACCGAATGTGTTATGAAGATTCTGTTTACATAGATTTCTTTATTACTAGTACTACTTGTTAGAATATTGTATAATATGTTGAAAAATTATAAGGCACTAGCTATTGCTAAGGGACTAGGAACTAAATCTCGGGCACTTTAATACAACTTTGTTAAGTTCGCTCAGTTCGCTGCCAACTTTAAAAAGTTTCATCGCCGACTGAATGGTTTATGAATGCAAACAAACAAACATTAATTTATCATTCATCTTCATAGTTTACTTGCATGACGTTATAAAAAAAAAACAGTGCCCAATATCGAAAAACAAAACAAAAAAGAAGGACATTGAAGGAGCCCCTCTGACCTAGTCCCACACGTTCGTATCCAGTAAAGGCCAAGGTTACAAGTTCCGTAAACGTACTGAAAGTGTACAAAATAATATAGTTTATAGGTTGTCTTTTTCCTTCTAAATTCTACGACATTTTGTCGAACCCGATCAGATTCTAATCTATGAAATAGTAAAGACGTTTCTACAAGTTCCTAAATTCGTTATTATTCAAGTTTCTTTAAAGCCACAAATACCAATGTTGTTTTAATTTAATTTTGCATAAAGGGTAGGAATAATTCCTGAAAAGGCATTATCATTTTCATTACATTTTTGATTTTGAATTACTTAGTGTAATTTATTGTATCATCACTGGCTCTCAAAACGGTGAAGGAAAACATCGTGAGGAAACCGGCATGTCCTAGAACTAAAAATTCGAAGACATGTGACATCTACCAACCCGCACTGGGCCCGCGTGGTGGATTACAGCCCACTCCCTCTCATAAAGAGGAGGCCTGTGTCCCAGCAGTGGGAACATAATAGGCTAATGATGAAGTACAAAAACTTACATAAATGCTTGCATAATTCAATGGCCTTCTAGGATTAGCAGAACGGTCTTAAACTCAGTTTAAATTATTTTCTGTTTATCTTTCAGATCTATAGAAAATATTTCAACACAGTGTAAATAGAATATTCTGTTAAATATTTATGTAAATTGTCGAAACGAATTATTGTAACGATGTACTTCAATTATAAACTTTCTTGCGATTGTAGCAATCCATTGTTCCGTCTTTAGACAATTTGTCACAGTTTAAATCAAATAATAGCTTTTATAAACTTCTTGATTTTTAATTACATCTTCACTTTGTCCTATTTTTGGAAGCAGAATATTTCTGGATGTAAAATTGGGTATTTTTATACAAGATTGCAGCTGAATATTTAATTATTTATTTCCGTGAGACACACAATATTATTTATTTCTTTCTGTTTATTTTTAAGTTTTATCATTTTTTTTTGTTGTGTGCGCTTGTGGCATGTGCCAAATAAATATGTTTTCTTTCTTTCTTTAATTGTTATTGGGTTTTTCCATCAGGAATTTCTGAGTAGCAGCCTCGGAGTCTGGATTTGTGCCCGGTTGATGGCAATAGGCTCGCCCCCTATTATATGGGACTTAAAAATAACTTGCGAAATGTCGGTGTCGTCACGTTATACACTCACTATGCGGTACCTACACCTCTGCCTCAAGTGTCTGGGATTACAAGGTTATGTAAGATTGCAGCTTTAGAATAACAATACTCAATTTTAAGTCCGAGAGAAGTAATATTCTTGCCCAAGGAATTCTTGCTCAGCAAGCGAGATTATTATTAAACATCGGTGAAACAATAAGTAACATCGCTCATTGCTATTCTGTAGCGCCTCTCCTGTTCCAATAACTATCGTGTAAGATTTCCCCATCTAGACGATAACTTGTGCCGGCAGTCCCGTGAGATGTGCTCATCTGCGCAGAATCGCTGATAAAAATCGCATTAGCCTTAATTGGCCCGGCTGCGATTAGCCGGTTGCTCACGCGTACTTTTGGCCAGTCCACGCACTTTACGACCACTCTTTATTGTATCGCAAACACAATAAAAGTACGAACATGAAAATAATCTACTTTTATGCCGAGAAAGATCAACAGATGAGAAATTAAATGACACTCGTAAAGTGGGTTCGATATAAAAATGCCAATTTGTTTCATTGCGGAATGGCTCGTAATTAAATTACTCTATTTACCTTTCCTTTTAAGTACATTATCAGTAATCAACAAATCATGATCGAAACGCTTTCTAACTGGACATTGGCTATTTAACTTGTGTTCTAATAATTTCAGTATATCGCTTGTCATGTTGCATATTGTCATAGATTCTAAAAAACCGGCCAAGTGCGAGTCGGACACGCGCACGAAGGGTTCCGTACCATTTTTTTAAAAAAAGAGCCAAAAAACACTTTTTTGTATGGGAGCCCCCTTAAATATTTATTTTATTCACTTTTTAGTATTTGTTGTTATAACGGCAACAGAAATACATAATCTGTAGAAATTATAACTGGCTAACTATCACGGTTCATGAGATACAGCTTGGTGACAGACGGACAGCGAAGTTTCAGTAATAGGGTCCCGTTTGACCCTTTGGGTACGGTACCCTAAAAAAGAAATTCAAGCATTCGTCCATCACAGGCTCGTAGGTAGTGGAACAAATAATGGCGTGACGGTAGTGGCCTCACACAATTGTCACGTCACTGTGAATAACTGCCTCACAACATGCGAATGGCGTGAAGTTACGGAAGTCTGTATTGATCTTATTAAAGTGTTTTGACAAACATAAGTCCGGAGGGAGCGAAAAACATTACCTTTATTTTGGGTAAAGACACTTACACGTCACATTAGGTTGTTTAAAAACAATAACAGGCCGGAACAAAATTACAAAACTACTTTTAAAAAAATACTTTAAAAAAAACCCTATAGTGTCTAAAATAACTTTACTTTCGGAAGACTTTGTTTGTTTCATGGACTTTTTGCCACCGACTTGCGAAAGTAGAGTTATTTTTAATAACTTATCGTTCACTCATTGATTGCAGCAAGCGACACGTACTCTAAGTAATCAGAATGGTCGAACTACTGCAATCGGGCCTCATCGTACATAAATCGTCAACTGGAATATATTGTTATTGTCGCTTACGAGTTACGGCTCGTTTCCGATGATACGTCTTCATTGCTAGTTAACTACTGCCCCATGTTGAGTACTTAACTTAATTCTAGTATTGATTAGCATTAGATCGTATTAACTACTCGTATAGATATTACATTTGGAAACTTCATGAGTCTGATGTCTGATAAGACTAGTGGAAAGTGCCTGTATTTTAATCACTGGAGTGTTGAAGAGTCATAATTGCGGTAAGTAATAGCGAGTCGACTGTCAAGTTGTCTTTAAATTATGAAGGTTAATATTTTTAATTTACCGTGGCAAGTAATATGTCTATCAGCCTATGTTGTTTTTCTTTCTGGCGCTTTAGAGACTAAACGCATGGGCCGACTTTGGTGATTCTTACGTCAATCGATTTGTCTTTGCGAGTTTCACTAAAAACATGACAGTAATCAAGTTTAAGTGTATGTTTTTAGTTTATTCATTTAAGGAACAACATTTTTTTTGCAAGGAGATTTTTTTACTTTTATATTAAAACTCTTATTAGTTTTAAACTCTTTTGAGACCTTTTGTTATGATTATGTCTACCAAAAATAGTACCATTCATAAAATTTGGTCAAAACTTGCAAAACAAAATCTAGCTAGCAGTCATACTATTATATGTATTGTCATTTCGCATACACCATCGCCCTAAACCACCAAAATGTCGATAAAACAAAACCAAAACACTACTATTTATATAAACATTGTGTGACCTTTAAATATAGTTCTGATCCTAATCAATAGAAGTAGAAAGCTTTTTAGGAGCGGCCACTGACGTGTGGTGGCCTGGCACGCTTCCGTACTACGAGAGCCGTAACGTTAATAATAGATGAGCCTTCAAACTAACTTGTAAGATGGTTCGTCTTTATTGACACTTCGGTTTATAAATAAAAAGGCGGTCATAGTTGCTGTCCGAAAATAGAGTCCCTATCTTGTAAGAACTAATCTTTACATAGTATAAAACAAAGTCTCTTCCCGCCGTCGTACGCTTAGATCTTTTAAACTACGCAACTGATTTTGATGCAGGCAGTAGCTAGTTCTTGATAAAAAGAAGTAGATATCTAATTCAGAGCCAAATCAGAAAGGCAATTCGGTGATTTTGTAAAAAAAAAAAGAACTACTTTAAATCGTTAAGGAGCCGAGAAAAATGCAAAACTACTAGACAATAGGGGATAATCCATTTGTTTTTCTTTTTCCGTCGGGTAGTTTATTGAAAAGTATTGGACACGTATTTTTTCTTTTTTCACGTGGTCATAAAATTACGGAGATATATTGAGTTGAAATGGCGCATGACGTCACATGTAGGTAAGTTTTATACCTACTTGTGACGTAGTAAACCCCCACTCTCCAACTTTAATAAGTTTTAACTAAGTAATTTTTTGATATTTTGATAAAACAAAAAATACGTGTCTAATATTTTTGTATTACCTGTCTGACGTCTGTCGTTTTCTTTACCCAGTCCGCACCCCTATTACAATTTCGTTAAATTTTTTGTAAAACATCATAACATGCAATATTCTCGATAACAACTGTATCAATATTGTATGTGGCTGAAAGTTTCACAAAGCGTCCAAACAGACTGCAATTATTTTGTACATAATATCGTTGTGGGTTGCGGTCACCCATAATTTGACGTTTTAGAACATGTTTTCAGAGCCACATATTACGTTTGTGCAAAGCGAAACTCATAATTAACAGTGTGTAAGCGGCCTGAGTTAATAAAACGGGTGTCAACTAATTAAAAGCGATGCTAAACGCCTATAAAATCTTTATAGCGTCCGAGTGCGTCAACAGCGTGTACCTATGTCTAATTGTTGGTTACTCGCATTGGACGTCAAGTGAGGCCGAGTTACATAACATAAAATCATGCCTGTAATTCCCAAAGGGTAGGCAAATGTGTACCTAATAGTACACCAACATTTAGCCAGTTTTGTTTAAGTCCCATGTAATAGTTGGCGAGCCTATTGCCATCAACGAGGCTCTAAAACAGACTCCGAGGCCGCTACTGATATTTTCACGATGGATAAATTCAATAGCATTTGCCCCACCCGGGAATCGAACTCGGGACCTTATGCTCAGCAGTCATGTTTGCGACCAATAGACGAACGAGGCAGGCCTGTCCTGTCTCTGTGAATCAAATCTTATCATCATCTGCCTAGCCTTTTCCCAAACTATCTTGGGGTCGGCTTCCAGTCTAGGCCTATCTGGCCTCCACAAACCAGTAACTGGGTAATACGATACCCCTTGGTAAGACGATGTCAGACTTTTTGGCTTCTGACTACTCGTAACGACTGTCAAAGATCTACAAATGACAGCCGGGACCAACGGCTTAACGTGCTTTCCGAGGCACGGAGGAATCTTGGTATGTAATTATGGTCACCCATCCACCGACCAACCTCGGCAAGCACGGCTTAACCTTAAAGATCGACCCGTGCGGCTGTCTTTATTTAGCCACGAGGTCCTCTGTGAATCAAATCTAATACCACCTTGAATTCAAATAAATCGAATGAAACAAATCAAGACGATTAACTCGAAATGCGATAAAAAAAATGTTTATTGGAGGGCCTATTGACAGTGCGGCGGGGAACGGAATCGGAACCGGAACAACAATCCCGTGCCGGAACCGTCGCCGGCTGCCGGCTAAACGCATTACGTGTCGCATCGCGTCTTGCCATTCACTGTAAAGTTACCAGCACTAACATGTAAACGCTTAGCTAAATCTAAATGCGATTATCTTGTGGATAATCCGTTACTTTGACATAAAACCTTTTTTATAATTTGGAGTTCCAAAATACAATGCACCTAACATAAAGTTATAACTAATACATTGGGAAATTTCACTTTTAAAAGTGGCTGCGTGTGTACATTTTACTGCTCGGGACTGTACGACATGTCTAACTCCCCTATTCACGAGACGACACTTGTGTTACTTCCTGAAGCGTTAGTATGACATGACAATTTGGATTTTTATCATAACGCTTGAGTTTATTGCTGTTGTGGGTTATTCCGCTCGAGAGAGAAATAAAAAGCGTACATGCAACGCATTGTTCGTGAGTTCAATCACCTTCCTATCCCACTTATATTGACGGAAACCCAATAAACATCATCATCGTCCTTTTAACAATTTATTTGGGTTCGGCGCAGCATGTCTTCATCTTCCATACATTTTTTTTTCTATTTTTACCTTCTGTCGTTAGTAATCGACTTATTGTCGGGCCTACGCTGTCCTCCATACATATACGTAAGTACTAACGCTGTAACTTCAAATATTGTAAAACCAAATGATTTTAAAAGAGTAACCATGGAGTTTCTTGCAGGTTCTTCTCCATAGGAAACGACCAACCCGAACCGTGCACCTTTTGTTGACGTTTTATAAGTGCCCATGTAGGCCTATGTAAAATAAAATATTTTGATTTCGATTTTTGATACGTATTCCTGTATAACGAGTATTCGTCACCTCCTTTTTAGCCATGTAATCTATCACACAGTCCATTCATAGTTACTTTGGTCTTTCCCTATTCTTATAGCTATCCACATTCAAACTTAAAAACTTTCCAACCCACTAAACATTATCATTTCAGCCTAAGCCACGTCCACAGTTAGACAAAAGCCTTCGAAAAGCTTTCCTATTTTAACGCTCATAAAACCCGCCACTACTAATAACCGAGTTCCGAAATAAAAAGGCTAAAAACTATGCTAAAAAGTAATGCAAATAACTTCTCTTTCGGAAGTCGGTGACTTTTGTTTGTTTCATTGACTTTTTTGCCACCGACTTCCGAAAGTAAAGTTTTTCCACTTTTTTGTGTTTTCTTTAGAAGTTGGTTATTTTTTTTGTAAAAGCAGTTTTTATTTTACGCGGTTTTTGTGGTACATAAATCCTTGTCAAGTATCGATTTTATACACTATAAATAGAGGTTATTTAATTAGCACACCATCAACATAGACGAAAAAGAAAAAAATGCATATTATAGGATAAAGTATCGAACCAAAGTTACTAAAATTTATATAGGACCAATATCAAATGACACTTAATCGGACCAGTAAACACGGAGAAATCGATGAGCATACATGAAACAAAAAAGAAGCTGGTGGAATACGTAACCTCTCCCTTTTTTTAAAGTCGGTTAATAACTCAAAGTCACACATATAAACATATTTGAATACTCGTAAAGTGTAATCCACAATGCCAATCTTTAAAACAAATGCGTTATCGGTGTAGCCGTGGAAAACTAAATTAGGTTATCTTAAGTAGTTAACTACATAATGAGAATAAGTGGGTGACATAACTTCGCGATAAAGTAATCCAAATTACTCACAAAGCAATTTAAATTATCGGTGTGAAATCGTAGGTATACGGTTTTTAGGGTTCCGTACCCAAAGGGTCAAACAGGACGTCTGTCACCAGGCTGTATCTCATGAACCGTGATAGTTAGCCAATTGAAATTTCTACAGTATATGTATTTCTGTTGCCTCTATAAAAAAAAAAAATACTAAAAACAGAATAAAATAAATATTTAAGGGGGCTGCCATACCAAATGATTTTTTTTTTGCTTGTTTTTATAAATAATGTTACGGAACCCTTCGCGCTCGAGTCCGACTCGTACTTGGCCGGTTTTTAAAGTGCTCGCAACTCTCATTTTCCTATCCGAGATAAGTACAACCTACATAATACATATACGGTTATGTATTGGCTATTAGTGTACATTATAAGGTGGATACAGACTTTGCGAGGCATGCGCCACGAACGGCGCACTACGAATGCCGCGGCCATACTTTGGCTCGCTACGAGCGTAGCACATGCCTCGCTACGAATACAAAGGTACACACATTGCGAGGCATTCGCTGTGCGTTCGCGGCGCATGCCTCGCAATGTCTGTATACGGCTTTAGATGATGATATATGATACAAGGTGTAAACCGACCCATCACGAAGCCAAAATGATTGCTAGGAAACGACTTTTTTTTTTTGGGGTGTAAAATCATGTTTTACGGTAGGAATCATACAATGTAAGTTAACGCACTCAAAACATTGTGCTTGATTGATGAATGCATTGTTTAGAACGAGGATAGTGGAGGTATTTAGAAGTTATAACATTGAGAACTTGTATGAAAAAACAACTTGGGAAATAGCTGGAAGTTTTACCCCCAATATCCCCGTAACTAGAAGGTTCCCAGTTATGGTCTAGAACAAAAATGATATCCCAATGACGCGTATAACAAGTGCCTTTCCACTCCGTTAAGGGTACTTTTTACAACCATTATATTTTGTTTAAAATTATGCATGCATCAGTGGATTGGGGAGCTGTTAAATGTGAATTGTATCTTCGAATCCCACCTAGGCTTTTTGTAATCAAAACACGGATTTATTCTAATAAAACTTTAGCATGATGCTTCGAATGTGCGAGCTCTTGTAACGATACCCAGTTCATTTCCCATTTAAATTGACGTTAAAACTTCAATAAATTTGCAATGAAACCGGAGTGTTAACTTGGCAATATACTTGTCTCGGCAATATTCTGATCTGTCACATTCTCATGACCGCAATATTACTTAAGCCAGCAAGTATATTCCTTATTGCTGCACGGCACAATACTCGTGTAACTTCTCTTTAAAAGACTGGATTACCAGAATACGACATTAAGTTTATTGTTTTCACAATTTTACTGTGCATTGTTCTGAAGTTTTTCTCACACAAGTATGGGAATGACATGATAATCCAATCAATGTTGCCTGTTGCAGTCTAGTGCTGGACATAGGCTTCACAATCGCAACACTTGAAAGCTCTCATCGCATTGAAAAAGCAATTATACATCGCGTATTTTTTAACGAGTGAGGTAGCTACCATCTCCTTTCCTCGGGAGCCTGCCGTTTAGCCGAAAAGATTTTGACAAAATTTAGCAACCTTTTTTTATACCAATGCAATATTTGGAATGATTCGCACTTTTTCATTTGGTCAAATTTTTACTTGGCAGAATATTACCAAAGATAATTTCACTATGGCATTTAGTCTTTAATTAAATGATTGATTACAGCAAACAATCTTTAGACAATAAACGTTAGGTCAAAAGATTTGCTATGACAAAAAATATAAAGGCAAAAATAAGATTGAATTTGTCTGAAACAATGGTTATTAGGTTATTTATGGAACTTATATTAAAAAATGGTTAGGTTAGGTTACAGGGAGCCGGACGCCCGGTGTCACCACTGCCGCACAAGCCGAGCAAGTACCAGAAACGAATAGAAAAATATGGAAAAAAGAGATTATTATTAGCAGGCTATCGAGAACCGAACTAGTTAGACGGGGTTAATTATTAAAAGAAAAATGGTTAGGTTAGGCTAAAACTGTGACCTCCTACGCACGAGCCGAGCGAGCGATGCGAGCGGTGCCGCGGCAGCAGCCGGCGAGTGCCAGAAACGACTAGATTATATAGAAAGAAATGTGGAAAACACAGTGATAGTGTTTTGCATGACTAACCCACATTGAGCGACGTTTATAATTTACCATCTAGCCACATAACAGTACACATTGTAATTTAATTTGTATATTCTGTGCAACTGACATATGGATGCACTAAGCAATTGACTGAATAGGAATGGTAAATTGAAAACAGAAGATACTAAATATTTGCCTTATTTTATTTTGCGTAAAATGAAATATTTGACTGCATGAAAATTTGTAAAAGTACTAGTTGGTAAACAAGTTATTGTTTAAACGTTCACTTGCCAAACATTAGGTTTGCGTTACAATTATTTGTGAAATGATTTTTTGCGAAGTAATAATTTGGCAAATGAAATTATGCGGAAAATTGTTTGGGAAGTGATAATTTGTCAATTTCTTTTCGATGAAACATAGGTAACCCCCTTTCCTCATGGTCATTATTTATTTATAACAGCTTAAACTATCATTACAGGTTTTACCCTAATGCGACGTCTTCTAAAGCTTCTACTTTTAAAAATGCCTTTAACAATTTCATAAGCACATAAATCCGGAAAATCAGAGGTGTGTGTCTTAGGTTCGTACTCGAGACCTATGACTTGGCTGTCCGACGGTCTCACCTGTAGGCTGTAACAGCTTAGACAAGACAATTAACCATCAGCTACTCAGATGTTTGTTTTCGAACCGTACGTATACATTGAGTTGTCAGAACGCATTGTTGTGTTGATCTCGCATACACTCACGGCATTCGACTGCGAATGTATTGGCTTCAAGGTGCACCTCAATCTATGCCGATCACAAAGGAATTGCGGCAGGGAACCGCAATAATAGGGTAAGCCATCTATCTATGTGCCAAGACTGAAGATTGGAGGATATTAAAATGTATTTCAAGTGAATTTAAATAAGTTTATGTCTTGTTGTTTGTAATTTTACTAGATGAAGGAGAAAGCACATAATGTATTTCCTGAGTTCTCGTCACAGTTTTGTAAGTAGAGAGATATTAACCTCTCCAGCCCCGTGGTTCCCATATGGGAACGCCGAACAATTCGGTTGAACCCCGAGGTTCCCATATGGGAACGCCTCGTACAAGCAAACTTAAACCCTTATCGTACGTACAGTAAGGGTCTAATTCGTTTGTAAAAATTTACGTCTCTGGCCAACTAGAGTTCGATTAAAATGAAACCAAACATACCAACCTAACAACTGCACAAAATTATTAAAAAAATAAAGAAACGCGTCTTTGTCGACTGTCAAAATGAGTCATGGCGGCCAGTGTGGAACGGTGGTGTTTTGTTTTGGAATGCAGTGAAATTTTTGTATTTTGTGTTGTTAAACTTTGGTAAGTAAATGTATAGTATGTTATAAGTGTATAATGTAACTTTTTAGATAGTCATTTGCTGGAAAAAATATCTAAAAATTATGTTTTTGACCCAAAAATTTCTCCAAAAATTCTTTTGTTGTGAAGTTCGTCAGTCGAAATTGAAAATATGATTTTGACTCTTTTACAATGAAATATGGTCTTGGAAACATTAGTAATAAGCGAAAAAATAGTGATAATTCATAATTTCATGCATTCGAGGCATATTTATTCATATTTATTGATATTTCAAGTATTTTCATGCATTGAACTGCGCAGTTAGAAAATGGCCGATTCTAATAAGACGTCTGAATTGGAATCTTGCAAGAATAATTTATGTAGGACTCCTAAAAAACACTGTCATTAGATTATTTGTATATTTGTTATGTTAGATCTAAAGTTTCGTGTAAATTGATTCAGTAGTTTTACCAAAAAAAAACAAACTACGACAACAGTATGTTTGCGGCGAGCTCTCTGAATTCTATGCGATGTTTATAATTCTCAAGTAGTTATAAAACAGTTGTTTATATTGTAATACATGGTCTCGTTAATCAAGAACCCGAAACTGTTTACCGCTTGAGATAAGAGCTAATAGAACTCGCGCGATAAGCTTTTTATGAGCGCAGGACACTTGACACGCTCGATGACGTCATTGTGAGGCCGGCTGGGTGTTTTACCGTTTAGCCGCAAGGTTGGAGAGGTTAACTTTAAAAAGACCTTTATGTAATTTGAATGAAAATGTGTTTCAATGTTTTTACGGTGGCGCTTTTAAATAATTAAGTTCTGTTGTTTCTTAGAACTTTCAACAATTAAAAGAATATAAAATTATTATTTAAAGTGAAAAATAGCCAATAACGTTTCTTTGGAAACGAACTCCGCGGAAGCTAGTAAAATATTCAAGCTGTACAATTTCCTTTTGCCTCCATCAGTTAGATAATTAAAATGATACCTTTTACTTTTTGCTCTACATTTTCACTTAGCGTAATACGTCATGACATAAATAAGTAAAGAGTTATTTACGTGTCCAACTAACTCAGCACGTTAAGGAATTAAAACTTCATTTTAAAGGAGTTTAAAAAAGTTTGTTTACAGTCTTAAAGTGATTTAAAACGTAGAGAGCGGAAAGCTGTTGTTTTGACCTAGCTTGCTGACGAAAACATAAAATCAGTCTAGGTAAACATCATATTGTAATCATCAAATTACCTAGCACAGGGTAAGTAGGATCTTTATAAAACTCTTCCTACGTCTTGTCCCTATAGAACTTCTATCTCCGACAGATAGACAGCTGTTCGTTTTTCCATCAACCACAAAAAGTTCAGGTAAATCTAAATACAGACTTTTTAAAGAGAAACACTTTCTCTTGTACTTTATGGGACCAACGTAGTAATCACGCCATTCAGAGAACCTACTAAAAAAAACAATCTTATCTACAGCAACAATCATCAGTAGGTATACTCCAAATAATTCCATCACAGTTACTGACCTGATGAAGCCTGGAGTCTGCGCTGACGGTGTATACCCCACGGCATTCGGTCCTGTCCTCAGGTTTGTCAGAGGCCGGTGAGCGTCGCCAGCAAGCCGCACAAACTGCCACCAGAACTCCGCATAGCGTAACACTGTAGAAGAAAGGTCTATTAGGTCCAGGAATCAGGGTGTAGGAGGGCAAATTACACTAATGAGCCTGATCGCGATCAAGACATTTAAACTGTCTTCAAGAGATCAAATCAAATCAATCTTTATTTTTGAATACAGGTTTTATTATAAAGGTCTTATGTTAATCATATATTTAGTCTGTGTCCTACCTATCTCGTTGTCTCATATTGAGGGTGGTAACTGGAAAACTAATAGCGTTAGTTGTTTGGTTTAATTGGTTGATAATCTTGTAATCTCATTATATCAAAATAGCTTGACCTCATTGATCAGATTGGGATTTAGCTCTAGGCATGCCATTAGCATGAGCTTTGACTAGCTTTCCGCATTGCTATGGATAAATGACACTGGACTCTTGAGCGTCGTTTAGATGTGCTGATAACGTAGAGTACGTTACGATATTTAAGAGAAAAACTATGAAAGAAAACCATGTTTCCTCGATTGTTTTAAAACATTTCATTTACTCGGAATCTCTTCTCCGAAAAGGGTTTAGAATATTCCAGATGCCTTTCATCTCTAAAGTATCGCTTCGATAGACTCGATACAAACGGCCCGTAAGAATAAAATATGTCTTGGCTTCCAGGGAAACTTATCGTGACTTATACTCGGAATTCCTTCCGCGAACTTAAAGGTATTGTCTAAAGTGGGTCACAGATTAAATATTTTGTGAGCTATCACACCCCCTCTACCCCTTCACCCTTTCTTTACGATCTTCGTCTCTGCTCATTACTTTTGAGCGCGATAAGCACTGATAACTCAATACATGGTGAGTGTTAATACGTGCTTAAATTTTAGATCACCATGTACACATTACGGCGTTAAAGGATGTCGTAATTTTTTATGGGAACATTTTGGCTTTTTGATTTTTGTTTGCAATAGGTATTTTTATTTGGGTTTGGCTTATGATTTAACATAAAAATTACAAAACCAAAAGTATTAATTGCTTGTGGTAAATACTCAGGCACTTTAGAAAATAAACTAG
Source organism: Cerastis leucographa (assembly GCA_963082945.1). Classification (NCBI taxonomy): domain Eukaryota; kingdom Metazoa; phylum Arthropoda; class Insecta; order Lepidoptera; family Noctuidae; genus Cerastis; species Cerastis leucographa. The sequence continues at coordinate 14,901,641 of OY720362.1, read as the reverse complement.
TTCTTCTTAATTCATTTTAACATCGACTTTTATTAATTTTAGAATTGTATTTACAATAGATAACAGTACGTTAGTATGTATACGTATACTGTATGTACTATGTTCTTGATTAACAAATAATCCCCTCTTCAAAACTCTCCAGGCTTCGGTTATAAAAGCGATAATCTCTTTAATTACAACTTCCAACATTTTAATATCTAACAAAACGGATTTTATACGCCTGTTGTCCTATAATATTGTTGTTTATAAACGGTTTATTAATTCGTTTTCTCACACAATTTTTATAAGAAAAGTAATTAAAAAGAACTTTATTAAAAATCGACAATTCAAATTTATAATGGCTCTTGGCAAGCAGTTTCCTGTTGACGAAGCACGAAGGAATATATATTAAAAAACAAACAGTGCCTTCCAAATAAGTTAAGGTGGAAGCGACAGGGTAATCCGCGAAATTCTCACGCGAATTTCCTCACGTTTTTTGCTATTTGCAGGTCAATATTAAGTTGTATGTTGATTAAAATAGGTACTGATTTAAAGAGGTAAATAGCAGTTTTGGTAAGTTAAAAATTATAAATGGCACGTTTAATAACTAGTTCAGCAGTTAAAACTAAGCAGTAAAGTAAACAAAAATGAGTAATAAAAAATAATGAAATGGATCAGTGAATATATAATTGAGCAGGAAAATAATTAAATGGGCGGTAAAAATTATTGAACGAGCGATTACGTGTGGGCAGTAATAAATCGGAATTTGTCGGGGAGAAATCTAATTCTAAGCAATTCTATAAACAATGAGGTGTAAGGGGGGGTGTACCCCTTCTCCCCTGGCACCACTCCCATTTTATATTCGCTTAAAAAGCAAAGTCGACGTAGCCCCGCTACGGGGGTCTCCTATTTCTGTCAGCAGTGTTTACAGTAACCTAACACGAAGGGGAAGTCGGGGTCTTAGTTCGCTCGCACCGCTCGCTTACTAGACCCCGCCATCCCCTTCGAACCTAACCTGTCCGAGTCAGGGTGACCCTAGTCCAGAGAGCAGTCCAAATGCAAGAATTCAAAATGCGAGCTCACTCGAACTGCTCATTCCATCATTTTCACCGCTCATTCAGTTATTGGACTGCTCAATTATTTTTAGAATTGACATTGTATGATAAAATAACCGGCTAATTGATTTTTTAGTACATGTTTTACTGTCGCAATAATTAATCAACCGCCATTAAATTCTTCTTCAACTTGTACGTGAACGGGCTTATTGATGAGCTGAGGGACACCGGAGTGGGATGCTCGATTGATGGTCACTGTATCAACAGCATTAGTTACGCAGATGATATGGTGTTGCACAGTCCATCAAGGGCCGCGCTCAGAAGGCTGATAGGCGTGTGTGAGGAGTATGCGAGGTTACACGGTCTCCTGTACAATGTTAACAAAAGTGAGCGACTGGTATTTCCAGCCGTGGTCGTAAACTGGAGGATGAGGCACCCGTGCAGAGTTACAAAGATTTTATTTTATTTTTTATTAAATTAAATAACTGCTCAATATGTTTTCCAACTGATCATAGTAACATCTCGAATATTTAAACAGCTCAAAAAATTAGTTCCTATTAAAATATGATACGCGTTTGGAAACAAATAAGGCTTTACTGAGTTACAATCATAAAAATCATCAATACAACCCTCAAGGTTCATTTAACCCCATTGAATGACATTTTCATGAAATAGAATCATCGAATGACGTATTGTGGGTTGCACTAAGTACACCTCTGCTTACCTTTCGAGAAGAGCTATTTTTATATTAGGTAAGCAAAATCAAGATCTACCTCAAGTACAAAATAAATTACTGTCACATAATTAGAGAAGTGAAAATGAAATTTTTCCCAGTATCTCGGCTGGTAAATTAATTCTGATACGGCGCAGATTACAGAGGAGATAAATAGGACTCGATCAGCTCGCGATAGCTTAATTAACACGACTATCTAACTAAACTAAATATAGGCTGCGTGGTATCTGTGGGTACCGGATTATCGTCATACATTTATGTTACCAGCTGATTATCGCTCGGTTTTACGTGGACTTAAAAAAAAAGGCCAAGTGCGAGTCGGACTCGCGCACGAAGGGTTCTGTACCATTATTTATAAAAACGAGCAAAAAGTCACACTTTTTTGTATAAGAGTCCCCTTAAATATTTGTTTTATTCTGTTTTTAGTATTAGTTGTTATATCATCAACAGAAATACATAATCTGTAGAAATTTCAACTGGCTAACTATCACGGTTCATGAGATAAAGCCAGGTGACAGACGGACGGGACGGACGGAGAGCGAAGTCTCAGTAATAGGGTCCCGTTAGACCCTTTGGGTACGGAACCCTAAAAACTGGCGAAATGTGGCTCACCTCAAAAATGTCGCACACCTGCCTAACTTTTCCTTAGTTTGCCCGCCATATAAAACAAAGTTTCTGACATAATCAAAACATAACATCACAACTGTAATTCCCGAAGGGTATGGCAACGGTGTACCTAATAGTACACCCAGATTTCAATGGTTATGTTTTTGTGAGGGGGCGAACCTATTGCCACCAACCGGGCAAGAATCCAGAGGCTGTGGCTGCTTATGATAAATTCCTTAAGAAAAACCCAATAACACGTTGCCCAACTCGGGAATCGAACCAATGACCTCCTGCTCAGCAATCTAGCACTAGACCAACGAGGCAGTCAACGAGTTGTATTATTCATGGACTTTTAACGTCTGCATATGCTTAAACGAATTCCAGTAAAGCTACTGTAGCGACCTACAAAAAGTACTACAGCAACAATGAACAAAAAGTACTACAGCTCCATCTATGACACGACGGAAAAACTAAGATCAAGTCGCAAGCAAAGTTCTCCTCGACTTAAGACTATATAGAAAAACCCCTACAACAGCTGTTGGGCAGTTACCCATTACACCTGTCTGGTCGGAAGATCCTCCCGAAGATTCTAAGGTGATGAAAAACTTTACACTCTGTTCCACATACTCCTAAATTACTAAGTAACTTATACATAGCTAAGATATTATTAAATTCATTTCAACACTGGTACGTCTATTTACTTAATAAAGTTAAAATGATACATAATAATAAATTTATTTCTATAAATTATGATTGCGCTTTGCACAACTCGGCCTAGACCTACATAATATAACACTTATACACAATAGTATATGCACTTAATTGTGTTTGCAGTTATTCACCCTTGAATGATACAAACATTGCATCGATTTTTGTTAAACAAATATTCCGCGGATTAACTGTTACCTAACTGTTAAACTTTATATACTTCATATTTTTATTTACTACTAGCTGTCCCGCGCAATTTCGTCTGCGTCACATTTTCCCCGTTTTCGCAAAATTTTTCATTGCTGCTTCGCTCCTATTGGTCGTAGCGTGATGATATATAAACTATTTTACTTCTAATACCTCCAAGAATATGTGTACAAAGTTTCATGATGATCGGTTGAGTAGTTTTCGCGTGAAAGCGTAACAAACAAACTTACTTTCGCATTTATAATATTAGTTAGGATAACACTTATTTCGGTGAAGGAAAACATCTTAAGGAAATCAGCATGCCTAAAATATCATCTTTCGACGGCATGTAAAGCCAAGTAAGAGGCCCATGGGCGTTACTCACACGATAAATAAAGAAGAAGAATATGTTCAGCTTTAAATGCATATAGTTAATTGTGCTGCAACACAATACAATTAACGTCTTGCAAGCAAAAACATGGTTTTATAACTCTCAAGTGCTTTAAAACAGTAGTATTGATATCTATAAACTAAGTAATGAATAACGTGGATACACAAGTATCAATTAATTTAGTTAAAAGAACATTGGTGTTGTTATATTTTCCTAGTAACTAAGTAAGCTTGGCTTCACTAAACATATTTAAAACATAATTCTGATCCTGATATATAGAAATATGATATTTTGAACGCGTTCAGCTTTACAATCGAAATAAAAAATCTATACCAACGTAATTCGAAGAAAGGTAGGATAGATCTATATAAAAAAGTTCCTAAATCTGAAGCAAACTATAGTTAATATTTAAGACTTTTAATTTATTAGGGCCCCATTAGGATATATAATTTAAGAGTCAGGCACTGCCTTCATCCACCTTTGGCACCATGATGGATGACGTGTCATTTCTACTCGCTACCAGCCGTCGCTTGGGCACACCTTGTGTTGCTCCACATCGTTATCACTGCGGTGAAGTTGTCGACAATCTCGGACACCATGGCCTGTCCTACTACAGGAGTGCAGGTTGCATAGCACGGTACCATCAACGACATTATTCGTGGAGCTCTTGCCACCGCGCTTACCAGCGGTTTTTAGAACCTAACGGCTTGGTACGTGACGATAGGAAGAGACCAGATGGCATGACGCTGATGCCACGATGTTTTTCCTTCACCGAAGCAAGTGATAATTATACAGTACGCACATGAATCCGAAAAATCAGAGGTCTCGCACCTCTTGCTTTCGAACCCGTGACCTATGACTTGACAGTCTGATGGTCATACCACTAGGCTACTACTGTTTTTTTTTTAAACAAGTTATATTTTCCAGGCCGCGAACTTTTAATTAACCCACGTCATCAGCCCAAAGCATCGAAGTAGAGATTAACATTTTAGCATAACTACCAAAAGCATGTTATCTACTCCTACTCGAATCTATTATAAACTCGTATGTTACAAATACGTAGAATAGTTTCATGAAAGTATTAGTTATAATTAACTTAAACTGAAAACAATGTACGAACTTGAAAGTTTTCATGTTTGAAAGCTGTTAAATTTCCTAGCATCCCGAAATAACTTTTGGTTTGGCACACTTTGTGGCGACCTTGTTCTATGTATGGATTCATAATTTCATATCTGTTACCAACTGGAAACTAAGAAGAAAGAAAAAAGTTACAGAAACAAGACCCTTAGCTTTATTTTTAGTACAATCCTACTTTAAAAGTTTATAATCTTATGTTTTCCACTGGCCTGTATTTTTTTTCAGTCGCAACTCATCATCTGCCTAGCCTTTTTCCAACTATGTTGGTGTAGGCTTCCAGTCTAACCGGATGCAGCTGAATACTAGTATTTTACATGGAGCGACTGCCTCCACAACCCAGTTAGAACTAGGTAATACGATACCCCTTGGTAATTCTGGTTGTCAGACTTTCGGGCCACTGACTACCTGTAATGACTGCCAAAGATCTACAAATGACAGCCAACGGCTTTATGTTCTTTCAGTCTCATCTAACGTTCTTGAAAAGCTCTTCTTGTAATCTCAACACAATTAATTCCCGTACACAATGTAACGAATGCAGTAGCACAGCGTTTTGTTTCCTTTCATTAAATTATACAAATTAATTGTAAGAATTATCCTCTTAACGTGTCCAATAAATTCTTGCGTCTCGCTTCCCAAGCCGAGAAACTGCAAATGGATCCTTTTAGCACACACCGTACGTAGATCTTTCATCTCTTTTATGGCCGTTTACGCAAAAATAAAAAGCACACGTTGTTTTTCGACGTTTAGCTTAATATGTATCCGGGGAATACATGTCAAATATACGGAACCCGCGATATATTCTTGAACGTACTTATCCCTCGTCGATTTACAACATGGGATGTAGTTGATATTCGTAGTATTTCTACATAATTTATTTTTGTACAACCTAAAAGACCTTTGAGTTTTTTCCCCAAAAGTAATTCGCAGTTAGGTCAAGTGATAAAAATGATCTCTATTAATACTTTAATTTGTGTGCTTCGACTCACGAGCCTTAACGAACCGATCGTTTTCGTAAATTAAGAAACCAATTAAAATTCGGTTATCGCGTTTCGTTCCAAATTCACCGATTATAATATAGAGCGGCCTGAAATTAAATTACCTGTAATTGGAAAGAAAACTTTATCGGTTACTTTGATGAAGCGTATCAGACCTTAATGTTCCCACTACCGGGACAGTTCTCCCTCTATAAGAGAAGAAGTGGGCAGTAATCCACCACGAGGACCCAGTGCGGATTGATGTCACATGTCTTCGAATTTTTGGTTCTAGGACGTGCCGGTTTCCTCACGATATTTTCCTTCACCGTTTTGAGAGCAGTGATGATACAATAAATTACACTAAGTAATTCTAACCGCTTACTCGTAAATCTGGACCGCAACCACTGCTCTTTGATGAAGATATCGATATGAAGGTAATAAGGTTTTATCTGATATCAAATCAAGTCGCTATCTATTGGCTAAAGTGTCCGCCGTGTGAGTATCACACGTCAAATTAGAAGGCACCGCCGGGCATCGAACTGAAACTGAGTTTGAGAGGTAATCCCTTCGGCGACACATCGTAAACGATACTGCGGCTCATATATACTTTAGATTGTATTATGTAAAGTTACTCTTCTCTAAACGATGAGTCCTTGAATTTACATGAATTATTTCTTACAAGATTGTGGTGAAACGAGATTTGAACCGTTCCTGGGTTGGGAGATTAAATCATCAATTGAAGACGACCATTACTTAAGTTTGCCCAGCAATCATTCGTAAAGTACTTACCACGTATTTTGAAGTGGTATTTCATTTAATTTTTAAATGAAATACCACTTCCAACAATATATAATCAAGTAAGTGCTCAACATCCCTGATATGAATCATACACTAATCCAAAAAAAACACGTGTACCTTAAATGTATCTACTTATTAAAAGTATAATTTGTAAAGGTCGCAGGTCCCACCTGGTAGGTAACATCAAAATGATAAAGAATTATCCCCACTTACCCTTTCGCTTAAGCCTTTCATAAATCCTGAATTACAGTTCAAAAAGTTCACTCAACTTGTAGTAATGAGTTTTTGTTTAATGTCAGTTTAAAAAACTTATGTAAACAACTTAGATCTGTCAACGTAGGTATGGGTATTCATAAAACGTTTCGATGAGTGGAACCCTAACCTTAAGAGCATCCATGACAGTTTTAAAGGCGACCAGCCGTTATCGGAGATTGAAATATAGTGGTGAAGTCTCGTTATCACCATAAACTGGTTACGACGTACTTTTAACCCGGACTTTACTACTCATATACACGTTATAGTTTAAATTACGGTTCAATCACGATGAGTGTAGAAGCTCGCTTTTATGAGCTTAGAATTTATAACAGAATGTTATTCTAACCTCTTCTCATATTGGAATTTATATTAGAGTGGTTTATTAGAATGTCATGTTTCTACTTGACGTTAATATTAATTACTAATATTCTCTGAGGTTATGTTACTCTCGTGTACTCCATTACCGTCTGAAATGATCTTATCAGATAACATACCAATGTGGTTTGACAAACCTACCTGACGAAGAATATATTGATGTTGTATGAGGAGGGTTCCGTGTGCTGCTGTACGTCGGGCTGCGTGTGATTGTGGTAGTGTCTCGCGTGTGCGACAGCCGCCACCGCAGCGAGTCGCTGTGAGCTGCCCATGGCCCAGCCGAGCGGGCTGCGCTGAGCGGTCGCCGCGCCCGCACCTGCCACCAGCCACAAGCAGCGCCAGCGAGCCACAACCGCACCACGCGGCGCCGCCTACGCGACTGCCGCCACGAATTTTGTGCGTTCTTAATTCAAACTTTTTTCCAATTCTTAGTTCTTTTATCCTGGCTTTATTTGGTGACTTTCACCACAACATTCTTTTCAGCCAGTGTTCATTAAGTTCACCAGTATTTTATGATTCGTGTGGCCGTGGCACATCTGAAACAATACAAGAGTAGATACTTTATAGTTCCGTTTGATTTGTTTACAAAACGTACGAAAATATTATTTTAATTAGTATCACATTATCTTAAAAGTCGGTGAAACTTATTTCCGTGCCGTATTGTGATTTATGAAGTGTCGAAAAGTTTTACTGGATTTCACCTCCACGTTTCAAAAAACGCAAAACAAAACTTAAATTTGTTTATTTTGTCTTTCCAACTCACACATGTGGTTAAAATAGAATTTTAAATTACAATTATAACTTATATTGTTTTAATCTGTAGACTGTTGCCAACTTCAAAATTAATTGAATAAACAATCTCCGATTTTATTTGAACCATCATCAGGTGAAAGGTTTATTGCAAATTAATTTTCGTGCAAAGTATCGTAGACTGTCTACGTACTCGTCGTAGTCTGGCGTAGCACCGTAGCACTTTGGCGTAGCAGAAATAGACATGCGAATAATTAATTTGCTTCCCGTAATCTTTGAAATAACTGTAAGTATATGTTCAGAATAGTGACAATTGAGTAGTAAAAATATATATGGCATGTTTTATGCCATTGGTTTTATTTATACCTGTAAAAGTTGATAGTACGTATTTTATATTAACTACACAGTGTTCTGAACACTCGTTGTAATTATGTATTCAGAATTTCATTTTGCAAGAGACAGGTAATCCGTATAGAGTTCAAACTAAAAAACAAAAAGATATTTAATAACAAAAAAATTATTTTTAGATTATTTCTAGGTAAATTGTATTGAAAATAGACGCGTTAGAAGCCATAGTTACAATTAACCACACAACCTAAACCTAACTTTTAAAACTCAAAAATGTATGTTTGTCTAAACTTAAATTATCACTCCCTCAACATACCTTACAAACTCCGTCAAATTTCCACTAACCATAAACGTTGTCCACTACTATTATTATTTATTAAATTCACTGTAGTCTAGTTCACAGTAATAATTTAATTAAAACACACTATACGATCGCGAGATAAGTTTGCCCTAGGCGGGCGGACACGACGCGAGTCCCCGACGTTACCTCAGCGAGTGAAGGGAGGCTCTATTCCCCGCCCTAGCTCCAACATTGGCCATACACAGCCAGCCTGTCAGCCACCTTGGCCCTAAACTTCCCCCAACTCTTATTATCGGTTTTCCAACTACATCTGTATGTGTTTTTGCAGTGGCGATATGGTGCTGTGTTACGTTGATTTGAAGTGATGTTTTTACATACTTATAGAAAAGTTTAATAGTTAGGTTACCTAGGTCAGATAATTTTTCCCAATAAAAATAATGCTTTGCGGTCTAAGATGTATAAACGATTTGATGTTTCTTTGGTAGTTTCTACTGTAAAATACGGGGATTGTAGGACATGAAATAAGTTTGAAAAAGCACTAAAAACAAAAAATTACAAAAAGGTTTTCCTAATGGTAAAAAACCTCCTTTTACCTACATGAAAAAACATCTTCGCATGGTTTTAGTGATTATATCAACCCGTGATCGCTACAAGGCATAAGATAACGATAACATACATATTACACACGCTGACTATGTACCAACACCAACAAACTTTCATTAAACGCGACGAAAACATGTTAAAACAAAACATTCCACATGCCTATCAGGCCCAACCTTGGGCCCAACATTAATGACTTTGGCGGGCCAATATTGGATCTTTGTTCGTCACTCCCTCGGCCGTGGTCGTCCCGTCATCGCGTCACGCCGCCAACAGGTTCGTACCAACTTCCTACATTTCATTTATTCTTATTTGTCACGCGAATTTACACCTTATGATAAAGGTAAAGGCACTCGTTGACATTTCATTTTTTTTTTGTGTATATTTGCGTGGGAAGCGAAATGTCATGATACGAATAGGATTTAATTATGATCGATCTATTGCATCAAGACGATTTCTGAATTTAGAATGACGGATTGTTTGAGTACTTATCAATCGAAATGTACTTTGAATGTCAAACCATTAAATCTTTATCATCGTCATCATCATTGTCTTGGCCTAATCCCAATTTTTTTGGGGTCGGCGTAGCATGTCTCGTCAACTCAGCAGTCACCATTAAATCATTAGATTCTACATAAATTCAGCATATTTATAAATTATTTCTATTAAATATTTTTCCATTAGAGCAGCTTTAATTAACTTTCAAATAACTTGAACTTTTATTGAGTTAACCGAGTTTATATTGAAACGTACGTAACTAATTTAGCCGGACAACTTATTAAACATAAAACCGCCCGGTTAGCACCCGCTTGTCAATGGCGTTTATTGATTTTTATGGAAATTATGTCGGACATAAGACGGGTAACGGGTATCTATGTCTGTACAAATGCGTTTGAATGTTTTGTTTTTCATGGATTTTATTAGTTCGTTCCCATGGAATATATGTATAATAATGACTTAATTTTTATTTTCTCTTAAGAGCGTTTATACCTTACCGCTTTTCATACAAACTTTCAAGTCGTTTTTTTCCAAAATGACTGAACCGATTTAAATTAAACTTTATACGCATAAGCAGGATACATAGGTCTAAAAAGACACTAAAAATATTTTCAAAATTTGTGTTTTAAAAAAGAGATTATTGGAATTTTCTGTTTCTATAGAAAATTTACAATCGGTCTAATTTAACTGTAACACTATTTTTCGAAAATGTTTTTTAGTTTTTTTTTTTAGATCTGTGTATCCTGCTTATGTGTACGAAGTTTCATTAAAATCAGTTCAGTCATTTCGGAAAATAACGACTTGAAAGTTTGTATGAAATATCGTAAGGTGTAAACGCTCTTAAGGCTTATTTCACGGTGTCCTAATAGCCGCTCTTACCGAATAAATTCAAAAGTGGAACAGCGTTTGTTTGAAACTATCTGCCCAGTATATTAACGGGAACTTAATTGTAGGTGGTGAAACAAGTTAGTAACTTTTTATTATTTACCTCCAAAGATAGCCAATTCAATTCCACATCAAGTAATTCTTGTATCAAAATTTTCGAGTATCCGTATGTTGTTTTATTTCTTCTATTCCACGTGTAGCTCCGTAGGTATATTCTTAAAATATAATTTATTTACATATCTGGGATTGACGGATGCGGCTGAAATTTTTCACGTAACTCATTTTGCGGGCGGCACCATCTCGCGTTTACTAGGGGAGCATGGGTCCCAAGGGATTTAACCAAACCTTAGACCACGCAAGCGAAATCATATACAAGTCCTACATGACCTACATATTATATTATGTATCTTTGCCTACATATCTCGGTATAAAAAGTGTCAAAAGTTCGAATGGGGAAAGCAAAACATCCACAAGAACTAGGCTACCAATCACCAACAACTATCTATTAGTACCTTTATTAAGATGACACCAGTTTAAACGCTTAACGAGAATCTTTTTGTTTTCAGCCAAAATATAAGTCAAGCCGAATTTAGTATTCGGTTGGTCTCTAAACATTTGCTCTTCTAATGAACCGTCCTAAATATACTGTGGCATACAGGCACCTATTCTGACGCCGTTGTGGCTCCGTACAGCTGGTCAGTCTTATGTTAATTGAAACGTGAAACCGCGCCACATTCATTAAAGTACAAAAGATAACTATATATACGGACACACGTCAGTATTTCCCTCCGTAATGACGTGTTGAAAACAAGGGATTCATAATATTCTACCAAATGTTAGGTTGTGGGGCTTGTGCACGGTTTGATCGAAGGTTGAGCTACGTTTGCCGAGGTCGGTCCGTGGATGGGTGACCATTCATTATACAGGGTGTAACGGAAAGGGTATATACATACTTAAGGGTGTGCTATAGACCATCAAACTGAACATGTTTCTCGTCATAAAAAAAATTTTTCAGCAAAAAAAAATATCTGCTGCCCCCATAGTTTTTTTTTTTTTACTGCAGATATTTTTTTTTGCTGCAAAACATGTTTTTTGATGAGAAACATGTTCAGTTTGATGGTCTGTAGCACACCCTTAAGTATGTATATACCCTTTCCGTTACACCCTGTATATCGAGACACCTCGGTGCATCCGAAAGCACGTTAACCCGTTGGTCCCGGCTTTGTTGGTCATTTGTAGATCGTGTAGTCATTGGCCTGAAAGTCTGACATCTCGTCTTACCAAAGGGTATCGTATTACCCAGATTCTAAGTTGTGAAAGGTCAGATATGTTAATTGTATTCAACTGCTTCTGGTAAGGCTATACAGATGCTTAAATATTAGCCAACTGATGTTAAACATTAAATTGTACGTAAATTATTACTCTGTTGATGTTTTAATACCGCGTTTGCATACAATTTGCTGCAGCTTCGAGTATAACTAATCCATTGTAATAAAGTGCAACAGACTGAAATCAGAATAATGCAATCATTGAACTGTTTCCACACCAACACATTATATCGATAATATGGCCGATGTAGAACAAATCGATTCGGCATGCTAAGTTTACTTGAATTGGACTTAGTTCGGCCATAATGAGAGAGTTAATTTTTAATAAAATACATAACAGTATGCAAACTGTTAATAGGAACAACACAACTTTGACATCAGATATTTCAGCTCCGATTTAATTTTCTTTTAGGAGTCATTATTATCATATAGTCCACTATACGTTAGCAACAATTATCTTTATGGCCGCTGTCAAAAAATATCATGCCACTGGTCCATACAAACTTACCCAATGCCCTTTAAGCAGGTGTACCATTAAATCAATTTCCATGAAAATTGAATATTACAAAAGAGTACCTACACAATGACAGAAGTACAATCCACATACATTATTGGGGTAATTTTATAGTTTGATAGTATTCAGTAAAAACAGCCCCATGTCTAACCAAAACGCATGGATATATCAGATCAGATTTAAAGTAAATCAGCGTTAATTATCTAAGCTCAAAACAATAAATACTAAAAAGCTGTGGATATACGGTGTATATTGGTACATTTCGACAGAATTACGCTAAACTCATCAAAGAAAAAGAAACCCAATGAGAGAAATAAATGATGAAATATGCCGTAACTTTCTACTTGATTCCTTCATATAAGTTCTTATGACACTTGTGAACAATGAAGGGTATATTTGTCAACACCGCTTCTTTGTAGCAATGTAACCAAAATTCCAACTAAACTCATCTATATGGCATCATCTGTCATGTCCTAGGTTCACGCCCTTATTGCACTCGATAAGAAATTGGAGAAGGCTCATTATACAAATAAATAAAATTCAAGTGTTTAGTCATTTCAAAATATCAGTTTTTTTTTTATAATGCCTAATATGATAGTATTAAAACATTAATTTTTGTGTTTGTCTGTCTGTTTGTTCCGGCTAATCTCCGAAACGGCTGGACCGATTTTGACGGGACTTTTACATAGATAGCTGATGTTATAAAGGCCTAAACTTAGACAATTTTTATTTTAGGTTTGGTGCAAATAAATAAAACCCATGAAATTGTTAACAAAATCCAATTTATATACAGGGTGTCCAAGAACCTGGCGTCCAACTGGATTCCCACGATGCCCCAAGTTCTAACAGTACTCAGAAAAATATTTTAAAAAATCCACCCCATGTACTTACAGAATTATACTGATTTCAAAAAAAAAGGGGAAATGAGCACCCTGTGACATACTTTTGAATGCTGTGACTGCTAATGCTGATAATTTCGATATTTCTTGGAGGTTTTGTAATCTAGGGTATTGCTGTGTCTAAATAGAATGTAAAAATAATGTACTTATTGTACCATTTTAAAATAAAATATTATTTTAACTAAAGGTGATATGGAAAACTATTGAATTTCGCAACTTTGACCGACTGTAGTGTAAAAAAAATGTACCAAAATAGTATGGCAAGTGACGTCAAATTTTGACGCGTTTATTCCTCTTTTTAAAAAGGTATAATACTTACACATTAATTTGAAAAAAAATATATCCGATAAAATAAGTATATTTATAATAAATTCACTCGGACGGAGGGCCACATCCAGTCATGAAGTAATAAATAATAATGATAATCTATTCGAGGGGAGTCTATCAGTCCATGAGGAAAATTCGGAGATATTAGGGGTCAAAGTTCCAACTTTTTATCAAGTATTTTTGTAAATACTAGTTTTTAATGTAACATTTTTACTTTAAACACCTCCACGACCCGCGTACTATTCAATCCGTACGTCAGCACAATGTTTTGAGTGCGTTACATTGAGTTCTACCACAAAACATGATTTTACACCCCCCAAAAAAAAAGTCGTTTCCCAGCAATAATTTTTGCGTAAAGTTACTTAGTTTCATGTACAGAATGCTTGGTTGACGGCTTCGTGATGAGGTGATTTACACGGTGTATTTTGCAATTTCACATGTTCGTCCAGATGGAGTTGAAAACATTTAAAGTTTTCAGTCAAGTTTTAATACTTAGGTAAATTACATTTTGAAATGTGCCGTCACGAATTTATGGCCCCTCCCACCCCTTATCACACAATGTCACATTTCGTCGACCCCCTCTTTCCTCTTAAAGTGTGACGTAGTTTATGGATGGCCCCTTAATTTTTTGCCACTCCTGGTAATATAATTATGCTGGTCGCTACGGTGATTGTAAACAGAATCGTTATGAAAAGCGAAACTCCCATTCGCACAACCATATTCCTTGATATTTTTGGTCATAGTAGACCTTCTAAAACCTATTTATCCAGTCTAGCAGGGTTGGGCGCACCCTTATAATGTTTTATGGAACGACACAGTGAACACAAAGGCTTGGCAGTGATGTGACCACATAAATCGCGGATTACCCGCAATCAACAGCGAGATAATGTAATGACGGGTTTAAACCCGGTGCTGTTCAGGAGTTTAGGTGACATTTTGTCTAGGTACTACACGTTTAAACTATCAGCTGTATCTATCTTCCTCCAACCATTATTCTTGCGGCGTCAGAAACTATTTTGAATTTAGGTACTTAGTTTATTTATTAACAACGTTACGGGTGCTACACAAAGGCGTGATTCGGTATTGGCCGTGCGCCCATATCGAATATACAGAATGTTATTTTGCATCCTCGACAAATTCAAGGAGGTAAATTTTATGCTAAAGATTCTCGTCCCAAATCAATAATAAAATGGGTAGGTATTTTTTTTTAATTCTTATTTACGGAAATCGGTAAGTGTGAACCACCCGTGTTTTAAACGCGGCCCTTCTGGTTTTTGCCTTATAACCTCGCTTATAGACATACAAACAATCTCAAACGTTTAATTGATAATTTCTTATTCCCTAAACCACGTTAAGGGGGTTATTCTGAAATATTGACGAACTTAAACAACCAAAAAAATCAGCGTTTATTACTAATTAACTAGGAACCGTAATTTTTATTGATTATTTATGTCGTTTGTGACCACCTTCTGAAATTTGACGAGGTTGCAAAACAACACCTTGTATACAAGGTGTAAACAGACTTTTCACGAAGCCGTCAACCAAGCATTCTGTAATCAAACTAAGTAACACTACGCAAAAATTATTGCTGTACTTTTGGGGGCAGTGGGGGAAACACGTTTTACGGTAAAACTCAATGTAACGCACTCAAAACATTGTGCTGATGGATGCATTGAATAGTAAACGGGTCACGGAGATATTTAAAGTACAGCTGTAAAATTAAAAACTAGTATATACTAAGAAAAGTTGGTGCTTTGACGTCCAATATCTCAGTAACAAGAAGGTTCCCAGGTATGGTCCAGACCAAAGAAATGATCGTAATGTCGGGGCGAACAATTGCCTTTCGGCTTCGTTAAGGGTCTATTAACACCCTTTATTTTGCTGCCCGGTTGTGATACGAAAAATCTGTAGTATGATGTTCATCTGAATCATTTTGTTTTGTCTAGTAAAACTTCTTTGAATTACCCAGTGTTAACAGACATACGACTACGACGGAGAATAACCCAATTAACCTGCCGTACCTCTTTTGATCGCGTAAAGGTCCATTAGTAGACGCCAGACAATGTTTACGGAATGGTATTTGCGTACACATCGTTTAAAAATAACCGCGGTTCATGACGTCATTCCAATGTTACTCTTTTTGTTCGCCGTTAATCCAACAGTTGACACAGTTTTGACTCGATACTTATGCTAATAAGTGAACAAATGTACAGTATACAAGTTTCACAAGTTTGGTGGACAAACATCACAATAATAAATATATAAGTGTATATGGTTACTATAATGCATGTCAACGACACAGGGCGACGACACCGAGCGTCACGCGATCCAATTTGCTAAGGTTCATGCAGGGTTGTCAGGCCATACATATGACATAACATATATAACATGTGCGAAGGCCTTTGTAACACTAAAAAAGTAAATTGCAAATAGCAGCCAAGCAAATAAAGGAAATCTCGGCCAAGTAACGGAAAAAGGTGGTATTTCAGTTTTTGCATGTGCCATTGTGTACCAAAACATCCATACTAATATTATAAATGCGAAAGTCACTCTGTTTGTTTGTTACCTTATCACGACTAAACGGCTGATCGGATCTTAATGAAATTTGGCAAGAAGATAGATTTCAACCTGGGGAAGGACATAAGCTATATATCATCACGCTACGACCAATAGGAACGGATCAGCAATGAAAAATGTTGCGAAAACGGAGAAAATGTGACGCAGACGAAGTTGCGCGGGACAGCTAGTATCGTATAAATGTAGGTTTACGGAGTTTCAATGGCTGACCTCGAAGTTTTTGAATAGACTCCGGACACAGGCTGGCCAAAAGGAAAAGCTGCTAAGGTTTGTTCAGAGATTCATAGATGTTCTGGAATTTAAATGTGGTGTTGCCCCACAAACGATGGGACTCTTGACATCATGTCCTGTGGTATGCACATCACAGGAGCTGATGGACGCTACTGAAAGTGCCAAAGTTGTCGCCAGATTTTGGACTGACTAAATTGAAAATGTCATCGACACGCTAAGAAGGAGAGATCGAATAGGTAAGATTTTGCAGTAAGTGTGTGTGTGTGTCCTGGAAATAGACAATGCATAATAGAGATTGACTCGTAACAGCCCTATGGTGGTGGATTCATTACAAATTCACGAGTTTATCACAGATCTAACACGACTTCTCGTTCACAATGCTACTGAGCGAACGCCTTGTAACCTCAAATGGGTGTAAGGTACTACTCTATTCGCACTCACGAGTGAAATCCCGAGTATTTGAAGACGTAATTTGAAACTTGTTAATCCACTTTGTAAATTGATTACCATTAATCAATTTGGCATATCGATGCCTTAGAGTGAAAACCTCGTAAGTGTAAAAGAAGTAACTTTTCAGGAGCAAGAAAAAACTGCGTGCTGTTAAATTTTTGTACGGCGCCTTTTACGTTTTTCTTTTATATCCAGAACTGCATTGCTGCTTTATGCATTTCGGACAATCTTATAGTTTCGGTACTATAAGATTGTCCGAAATGCATTACACTTACGAGGTTTTCACCCTAAGGCATCGATATGGAAATAGATTACATGTAGATTGTAGGTAGGTATAGAGAATATTACGTGACATTGAACGTGCGACTGCATCTTGGGTCTAGTGGTCTCAATCACGACTGCTGAGCATGAGGTCCTGGGTTCAATTCCCGTCTCGGACAAATTGTTATTGGGTTTTTCCATATGGAATTTCTCAGTAACAGCCACGGAGTCTAGATTTGTGCCCGATTAATGGCAAATGGCAATAGCCTCGCCCCTTATTACATGGGACTTAAACATAGCTGGCGATGTGGGTGTACTATTACTACTATTCGGTACACCTCTGCCTAACCCTTGGGGGTTTACAGGTGTGATTTTTCCTTACTGAATGTGTAGCTCTAGCTACCATCCAAGTCGCCTGAAGACAAAGTACACTACTTACACAGGTTATTATGCCTTGTGACTGAGACTGTAGCTTCGCATTCTTTTTGTTTTTTGACTTTCAAAAGTACATGACTGTAATGGTCTAATTGAAATAAATGCTTTGAGTTTGATTTTGAAAGAGACTCAATTCTCGCAATGTGCACTACAAAATTTTCACCATTCACATTTACAAAGGAGACGGATACGCTTTCATACAATTTTGGGCCTAGATGTAAAAAGATGAAATTGGTGTCAATTGATAGCTACTATATTAACAAACAATCACTGAAAATTTTACAGATTTTGAAAATCTGAGAGCTGAGATAAAAGAGATTTAGCAAAAGTGAGGTTACGTAAGACGGAGGTTACACGTTCAATCTGGCATCAATCTGATCCATGATTGAGATCCAGATTGAGGGGAAATTGAACGTATAAAGCGTAGATTGATGATCAAGAGTCTATACAATCCTGTAAATCTGAGCTAATAAACAGGGAGTGAGTAAGTACTTACAGATTGGGGTGCACGCCATTGTCGAATCAGTGCTAATATCATTTCGTCATCCAAAGCTCGACGACCTAGTGTACAACAGCGACTAGTCGCGATGCCACAATTTACACAACGATCCATGATGTCAATCAATATCCAAACGGCAGGCGTCGTAGAATCCAAAATAACAAGTCCAAGTTCAACGTTTAAGCGGGGTTCTCAGAGTCCGGTATGGTAGCAAGGCAAGGGTCGTACAAGAAGGAAGATCAGAAGTCCGTAGGAAAGCAGAGGTCGAGGAAAATATCAATAAAATATGGGAGGAAACGCACTCAAACGCACACGCACTAGACCAGTGGTTCCCAACCAGTGGTCCGTGGACCACTGGTGGTCCGCAGAAGCCAAAATATGGTCCGCGAAAACACTATCTAAAAAACCTCACGAGGTCGGAGAAACACTCGTGAAACCGTGTTTGATCAAAGCCGTCGTGGAAGTTTTGGGATTAGAGGCCAAGAAAAAAATTCAAGAAATACCTCTGTCCAATAACACGGTCAAAGCTCGAATTGAACTTATGTCAAATCAGCACCTGTTTCAAGAATCAAAACGTCACCATTTTTCGCTTTGAAGTGTGATGAATTGACCACCATTTCGAATTGTTGTCAACTACTTGTATTTGTCCGTTTTTTAGACGACGACAACATAATTAAAGAAGAATTATAGATTTCACGGAAACTGGAAACAACATCAAAAGGTATCGACGTCATGAACTCAATATCGGATTATTTTTAAAAACATAATCTTATGTGGGATAAACTCGTTGCCCTCTGTACTGATGGTGCTCCGGCAATGTTGGGATCACGTTCCGGGCTGGCAACGTTAGTTATACAGAAAAATCCTAGTGTAATAACAACGCACGCACTGTATCATACATCGCCAGGCGTTAGCTTCAAAGACTCCTCCTGGATGCCTTAATGATACGCTGCGAATGGCCATAAAAATTGTAAATTTTATAAAAAGCAGCGCCCTAAATAAAATACACGCCTTTTAAAAAAATTGTGCACTGAAATGGACTCTAACCATGAGGCACTTCTCTTTCATACAGAAGTTCGATGGCTATCGAAAGGTAATATGTTGGGAAGATTATATGAACTGAGAGCAGAGGTTGAGATTTTTCTGGTTGACAAAAAAAATAATGATTTGTTGAAACAGTTTACTAATCCGACTGTCAAATGAATTTAGCTTATCTTGTGGATATTTTCACACACATAAATAAATTGAATCTGCAACTGCAAGGTTCTGGAAATAAACAATTAGAAAACGTCGCAAATATATTCATTTTTGAAGATAAACTTCGAGCTTTTATTTGTGTTTACGTAAAATTGAAGAAAATAATTATTCTGCGTTTGCGACATTAAACGCACTTGTGGAAGACAAAAAGTATGACGCTTGTAAAGCAAATATACAAGACAACATCAAGGCAAAAGTTAATATATGAATTCAATCGTTACTTCCCAAAATATACCGAAGAAGTTAAAGTTGATCAAAAACTGATTCGTAACCCATTTAGCACGGACGCTGCTGAAGTGACTGAAAGAATCCAGGAAAAACTGATTGAATTCCAAAATGACAGAAACTGCAAAGACGCATTTGAATCGAATTCACTTGAGTCGTTTTGGTGCAAGAAAGCAATTTCTTATACTTAACTTCCAGAAATCGCCTTGCGCTATTTTATGGTTTTCTCAACAACTTATTTATGTGACCAAGGATTTTCTGCTTTGTTGATAATTAAAAACAAGGCGAGGAATCGTTTGAAAGTTACTGACGATTTTCGCGTAGCTTTGAGTAACAATATTACTCCTAGGATAGCCGAACTCGTGAAGAAGGTGCAAGAGCAGAATACACATTAATACTAAATTACAGAAGTTTATCCTAAAAATATTATTATTTCTTTTTATGTAATTTCCTATTGAGTTTTTAATTAAAGTTTCAGTTTGATTATTGCAGTTTATTTTTATGATACCTACATAGTGGTCCCTGCTATTAAGAATAATATAAAAGTGGTCCCTGACCAAGAAAAGGTTGGGAACCCCTGCACTAGACGATACGAAACGAGTGTCAATGTCATGTCAGGCATCTGAAGTCAGAGTTAGCACAGATTAAAAATACAATAATCGATTAGTAAAAGTGAATCAATTTATCTTAATTATGCAGATATTTAATAAGATTAAAATCTTCATATTTTAATTCTAATAGATTTCCTTATTTTAATTGAATTAATCATCTGGTGAAAGCATTTTCGTTAATAGTAGGAGCTCTGTAACGTTAATCGATTATAATTTAATCGATATTCCAATATTACTTCGTAACCTTAACTTAATTTTTGGATTTCTCAATTTCTAGATTTTAAATTGAGCTGATTTTTCACATGTCGAAATAAAAAAATATAACCTTTTTTTTAAACAATACCTCAACTTACTACATTCAGGCCCAAAAGTCCCCGTCTCCTTTCAGCCTTCTTTTGAAAACTTGCATACATCATCTGCATAGCCTTTACCAAACTATGTTAGTGTCGGTATCCAGTCTAACCAGATGCATCTGAATAATAGTATTCTACATGATTCGACTGCCTACCTGCCCTCCACAACCCAGTTCTATGTAATACGATACCGCATTGTAAGGCTGGTTGTCAGACTTTCGGGCCACTGACTTCCTGTAACGAATACCACAGATCTACAAATGACAGCCGGAACCAACGGCTTAACGTGCTTTCCGCGGCACGGAGGAAATTCGGCATGTAAAAGGTGATCACCCATCCACATACCAACCTAGGCAAGCGCGGTTGCTATTATTAAGCCACGAGCTCCCAACTTTCATGTAAAATATCAGCAATTTTTTTTTTCGGATGCTGTGTTACTGAACCTAACTAAACAGTACCGGATCATGATTCCACATTATTATGAAACTTATCTACAATGGTATCAGACAAATAACGGAACTTCCGTTGTTACATCTATCAGAACACAGTACAGTTGGCATCAGAAGTCGGTCAACATTTATCAATGTTTTGTGTTGATCTGTACGTCTACCATGAGTTTTAACAACCTATACTCGCTAGCGTCTGTAGTTAAAAAAATGTATGAAAACTTTTACAGCGCCTCTAGCGGATAGTTGGGTACTAAAAAGCGCAGTATGAGTCACTATAGTTATCTATCCTACGTCACCGTGTAGTAAACTATACTACAGCGACTGCAAGTTTGGGCTTCATTTGCTTAGAATTTGGTAGTAAGCACCAACACAGCTCTTGGAACCATTGAAAAAGCTAACTATAGTATTTGCGTATTGACGGAACTATTGCAGTTACGTCAAGCGATCTAACTATGACAACTCATGGTAGACGTACTGATGTAATATTGTTTTGCGAATTTGTGTAACCATTGATGAAAATATTGTTATGTCTTTTACTCTAGTCTGTTAATATGGATCGTTCTAAAACTAAGACGTCTTATAATTTTGGATATGAATAGCGACTTTCGTTGCTGACCGTATGATTACAGTTTTCATATTTATACTTAACTAAGTATAAACTTATGTCAACTGAAACTGAATTTGTGTAAAATACTTGTATTATTATCATTACATTGAAAAGATAAATTAACAAGTTCTTTTTACAAATTTTAACGTTTTATTTTATCTATAGTGTTAAATGCAGTTATGTCTTCCTTAGTTAAAATAAAATAAGTATCATATGTAGGTACCAAAAAAATCAACTGTAGGATCTCATTCTTATATTGCCAATAGAAACAGAAGTACACTAAAGGGGAAGTGCTTGTAAAGGAGAAACTTGTTTATTGTATGCTGTGTCTATTGCTTAATATTGTGTATCCTGGCCAGCGTTAATAGCAAGTATTGTAGATAGGCGAATAATGAAATAAACACTCTCGATTAACATACCTTTCAAATGACACCAATTTTTTCGAAATCGGTTCATTCGTTTGGGAGCTACGATGCCACAGACAGATACACACGTCAAACTTATAACACCCCTGTTTTTTGGTCGGGGGTTAAAAAGGCCACAGGGCGTCAATTAGTTTTACGAGCTACTATTTATTTTTGCAATGAAATGCACTGGAAACACGGTGTAGTTCTTCATTGCCAGATTGTCTACTAGCTGTGCTCGCGACCTTCGTCCGCGTGAAATCATTATCATAAAAACGTTACTTCCCTATTCGGATTTCGTTAAAAATTTCATGGGTTTTTTTTTTTCACGGAACCCTAAACGATTTTCTAAAATAAAATTAGCTTTTGTTAGACCTTACACCATCAGCTATCTGCCCGTAAAGTCCTATCAATATTGGTCCAGACGTTTCGAGGATTAGCCGGAAAAAACAAATAGAAAGACAAAAAAAAATAAAAAATGGTTTTGTTGTTATAAGTACCGTAAATACTTTCATATGCATTCAGTTAAAACCTGTTATTTTTTAATTACAAACAGACACTTAAATTTTATTTATTTATATCGATATGGTGGAACGTACATTAAACCGAGATCGCTTGATCGCCGTTTAAATGCGTTTCTTTAGTGCAATCTGCTCTCGGATATTGAACTACTAAGAACATAAACCAAAAAGCTTATTTCGACTGGCCCTAGGTAAACTATCGAATCTGAAGAATATGCATTTAGTTTTAAGTTTTTAATATCGGTAGCCAAGCATACCAACAATAATATCAGTCCAAGTACATACATGCTAAGCTTAAAACGTATAAGCACATTTTCAGATTCTATAGTTTACTTAAGGACAGACGATTTAGCATGCAACATATTAGGTCTTTACCTATGAAATTGCCGTTTTGTTTGAAAAAAGTTAAAGTATTTTTTTTTTCGAACTTGTTTATTTCTTTTATTCAAAGTAATCACCCCTGCAATCAATGCATCTTTGCCAACGCTGTGGCAGTTTATGGATGCCCTTCTTGAAAAAATCAGCTGGACGGGAGACAACAAACTCTTCAAAGGCGTTTTGTACTGCCTCTCGGGAATTGAATTTTTTTCCCGCTAAAAAGTTGTCCAAATTTTGGAAAAAGTAATAGTCGGAAGGCGCAAGATCTGGTGAGTATGGCGGATGAGGGAGAGCTTCCAAACCCAACTCATGCAGCTTAGAGACGGTCTGTTGTGCAGTATGGGGCCGCGCGTTCTCGTGAAGTAGCAGTGGAGACGACCGATTGACCAAAGCTGGTTGCAGACGTGCGAGTTTCGCCATCATTGTGGTCAGTTCTTCAATGTACACATCTGCAGTAATGCTCTCGCCGTTTTGTAAAAAGCTATGATGAATCACACCAGCACTAGACCACCAAACTGTGACCATCACCTTTCTAGGGGTCATTTTTCGTTTTGCACATTGCTTTGGTACCTAACCAGGATCTAACCAACTTGCTGAGCGCTTTCGATTGTCAAAAAGAATCCATTTTTCGTCGCACGTAACAATTCGGTTCAAAATTCCTTCATTTCTGTGCCTGTTAAGCAGCGCAAGGCAAGTCTCGACGCGTACGTTGCGCTGGCGATCGTTAAGTTCGTGGGGCACCCATCTATCAAGCTTTTTTATCTTGCCAATCTGTCGCAAATGGACCAATATTGTTTTAATGCTAACATCAAAAGCTGCTGCCAGCTCAGCTGTAGATTGAGTTTCATCAGCTTCAACAATCACCTTTAATTCATCATTGTTGACCAAAGTTTCCGGACGACCACGAGGTTCATTTTTCAAGTCAAAATTCCCAGAACGAAACCGAGCAAACCAATAACGGGTTGTGCGTTCGTTTGTACAGTTCTCTCCGTAAACGTCGTTGATGTTACGGGTCGTTTGTGCCGCGTTGGTGCCACGACGGAACTCATATTCCATAATTACACGAAATTTCAAAGTATCCATTATGAGGAAAAATGTTGAAATGTAATGAAAATACAACGCTAATGAATAAACAAAAGACTGATTTTGTAAATAGAATGTCATATTTTTAAAACAAAATTAATTTGAATTTAGAACTCATAGCCAATCAAAACTTTTTTTTGTTTGAAAAAGTCTGTACTGCAATACGGCAATTTCATAGGTAAAGACCTATTATTATATGACATAAGGAAAAATAATGATGTCAGTATGAAAACCTTCCTTGTCCCTTAGATAGAAAGATTTTGTTGAACTTCAAAGGTTCCTATATGGCCTAAAATAACTCAGCACTGCCGGAAGCCGGGTAATAGGCCCTTAACGAGACGAGACGATAAAAAGGGGTGGATGTTCGAGTACACATACGTCACAGGGACATATAAAAATGTCTTTGACGTAACATAACCCATTACAGGCTTAGGAAGACAGATTTTTTAACGGGTACCATTTTAGTAAGCGTAATGGAGAACTTTCCATTTTTGTGTATAAGTTAAATAGAAAGAAATAAAATGTGAAAAAAACCATTAAATAAAATGGGTATCCCCAAAAATTTAAATGTTATGAGAGTTTAATGTTACGCTTGCAATGAGGTGTCTAAATACTTATACAAGGTGTTGTTTTGCAACCTCGTCAAATTTCAGGGGGTGGTCACGAAAGACATAAATAATCAATTAAAATTACGGTACTTAGTTAATTATTAATAAACGCCGATTTTTTTGGCTGTTTAAGTTTGTCAGTATTTCAGAATAACCCCTTTAACGTGGTTTAGAGACTAATAAATTATGGAATAAACGTTTGAGATTGTTTGTATGTGTGTAAGCGAGGTTATAAGGCAAGAACCAGACGGGCCGCGTTTAAAACACGGGTGGTTCACACTTACCGATTTCCGTAAGCAAGAAAAAAAAAAATACCTACTCATTTTATTATTGATTCGGGACGAGAATCATTAGCATAGTTACCTCCTTGAATTTGACGAGGATGCAAAACAACATCTTGTATAAAGTTAATAATCAAAATAAAAAAAAAGAACAATAAAATATCTCCAGAAATGAAAAAGTAATTAAACTTTAAGTTGCGCTTGCAATGAGCCTCATTAAGTTATTTATCTTGATGTGCGGCTAACGAAACAAACCCAAGAGAAGGTAAATAAGTGCCTAAGTAGGTACTTACATGAAAAGTTAAACAACTTTTATTTCAGCACTAACATAAGGCGGAAGAAAAAAACGTAAAATACTGTGTGTAACTGTGTGTCATTTTTTTTATCGACTTTAAAATATATCTCAGTAATTTATTGCGAAATAAAAAAAAACTTGTTTATAGTTTTGATATACAAGGTGTTGTTTTGCAACCTCGTCAAATTTCAGGAGGTGGTCACGAAAGACATAAATAAGCAATTAAAATTACGATTATAATTTATATTGATAATTAATAATTAACTAGGTGTTAATTATTAATTAACGCTGATTTGTTTGGTTATTTAAGTTTGTCAGTATTTCAGAATAACCCCTTTAACGTGGTTTAGAGACTAAGAAATTATGGAATAAACGTTTGAGATTGTTTGTATGTGTGTAAGCGAGGTTATAAGGCAAGAACCAGACGGGCCGCGTTTAAAACACGGGTGGTTCACACTTACCGATTTCCGTAAAAAAGAAAAAAAAAATTACCTACCCATTTTATTATTGATTCGGGACCTGAATCATTAGCATAGATACCTCCTTGAATTTGACGAGGATGCAAAACAACACCTTGTATAAAGTTAATAATCAAAATAAAAAAAAGAACAATAAAATATCTCCAGAAATGAAAAAGTAATTAGTTACGGTTGCAATGAGGTGAAGTGACGTCACTTTACCTCATTATCTTGATGTGCGGCTAACGAAACAAACCCAAGAGAAGGTAAACAAGTGCCTAAGTAGATACTTACATGAAAAGTTAAACAACTTTTATTTCAGCACTAACATAAGGCGGATTTGAAGAAAAAAACGTCAAATACTGTGTGTAACATGTCATTTTTTTATCGACTTTAAAATATTTCTCAGTAATTTATTGCGAAATTTAATAAAGAAAACTTGTCTATAGTTTTGATATATATTTTAATTCCATTTAGTTAGGTAAAGCGTTATCAATTTTATTTCACTTCTCCATGAATTGACGGTTGCAGATATTGATCATTTGCCTTTCATGTTTTAGCATAAGTATATAATTAGCATCTAGAAATAGATAATTTGAAGTTTCCTCTACTTGAGCATTAAATTTTGAATTTCGAACGAACCCCTAAGTACTGCAGAGTTTGGCTGGTTCTCAATTTCAAATTCCGATATAATTTGTGTGTTACCATCGAAATCTCTCTCTGATCTGCTATCCCCCTAGCTTCAAAGCGCTTTCAATGTATCTATATTAGTTGTTGCACGTGTCTCCATTAAGGTCGTAACTTGTGTGTTTTACGTGTAATCCCGAGACTAGACAAACCACAACTTAGCTGTTTTACCGTCAAACATTTGAACCGTATACTGCACCCTATATTGCGTGCTGCTGACGTTTAAATGAACCCCATTCTTGCCAATCTTTTTAAAATCACTAAGCATTAAATCAATTAAAATAAAAATGAGAGATGTTTAAAATATTTAATTTTAATTGATCCTCTATCCATATTATAAATGCGAATGTCACTCTGTTTGTTTGTTTGTTTGTTACCTTTTCACGACTAAACGGCTGATCGGATCTTAATGAAATTTGGCAAGAAGATAGATTTTAACCTGGGGAAGGACATAGGCATTACGCTACGACCAATAGGAGCGGAGCAGCAATGAAAAATGTTGCGAAAACGGGGAAAATGTGACCCAGACGAAGTTGCGCGGGACAGCTAGTATACTATAAGCTCTAATAGGTACCTAATGAGTTTTAAATTGTGTACGTTTTTTTTATCATAAAACCGTGTTCAAACAAGTGTGGTCGCAGTTTACTTGGCTATTGGATTAGTCACCATTACACCAATATGGGAAGCGTTTGCGGTCCACAAAAAGAGTTTTCTTTAGACAATTATTTCAATATATAGGGTGAAACTGAGACTCGTAATTAGTGACCGTTACTGAAACACATGATTTGACTCATGTTAACAAACAACTTTCCAAAAGAAACTTTTGTTTTATACTCATTCACTAATGCAACACTGCAACAGCCGTATGAAAATCGCGCGCGCGCACTCCTGTGAGCTAGCAGCTGTTAGCCGAGTGATGCCGTTCTGTCTCATTACTATCGTACCGTGCCATAGTGTGGGGGTAGGTAGAACCCGCACGGCTCGCAACCCCAAATTTTATATGGCTGTTGTGTTATTGTGATACAAGTGAATGAGTATAAAAACAATGTTTCTTTGGGAAAGTTGTTTGTTATCATGAGTACAACCCCGTGTTTAAGTATCGTACCAGTAATCCTATATATTTGAAACTGTATACTACTACTGTTTGTAACTGTATTAGAAAATAAAATGGTAATTGTTTGGGATTAAAGACATAACATCACGCCGGTAATCCCCGAAGGGTCAGGCAGAGGTGTACCTATACCTAATTACACACCGCATTTTGACAGCTATGTTTAAGTCCCATGTAATAGGGGACGAGCCTATTGCCATCAACCGGGCACAAATCCAGACTCCTTGGCTGCTACTGAGAATTTCCTGATGGAAAAACTCAACCTATTCCTCACCTTGGAATCGAACCTAGGACATTAGGCTCAGCAGTCGCGCGATACACTCGTTTAGACAACTAAACCAAACAGCGAATGTGTATGACGAAGTAGTAGTAATAAAGTCTTGGCACTTAATCGATTTCTTTGAATTATAAAAGAGCTTGCGATGAAGCCCGTTGGGCCACGTTCGTCTGACGTCGACAGCCCGCCGTAACACGCGATTGGCGGAAACAAACTGCTTTCATATTTGTTAGCAGAAACCACATTTATTCTAAAAAAAGACAAATACTTTGAAAGTATGTAGATAATGAAATTTAATGGGCCTTTTCAAATTACGAGCACTCTTGAAGTTATAAGTTTATCCGTATGAACTACCAAATAAACTGACATCAAGGGGCAGACAGGAAAGAAGAAAAATAAGGTCTTAATTCTGCACTGAGACAGATACGATAGGAGCACATACTTAGGTAAAGTATTGTTTCATGTGCTTTCTTAGCCTGTCTGAAAACCTGGAGCACACACCTCCGAATGAGATCCAGTCAGATCACGCCACATGATTAATTGATTACGTTATAACAATAAAGATCATGGAGAGCGGCGGTGGCCCAGTGGTGGCAGCCCCGACTTACGAGCAGTAAGCCGGGGGTTCGTACCCAGGCAGGCGCATTACTTTGTGTAATTTATTTCATCACCGCTGCTCTTAAAAACGGTGAAGGAAAACATCGTGAGGAAACCGGCATGTCCTAGAACCAAAAGTTCGAAGACATGTGACATCTACCAACCCGCACTGGGCCCGCGTGGTGGATTACAGCCCACTCCCTCTCATAGGAGAGGAGGCCTGTGTCCCAGCAGTGGGAACATTATAGGCTAATGATGATGAATAAAGATCATCGAACCGTAAATTCTCTTCAAACTTATGTTTAATGAAGTTTTACTTCAGCTAATTGTCAAACTTCTATTCCCTGCGAGGGGCTGAAGGAACCTTTGGAATATATTGAGTGGCAACACAGGTGGTGGTTCCCTAGAGAAGAGGCAGGCTGGTCTCCCTGCGTCATCGCTAGACGCGTATAAATAAAATAGTAACGGTAAGGCGACTACGCGGCGGTGAACCTTCCACAGCTTAAGCTTTGCATTGGCCTGGTACTGTTCTCTGAATATCGATTTTTTTTTAATCGAAGTTATTCTAAACACTAGTCTTCATCAATATTTTAAATTGCCAGAAGTCCAACCAGTAACGGATATATGCTTTCATTGATTCCAACTTATGTCCATAAGGTTTATAGTTTGGTATTTTCATATTCATTAAAATAGGACACCTGCCAGAAACAAAACACTGAAATAAGTACTGGAAAAAGCGTCCTATCCCACTTCTAGATTCTCGTGAAACTTACCTTCTTGCTACCGTTGCATACTTAATGTACCAACACGCCTGGTAACTTTCTCACGAAAACCTATGAATACCCCATTATAATAGGGAATGAAAAGGGGTTGATGTATTCATGGAAAGTTTAACTTAAAAGAGGCTTTAGTCCCCCATTTCCCAAAAAATAGCAAGAAACATACTTCCAAAGGAATACTTCAAATATTTAGAAGGCGAATTGCTTTTCAGGCTCTTAAACATCAAGAATGCATCTAATTTTACAAGTAACTTATTATGATTTAATAAAGAATGCCCTGCCCTATGATAATAACGAAAATAGCATAGATCACGAACGAACAAACTTAATAATGTCCATTCTGTGTATAATTTCGTACAGATTATTTCCCTATTACAGGAAATTGAATTAAGTGCTGCAAACTTATGTCAGAGGCCGAATACAGTGACCCTTATGACCTATGGAATAGGGTTTCTGTTCCGTTGCTCAGTTGGCACTCGTAAGTTAGTAGACCAACGTCGGACCCGTGCGGGCCGGGGTCAGTGAATTCGGATATCAAATATGCAACTTCGTAGACTCTCCCAAACCACTTATACCAATTGCAAATGTTGAAAATGTTGCAACGTTCCCGAAAGTTGTAATAGTTGGAGTAATATATTCCGAAGACACGTTAATATAACATGCAGTCATCATTTCGCGACAGTGAACTGTCTCAAAAGTTTAATGAAATGGAATGATTGTGTATTAAAGAACTCGGAACGACTGACGCTGTTGGTATCCTTGTAATCATAAATTGATGCATGCTATTATTATTTGGTATACGTTCACTGTTTGATGTTTAAATTCGCGAATTCCTGGCAAGGTTTACCAACATTTTCTTTGTGAAAACTCTAATATTGGGTGATTAAAAAGCTTTTTACTTTAACGTAATCAGAAATATACGTTTACGTATACATATTTTATTCTGGATGGAGAGTTTTTGATGCCATTTTTAATTCATAGTTAGTAATTTTAATGTTTATTTGTATATATCGCACAGTCAGAAACCTACTAAATTTTCTGTCAAAATTTCCATTTTTCTTTCAGAGCCAATAAATTTATCATTCAATAAGATAAGGTTCAATAATTTACCCTCATTGTAAAGGTTATTTAGTAAACTTTTAGGCGATATATGGTTCGAATTGAATCGTCCCATATTACGAAAAATATTAACCATTATACGTGAAAAAAGGAAGTGGCTCGATTTATTTGCTCCCAAGTGTAGTTTGATGCATAGAATTATTGTTTGACGGCTTTGAAGGATCCATTTCAAAATCATCCCTCTGTACTACATTTTGTAGAAAACTAGCAATTTAAAACAAATCTTTCCAACTTTCTCAAGTCCATAATAGCCCACATACAGTCACCAAAGCGAATGAAAAGTATTTAACATGCATTCTTGAACCACACAGAGTGAAATTAACCACAGAAAAGTGTAACATAATGACGAGAAAATACGTAAAGCATATAATACATGTGTGTCTAACTTAGCTTGGTGTTAAACGACCTTGTGGCAGAATTGACATGGAATAGAAAAGTACAATGCATGTACAAACTATACTATAACCTACTTTGAATACTATAAAGCTGAAGAGTTTGTTTGAACGCGGTAAAAACTTAGAAATTACTGGTTCGAATTTAAAAATATTTTAGTGTTGGGTACACCATTTGGCCGGTCCCGTGCGCCTCGCATCCAGCGGATCCCGGCAACCTTCACCAGGTCACGGTCCACCTAGTGGAAGGCCTTCCAACGCTTCGTTTTCCGGTTCGCGGTTGCCATTCCAGAACTTTTCGGACGGGACCGGCCAATGTGGCCAATGAGGCCTATGTCTAACAGTGGACGTCTTTCGGCTGAAATGATGATGATGATGACCCCATTTATCGAGGAAGGCTATAAACATCCCGCTACGGCCAATAGGAGCGGTGCATCAATGAAAAGTGTCGCAAAAACGGGGAAAATCGACGAAGTTTCGCGAGTAAACTAGTGTTTATGATATAAAGGGTAAGCAGCATTAGCAATAGCTTACTGGTTAGAAGGGAGTAAATAATATAGATATCGATAGGATTTTGATGTAGGGCCTTATGGTTGTGGAGGTCAGATAGGCAGTCGCTACATGTAAAATACTGGTATTAAATTGCATACGGTTTGACTGGAAGCCGACCCCAACAAAGTTGGAAAAAGGCTAGGCAGATGATGATGATAGATTTAATGGAAAAAAAAACGCTGGTTTAAAAGAATTCAATTGGCGCATTTTTTTAAATTACGATTGTAGAAATCATGAACTATGGTGCTAGCTAGCTTTTGTTTTCTACACAGGATGTGTAGAAATGAGAGTATGACCACGAGGAAACTGCGGGCATTATCCTGTACCAAATATATAAAGGCCGGTTTTTATCCCAATTGTAAGCTAAAAACAGAGTATAGGCACTAAAAATAATCAGCATTTTCTATAAACATCCTGCTATTTAACATCATCGCCCAAATAAGCGGGGAATACCAATGACAAAATGTACAAATAACATTATTATGAACAATTTATGATAATTTGGATTTCATATTGTTACGTTTAGAACTTGTGCAACCATTTTTTATATGATTATGACCATAATTGAATACGTATTGTGGACATGAATAGGAGTTCGTTGTTAACAAATAATTTTTCAAGAACAAATCATTGTGAGTTAGGAAGGATTACATCACACTACAAGGAAGGGTTGTTTTAAGGGTTCCGTACCCAAAGGGTCAAACGGGGCCATTGTTACTGAGACTTCGCTGTCCGTCCGTCTGTCACCAGGCTGTATCTTATGAACTGTGATAGTTAGCCAGAAATTTCTACAGATTATGTATTTCTGTTGCCGCTATAACAACAAATACTAAAAACAGAATAAAATAAATATTTAAGGTGGCTCCCATACAAAAAAAAATTTTTTTTGCTTGTTTTTATAAATAATGGTACGGAACCTTTCGTGCGCTAGTCCGACTCGCACTTGGCTGTTTTTTTTTACTTCATTTTTTTCGATAAGTATCTGATATCATGATGATAAAAAAATTTAGGTGCTAGCATATTGCAGCCGTAACAGGGGGGTCTACTCTCTAAGTCCGAAATCCGTAGTATCGGCCGAAGTTCCGGTCGTTTCATACTCCGAATCACTTTCGGACAGAAGATTCAAGATTCTTTATTTGCATGAAATATGGTACATAATGGTCTTATAAATAAAAAGGTTTCACATATTTGGCCGAATTATTTCAGCATGCAAACTTAAAATTAAATTAGAACACCTAACAAAATGTAGTCGACATTTAGGCATCAAACTTCTGGACGTAGTTACAAAACAAAACATTTTAAGAATTTAATATACCTACTTGTGTGTAGGGTACAGGATAAAGTAATAAAATTAGAAAAAAAAATATAACAAGGAACAGATACAACATCAAAAAAAATAAAAAAAAGGGAATGTGAAAATAGGAACAATAGTTTTCAAAAATGGGAACTTATGCTACTTAGATTCGTTACGGGCTGGAACTAAAAATTAATGAAATCACGATGAGACAGTGTCCCGCTGTGTTTGTAAATCATGAATCCGACAATGTAACAGAGTAGAGTTCATTTTGAAGTATAAAGCTAGTTTCGGACAGACCCGTATTTTCGTTAGACGGACTTAGAGAGTAGACCCAAATTTAAATTCAAAAGTTTATTGCTCAACACAGTACATAATAATACATTTAAAGATGTCAAGTGAATGCGCAGTCCACTGTGTTGTACCAATTGAGGCATGCAAAATTTATCAAACAATTTCATAAATTCAAATTTATACATTATACAATGTCATAGATTTAATATACAAATGTACAATTTCATAAATCCAATTAATAAGTAATATCATAGTTTCAAATTAATAAGTAAGTACATAATGTCAGGGACTCAGGGTATATAATGTCAAAATAATAAAAATATTTGACCCCCTGCAACGTCGTTGGTCCCAGTTGAGCTGACATAACGTAGCACGGAGTTTCAATATAATATGAGTACTAGGCCAATGTATGGTTTGGTTAACACTGACTTAGTACTAAAACGACTACGGCTTATACTGGTTTTGTTACCACCGATCATCCACAATTGATCTACGTAGAACATCGTATAACTATGTATAATCTTTGTAAGTGACTGTTTCGTTGGTCTAGTGCTGAGCATGAGGAGGTCTCGCAAAGTGAAATTGGGTTTTTCTATCAGGAATATCTCAGTACCAGCCACGGAGTCTGGATGGATTTGTGCCATGTTGATGGCAATAGCATTTTGCCAGTTATGTTGAAGCCCAATTTTCTTAGGGCTTGTTCAAGCCCCATGTAGATGAGGCTTCATATAAATGGCCAAATGTGGGTTTACTATGTGAGTTACATCTCTGCATAACTCTTCGGGCATTACAGGTGTGATTTTAGGTAATATTTGTATGTACATGAGGGCTGATGACGGTTATCTTTTGAACTACTGATCAAATGAAGCTACATTATCCCCGAGTGTCATAGCCCATAGGCTATATCGAAAACATTCCCTTGGGAAAACTTCCGACCATAACGTGAACAAAGCCACGGGCAAAAGCTTGTTAGTAAATACAACATCAGAAGCAAGGCCCTGTATACTCCCCCAGAGTGAAGTGACCTAAAAGCTGAACGTCTCGCGCCTTTTAACTCGTCTCGCTTTCGAAATAGACACCGCGCTGTCTCGTAAAACGAATGCCGATGTCCGTAGAGTATTGTTTTAACTGCATCAACTAGCTTTAAGTCTGCTATTGTTATTCTTCCTTATGGAATGGATTACAGAGCGAAGTATGCATGTATTGCGCAAACATGCAGTGTTTAATCTAGAGGGATGTAAGGTGGATAATCGTACTTTTATAAGGTTTCGGTAAAGATAGAATTTTCATATTGTTGCGGGTCAAAATTACAATACTGTACCTATATGATAAATCAAATGACGATCCCTAACCGGGAGCATCATCTTTCTGCCGATGTTCCAAGTTACTTGAAGTCGGTGCAACATGTTTTTTTTCTTCTTTCTGCTGTCAACTTTCACGCTATCATTTGCTCCTTTTTAGGGTTCTGTACCCAAAGGGTCTAACGGGACCCTATTACTGAGACTTCGCTGTCCGTCCGTCTGTCACCAGGCTGTATCTCATGAACCGTGATAGTTAGCCAGTTGAAATTTCTACAGATTATGTATTTCTGTTGCCGCTATAACAACAAATCCTAAAAACAGAATAAAATAAATATTTAAGTGTCCCATACAGAAAAGTAATTTGTTTGCTCGTTTTTATAAATAATGGTACGGAACCCTTCGTGCGCGAGTCCGACTCGCACTTGGCCGGTTTTTTTTCTTCTTTCTGCTGTCAACTTTCACGCTATCATTTACTCCTTTCTCTTTCATATCAATCCTCACACCATCCATCCATTGTTTCCTTGGTCTACCTCTGCCTCTCTCGCTGATGATGATTCCTGATGAGTTTGATTATACCAATTTCCAATGTTAATGTTACGTCTATTCTACCTGTAGTGACCAGTTAGCTGGAATGTTACTTTAGTGATATGGAAGTAGCATAGAAACTAAGTAAATTCTAGCGTAGGTAGCGCTATAAGTGAAATTAGGTTTTACGAGTATAGACAAGAATCGATATTTAAAGACCATAGTTACGTGAAAATCTTTTATTTTCAGACAGCATGGCCAATATAATGTAGTATACACAATTTCTTAAAAACTATGTTAGTAGATATGATTATTACAATATAAGAATTTATTATCTAAGGTAAGTTTATCAAGCCCTATGCATGACATGTAGCTTGATAAACCTACTATTTGTCGGCCCATCCAGCCTTTCCACAATTACCTTCAGAATGCCATTAGTGCTTCCCCCCATTCTGCCTATAACTGGAGCAACTTTCTTTCGCATTATCGAAAAATAATCATCAGTATGAGCGAGCATACCTGACGCACTGCAGTAAGGTGGAAGCCTCGACAACACCCTAAAGGCATTGTTATATTGGATGCGTAAGGTATTGTATTAATCCCAGCTTTAACAACGATTAAAAAAGGTTTTCTAATCTAAGATCGGAACAAAAATGGAATACCGGTAGTATGACACCGAAAACGGTTCAGGAGTTTGTAAATAAAACATTATTGACGAAAGTTACGGTCTAGATCGCTAGGTGCTGGCCGTGTCTGGTTTGACGGCTTTGTTAACTGTACAGCTACGTTGAATGACCTCATCATACGTTACCGAAAAAGCTTTATTTGTGATATTGTTGAAATTACCTGACTGCACAAGGGACGCGAAAGATTATCGTATACCTATATAATTTTACTATAGAATCTAAACGGACACAGTCGGCTCAGGCGGCCAAAGATTGACTGAAGGTTTACTGCTTAACGACTTTGGAATTGAATTACTTCTTCAATAAATTGATGTGTAAAACAATTCTAACAACTCCCAGAGAGATCTAGCTTCTTCATGATCTTTTTTTTACGGTCGAGGAGGTGTATACGTTTGTGATGAGAGGTTGTTTGTCTGTGCAAGCGAATGTTCTCATGTATAACGGTTAGATCGATTTTTATATTAGAAAAAGCTCGCGTTTGACCATTATCTTACAGGACGGCTACCGATTCACGCTTATGTAAAACTACGTTTTTAATGAGAAATTATGTTGATAAATAGGTTAGAAAGAATGAACATGTTATCAGCAACACTGCAACAGCGCTTATGTAAAACTACGTTTTTAATGAGAAATTATATTGATAAACTGGTTAGAAAGAATAAACATGTTATCAGCAACACTGCAACAGGTTTTCTGCAACGCAACACAACATGTTGCCGAAACAATGTACGCGTGCATATTTACCTACACGTGGCTATTACATTGCAATAGTAACTTATCCACTTGAGATTTGAAGACGTTTAAAAAGTTCAATTAATGATTGTTTCAGGTGCGTAGCTAGACATTGCGATGAAATGGTGGGGCGAGGGCGTAGGGCGCGGCGCGTCGGCGCAGCTGTCGCGCGTGGCTCGCATGCGCCGGGCGCTGCTACTGCTGGCGGCGGCGGCATGCACGGCCGCGGCGCTGCTGTACTGGCGCCAGCAGAGCGACGAGCGCGCGCACCGCCCGCTGCACTCGCTCTACTCGTAAGTATTTTAGAGTTTTTCACAAGGGGTCTTCCAGATTCCGTCATATACGCACCAACCGCGGTGACAACATGCCCGAAATTATATTCAAACATTGCATAAAATTACCAGTCAAATTTCCATTTGCCAAAAAGCCAATTGGATACCACAAAGTTATCATTCTCTAAAAAAACACCCATTATTTCTGTATAAACGAAAACCTAGCGTATCCGAGGCCGGGTTAAAAAATAATTGGAGCTCGCTTCGCTCGTTCGTGCATCTTGCATCCTACAGGGGGGCCATTAATCTCAAGTGCCCAGGGCCCCTAATTGGTTAAAGACATTCCTGCCACAGGTAGGTATGTATGTGGGTGATCCTGCCGATTATGGGATCGGCCTATCATTACTGACGGACTATTGTCGCCAATAAGCCTGATATAGTGGTGATAGACCAATCAGAGCGCGTATTGATACCATCCCGCATGACGGCAACCTCGTGAAAGCTGAGAAAGAGAAATAAATTAAATATATCGACTTGGCACACGAAGTCGTCGACATGTGTCGACATAGCCGAGGTATCATTGTGCCGATTTTCGTTACGGCCAATGGCCTGATGGCCAAGACCCTCGACGAACATCTGTCGAGGCTCTCGCTAGGCGGTTGGATCAAGGGCATGACTCAGTAGGCTCCTTGATACGGCCCGCATTGTGAGGAGGTTCCTATCTCCGGAGGCCTAACCATCGGTAGCTTGACCCTGCTCCCGACACCGGCGGACCATATTTTTTTTATATTTTGATATTATGATTTTCAAGAAATATTCAAAAATATAATGAATGTTTAGAAAGGATGAATAAAGGAAAATAACGCATACAAAATAAATCTGTAAAAAAAGCTGATCGCTTTTACTAATGATTCGTAACTGTTACAGAGGTGTCGAGCCGCAGTGGACGTGGGTGTGCCGCAACCTGCGCTGCGAGCGGCTGCTGGCCTCCGAGACGTCGACGCTGCAGTCGTTGCCGACGTGCAACATGCTGTGCGACTCCACGCAGCTGTGGCCGCAGCCCACTGGGCCCGTGAGCCTCGCCACGGCCGTGCAGCCCGTGCGCGCCGACCGCTTCACGCTGCAGGTCACCGCCTCGCCCTCGCGCGACGTCTCCGACCACCTCGTTGAGGCCTTCGAGCTCATGAAGGAGGACATGCGCGTGCTGGAGCGCACCATCGAGCCCGACCGACGGACCGCGGACTACGGCTCGCCCCGCGACGTCGTCGTGCGTGTCGCCATCAACGGCAGCGGCGACCCGCGCATGCGCCTCGACACCGACGAGAGCTACAAGCTCACGCTGAGACCCACCAAGAAGTCTCTCACGGCCGTCATCACCGCTCACTCCTTTTGCGGCGCCCGGCACGGCTTCGAGACCCTGTCGCAGATTGTTTGGATGGACCCCTACGCCGGCACCTTGCTCATACTAGAGGCGGCCACCGTGGAGGACGCGCCGCGTTTCCCCTACCGCGGCCTTCTCCTCGACACCGCACGCAACTTCTTCCCCACGCAAGAGATCTTACGAACGATAGACGGCATGGCCGCATGTAAGCTGAACACGTTCCACTGGCACGTGAGCGACTCGCAGTCGTTCCCGCTGCGCCTGGACAGCGCGCCGCAGCTGGCACAGCACGGCGCGTACGGGCCCGGCGCCGTGTACACGCCGGACGACGTGCGCAGCGTGGTGCGGCACGCCAAGCTGCGCGGCGTGCGCGTGCTGCTGGAGGTGGACGCGCCCGCGCATGTGGGCCGCGCCTGGAGCTGGGGGCCCGCGGCCGGCCTGGGCCCGCTGGCGCACTGCGTGGAGCTGGAGCCCTGGTCCGCCTACTGCGGCGAGCCGCCCTGCGGACAGCTCAACCCGCGCAACCCGCATGTGTACGAGCTGCTGCAGCGCGTGTACGCCGAGATCATCCAGCTCACTGAGGTGGACGATCTGTTCCACCTGGGCGGCGACGAGGTGTCGGAGCGCTGCTGGGCGCAGCACTTCAACGACACGGACCCCATGGACTTGTGGCTGGAGTTCACGCGGCGCGCGCTGCAGGCGCTGCAGCGCGCCAACCGCGGGCGCTCGCCGGAGCTGGTGCTGCTGTGGTCCTCGCGCCTGACGCGCTCGCCCTACCTGGAGCGGCTGGACGCGCGCCACGTGGGCGTGCAGGTGTGGGGCTCGTCGCGCTGGCCCGAGTCGCGCGCCGTGCTGGACGCCGGCTTCCGCTCCGTCATCTCGCACGTGGACGCCTGGTACCTGGACTGCGGCTTCGGGTCGTGGCGCGACAGCTCGGACGGGCACTGCGGGCCCTACCGCTCGTGGCAGCAGATGTACGAGCACCGGCCGTGGACGGAGGAGGCGCCGAGCGCGGCGGCGGCGTGGCGCGTGGAGGGCGGCGCGGCGTGCCAGTGGAGCGAGCAGCTGGCGCCGGGCGGGCTGGACGCGCGCGTGTGGCCGCGCGCGGCGGCGCTGGCCGAGCGCCTGTGGGCCGACCGCGCGGAGGGCGCGGGCGCGGACGTGTACCTGCGGCTGGACACGCAGCGCGCGCGGCTGGTGTCGCGCGGGATCCGCGCGGCGCCGCTGTGGCCGCGCTGGTGCTCGCACAACCCGCACTCCTGCCTCTAGCCGCCCACATACAGTACGTAGTGCCCACTCATACTTAGTGTACACGAGTAGCTAGTAATTGTACAGCGCTTTCTGTTATCGT
This sequence comes from Cerastis leucographa, assembly GCA_963082945.1. NCBI lineage: Eukaryota > Metazoa > Arthropoda > Insecta > Lepidoptera > Noctuidae > Cerastis > Cerastis leucographa. Next base: position 14,862,661 of record OY720362.1, on the reverse strand, counting down.
TTTGATTAGTTAGCGAGCGTGGCCGAGTGTGGCCGAGCGTGGCCGAGCGCGGACACGTATCGATACGATTGTTGTGTTCCCCGCGACGAGAGTCACTGCCGTCGAGTCTCAAGTATTCGAGTTTCGACCACTAATGTTCGTAATTTATATAAGTAGTTACATAATAAAACGTGTTACATAGCTAGGCTGATGATGTTTGTGATAAGAGACTATAACTTATTAAAATGTATTCATTAAGACGGATATAGTAGCAAGATGAAAGATCTGTGGCCTACAGTGGATCATGATATACAATCACTCATATAAATTAGGCGAATCGCATTTTATAACGTGTTGTTGAGCTTTATTTTAATAATAGCGAATCTATTAAAGTTGCTTTGTTGCTGTAATCAATTATGTTAGTAAAATTAAGAAATTTGTATTTGATCGACTTAAATTAACTGATAAGTTTTAAATGATTGTTTGATTAAGGTTCTACCAGCAGGTTAATATTCGAGTTCTGTGTCGGAGCTCTATGATAAAATTATCGCACTACTATTATGTTAGACATGCAATGTATTTCACACTCGTGGCTTTTTTTCCATTTATCTCAAAAGTGTTTATTGCCACAAATAAGAATAAAAATAATTTAATTCCTATAGCCGGCGGTGATTTTTTTGTGAAAAATTAAACTGTGTTTATGTAGACACATCGTAGTTACGAACATTCTGAGTTAAGTAATTCGTCATAGCGTACCTTCTGACTCACGTAATTCGTACTTTCAAATTTTATTGATTTACACTTCGGAGTTCTGTAATACAGTCACAGAATATCATAAACAAACATTATTGTCTATAACATAATTACTTTTATCAACAAAATAAAATTTATTTGTGTTCCAAATTCAAGTATTATTATATATAAAAAAACAACAATATTTGAATTATTATATACTGTTATTATATACTTTCTAATTCATTTTTTGTTTCTTGTAACCCAGTATAGCTTTAACCACATTTGTTAAGTTTCTGACCTGAAATTATTTTTATTACCTGTATTTAAGAGAAAATGATTTATCTATCATTATTTTGCCTAACTTTGTGGGTAATAATATTAAATGGACTCGCACAATACAACATGCTATACAGGATGCAATCCCCACCGACGCGAAAACTGTTACCTCTGAACCCCCCCCCCACTTCTGAATATCTCATCGATTATTTAAAAAAAAACAGCTGTCTCCTAAGCGTTTTCGCGTCGGTGTCCCTTCCACCTAGTGTTGTAAGAATCTTGGAGTCTTATTTAATAAGACTTTTCTTTTTTGAAGACTCGAGTCTTAAAAATAAAACTTAAAGCTCAAGTCCTTCAGAATTTTGAGTCTTTTGTAAAAAGACTTGAGTCCTGCCAAAAAGAACTCAAAGACTGAGTCTTTTAAAAGAACTCATGACTGAGTCCTCTTAATCCATAGCTGTGGTTAGAAGTAAATAAAAAAACTAGTGAACAAATTATTGATTTATTAGGTACGTAACTATTATATATTTATAATATTTTTATATTTAAGTATTATATTATTTTATTTTAGTATTACCTATTATAATACACCAACTCAAGTTCATGACTCACTCTAGCTCAAAGAACTTAAAAGACTCGAAAGGACTCAGAAGACTCAAAGGACTCGGACTCTTGTGACTAACGAATCCTAGTCTTGAAATTCTACTGAAGTCTCGAAATGAAGACTAAAAGACTCGAGTTTCTTACAACACTACTTCCACCCTTTATATAACGTAATTACATATTGTGCACATACTATGACACCGTGGTGTATACTGTATATTGTTGGCTGCGTGGAGGTTTAGTTAACTAGAATATCTTTAATTATTAACATTAGTCGTTGTAATGCACTATGACAAAACGTTATAAACGTTTGCAGACCAGTGACGCTTGATGCAGGGTGTTGGGTATCGTAAACCGGTAACCAAACGCACTGCATAAGTATTTTACATGGAGCGACTGCTTATCTAACCTCCACAACTCACAACCCAGTTAATACTTGATTATACGATACCCCTTGGTAAGACTGGTTGTCTTACCAAGAGGTATCGTATAATCTTTGACTTGACTTTCACTTCACTTTGATACACAAGCTTGTCTGTTCTGCAAAGCTTGCAGCAATTATGTTGATTTGTTGACAATTATACGACGTAAACGCACAGGATGTATGTTCACAATCTATTAAGTACACAAGGCGCTAAATCAAGCAATATATGTCCAGTATAACATGGCCTCGTTTTGTATACATTTCCCGTACAATGAGAGATCTGCATAAAGTGGTTTAGTATAGCTTGATTTGTCGTCGTGCATACTTAGTTGTTAAATTTTTTGAAGTAAGTGATTAGATCATAGAAAATGGAATACTTTGGATGTTTGCGTTATTCGTGTGCGTTTATATAATAAAACTGTTTTAGTAAGTAGGAAATGTTAATTTGATGTTCAAGACCCACTACCAAAGTGAACTGCGGTCGTGGCCAGGCTGCTAAATCAATTTCATCCAAAGTTGATACACAATTATGTAAAAGCAATATGCTGAAAATACAGGGTGTATGAGACACCGACTCGAAAACGCGTACCACGCACTCAGTATATCATTCGAAACTCCCCCAAATAGCATTTTTTCATTAGTAATTTAAAAAAACCAGCCAACAAGAGCGAGTCGGACTCGCGCACGAAGGGTTTCGTACCATTATTTATAAAAACGAGCGAAAACTCACATTTTGTATGGGAGCCCCCTTAAATATTTATTTTATTCTGTTTTTAGTATTTGTTGTTAAAACATCAACAGAAATACATAATCCGTAGAAATTTCAACTGGCTAACTATCACGGTTCATGAGATACAGCCTGATGACAGACGGACGGACAGACGGATAGACAGCGAAGTCCCAGTAATAGGGTCCCGTTTGACCCTTTGGGTACGGAACCCTAAAAATTGTTTCGCACAAAAGTGTTTTTTTTTTTAAATTACCGATGAAAAGTTTCCATGTTGGGATCAGAATGATGTACTTACTGAGTATGGTAATAGTTTTCGCAACGGTATCCCTGTTACCCCGTATCAGTAACTGGCCTTGAATTGCGTCGTACTAACATGAACACAAACTTAGCTGAACTTGGTTTGGCAGACGACGAGCACAATATTTTCCGCTAGCAATGACGATGGATGATGTCTCTATAGGTGCGGAGGCGTGCAGCTTAAGTAATATATAATTGATTAATTAAGCATTGCTAAAATGGACAATTATTGTTATTAAAATACTTATCTTCTCTTGTTGTCTTTTGTGATGATATTTTTGTCGTGGTCTTCCTATTACCAGTCATTCAAAGTGATGTTCAACTTAATCAGCAACAATATTTTTACACATTCAATCATTATTTTTCTAATTTAATTTTGAAACGTCATACATAATTTTAATTTACTATTGAGATTTTTTGACGTGACAACGTCTTATAAATTGGTTTGCCGGGTGACACTTCAAGAAACTGCGTTACGCTCCGCTCACGTTATGCGCTCACAATGAGAGCGAGTGAGAGGCACGCGTCCCTATAGCGTTGTCACGTTCAACTATCGTCAGTAAACCGACTTTACAGACAACCAATTTTTTTTGTAAATAAATCAATTATTTTGTATATTACGATCATATTTATGGTTTTATTTATTTTTTAGTTTAGTTTGTTGTCTTTTGCAATTGATATCCAATTATGAATCTGTGTTCCGGCTGGCTCGTTTACATTGCGCGTGACTACTCTCCTTTCAGTTATTTTACTTCCAAATTTAAAAATTACACTGACCTTTAAGCTCGTAGCAGTAAGGCTGTTATTATGTTACCATCACTGAAAAGTTTGTCGAAATTATTGTGATCTTAATTTGCGTGAATTTAAGGTTGCTGTTGGAATGCAATTGTTAGAGGTACAAAAACTGAAAGGGGTTTAGCTCGCAGGGTGCGACCGCGGCGCGTGTGACGTCACTCAATGCCGAACAGAGTGGTGAAATTCGACTTAGTTATCAGCTTTACAACGCATCCTTATAGGCAACGTAATAGAATCGCGTCGGGTCGGGATAAGCCATAGTTGTACAAGGATATTTTGGCGTGTGGCCATAAACAACTTTTATCAATATATCACAAATGTTTACCAACAGCGCCTGATCCTATCAATCTAGTGCCAAAATATCCATGTACACTATAGTTAAAGAAATGGGTTGAGGTGATCGAGTGCAGAGCTTATAAGTTGCTACTAGCTTGCTGTAGCGACCTGTCACAGCCTGACTGTGGGAACTTAGCTCTCTCTTGTACATTACTCCACGACGAACGTGCCGCGGTCGCAATACGCGCCCTTACTGTAATAATATTTACTTTCACTGAATGTAATTTCAAAATAAACTATCGAAATAAGTAAGTGTGCTAAAGATTTTCCTTACATTGGAAAACGTCTTTTAATACAAGATAGAATATAACGCATTGTGTTAATGAGCTAGATTTCATTCCCCCGATAAATGTGATGAGTAAACTGGCACAATTTTGTACATTTTGTATGTAATGTTTGGTGCTATAGTGATTTTCGTGGTGTACTTCTATGAATTAAAGAAAAATATGAAACGAATTATGCTTTGTTTGACTCACTTTTTCCCTATAGTGTCTATTCAAATAAAACAATAACTTAAAAAGCAATAAATTAATTTATTTATTAACAATTTCGTTCACATGTCAGATTGAATAAAAATACAACTACTTATTTCTTTTTAAAAATGTTACTCAGCCTTCTGCTTCGTGGGGTTCCCTGGAAAGAGCAGAAATTACTGATTAATCACCTGATAGCCCATCAAAAGTCAAATATTTTAATACATTAGTCCAAATCCACTGTCGGCATATACAAGCTGTTGTTTTGCATCCTCATCAAATTCAAGGAGGTAGCTATGCTATACATTTACTACCCATTTTATTATGATTCTTGTCCCGAATCAATAATAAAATGGGTAGGTAATTTTCATTTTTCTTATTATCGGATATCTGATATACTGACAAACTTAAACAACCAAAAAATCAGCGGATGTTAATAATTAACTAGGTACCTACCGTAATTTAAATTTATTATTTATGTCTTCTGTGACAACCTCCTGAATTTTGACGAGGTTGCAAAACAACACCGTCTTTCTATAAGATAATCCATACTAATATTATAAAGGCGAAAGTCACTCTGTTTGTTTGTTTGTTTGTTACCTTTTCACGACTGAACGGCTGATCGGATCTTTATGAAATTTGGCAAGAAGATAGATTTTAAGCTGGGGAAGGACATAGGCTATATATCATCACGCTACGACCAATAGGAGCGGAGCAGCAATAAAAAATGTTGCGAAAACGGTGAAAATGTGACGCAGAAGAAGTTGCGCGGGACATCTAGTTATTAATATTTGTTTGCGCTTTATTCTGCAAGCGGATCTGAAGCTTTATCTAATGATTGACATCATTCGTTATAGATAATGATATCTATTCTTCATCGTAAAGAAAAGAAGAAGAATGATATCTATAACGAATGATGGTTTAAAGATGTTGCACTCACTTCGGCGGTATCGTTTTTGTTGGACCGGAACAGTGACCGGATCCGGGACGGAGTGCTAGTCTTGCGGGACGGCTGCGGCTCAGCTTCCACTCGCAGCGACTCACGCAGCTCGGAGTCCTACGACCAATGGTTACATTATAAGGACCCTTCTACTCTTACTTCCACATTTTTGTTTTTATTGTGTATATCTGTCACTCATGTGGCAATCTCCATCTAAAACTCTATGGGTAATATTTACGGTACAAATTAAAGTGAATAAGATATACAAAAGAACCTTTCAAATGGCTAGATAACGACTGCCAACCTTTTTGCTTCCGTTTTTTGCAATTTGCAGGTTGTATGTTGATTAAAATATGATTCACGGTCATAACAAATATGGTTTTACAGAATTATAGTCATTAAAATCATCTATACATCCCCGTTAAGTTCATTAAATGGTTTTTCATGAAAAAGTCGAATGAACTTTTTAATCATATTTTATTCTACATATGGCCTGACAATGGTGTGCGTAGTCGCAGCGGAAAAATGTCGAATTTCTTAATTTCAGTTAAGCAGATATTTAGTGTATGACCTCCTGTAATTGTGTATGGTAAGTACAAATTTGTGTATCCAGCCATTGGGGAGCTATTCAACAAAAACTGTTTCCGCTGGAACTACGTCATCCTAGCGGCACTTTTTTTATTCTATGCACGTACATGAAAAAAAATACATTCAATAATTACAAGATTTGTGACTACGTACTACGTAGTTCTACTAGGTACCCAAGATGACGTGCAAACAGTCATGCATTCGACTCTTCGGTGTGACCAATTTTCGCTCAATTTCCTCGATAAACTTATGTAATAAAAATAATACAACAATAAAACAACAAAATATTATTTAGAAGCTCAATAAAATAACGAGAGTTAGTGCGTGGCGCCACTTCACTTCTTCCGCGCGGAGGGACTCCACGCATTTTTTTAAGTTTGAGAAACAAACAAGAGACCCTCTATTTTTATTACGATAATTATTTGTTACTTGTTTAAGAATTGTGTGCCCACCTGTACCAATCCAATAATGGTACAACACTGGAAATTTTAGAACGTTAGCTCTATATACTGCACGGCCGCTTTTTTGTAGCCATTCAAACTTGGTCGGTTTTTTCATGAATTGCGGTTGTTCTGGTATTTTTATTCCATCTCTTTAATTATTTAGTGAAATGACCTGAAATTTTACATGTGAATAGTTGCATTAATACACTAACTATCGGAATAAGTTTAGTCTGCGTTATCTATAAAAAGTCCTGCAATCCGATGTCATACAATATAGTGGTCCAGTCGTAGTAAATTATGCCATTGCTCATTAATTACTAAGACCACAGCAATGAAACTTGGCAAGGCATTGTAGACCCTTACAAGATACAAGTAAACGTAATAAGTTAGGCTCTAGAGTTCCTATTTTAAGTAATTGGACCTAATAACCTTATTTTACTTTTACGTGTATATCTTCTGAACGGTATGTTTTTTTCAAATTCTGTTTTCACAAACATTACACACAAATTCAAAGCAAGGTGCGTAAAAAAAATCAACTCTACACTAAGCTGTTTTATATGATTTTCATCAAATAGCCAAACGTCAGCGCAGCGGAAACTTGATTATCTTCGCAGTTTTATGACACACACCTTACCTCTCCTTACACACTAATTATTGAATGTATTTTTTTTCATGTACGTGCATAGAATAAAAAAAGTGCCGCTAGGATGACGTAGTTCCAGCGGAAACAGTTTTTGTTGAATAGCTCCCCAATGGCTGGATACACAAATTTGTACTTACCATACACAATTACAGGAGGTCATACACTAAATATCTGCTTAACTGAAATTAAGAAATTCGACATTTTTCCGCTGCGACTACGCACACCTGACAATGACCAGAAAATTGCAAAAAAAAAAATGAAAGAAAATTAGAATTTCGCGGGCTACCCTGGAGCTTCCACCTTAATAATAGTGTCCATGGAGTCCTTGCCCATTCTTATAGAGATCTACGCATGGAATGGGCAACTACAGTACTTTCACAAGTTATGATGCCTTGTGACTGGGACTGTAGCTTCATTTTAATTGTTGTCTTTGTTTCGACAATGCAAAAATGCCTGTAATTGGCCTACTTGAAATAAATGCTTTGATTTTGAACGTCGGGACTCACGGTAGCGGACAGTCTGCCAGCCTGCTTGCTAGGTGTGGGCGGACCGGGCTTCTTGTACGCCGTGATGCCGACCTCCTTGCGCTGAGACTTCACGCCGGCCGGGTTCGCCGCGCCTATGCACTGAGAACAATCGCGAAAAGCATTTAACATAAGTTGAGGAATACAGATGACTAACAATAAACAAACGAAAGAAAAAGAGAGAGATAAGCAAAACAAGTATGTTGACTTGGCTCGAGAGGTTGTCGACATGTGGGATGTGGACTCAGCGATCATTGTGCCGATAGTCGTATCAGCCAATGGCTTAATTGCTAAGAGCCTCGACCAACACGCAGTACTCCTAGACACGGCATGCAAAGTGAGGAGGGTCTTCTCTCTAGAGCCCTGCCCACCGGCAGCCTGGACCTTGTCTCTGATAAAAAATTTGTAGCGTAAGGTTATACTAGAAGCCGACTTCAAACCTAGTGTGGTTGGGAAAAGGCTAGGCAGGTGATAATATAAGTAGAGATAAGGCCCATTCCCTTGTCACTCTGCAGCCAAGAACAGCATCCTAGCTGTGTTTATCGGGTGACCATACACTTTGCTTTGTGGCTGGGACTGTAGCTTCGTGTTGTGTTTTGACTAACACATACTTTGGCAATTCAAAAATGTCTTGTTACTGGTCTATTTGAAATAAATTCTATAAGCTTGTCTTTAATATTCTACTACTGGAATAGAGAAAAGCCATTTAAAACCTACCTTGATATCTTCTTCATCGACGGCTTGTGTGAATTGTGTTTCAGCGGGATACGAGCTCTTAAGGTGCGGAGGACACAAAGAGTTCCGCCAGCGCAGCTCGGACAGGCGCAAGCCGGGCGGGCCCGACTCGCGGGCCCCCGGGGCCCCAGACTCGCGGGCCCTCGGGGCCCCCGACGCGCGGGGCCCGGGGACCCCGGACTCGCGCCGCGGCGTCGCCGACAGCTCCTTCAGCCAGCGATTGTCGAACACCTCGCCTTCCTCGTCGGACATATGCATTGCGCGACCCTCTGACGACAAACAACCAAAATATTAAAGAGTTATTTACTTGACTGTACGGTACTCAAAATAAACTCGTTTGAAAACCGCAACCACATTGCTCCCTTGAGAAGAATAGTGCACACAAGAAAAGTAGCTTTATAAATACTGTTTTGATGACGTTTTTTTTCGTTTGAAAGGTGCTAGTAGTGTTCTTAGCTGTTTCAAGAAAATCTGCTCAGTCGTTTGAAGATCATCAGTGATGGATAGATTGAAAAGATATATTTAAACAACTTCCACAAGTCTGATCGAATAGAAATTTGGGTCTTAAGGCGGATTGTAATCTTGTCACTTGTAAATGATATTTCTATTAAACATCTATCTTTGATAGATTCGAGTTATGTAAGTATGAAAAGCATTGTATAAAATTTTTAAAACCCCCGACACAAAAAAGCTCTACGTAGAAAAAAAAATGTAGTTTAATCCTAGCGTCGCGTCGTTGTGTCGTTGCATAGATACGCACAGAGAGTGACAAACAAAGCGGTTAACGCGACGAGTCTAAACAAATCTGTTTTATATTTTTTATTTAATTCTTATTATTACGAATGCATAGTCCTTGTTGTGCGACTCTAAGGTATTTCGTGACTTTTCTTACCTCGTCTAGTTCCGTTGTTGTTATGAACAGGCAGAGAGCGCAGCGAGTGCGAGTCTGACGGTCGGGTCGGCTCCTCTGCGAACGGAACGAGACCGGACTGCAAACGAAAGAACACGTATTATAGTGGCCGACAACATAGAATGCGGTGGCTTGTACGTTGGTTTCCCTAAAAATTGTAGTTGAATTTTATTGAATGAGTACCATTAGAAGTTAGCTTATGAATAGTAGTGTTAATGATGGTTTACAATTATCACATATTTAAATTGATGTTGCAATGCTTGAAATTGGTGCTCAATTTTTCTTTTATCGGTACTGACAGATAAAAAAAATTGCATACTTTTATAGCGAGAGTGAGTGACGTGATAGGCGACGACACAAAATGTTACTGTAATTTGAGTAACTGTTAGAGAAAAATTTTTTAGGTACTTGTGATGGCCGTTTGTTAAAGTGATATGTAGGTGCATGTGTCGGACGTACCGAGTGCACGTGCTGCAGCGACATGAGACTGCCGGAGCGCTGCTTGCGCCGCAGCCAGTCGGCCTCGTCCTGCTTCATGAGGAACTTCTCGCCCACGCTCCACAGCTCGGCCGTGAGCCCGCGGATGTGCTCCTCGTAGGCGCGCGAGGACTCCGCCAGCGCCGCCCGCGCGCGCGCCAGCTCGCGCTCCAGCGCCGCCATCTCTCCGCGCTGCTTCTCCTTGAACACCGCGATCTGCTCCGTGTACAGTTGTTTCTGAAAACGTTCACACGCGTTAACACCACTCTGCCCACCGAAACACGAGCATTCAATTCAACGCGTGCAGCAGGCCATGCATACATTAGTATATACAAACATATTACCTTGCGAATCGGCAATCTACCAAATCAAAGTTTAATGAACACTCTAGCCAAAACATACAAAAAATAAAACAAAAGCATCCATTAAAACAATTTATTGAAAACAACATAAGTAAATAAATAACGACTTCACAAGTCACAGTCAGTGATCCATGAGAAGGTAGCACCACCACACCAGCTGGTATAGCAATATCAACAACAGTACGGGGAGGATACTGACCATTTTGCTCTTCATGCGGTCGAGTTTGTCCTCGTACTCGGCGCGCACCTCGGCCACGGTGTCGCGCGGCTCGTCGGCCGCGGGCGCTCGCGCCGCCTGCTCCAGCAGCCGCGTGAAGCTCTGCTGCAGCTCCGCCAGCTGCACGTCCAGCGCCGCGTCGGCGGCCGGCGCCTGCCGCTCGGCGCGCGCCCGACGCAGGCCGCGCTCCAGCCAGCGCTCCAGCGCCAGCGCGGCCTCGCACAGGTCCTGCAGCGCGGCGGCGTGCGCGCGCTCGAGCCGCGCTAGACTGGCCGCACTGACGCCGCTCTCCAGGCGCAGGATCTCGCGCCGCGCCGTGCGCTGCAGTGACGTCACGGCGCTCAGCTTCTGCACGTAGGCCTCGCGCGCAGTACTGAGCGCTTTGAAGCTGGCCGCCTGCTCGCTCAGCGACTGCTTCAAGTTCAGGATCTCCGTCTCGTGGATCCTGTTGACTTCTGTGAGTCTGTCTCGCTCTTTTTGTAGAGCTAATTGCTTCTCTGAGCACTTTTTCAGATGTCTGTCGGTGGTCTCGAGGAAGTTCTCCAAGTCTTCCATGGTGACGGTGCCGGCGCTGAGGCTGCGCTTCACCTCAGTGTCGTAGTTGTTCGAGTTGCCGAAATTCGTGAGCTCTTTGAGGACCGTGTTGGTCTTTATTTCGGCGATCCTCTTGAGTATGATCGCTTGGTACTTGGCGGATACTTTAATGATCTGCGACGCTCTGTTCTCGGTGACGCTCATCTTGCTCACTTGCCTCTTGAGGTCTGCGATCTCGTCGTTCTTCTGATGCACTATCTTCTTAAGCTGAGTGGACAGCTGGTGGCAGTTCTCCTTGCTGAGCTCGAGCTCTTTGGTGACGTCGAGGAGTTTGGTCTCGGACTCGGCCAGCAACGTCTTGAGGTAGGTGACGTCGCTGTGCAGCGTCGTGATCGTGCGGTTCTTGTCGAGGATGATCCTTTCTAAGTCTGAGATGGTCTTAAGGCTCTCCGTAGAAGTGTGTGACATGTCTGAGGATGTGTTATCTACCTGTTGCTGGAGGCTGCGTAACTCCTTGTCCGTGGGACCCGACTGCTTGTGGCTCGATATCCGTTCTTGACTTGCAGCTGCAACTACAAAAGATACACTTAATTAGTCAAATATATTTTTTACACCAGAATATCAAAATGATTTAAGCATGTTATCCAAAATGGCCATCAACACATTAAAATTTTAAATGCTTACGAAAAACCTAGCTAAATTTATAAATGAATATAGTTCCACGTACACGTCTCTCTCTGTCCAACAGCCTTGATGAGCTCTTCGTTTTCCTTTCTTAGAATGTTCAATGCTTCTCTCTCGTTGTTAACATCCTCTAAATTCTGCTTCAGTTCCTGAATAGTCGTCAATTTTTCTTGCATATCCTTGTCGTACTTTTCCATAGCGACCTGTAGTTCCTTCGTTATAGAAGTTATGACAATATCTTTCTCTTTACTCATTTTGGAAACGATGGCGTCTTTGGCTCTAGACTCTTCTTCACAGAGCTCTACTTTACACTTCAAGGTATTAAGTTCTTTTTGTGTAGATATTATTTCTTTTCGTCTTTCCTCGAGTTCTATCTCGGCCTTATCGTGATATTCCTGTAGGATGGCACATTTGTTGACAAGATTTAGTTTGTCATTGTTAACTTCCTCGCGTGCCTCTTTGAGGAGTTTTTCCAGGTTGGATATTACTGAAAAGTAAAATTATGAATCAAAAGACATTAATTTAAATTAGTTTGGTAATCAGCATCAAGCAGTTTGCTGATTATCAAACTAATTTAGAGGAGACAGACACCCAAACGCTTCGGACCTCGTCGTATAAATTAGTCTTCCCCGGGTAGTTCAAGCCGAATACCAAATAATTAAATTTCACACAGTATTACACCTACCATTTCTGTTATCTTCAATAGTTTTAACTAAACGTAGCTTTTCCATTTTTAATTTAGCAATTTCTTCACCATATGTAGTAATATTTGATTCCAAAAAGCAAATATTAGATTCAGTTCCTTCATTATCCATTACAAGAGCATTCTTCTGTTCTTCTAAAATTATTTTATCTTGTTGAAGCATTTTTATGAGATCTTGTAGTAACTTTGCTTTTTCTTCCATTTCTTTAATATTTTCGATCTTTTCTTTAACTGTACATTCTAAGTTTTTGTTTGTTTCTGATAGTTCATGGAATGATTTTTTTATTTCATCAATTTCGGTTTTTAGTTGTGCTCCAGTGGCGGCAAGCTCTTTATTTCGGTTTTCTAATGATTCCATATCTAAAATAATAAAAAATACATGGGTTAACTTTCATAACTTGTTTCCGCAAACACAACTCTGATAATTGACATTAATAGAATGTTTAAAATATTTCGTTACAGTTACTTTGAACACTTACCTTTTTTATATTTTTCAGCAGTGGTTGCTAGATTTGTGTTCTCCTCTTGCAATTTCTCAGATTCAACCATTCTAGTTTGCAATTCAGATTTCAGTTTTTTTATGTCTGCAGCTATATTCATTGTCTTGGGTCTTAAACCTTTGTCATATAATTCTTCAAATATTGATTCTAATGCAGATTCCTTTTCTTGTATTTTTGCTTCTAAATTCTGTTTTTCTTTTTCGGATGCTTCTTTCTGGGCGTTTATTTCTTTTTCAACCCGTTCTTTTTCAAATCTTATCTCTGCCATTTCTTTAAATAGTGACTGCAAGGCAGTATCTTTTTCCTGAAGTTTTGCTTCGTAATCTTTCTTTACATTATCTAACTGTCCCGAGAGAGTTGTATTCTCTTCTTGTAACATTTCATTAGCTCGTGCATGTCCTGATATCATCCTATTGAGACTTAATTTCTGATCTTCCATAATAGATTCTGTCACGGTCACCATGTTTTTAAGTATCTGTCTTTCTGAATCAAAATCTTTTATCAGTTTTTGTTGGTTTTGTGTTTCGGTTTTTCGCTCCTCTTCTAACGCCTTGATCGCTGTAAATTCATAAGAATATGTCGTATACATTTTTCGTAAATGTATAATGATTGACTTGAAAATATAGAAACATTGTTATAATGTTTTTGTTTTTAAATAGTATTTAATCAACTTTGTAGATTATTGTCTGAACATGTACAATGCCTACATAATAAAGCCATATTGCGAGTAATTTTCAACCAACAAAAGGGCTATAAGCTAGCTTTAACTGTCTTGAGTGAGGTTCTTTACTACCGGCCCTAGTATGGAACCCTGAAGAACCCCCATCTAGAAAGTCACAATATACTACAATAATCATCCTTATGTGTTTAGGCCCTAAATATAATTTTATTGGTATTTAATATTTGTTTTATAACTAGCTACATACTGCAGAATTAGCTTTCTGTCTTTATTGTTGCTTACTCAATCAATTGCTTAAGATAATTCCAAATAATTACACCTGTAAAGTCATTAAACAGACCATGATAATATAAGCACAATGATTACCTCGACCATTTTCTTCAATGGTTTGCATAAGCCGTTCGTTCTCATTTCTGGCCGCGTCTAACTCCGCATGTTTATCTTTCAAATAATTGCTCAGCTTAGTCATCATAACATTCAAGTTATCTATCTGACATTCATAAGTGCTCTTCAGCTTGTCCGTCAAGTCCTCGCTGTCAATCAGTTTCTCCTTTAGAGAATGGACTTTGAGCTCTAACTGTAGTTTAACGTCGTTGAGACTGTTTGTTAGAGATTGGTTATCTTCTTGAATCGCATGCATTTCTTTTACTTTGTTATCCAACATAGTTTTGTAAGTCTCAGTTCGTTTTGATAATTCTACAAATATAATTATATCATTATGAAGAAGATTAGCGCTACAACTTTTAGCTAAATAGTCTATTTTATACAGCTGATCCCAATTACAGGCAGGAAAAGAAGAGTAAGAGATAGATAGAGGCTGAAATGTAAGTTAATTGATAGTTTGAAGAATGTTTAGTATCCAGTTGAAAGGTCCACGCTATCAGAGTCGGAATGGTTAGTTAAACGAGTACATATAAATGTTTGAGAACATTGCAGTTCTCACGACTCTCCTCTGCTAGTATGAATGCTGCAAAGTTCACAAAGAATTACTACACATTATATAGCAGTAGTTGACCAAAGCTTTGATTCGTAATCTTCATGCAATTTTATTTTTTTGATTATTCATGTATACAGAGAGAAACAAGATCGAAGAGAGTCAAGTTTTAAAATGTTAGGTTAAAGTGAGGATCAAAACTGCAATGTGTTAGTTAATTGGGCATTTCAGCTGAATACTATGGATAGACTTAGTGCGTCACTCACCAATCTTATTATCATTGACGACTTGTTGTAGACGTTTGACCTCAGATTGCAGCTCAAACAATTCTGTCTCTTTATGCCTCAAAACGTTTTTCACCTCTTCCAATGAGCTATTACTGACTTCCAGCGCTTTCTCTAGATGCCGTCGCGTCTCCATTTCAGTGAATATTGAGTTAGCAATGTTTATGAGCATTCCACACTTGTCACTGGCTTGAGTACCTGCATGGTCAGAATCCAATATTTTTTGTAATAGTTCGTTGGTGGTTCCTTTATTTTTCAGTTCTTGCACAAAGTTTTCTAGTCCCACATTTAAAGTTGTCGCTATTTGGCTGTTCAAATCTTCTTGATCTGAAATAATACAATTGATATTCAACAATAGTTTTTGTGTGTGGTAGACTCATTACAAATTAAGCAGGATTAATAATATAATAAATGTGATACGATAACTTACTTTTCATATCCATTTGTAAACTTCTCATATTCTGAGCTACATTTTCAAGCTCTGCTTGTAAACTATTAGCTTTAGAAGAATACGTTTCATTCAACTCGCACAACTTAGTGATCAGTTGATCTTTCTCCGTTTCCTTTTCATCATGTGCCGATTTTTCAACACTCAATGTTTTCACCAAATCTTCTTTTTCAGCAAGTAATGATTCTTTGTCAGTTAAAAGACTTTCTTCAACAGTTCTTACGTCCAGCAGCTCAGCTTGCAGAGATTCAATTTCAATATTTAAATATCCAATTTGAATCTCATTCTCCTTAAGAAGAACATCATGCGATTTCTGCTGTTCCGTCATGTCTTGTAGCAACTTTAATTTTTCTTTTTCTACTTCTCCTAGCTTTTGAACAAGATGGTCAATTTCTATGCTCGTTTCTTCTTTATTATTTTCCACTTCTGCTACCTTCTGCTCTATAAGCTGTTTCTCCAATATAAGATTCTCCTTTTCTTTCTCAGCTAGTTCTCTCGCGGCTTTCTCTTCTACAAGCTGTTGCGTAAGACATTCTTTATCTTCCAGTAGAGTTTCCGACACTGCGACTTGTTTCAATAGTTTTCTCTCGAGTTTTGTCTTGTCGGATACAAGTGCATTTCTTTCTTCTTCAAAAATCTTTTTAATAGTTTTTTCTTCTGCGAGCTGCTGTGTCAGTTCAATCTTTTCATTTAGTAGCTTGTTTTTATCGTCAACAAGAACTTTCATGTCTTCACTTTGCTGTTTCTTTTCTGTCTGAAGGCTATCTTTAGCAGCTTTTTCTTCCATTAGTTGGTTTTGTAAAAACTCTTTTTCTTTCAAAGTAACAGCACTTTTAATTTCTTCCTGAGCTATTCTCTCTACAAGTTTATCTATTTCCTGTCCGTTCTTTGTCTCGGCATTTCTCATTTCCACAGTCATTACTTCAAGTTTTTTTAACAATTTATCTCTTAAATTTTCAAGTTCAGAAATATTTTGCTGTAATGATACGACCTTCTGAGCTAATTGTTTAATTTGTTCTTCTTTTGCTTCTATATTTTGTGTAGTCTCGACTTTGTATGACTCCCAAGTCATTGCAATATTTTCGTAATCTTTCCTGGTGGATTCTAGCTGTCCAGTATTCTCTTTCAATTGCCCCTCTAATTTGTCAATGATCCGGTCCTTTTCTTTGAGACATGCTTCTATTGCTTGTTTCTTACATTCGTATTCTTTTTCCAATCCAGCATTTAATGATTGCAACTGGCTAATCTTTTTTTGTAAATCTCTGGTCTCAACAGTTTTCTGGTGAGCCAAATCTCTGATAAGTTGATCCTCTTTGGATAATTTCTGTCCTAAGGATCGGATTTCTGGAAGAAAACAATGTGAGAATGGATGTATAGATATTTGTTACTCTCGGTTAGGATGAAATTTGATACACAGATACTTAATAACCTGCAATAACCCATAGGATACTTTTTATCTCGGTAGTACGATCCCGTGGCAAATTACCGAATTATAGTGGGCGAAGCCGCAGGCTTATGTCAAAGTCAAAGTCAAAGCATTTATTTCAATTAGACCATTACAGGCACTTTTGAAAGTCAACAAAACAAAATAAAACGCGAAGCTACAGTCCCAGTCACAAGGCATAATAACTTGTGAAAGTACTGTAGTTGCCCATTCCGTAGCGTAGATCTCTATGGAGAAGAACGGGCAAGCAACTCCATGGACACTCTTTTAAATCAAAATATGTTACAAAATCTTGGTTACATCATTCATGTTAAGAATTACAAATATGTGAGAACAATGTAGAAATACGGGCAAGTTAAGAGCGTCCAGAGTAAAAGATTAAATCAGTAATAAAAAAATAAAGTAATTAAAATAAACCGTGGCAGCTAAGAGATGACCAGTCACAACTGACAGCGCCCGTTCACGAACATGACGCATGTATCAGCCATCATTCAACTCAACCATTTTGAAGGGAACTAAACGACCCGATATATATTCGCTAGTGCTTAATAACTTAAAACACGATACTAACCTTTACATTTCCCTTCAATGGTTTTCATGGCAAATTCAAGTTCCGTTTTTAATGTTATTATTTCTTTATGTTGAGTAGATATCTCCTCATTGAGTTGCGATGTGATCTTTTCTAGCTGCATGCACTGATTCTGATATTCTTTTTCAAATTTGTTCCTAAATGAAATTTCTTCATTCAACCTTTGTTCCAAACCCTCTTTCTCCTTGTGTACTAGGCTCAAATTTTCGTTTTCTTTTTTGAGGTTTTCAACTTCTTTACTAAGTGTATGAACTTGATAGTCTTTGTTTTTAATAGTTTTCCTAGAAGTACTGCTTAGTTCTTTTATGGTCTTTTCAGTTTCGGTTAATTTCGCCATAAGCTTGGACATTTCTGAGTTATTAGATCTCTCAAGGGCTGCATATTTATGTTTTTCTTTAGTCATATTCTGATCTAAACTTCGGATTGCTGAAACAAAAAACAATAATATTGGAACTAACTGGGCAATCAGCAAGACCATCACATCATCATCATCATCTGCCTAGTCTTTTTCCAACTATATTTATTGGTGTCGGTTTCCTATTCAATCGGATGCAGCTGAATACTAGTATTTTACATGGAGCGATGATGATCTCCACAACCTGGTTAGTTCTGGGTAGTACAATACCCATTGCTAAGATTGGTTGTAAGACTTTTGGGCGACTGTCTTCCTACTGTCAATAATCTACTAATGACAGCCAGGCCCAACAGTAATTAAGCAGTGCTTTAATTTAGCACTGCTTAACCATTCGGTAGCTGGAACTGGAAAGCCATGTCGTCGAAAGTGACGTATATTAAAAGTTCTATCGGCGAAATGTCCCGTAGGTGAGAGTCTGCCGGTGAAACGGATATAAGTGAATTGTTCTGTCGATGAAGAGTCCAATGATGAATCGGACTCCAGAATCCATTTATGGCAATAAGCACCCAAGGACTCCATGAGATAAGTTTGACCTAAAGTGGAGCTAACTAGATATTAATGTGGACTTTAGATAAATATAAACTGTAATGTAATTATTACGTACCTTTCTTGCTCTCTTCATTGGATTTTGCCATTTTTTCACAATCAGCCTGCAACTGTGATATTTTTTTAGATTTTTCAGCTAGATCATGTTCCAGGTTTACCTTTTCTGTTTGCATTGAATCTATTTTTCCCTGCAAGGCTTGTTTCTTAGACGTCATATCAGCTAACTTACGACTCATTAAATCGATAGTTGCATTTTTATCAGAAAGTTCATCCTCCAAAGACTTTTGAGTGGTTTCCAGTGAACTGCTGAGTAATTCAATATCTTTATCTTTGAGATCAATCTCATTTGTCAGATTCACCACATCTACATTAAGTTGATTTTTTTCGGCTTGCAACTTTTCAGTTGCATCTTTTGCCTCCTTCAAGAACAACTCCAATGACTCAATTGTCCTCTCTTTGCCAGTCAACTCTATTTTTTGTTTAGAGTACTCGACGGTCAGTTTATTTAACTCTTCCGACATATGCAGCTTGTTTGCCTGTAGTTTCTGTAGTTCCTCTTGATATCCGATCTTATGATGTATCTCGTCATGTAAATGTGTCTGCAATGAATTTATAATTGCGTTTTTCTCATCTAGATCAAATTTAAGTTTTTCTAACTCCTCACTGTAAGAATTTTTCAAATTTTCGCCATCTTTAAGGAGTTCATCAAATCTAGTAGTTTGGCCATTTATCTCAGCCTCTAACTGTACTTTACTTTGTTCCAAATCCCTGCAATGACCTTGCAAGCTACTTACTAACACCTTAAAATTATCAATTTCTTTCAATACACTTGCAATATTTTGTTCCAGGCTTAGTTGCATGGCAGTCATTTCTTCATTTTTATCTTGTAATTTATTTTCAACCTCGAGTTTCTGTTCATGCAGTTGACACACATTCAAGTGATACTTGTTGGAGTTCTCCTTCTCATTTCTTAAATCTATTTGAAGAGTTTCAATCATCTCACCCTTCTCGGAAATTTTATTTTGTAACTCAATCAGTTCATTGTTTCTATTCAATACCTTTTCATTCAACTTCATCATCTGGTTTTCATAGCCATCTCTCATGTTGACCCTTGCCTGCTTCTCTGTTGCTAATTCAGCTTTGAGCCCTGTTATAACATTTTCCATCTTGGTAGTCTCATTTGTAAGACTTTGCAGAAGTGAAAACTTCTCTTCCTGCAATGTTTTAATTTCTTCCATCTTCTTATCAATTATTACTCGTGAGTAGTCATTGTTTTCTTTAATCTTTTGTTCAAGTTCATTAATTTCATTATTCAATTTGGTAATTTCATCATCGTAATAAGATTTTAAATTATTTTTCCCTTCAATTTCCTCGTTGATGCGGTGTTTGAGATTTAAAATGTCATTTTCTCGCTCTGACAGCGCTCTTTCCAAGTATAGTTTATCGTTTTCAGTTTTTTGATCCAGTTCATTCATGTCATCCTACAATGGAATATCGATGGTTAGTACTAATAAGTCCAGTACAAGCCCAAAGTTGACGGCTCAGGGTGCACTTAGTAGGTACAAATATAGTTACTTACCTGTAATCTTTGCAGCTGCTGTTTGAGAGCTTCGACCTTGGCTTTTTCCTCCAACAGTTGAACTTCGACAACATTAGCGCACGCCTCGCTACAAACAGCTGCAACACGAAATACGCCATTATAGTTAACCGGTGTAGGTCACCGGTAGATTTGCATGACTGCAATGTATTGATAGGAGACCCCAGTTTTTTCTTCTCGAAAGGTTATGAACCGATCGGGCTAAAACTTAGTATTTATACTCATATTGAGTAATCAAGTAGTAACCCCTCTATTCCGTGAACTTTTTGACTTGCCCACGTACGTCTGTGTTAGTCATCATCTCATGAGTCACTTCCTTTCTAGCCGTATCATCTTTCACCCACAGCATCCATTTTCTTTGGTCAAGGATGACAATGTAACTTACATAAATTTTGTTGCAATGAGTGAATGCTGGCGTCAGGGTCGTCACACTCGAGTAGGCTGGAGTCGAGGCCGTTGCGGCGGTTGTGCTGGCGGAGTTCGGTCACCAGCTCCTTGAGCGCATGCATGTGCCGTCGCTCCAGATCTAACTCTTCAGCCAGCTGGGCGGCTCGGTCGCTCTCCTGCTGGCTCAGCGACAGCCATTTGTCGCGGTCCTGTTTGAGCTCCTCCACCTTAGAGCATAGTTACAGGATCTCATAGAATGTAAACTATTAATGAGTGTGTCAGTTGAAATACCAGTGCACGTGAATATCTAAATACATGGACGTGGACTTAGTATAATTAGAATGGAACATCATTGCATTAGGTAAGGTTTTAGCATGAGTAGATTCAATGAAGCTTCCCGAAATTAAACATTAAAGCTTAGATTGGCTGGCAACACAAGAGAAACGAAAAATCTTAATTTTTTCACTCGGGCAGCTGCATACCTTAGCCTTGTAAGTGTCTCTCTCATAGACCGCGTCATCGAGCATCTCCTGCGTGCGCTCCAACCGCTCCTCCACATCTTGGAGCAGCCGCAGCAGCTTGCCCTGCGACTCCGCCTCGGCCTCCGCCCCACGCGACTCGTGCTCCTGCCCGCAACACATCGATATCTTCGCCTTCAGATTCACAATTTCCAGCTTGTATTGTTCCTTGTCTTTTGCTGTGAACAGAAAATTACTATTGTAGGAAAAACCCCTACTAAGCCCGTTGCTCTCGGCTGCTAAATGTATGGGTCAGGGTCCTGTCCTGGGTTCTATTCCCAAGTCGGTCAAAGCGTTATTGGGTTTTCCATTAGGAATTTCTAAGCCCGGAGTTTATAAATTAGCTGTATGATACCCCCGCGACTTTGTTCCATGTAAGAATAATTCTTAGTAATAAGAAAAAAATCTGGACAACAAAAGTGGGTCATTAAACTTTTTTACAGACCTTTTGTAATCGACCAATGTTTTATTTTTTGTCGACTTACTTTTGTGTAAGGATGTGTGTTCATTGTTGGATAAGAGAAAGATATGGAGAAGCGGGACCAAGTTGATAAAGTATTTTAATATAGTTTATAATTAGGTAATCTAAGTACTTTCATAAAAATATGATTATAAAACTAAGAAATATGTTGATGAACTATCGCTGAACAGTCCAAGAACAAAAAATATCCGACGAATTTGGAAAGTCCTCCACTTTTAAGAAGTCTGTTAAAATAAAGCCTGTTTCAGTAGCTCAATATAATTACAGTTCTGATATTATCTAAAATTGTATTGACGAGGCATATCTAGGGAAGAGCCGAACAGATGTAGAGAATCATAACATGTAAGGTATGTTGCGTTTTTCAAGTTTACTAGTATTAGTATTTCAGTACAAGCCGGACATAAGCTAAGTAGTAAAGCACTCACATTTCATGGTCACTGCATTTCTATCCGATGTAGATGCAGAAGCAATTATTTCTGAATTTTTATGACTAGGTTCCAATAATTTATACTGAGAAGTAATATGTCGTGAAGCAAAATGTTCTTATACTGGCATTTTATTTTGTTTATTATTGTTTTTAATACGGTGAGTAATTTAAAATTAACGATAAAATATATAAATAACTGCTGTTTCAATATATGAATGATTACAAAAAAGTTTATTACGCAGGTATGTGCACAATCCCACAAAACTACTGCACAATCGCACAAAACTACAGGTAAAATGTAATTTATAAAATTTCATTCAGTCATACTGTATATGAGTACCTAACCTATCTACTCGTATAAGTTAATTTGTAAAAAGGACTTACGTTTAGATTCGTATTTTAGATAGAACCCATGGCGTAATTAAGAAAGATGTCAGGGGAGGAGTGGATTATCTCGATAATACCGGTGATGATTATAATGGCAGCGATGATGATGACGAAAATGAGAATGACGATGCTTCTCAAGATAAGCAACAAAGTAGCTCCGAAAGAGGTAAGAAAACGAGTTGACACAGAGCCATATAAAGGGTGTAAAACATCTCTTGACGAAGCCGAAAGGCACTGGTTCTCCCTGTCATTGCGATCATTTTTTTGTTCTACACCATACCTGGGAACCTTCTAGTTACGGAGATATTAGGGGTCAAAGTTCCAACTTTTTGACAAGTATGTTTTTAAATACAAGTTTTTAATGGAAGATTTTTACTTTAAACACCTCCACGACCCCCGTACTATTCAATCCGTCCATCAGCACAATGTTTTGAGTCCGCTACATTGAGTTCTACCACAAAACATGATTTGACACCCCCCAAAAAAAAGTCGTTTCCCAGCAATAATTTTTGCGTAAAGTTACTTCGTTTCATGTACAGAATGCTTGGTTGACGGCTTTGTGATGAGGTGATTTACACGGTGTATTATAGGGTGACTGGTAATTGGTGACCGATACTTAAAAATGTTAGAAATGGAAATGTATAAACCAAACAATATAAGATGTGTAATCTAGTATTATATAGTTCCATGTTCTTTATGTGTACGTAGGTTGCGTACTTACTTGGTTCCCATACTACTAAATATATCCACGTTTATTATTACAATCCGTTGTTGTTTCTATCAAAACCTAATAGGTTATGGGCCCAGAAAACGCAATAAATAAGAGTGCGTAAATATTATACATGTTTAATAAGGTTGATTGACGTGATTTTATTCGAAATGTCGAATGACAACGTGCAGCCGGCGACATCGTCTTCTTCAGGTACGAGTTCTGGCTTATCAGTTAATTTTGAGAAACTCAGTGGTATTTCAAATTATGTTAACTGGAAATTTCTGATGCGGATGTACCTAATTCATGAAGATCTATGGGACTGCATCGAGGAGTCGGCGCAGGGTGTTCCCAGGGTCAATGATGCTCGCAAGCAACTACGAGCACTCGCAAAAATATGTTTGATGGTGCAGTCGTCGTCTTTTTCTTATGTTCGTAACGCAACCACCGGGTTTGAAGCATGGAACAACTTAAAATCGGCCTACGAAGATCGAGGGCTGTGTAGACGTCTTGGTCTTTTACGCACATTATTTGGATTGAAGTTGGAACAATTTAGTAATATGGAAGCGTATCTCTTGAAGATCACGGACTTGGGTCAGCAATTACGAGACATAAACGCTCCGTTAGATGATGATTTTTTGTCAGTAATAATGTTAAGCGGTTTACCAGCAGATTACGATCCGCTCATTATGGCATTAGAAAATTCTAACATTAAATTGTGCAGCGAAACAGTGAAAAGTAAGTTATTACAAGAAAATTTACGCAGAGACTTTGACAAGTGTGAAGAAAATGCAATGCTCACAAACCGGTCTAGAAAATATAAGTGCTTCTTATGTAAAAAACCGAATCACTATGCAAAGAACTGTCCAAATAGGACAAATAAAAGTGATAAACGGAGTCAAAAATGTGAAAAGGCGTGGAACGGGTCATTATTGACAGCATTAGCTGTAAATATCAATTTTGATTCTTGGTATGTCGACTCCGGCGCGACCTGTCACATGACGAACAACAAAAAAATATTACAAAATTATGTTGGGGAGACTCCGCGGTTGGTGACAGTAGCCAATGACCGTATTAACATGCATAGTGAGGGCTATAGTGAAGTGCAATTGTTGTTGAAAGGGCACACTCAAACTACGAAACTAACTGAGGTTATTTACGTGCCAGGACTGACAACAAACCTTGTTTCCGTTGGAAAAATGGCTTCAAAGGGACTTGAGACGCATTTTGACAGACTGAAGTGTAATATTTATTTTGGCAAAAGTATAGTTGCCAGTGCTACGAAGGTCAATGGAGTCTACGAATTGGACATAGCGAGTGAACAATCAACCAATAAACGGGAGCTGACTGCGGCTTGTCAATCAGCGGTCTTGGTTGAGCCAGAGGTTCAGCTTATGAACAATAAACCAGCAGAAGCTGTGACATTGTGTGAGGCAAATCCATCGCAGGATATATGGCATCGCAGACTCGGACACTTGAACAGGCGAAGTATGTATTTACTGAAGCAAGGTATGGCTAGTGGAATAGATTACACTGACAGTAAATATTATTCTCCCTGTGTAGCTTGTATTGAGGGAAAACATAGTAAGTTACCATTCCCAAAGAAATCTTATACTAGAGCCACAGAGAAATTAGGTCTCATACATTCTGATCTGTGGGCCTATGTCGGTCTCCTCATTCAGTGGTGCTAGATATTTGTTAACTTGTATTGATGATTTTACAAGGATGACATTTGGTTACTTTATAAAAACTAAAGATGAAGTATTGGCTTTTTTTTTTTTTTCGGGATGGGAAATCATCAAATGACTTCTCCCGCTCTGGGCGGAGCGGGAGGGAGTGTCAGACTTGTACTGACTAAAACCCACCCATGTTCCTTCTTCGCCCTTTTTGTTCCAGGGCCGCGGTATCTCTTTCGAACAACCCGCAGCCCTGGCAGGCATCGGCCCTCTCGGGCCCCATCCGGTTTGCTGACATCTCCTTGAGGCGCGCGTGGAACACGTACGCGCCGTCGACACGGCCTGTCGTCATGAGACGGACGGACGGTGAGCTAGCCCATTACTCACCGTCCACAGGCTCGCGCCTACGGTGGCCGGGGGCCACTGGTTGCCCCCCGACGCCCGGGGCGTCTCCCGCGGCGGCTGGGACGTGAGGTTCTCTCCCTCTCACGTTCCGCCACCTCCTTCGCTAGCATAACTGCTTCGCAGAAGGAGGCGACGGCATCCCATTCCCTCTCGCTCCGGACCATGGATTGAACCAGGGCCGGACGCGAGAGGTCGCCGCCGCCAATCGCCGCTACGAGGACACGGCGGTGCTCAGCCCAAGCGGGGCAGAGCTCCACGGTGTGCTCCACCGTGTCCTCCGGCCGATCCTCGCAATGGTAACACCCGGGCGTTTCCTCCCGCCCGATTCGGTGCAGGAACCTCCCGAAACAACCGTGTCCGGTGAGGACCTGCGTCAGGCGGAAGGTGAGGGCGCCGTGCCGCCTCTCTAGCCACTCCTCAAAGAGGGGACTTATCGCCACTATTGTGGCGTGCCCTGCACGTGGTTGCGACAGTCGCTGTCTCCATGTCGCCATGAGATCGTGCCGGAGGTCTGTCCGCTGAGCGACAATTTGCCGCGGCAGCGGAGTTTCCCCCCAGCGTAGTGCCTCCGCGCGCCATTCATGCAGGCGCGCGAGGACCATCGCCTCCAGATCCCATGGCGGCAATCCGGCCAAGAGGCTCGCCGCCTCGCCGGAGATCGTGCGGTACCCCCGGATCAGCCTTACGGCTACAACCTTCTGGGGCGCGTTTAAGTAATGGGCGGCTCGCCGCCTCAAAGAACGCGCCCACACCGGGGCCCCATAAAGGGCCATGGACCGCACGACTCCCGCGTAGAGCCTCCGGCAGGAGGCGTTTGGACCCCCCAGGTTGGGCAAGAGCCGCTTGAATGCAGCCCCTGCCCGTTCCAGTTTTGGGGCCAAACGTCGGAAGTGCTCATGAAGTATTGCCTGTATTTAAGATTTTCAAGCAACTGGTGGAAAATCAGACTAACTTAAAAATTAAAATGCTGAGAACAGACAATGGCCGTGAATTTGTTAATAAACAGTTCCAGATATATCTACAGGAGCATGGCATCGAGCACCAGACAACTGTGCCATACTCACCACAGCAAAATGGTGTGGCGGAGCGGGCCAATCGCACAATTATGGAGTCAGGACGATGCATGCTGCAAGATGCTGGATTGGACCGGAGGTTTTGGGCGGAGGCATTGAACACGGCAATATTTATTAAAAACAAGTCACCAAGTAAGGCAGTAAGAGGCACTACACCAGAAGAAAAATGGTCTGGTAATAAAGTCAATTTATCTTATTTAAGAATATTTGGCTGTGCTGCCTATTCAATGATCCCCAAAGAAAAACGCAAGAAGTTAGATGCAAAAAGTAAACTATATATTTTTGTGGGATATTGTAGTGAATCGAAGGGATATAGTTTGATTGATCCAGAAAATCCTTCCAAATGTATCAAATCTAGAGATGTGAAATTTATTGAGGAGAAAATGTATAAAGATTGGAAAATAAATCAGCAAAATGGCACTACTGATTGTCAGATGAATCTCACTGAAAATGAAACGGATGATTCAAATACTATTGAAAATAATGAAGTCAATCCATCACCTATTGTTGAGATATCTGATGTAAGCAGATCTGATTCCAGTTTTGTTGATGACCCCAATGATGTGACATGGAATCCAGAAATGACTACAGATGAAGAATCAAGTGATTATGAAGAAACTGTAAGTTCTGTGGTTGCCATGACAGCAGTAGGTCAAAATGATGATCCACAGACAATAGAAGAAGCTCTGTCAGGACCCGACAGAGAACATTGGAAGGAAGCCATTAACGACGAATATAAGTCATTTGAAAAGAACAAAGCTTGGAGCTTAATATTGCTGCCTGCAGGGAAGAAAGCTGTGGAATGTAAATGGATTTTTAAAAAGAAGCTAGGATCGGAAGGTCAGCTACTTCGTTACAAAGCACGTCTTGTAGCCAAAGGGTTTACCCAGGAATATGGGATAGACTACAAAGAAACTTACTCTCCTGTGGTACGTTACTCCACAATACGTACATTAATTGCCCTGGCAGTCAATTTGGACATAGAAATCGATCATATGGATGTAAAAACGGCATTCTTAAATGGAGAACTACAAGAGACTGTGTATATGGAACAGCCCCATGGGTATAAAATAAATGGTAAGGAAAACCATGTTTTCAAACTGAATAAAGCAATATATGGACTTAAGCAGGCGTCAAAAGCCTGGTATGATAAGATTGATAGTGCTTTGACAGACCTCCAGTTCAGAAAAACACTCAGTGAGCCTTGTGTTTACATAAAATCTGGAACCACTGGTAATCTCACCATATTGGCTCTATATGTCGATGATATCCTTATATTCAGCAAGAACACACTGGAGAAGAAAAAACTGAAGGAGGATCTAATGAGAAAGTTTGAAATGAAAGACTTTGGACTAGCTACTCATATATTAGGAATGCGATTAAATCAAGAACAAAATAAAATCACTCTTGATCAGAAAATCTACATACAGAAAGTGTTAGAGGTTTTTCATATGACTGAGTGTAAGCCTGTGAATACACCTTTGGAGTGTGGCATAAAACTTGAAAAAGGAGAGCAAACTGACTTGGATTCTAAGTATAGTAGTCTTATTGGATGTATTATGTACATAGCAGTTTGTACCCGGCCTGACATTGCACATGCAGCAAGCTTATTGAGCCAGTTTAATTATTGTTACTCAGATACGCACTGGAAAGCGGCTAAGCGAGTATTGCGATATTTGAAAGGTACTATAGATTATAAAATAGTATATGAAAAATCGTCATTATCTCTCACAGGATTTGTAGATGCTGATTGGGCATCTGATCAGCTAGACCGGCGATCTTACACTGGTTATGTGTTCAAAATAGGTAACTCTGCTGTGTCGTGGGAGAGCCGTAAGCAAAGAACAGTGGCTCTATCGAGCACAGAAGCAGAGTACATGGCATTGTGCGAAGGAGCAAAAGAAGCTAAATTTATTAGAAGTTTCCTTTATGAATGTTTGGGTAAATACTCATCAGTGACTTTGTATAATGATAGCCAATCGGCGCAGAAGATTTGTAATACTCAAATGAATCATAACCGCAGTAAACACATAGATATTAGACATCACTATGTTAGACAAGTTGTGAAAGATAAAATTGTTAAATTAGAATATTTGCCAACTGAACACATGCCTGCTGATGTTTTAACCAAGTGTTTAGGTAAAGATAAGCATTGTAATTGTGTTTCTCATCTTGGTTTGAAGATTGTTTAGTTTAAGGGCAGGTGTTAGAAATGGAAATGTATAAACCAAACAATGTAAGATGTGTAATCTAGTATTATATAGTTCCATGTTCTTTATGTGTACGTAGGTTGCGTACTTACTTGGTTCCCATACTGACTTTTCTTTAAAACTGTTGTGTTCGCTTACTAAATATATCCACGTTTATTATTACAATCCGTTGTTGTTTCTATCAAAACCTAATAAAAAACGTGATTATACTCATGATAAACAACTTTCCCAAAGAAACAATTTCATTTATACCTATTTACTTTTATCACAATAACACAACAGCCGTTTGAAATTGCCGCGCGCGCGCCTTTGGCCTATCAGCTTTTGACAAAAGAGAATGAGTCTAATAAAAAAATGTTTGTTATCATGACTATAATTATATGTTAAAGTATCGGTAACTAATTACCAGTCACCCTACAGAATCTTCCTAAGTAGGCCAAACAAAATCCATTATTAGAAGTAATTTTAAAGAAAGACTAATCAATTTCCTAAAAAAAGTACTGTACATTCATAGATATTACTGATGATGACAACCAAACCGATGATGGGGATATTACTGATGACGACCGAACCGATGATGCTGACAATAGCAATGAAAATGGTAAGACAAGTAGTGTCATGGAGTTTCCTGCATATTCTTTTCAATCGAGATCTACATTTTGGAATGGGCACCTCAAGACCTTTCACAGTTATTACGTTTTTTGGCTGGATTGAACCTTCATCTTTCTTGTTTATGACAATTAAAAAATGGTAATTTTGAAATAAATACTTTAAAATTGAGTTTAAGTAAACCAGTGCACGTATACAGTATGTTAGGTTAAACGAGGGAC
This sequence comes from Cerastis leucographa, assembly GCA_963082945.1. Classification (NCBI taxonomy): domain Eukaryota; kingdom Metazoa; phylum Arthropoda; class Insecta; order Lepidoptera; family Noctuidae; genus Cerastis; species Cerastis leucographa. The sequence goes on along the minus strand of OY720362.1, from coordinate 14,833,714 downwards.
ATATTGAGGGAGGGTATTCAGTATTCGATTCTCGTCCCAAATATGTAAAAAACCTATAACGTATATAGAAGATTTTTTGATGTTTTGTTTAGTGCCTAGATATTTTGGACTGTCCTAAGCCAGGTAAGTTTAAAGTATTATTAGTCATTGACCCGCTCACATGTTCTGCGATAGTATTAAGTCGCTAGCGCAAGGGTGTATACACGTTGCGTGACATTTGCGAAAATTTTGGTATGGTTCTGTGTGTTATTTAACAGTGTTTTTTTTTTGTTTATATTTTTATTAGTATCATGTTAGCATGTACTATTGTAGGTTTGAATATGTCCCTCGTTTAAACTAACATACTGTATAATACAATTTGTTCATAATTTATTAGTAATTAAATCAAACAATGCATTTTATTTTCAGAGAAAAGGGCATATCAGTCAGGTAAAAACGGAAAAAAATAAATAATGCGTGATTTAGAATATTAATATAAAAACAGAAATAAAATTATCGCCGTGTGATTTCTCAAACAGGTGATACTTTTACTCCAGTGGAGTTTCTACCGATCTCTAAAAGGTTGTTGCAAAAAGGTTTGTAAATAACATTATACGTGTATTTTACCTATAATTAATTAACTAGCTGATGCCCGCGACCTTGTCAGCGTGATTTTATTATAAAAAAAGTTAATATTTCGAAGGGTTTTTTTGTGACGCCTTAAACCTTTTTCTAGAATAAAGTTAAGTACTCTAAAGACCCGTCTAAATCGGTCCAGCGGTTTCTGAGATTAGCCGGGACAAACCGACAGTCAAAAACAAAATGCATTCAGTAAAAAGATTTTCCCATGTGGCAGAAACTATGCCATTTCACATACGGCCCTTGTTTTGCCTCGACCACGTACTACAGAGTTCATTGAGGGTCTACCCCTTTTCACCCTTATGCTCAAGTATTAAGGTTGAAAAGTAGTATACCATATACTTACATCTACTTTGACTTAGCTTCCAGAAGATTTTACCCTACTTATTTTGTGTATTTTTTCTTTTCTAGTCGAAGGGGGTAAGAATTCAAACCAAGTGAATAGTTCTTTAATAATATTAAAGTACTGGTTATTTGTAAAAAAATATTTTTTTGAACTTTTCGAATGTAGAAGGCAGAGGAATCGTGAGTGGAGCAAAAAGTCCTGAACATTTGTCGGATGAACTGTTCGCAGCTTACTGTATGTATATAGAACTTATTGTAGTAGTGATGTTTTGTTTCTGTAATACTCTCTTGAACAATAATTAAACAAACATTTTGCTGCCGGCCTAGCATGACCGCCGTAGAAATGGGCTATGTCTACGGAAAAATCGACAATTTGACAGATATTTCTATCGTCCCAAGCATGGCGATATTAAAAATGTAGAAAAGAAATGTTTCTTTTCTTCAGTCGACACAAGTTCACAACGTCGAGCATGACGACCATTTTTTCTCTTCTTTTGACATTTGGGGGTAGAAACATTACTTCTGACAAATGTCAAACTAGTCTTATTAAAAACTAAATACGAGAAATACGTTTCGTGGTTGCGTTGAGTTATGTTCAAAAGTTTGAAATAATATGTAAAATATTTAGGTTTAATTTCGCGAAAAAGATCCAGGCCTGGATCCAGGATGCAGGAACACCATCCCGCTTACGAAAAATAAAAAACTCGTGCAATTGGCAACTTTTTTTTGTAAACTAAACGTAATAATATTCAGGGAATATAAACATCACGTGATACGTCCCCGTTGCTATGGAAAGAAATTCTGTCTATGTCTTCGTAGAAACGCGAGTCGACGGGGCGCGCCATGCTCGGCCAGAAGAAATGTCAAGTTGTATAGAAAAGATTTCTTGTCGTTTCTTGGTAGAATAGAGATAGAACGGTCATGCTAGGCGGGCTGGAGAGTTTGTTCCGCCACTTCTTCCTCCCAGCTAAACACTAGGAAGTGGCGAAGGGCTGGTATTTTGAGGGACTGTCTCTCGTAATTTTGACGTTCAAAAAGTGCTGATTATCAGCCTCATTTGAATAAATGATTTTTCTTTTGATTTTGAATAAATCTTTTAAATTTTTGTAGGTTTTGAAAAACTTTTCTCGTGTTCGTGATTTTAATTAAAGTGACTCTGACAAAACTACTTTGCCCATTATTAACAAAGTTTCTTTTTTACAGTCTTAACCTCAAAAAGGATCGTATTTCTAACTGGTAAATAACCCAATTTCTATATTACACATATCTACAGTATTGTTAGAAAATTTTCTGATAATCACTTTTTTAAATTTATTTCAGACAAAGACCTCTCTGGCTTGGACGCACTTCAAGCCCTGGCTCTCGTGGGAGAAGGTTGTATTGTATAGGAAAAAAGTTATATTTACAATTTTAAACATTCTCTGTAGGAATTTATGTAACAGAAATAATAATGTCTTCAGAAAAATCAACTTTATATCCCAGTATAAATTAAGGTTATTTTAGAATGACTAGTTAACTTAAAAATAGTTATAAAACGTTTGAAGCTACAGTGCAAACTAAAGCTTATGTATGGGTATTAAAGTGGGTGGATTACCACCCATGGGCCTCTGACTTGGCTTTACATGCCGGCGAGAAATATCTCTCAGGCATGCTGGTTTCCTCATGACGTTTTCCTTCACCAAAGCAAATGATAATTGTACAACCCGCACATGAAGCCGAAAATCAGAGGTGCGTGTCTTGGGTTTGAATTTGAGACCTTGGCTTGGTAATCCGAAGGTCACACTACTAGTCTCTGCAGAGATAAATGAAACTTTATCATCTGCCTAGCCTTTTCTCAAACTATCTCGGGGTCGGCTTCCAGTCTAACCGGATGCAGCTGAGTACCAGTATTGAAATGAATCTTTGTAATGTTTAAAATAAAATTGCAGATGTCAATATGAGGTCTCGAGGAGATTCCATAACAGAAAACCCGCTAAAAATTTTGCAATTAAATGGTAATCAAATATTAGATTCTTTATCAGGTATTAATTGGTTTGTGAGGAGCTATATAATACCTATTTACCGATTTATTCCGTTCTAATACCAAATACTAATACCACTGGTATTTGTTTCAAACACTGGTTTTTGAAACTAATACTAGTAGTATTCGTTTTTGGTATTAGAACGGAACAAATCTATTTACCTACGTTATATTTTATGCCAGACCAATTTGTCGGAGTGGACAACTTGCCTGGGAGATGCCACTATAAACGTAAGTAAAATGTTATAACCACCTACATAACAAGGTACCATAAACTTATTTTGCATTCTAAAGTAACATTACATTTATTTTTGTATGTACCTAGTTACCAAAACTTTGTAGGAAATATTACTACTGTGGCATTTATACTTTTTGTAAACGCATTTTAGTTTAAACCCTAACTGATACTATAAATGAAAAAGTAAGTTTGTTTGTTACCTTTGCACAGCACTAAACCGATTATCCTGAAATTTTGCATAAAAGTAGTCACGTGTACGGACAAGCCTACCTAAGGCTACCTTTCATCCTTAAAAAACTACTGTTCCCAAGGAAAACAACAATAACGTTCTTATGATAATAGAAGGCGCCACGTGTTTTTCGAATCATGATTGAATTTTATAATCATTTCATGCGGACGAATGTCGCGGGCGAAAGCTAGTAAAGAATAAACAAAACATAATTTATTAGTGACTTTTGCTGTTGTTCTTTTTTATTAATGATCTTAACTTCATTTCATTTTTAAGTGATATACAAAAAAGTCAGTCCTGCAGAGTCTGCCGCCCTAAGAAAAGGGCGAAAAGGTACGTAGGTACATATTTAAGAATAGTCAATTAGAATAGAGATTATATTAGATTATTCAGTGATACAATATTAAAATATATCGCCATTTGTGGAAAAAAATAGCAACCAAAAAACTTTAGCCCATTGTAACACAAAAACAATTTGGTTTGAATCACTCGGACTGTCAATCTATCGATTTATATTATTAAATTATTAATATGTTCTTAATTTTTAGAAGTCACTCCATTTGATAAAATATTAAAAATGGAAAAACACATGCGCCCTAATAGACATTTGATTGTAAACAAAAAAGGTCGTAAAAAGCAAAAACAAAAACATAATTTAAGAAATGCTAAACATTCAAAAAATAAAGAAGAGAAGAAAATCGTGAAAAACGATGGTGTAAAGAAAAAACGAAGCAAAATTACTCGTCAAAAAGTAATGAAAAATGGAAAAAAGAAAGGTAATATTTTTTTTATGAAGGACAAAATGACGTATACAGGGTGAAAGAGAAAAAAAAAATGTAGCTGTTTGCTAAAGTTCAATTCCTACCTACACGATCAAAATGTATGGACCAGATGATTTTTTTAAAATGACCTATGAAATGTTTTTATGTGGGGGGGCTCAGAATGATGTAAGTACTGATACGTGGTAACCAATCCACGTCGCTGTCCCTTCCACCCTGTATTTCGTTTTTAGGGTTCCGTACCCAAAGGGTCAAACGGGACCCTATAACTGCTGTCCGTCCGTCCATCTGTCACCAAGCTGTATCTCATGAACCGTGATAGTTAGCCAGTTGAAATTTCTACAGATTATGTATTTCTGTTGATGCTATAACAACAAATACTAAAAACAGAATAAAATAAATATTTGAGGGGGCTCCCATACAAAAAAGTGGCCTTTTTGCTCGTTTTTATAATGGTACGGAACCCTTCGTGCGCGGGTCTGACTCGCACTTGGCCGGTTTTTTAACCGACTTCTAAAAAAGGAGGAGGTTCTCAATTCGAATGTTTGTATTTTTTTTTATAAGTAAGTAATGGTAAGGAACTCGTCGTGCGTGAGTCTGACTCGCACTTGGTCGGTTTTTTACTTTTATTGTGTTTTAAGTTAACATGTGCCTCACAGTCGTCATCATAAAAAATTGGCAGCCCTTTCTACCCAGTACTGAGAGTACAATCCTTTCAATATTGTTTTTACAACCGACAATACAACAGCAACTTTATTGCAACGTCAATAAAGATCATTGTGATTTGACAGTCCGAGATCAAAAACTGTTGAAGGAACTTTGCGTCTTGTTTCTTCTTCTTGGTCCCAGGTTTAATAAATTATATTCTTCTAATAATGCACCAAACAAAGCGGCAATACTTAATATTAATTTAATTAACCGACTTAGTGAGGAAACTACAATCGAGGCAGAAACGCGGACCTCAACGAAACAAAACCAGGCCCCGTAAGTACAAGCACAATATTGTTTTATTTTTCATCCATCAGCATATAAATTTAAAATCAGGTCTGCTGGCAGGAATTTCATATGAAATAAGCAGTACCTTTGTACTCTAATATTTTATGTTTTTTCCTATGTTGTCTATTGTGTGTACATAAATAGTAAAATAAATAAAAACTTTATTGATTAAAAGACTCTCTTGCTAGTTGGCAACACATTTTCACTTTTTGGCAAATTGGCTATTGATCGTTATCACTTTCTATTCAGTGGCTAGAAACAAAAAAATAAACCAGCAGCATACATCACGCAATAAGAATCACAGTGAGTATATCTGATATATTGGGATAACTAAAGACGATTAAAAATCTTCCTAAAAAAAAATTATGTTTATAATTTTTCCTATTCAGGGTTAAAAGATCTAAGGAATAACCTTATCAGTAAGTTCTTTATTAATTTGTTCACATATAATTATTATAATAATACAAACACAATGAAGAAAACATAAATTATTTATTGATTTTCTTTACATAGTATTAGTTTAAATTTTTTAATATTCTAAAAATGTAATCACCGTTCCCAAGAATCTGCCGTTATCCTGGATAGATCCATGAAGGTGCGAAGAGTTGAGTTCTATTTTGTACAACTCCAGCCATCTATGTGGCAACGAGTCATACATAGGTCTTATAATCTATCCAACACTTCGACAGATCCCTCTAGGATCGGCGAGCCTGTTAGCTTACAGCCATGTTCATAAGGCGCAGCTCCTTAGTAGCGCGAGACCCGTTCCTACATAAATTCTGAGAGACGGGCATCATTGAATTGCTTTTTTGCTCATCATAGCAAAAATGTATTATTAGTGTACTATACAAGTTGAACTCAATAGGGGATACTCCAACTTTTTTTTCTTGGTTCGTCGGGTACGTTTTTGAAAATTATTGGACACTTATGTTTTCTTTTTTCACGTGGTCATAAAATTACAGAGATATATTGAGTTGAAATGGCGCATGACGTCACATGTAGGTAAGTTTTATACCTACTTTTGACGTAGTAAGCCCCCACTCTCCAACTTTAATGAGTTTTAACTAATTTTTTGATATTTTGATAAAACAAAAAATACGTGTCTAATATTTTTGTATTACCTGTCTGACGGACAAAATAGAATGTGAATGTCTTTACCCAGTCCGCACCCCTATTAGGTAACGTTAGACAAAGCTTTGCTAATGAATTTCTAAGCAGCCAAGGAGTCTGGATTAGTGCCAGTTTGGGACTTAAACATACCAAGCGAAACGTTATTGTACGTGATTTTATGTTATAGCTTTAATCTTCATGTACTTTTGATTATACCCGATCCAGATATGCCAATATCCACTACAAAGAGGCCGTCGTGCAAGTGGCGCTATATCTGCAAGATACCAGAAGACCTGGATACGTGTCGGCTACACACTTCGTGTTTCGGTGACAACAGTAATAAGGCTGTAATAGACAGTAAGTCCTACATAATCAGCTAATTTAATAACGTAAGCAATGATCTCAACTTTGCTGCTAGGCACAGGTCTCGTCTTTTGAGGAGTGGGCCGTAATCCACGAGGGTCCAGTGCGGGTTGTAGTTGTCTTTTTGGTTCTAGGACAAGCAGGTTGCCAGACGACGTTTTTTACATCGTTTTAAAAGCAGTAATGATTAAATAAATTACACAAAGTACCGTGCCTGCCTGGGTTGCCACATTAGAGCGCCCTATAGAGAGTTCAATCAAAAGATACCTATTATTCCATCACGTATTCATCAAGATCTTCTGCGAGATTTTTTTCGAGAATTTTTCGTCACGGATTTGGTCATACGCATACATGCTGTATACATAATTTTGAGGGTTAGGTACCCTATTGTCTAAAACAAACGTACACATAACCGTATTCTTCTTTGTAAAGTGCCATTTTTATTAGATTATATTCTGGTTATGGTGACATAGCAAAATTTGTAAAATTACCTTATAATACTTAGGTATATTTGAGTATTATTAACTTACTAAAATAGGCCGCAGTCAAGCTGTGGATGATGATGATTGATTGACATATTATTATACTGTGTAATTCCAGAAGAATATGTTGACGCCGACGAAAACAAAGAAAAGGAAGCGAACGAGCTAGTAAAGCACTTCCGAAGACAGTGTAAGTTTTTGTTATAAGTACCTACTTGTTAGTAAGTACTTTTTTTATGACTGACCTTTACTTGTCTGTCTGTCAAAACACTGCTCAGGAACGCGTAGAGGTATCAATCAAACTTGCAAGTCAACGCGATAAGTTATAATAACCGTTTATGTCCTATTAGGTACTTCCTGTTGACCTGGAATCATGAATTTTGGCAAAAAGCAATGTCTTACAGTAGTTTGATAACGTATAAACTTCTAGGTAAGTTTGTACGGAACCCTCGGTGCGCAAGTCCGACTCACACTTGGCCGGTTTTTTTTAAATACGCTTCTTGCTTTTGGTGCTAGTATCGATTTTTTGCGACGGGGCAGTACAAGGTTCATGACTTCATATCACTAATAATATTTTTTTTCCAACAGTTGGTCTGACTGCTTTGGATGAAGAAGTCGAAAAAATAAGTACGTTGTTCTTTGGGTTTTTGGAATATTATCATGGAAATTTTATTTTAATATTTAATGGCGGTTTATTATTTTTCCCCAGTTGAAAGACATATTTTATTAATAAGACCGCAAAACCTGAGTAAGCTTTACAACCGCTTTTTTATTATTATTATTATACTACGGTACGTACCCACTGTTAAATACCTATACTTTTTTTATTAACTATAACCTAGTGCAATAAGACAGAAAATACTCAAAAGGTGGTCATGAAGTTTATAGTTTCATGGGTTTTTTTTTATTGAGTTCCTAGAGGTGAGGAGAAGAAAGATAAAAAAGTCACCATAATTTTTTATTTTTCGTTTATGTTAAAATTGAAATTTGATGAATTTAGTGTGACCTGTGCTTTGTGCATACATTAAACGCCAATTTGGTCTGTTTATTTGTTCATTATTGTCTATTAAATACATACCCAGTTTTGTGCATAAGGTCTTTTCATTATAATGTATCCGGCCTGTGTCGGAGGTTTTATATAATAGCTAGTTACTATGTAGTTAGGTACTAGTTTTACCTAGCTCAAGGTAGCTTTATAAATTGTGTATACAAATACACAGGAAGTCTGGAATAATGGATCATCATCTGCCTAGCTTTTCCCAAACTATCTTGGGGTCGGCTTCCAGTCTAATCGTATGCAGCTGAGTACCAGTATTTTACATGAAGCGACTGCCTATCTGACCTCCACAACCAACTAACTGGGTAATCCGATACCGCTTGGTAAGACTGGATGTCAGACTTTTGGCTTCTGACTACTCGTAACCACTGTCAAAGACAAAAATCTACTAATGGCAGCCGGGACCAACGGCTTAACGTGCTTTCCGAAGCACGGAGGAAACTCGTTATGTAATTATGGTCACCTATCCACGGAACAACCTCGGCAAGCACGACTCAACCCTCAAGATCGACCCGTGCGGCTGTTATTATTTAGCCACGAGCTACTGATGGTAATAATTAAATAAAAAAAAAATATATTTGTAATGTATTTGTAATGTATTTGTAATGTATTTGTAATGTATTTGTAATGTATTTGTAATGTATTTGTAATGTATTTGTAATGTATTTGTAATGTATTTGTAATGTATTTGTAATGTAATTGTAATGTATTTGTAATGTATTTGTATTGTATTTGTAATGTATTTGTAATGTATTTGTATTTGTAGACAATAAAATGGTTTCTTGTCTGTGTAACGTCTTTTTGGAGCTAACTGTACAGAAATCTTACCAAAAATTTCAGGTCCAGATCAAAAGATAGAAACCCTCGAAGAATACTTCAATAACATTATCATGGCTCAACACTTATGTGAGTTTTATTTACGAAATAACATCATACCTGTAACCCGAAGGGCTAAGCAGAGGCGTACTAAATGGTACACCCACATTTCGCCAGTTATGTTTAAGTCCCATGTAAAAGGGGACGAGCCTATTGCCATCAACCGGGCCGAAATCCAGACTCTGCGGCTGCTACTGAATTTCCTGATGAAAAAACCCAATATTACTTCCCCGACCCGGGAATCGAACCCAGAAACTCATGCTCAGCAGGCGCACTTGCGACCAACTATTCAAGACTTTTTGTATTCAAGACTAGACTAAGACTAGATAAACCATACTTTTCATAAACTTATAAGTCTCACACATATTTATTTACAGCAACGAAGCCGGCAGAACCCGAAACGGTAAAATAACACAAAATATTAATAAAACAGAGGGAAATTGTCATAAATCACGTGATCAGGTGGCGTACCATGACGTCTTAAAACATTATTGTTCCATTCTTATTCCAGTACGCCTACCATGACTTGTCATAGTTAGATCGCTTGACGTAACTGCAATAGTTCCGTCAATAAGCAAATACCATTTTTTCAATGGTACCATGAGCTGTGTTGGTGCTTACTACCTAATTCTAAGCAAATGAAGCCCAAACTTGCAATCGCTGTAGTTTAGTTTACTACACGGTGACGTAGGATAGATAACTATAGTGACTCATAATGCGCATTTTAGTACCCAACTATCCGCTAGAGGCGCTGTAAAAGATTTCATACATTTTTTTAACTACAGACGCTAGCGAGTATAGATTGTTAAAACTCATGGTAGACGTACTGAGTGAAAAAGAGACGGAGCTATACAGGTCGTCTAGCTCCATCTCTTTCCCACTCTGGAATAGGAATGGAACAATAATGTTTTAACCGTCATAGTAACCCCCTGTTATTAAAGAAGTTAGAAACAGTATTGCCTTCAGATTATAACATAACATCACGCCTGTAATCCCGGAAGGGTTAGGCACAGGTGTACCTACTACTACTACCTACTCGTATTAGTACACCCACAATTCGCCAGTTATGGGCACAAATCCAGACTCTGTGGTTGCTATTGAGAAATGCCTGATGGAAAAACCCAATAACACTTTGCCCCCGGGAAACGAACCCAGGAGGTCATGCTCAGCAGACGCACTTGCAACCACTAGACCAACAAGGCAGTCAGATAATACAGTGTGTAACGGAAAGGGTGTGCTACAGACCATCAAACTAAACATGTTTCTCCATCCGACAAACATCGTAATAGCGAAAAAAATATCAGCTGCCCCATAAGTGTGGGTCGAATAGGTATTGAATTTTGTATGGGGCAGCTGATAATTTTTTCGCTATAACGATGTTTGCCTTTGTGAATAATACAATTACCTCCCATGAAATAAATAATAATATTTTTTATTTGTCCACAAATACGAAAAAATCGAAGTCTTTGAGTGGATCAGACGAGGACCCAACTGACGACACAACTGACGACCCAACTGACGACACAACTGACGACTCAGCTGTCCACACAACTGACGACTCGGCTGACGACACAACTAACGACCCAGCTGACGACACAGCTGACGACCCAGCTGACGACCCAGCTGACGACACAGCTGACGACACAGCTTCCGACGCCGAGGTAATATTCAAGTGGTGAAATTGTTATTTTTTTTTTCTTTTGTCTAAACAATCTGTATTATAACAATTATTTTAATTTAAGCTTTTGCGGCGACAAAAATCTAAACATCGGGTAAAGGTCACTAAGGTAACTGTATGACTAAAAAAATATATTACTTATTAATTTATTACTTATTACCCATACTATTTTAAACTGTGAAAGTGGTATCTACTTAACAAATACGTAAGCATATTAACTAGTCCCCAACCGACGCGATGCCTTCGGCCAGAAAAAGTAATATTAACGACGATTAATGACCCCATTAATTTGTCTCTTGCCCTTATCCCAATTTATTTGGGGTTCTTCCATGTTTCTCTATTACCAGTCATCTCTTGATATACCTCCTTTCTTGCCATATCATCCTTCACACAGTTCATACATTCATAATCAAAACTTTCCTCACGACATTTTCCTCATTCCTCCGCATCACATGGCCAGCCCATACCACGACAACCGATTACCACACATCTTTTCATTCACCGGCGCCACATTCAGACTTCCTCATATGTAATCATTACTTATTTTACACATTCGCGTAACACCACACATTAGCATTCTCATCTCAGCCACATGCAAATGCCTTTTATTCATCCCTTTTGTGGCCCAACATTCTGATCCATACAAGACGGTCTAACCATTGTTTTATAAATTTGTGTCAGTATACATAACTTTAAAAAAAAGAATTTTTGAAATCTATAGCACTATGTATCGTGTTATAATAAACACATAAATTAAAGGTCTCATGGATATTAATTTATATATGTACTGTTATTATAACTTTTTCTTTATTATTATTAGCCACTGAGAGCTTCAAGAAATAAAGTAATAAGTTACGTTTTTAATCATTATGACACCAAGTAGTTATGGAGATTTTGTAAAAAGGTACCAGTAAATTAACGCACCCAGATTTTGGATTACTTAAATGCTGTATCCTCCCTACAAAATACTATAAAATTAACATTTTCTATCTATTTAATATTATTTTTCAGAGCACAACTCAATTAAATCTGAGAAACCAACCGAATATCCTTGCACTTCGAAAGTCTACTGTATCTATACATTAAAATAAAAATATGTGATCTTAATTCATGTACAACTTTTTTCATTGCTTCCCTTAATTTTTTAAGTTACGTAATAACATACCATATTGATCCCACTAACATTGAAACTACTGACATACATGCATATGTTACAGTCAAAACTGTCAACAGACAAAACCACTTTTGACTGGCGTCACTCAAAACCCTTATTTAGTTAAATGGAAGCACTATTTAACTTAAGGGTTTTGAGTGACACCCAAGGGTCCCAAAAAAAACCAAACCTGTTATTGTTAAAAAAGTTTTAACTGGTCAAAAGTAGTTTTGACTAATTAACAGTTTTGACTGTGACACATTCGTGAACCTTGAAAATAGGTACTCCATTTTTTTAAGCGGTTGTGTAAAAAACAGCTATGCATCAATGGGGTAAGGTATCAAATGTATAGTCGCGCATTGAGGATAAAATGTAGACGCGACTTGAATTTAAAAGTTATCATACTGATTTGATTGACCAATCTATAACCTTCTTTAGCAATGTACTTGTCTCTTGGTATGTTATAAAATATATTTCAATTCATGTCTGGTAGAAAAATCATAAGGTTTTCCTACTATACATGGTGTTGTTTTGCATCCTCGTCATATTCAAGGCGTAACTATGCTAATGATTCTCGTTCGAATCAATAATATTTACGGAAATTGGTAAGTATGAACCACCCGTGTTTAAAACGCGGCCCGTCTGCTTCTCGCCCAATAACCGCGCTTCCACACATACAAACAATCTCAAACGTTTAATCGATAATTTCTTATTCCCTAAACCACATTAAAAGGGTTATTCTGAAATACTGTCAAACTTAAACAACCAAAAAAAAACAGCGTTTATTAATAAGTAACTAGTAATCGTAAATTGAATTGATTATTTATGTCTTTTGTGACAACCTCTTGAATTTTGACAAGGATGCAAAACAACACCTTGTATAGAACCTTGACAAAGGTCTGTATACTCGACTATCAGAGTACCGACTCTTGGCGAAAGTAGAACAATCCTTTATAATCTTTAGGCCTCTGCCCAGCAGTTGGACACATGAGAGGCTAACAAAAAAAAAGCGTGAATCTGTTGGTAAAATCATCCTAGTTTATAAGGAAAAAACAAAACCTGTATAATGCCTCTTTTTTTTGTCACAAATATTTCTTCAAATCTATGCAACATAATTAGAATTATGTCACGTTTCGATGACGCAAACATTAATCGCCTGTCAAATAACAAACAATAACTACTTATATAGTTTTATTTTAGGAAGATGTAGATGGGGAATTTTTCCAAAAAATTGTAAAATCATAAACAATTTAAAAGTTTTGAGAATTATGATTAATGATCAAGTAAATACTTGTATCATCAGCTTCCTGCCATTGTCCCATGTTACTTGCGGTTGGTGCACCACAAGTAAATGTAATTATAATAATATTTTTATATGTTTTATTTTATATAAAAAAGGGTGTAGTTAAGGCTTTAAAAAAGGAGATAATAATGATGAAAGTTCACAAAAAAATTGGTTATGTAATGTTATTATGCCTGAATACCTCTTTTGTTGTCTGCATTAGTTATAAATGAAACAAAGAAATACATACATAATTTATCCATCCTCAAGTTCGTCCGAGCCAGTTCTTCCTGCAGATAGTTCCGGTCAAATCGCTCGGCATCTAGAGCAGCCTGCAGTCTCCGCACTTCTCCATGCAGAGATCGCAGTGCTGGGGGTGTCTCCGCAACTTTTACATGCCCAGATGCCATGTCTAAAGCAGATGCCTCTGTGAAAGAAAAATTGACAAAAGTTTATTATATACAAAACTAGCTTTTGCCTGCAGTTTGACTTGAATTGAGGGCAGAAATCATTACAAGGGAACATCCTATTATTCTACAAAGTATCATAAATGTCCAGAATAGAACATGGTTTATTCCTATGCCAACTTTCATCAAAATCCACTCAGCTGTTAAAGAGCGACAAACAAACAAACTCACACATTTATTAAATTTATAACATTAGAAAAAAATTAAGTACTTTAAGTTAATTGGTAAATTAATAATAGAAATACATAAATTCCTCAAAAGTTATGGACTGGCTGAACTTTTTAGTGAACTTCCTTTGTTGTCTTTGTAATAGAGCATGTGGCCCACCCCTTCATGACACTAACAGCTGCTACTTTCAAACAGACAGCTGTTTGCACATTAACATAAAAAAATCGCTAACACTTTTAATAATAATACTGAACTGTAAGTTGGGTGACCTTTGGGAAGATGTGTTAGTCTACTTGGTAGGCCTTGTAAATTCAATAATAATAATTTAGGGTTACCTATAATCGCTGCCTGAACATCCCTGCGTGTGATAGGAGAGCACTCCAGCAGGCTCTTACTGAACTTCAGTATCGTCTCCTGGTCATCGCTACTCAGCTTGCTGCACATCGCATTCTTTATATCCACATCTTTAGAGTTCACGCATACAAAGAAGAGCAGCAATGATGCCACAAGGTAAATCTCCTCCTCATTGGATACCTCAACTGTTTCATTTTCAAATTTAAACTCTGGATACTTCTCCAAAACGAACTCTTCGACTGTGCGCGCTTCTAGTTTAGACGACTTGGATTCGTCCAAGTTCAGGTTCTCATGTAAATGAGTTATTATGTTTAGTAACGATTCTATGTTAACGGAACGCTCATCTTGGTTGCTTTCATTGAAATAACAGTTTATCTAAAAGAAAAGAAACAGTATTTGATGCAAAGTAACGATGCACAAAATAATCATCAAAAACCTTTAAAAAACATCTGCTACTTACCCAGTTTCTAATAATCTGTTTCCATTTTTGTAACATGGTTTATTGACAACACAAAATATTATATTTTAACCACTTTTTTAGTTTTCTGGTCCCTTAAAAGTCACATGTGATGGCAACGAAAACATTAATAAACAAACAATTTCGTAACTGTTGTTTCAATTAAATTATTGTTGTTATTTAGCCGTTAGCCCGTTGCAGTTTGAAATGTTTGAATGAATTCTATTCACAGACGTCGTTGGTTTTGAATATGTCAAAGTCAACTCAGTATTTTCTTCAGTTTAGCGGCTTGATACAATGAAATTAAAATCATACTAATACGTAAAATATAGCACAAAAACCTGTTAAAAATTACAATTTTGTAGTTTGTAATGTAGTCAAACTGAAATGAAAATTGAGAGTGTCAAACAAAAATAGTGAAAAAGTAAAATGCGCAAGACTTTTAGTTTTAGATTTCGGACAGATAGTCTAACAGACTGTTCTCTGTCACTGTCAGTGTCAAATGTCAATGTCATAACAAGAAGTTTCAGCCGGTCGTAGAAAAGAAAGTTTTTTAATTTGATGTTGTAAATTTAATTAGTAGAAATACCTGTATTTATTGTAATCTACATGCAACCTGTGTAAGAAGATACTATAAGTATAGGGCTATAGACGGTTACTGTTTGGTTTGGTCTAATAATGGCCGCTAAACGAGCTGCAGGGCTAGTTATCTTTAGGAACATGAATGAAGTAATCCAGTATTTGATGTTACAAACTTCTTACGGAGAACATCACTGGACTCCACCAAAGGGTAAATAGTGAAATATATATCTTTCATATTCTAATAATTCCTCTCTTACCACAGTACAACACATCTTACAAACCATGATGGATTTTTGTCACACTTCTCAATAGTATTTTTGAGTAGAATACGGAGTTACGGCGCACAAAATATCGATAAATGCTAATACGATGCTACAAAATTGTGATGCACGTTACTGCAAAAGACCGTTTTTGCAAAGCCACTACACTTCGAAACATGTTAGCAGCGGCGGAAAAGACTGCTTAGCTCCTTATTTATAATTTCCAGCATTTTTTAGGTACTACCTTTTAGCTGCGGGTCCGAAGAAATGATTTTTCGCGTTAACGTGCATCAAAGTCAAGTAGTATCACTGAAGATCTATCGCCGTAACAATTCTCGAAGTGTAGTTGCTTCCCAGTTTAGATACAGTTTTTTGTAAAACATGCATCGCAATTTTGTAACATCACATCAAAATTTTGTGTGTTGTATCCTACTCAGTATATTTTTTATTATCTTACCTTTTTCTCTTTTTACTCAGGCCATGTTGATCCTGGTGAGTCAGACTGGGTTACTGCTTTAAGAGAGACAAACGAAGAGGCTGGATTATCACAAGATGACTTAGAAGTAAGCCAAAAAACATTATATTATAATTCTCTTTTACTGTCTTAACCAAAATATTTGTTTTAGATATACAAAGATGTTTCTAAAGTATTGAACTATAAAGTGAAAGGTAAACCAAAAGAGGTTGTGTACTGGCTGGCAAAACTAAAGAATCCAGAGACAAAGGTTCTGTTGTCTGATGAACATCAAGATCTGAAGTGGCTCCCGCTGAAAGAAGCACAAGAAATATCAGGATATGATGATATGAAACAACTTTTGATAGAGTTCCATGAGAAAGCAACAGTTTTATCTTGAAAGCTACTTGATTAGCAAAATCATGTATTATTGGATGACTGTAAATAAATAATTACCCTACTATAAACTCGTTTTCAATTTGTTATCTAAAGGCTTCTTTGCTAGAATGGTATAATGTGGAAAAAACCAAAGTCCAATTCTGTAGTTTGCCTGCTTATTTTGCATGCCATAGGCACTACAGTACGAAGTTTAGCTGGTGTGTCTGTGCAGTTAGATGAAATGTCTTAGTGGGTCATAAGATCATTAAAGAGACCCAACATCCTATAAAGGTCTTCACTTGCCTCGCCATCCACCATTATGGATGTCATACCTGCTAGCCTTTTTTCAATCTCAAATTGGTTGGGGTCGGCTTCCAGTCTAACCAGATACAGGTGATGACCAGTATTTAATATGGAACAACTGCTATTTGACCCTGACCTCCACAACCAGTTACTGGGGAACATGTTACAGTATCATCCTAAAGAATTTGTTTCTGATCATGCTCTGGTCCGGTCTGAAAACTCGGGTAATGTTCTAGTGGACTGCATCGGGTCTGGCCTTAATACACTTGGTGCCACAAAAATTGCACCTCAATATGAATTCCCTTCAAAGTTATTTTAATGCTATTAATCAATGGTAGAAATGACCATAAGGTATCATTGGAAAGCCCTGATGACTGCTTCCATTGACCTAATTATTAATGTTACAGTTATAACAGTCAGTCTCTTGAAGAATGTTGTCCCATTCTGCAACGGTCTTGGAGTTGTAGGGGCAGGATTACGTGCCCGTACTCGGCGTTTCAGTTCAACCCAAAAGTGGTCAATATGGTTGCGGTCTGGACTTTGCACCTGCCAGCGCATAACAGGGATCCCAACCTGTTGCAGATAGTCTCATACAATAAATGCGGTGTGACAGCGGGCGTTATCATGCTATTACATTAACCCACTGCCGTCAAAATCCGCTTATTGGAGTGCCAGTACTGGATGAGGTAACTTACCTCATCCAGTTCGCGACTTGTAAGGGTTACCTCAAGTAACCCTCACAAGTCGCTAACAATAAATAGGTAACTTAACAATTTTCTATGCTAAACATGTTGTGAATTTGTAATCTATACTTTATAATATTATAAAGCTGAAGAGTTTGTTTGTTTGCTTGCTTGAACGCGCTAATCTCAGGAACTACAGATCCGATTTGAAAAATTATTTCAGTGTTAGATAGCTCATTTATCGAAGCAGGCTATATCATCACGCTACGGCCAATAGGAGAGGAGCAATGAAAAATATTGCTAAAACGGAGAAAATGTGACGCAGACGAAGTTGCGCTGGACAGCTAGTATTATATTTATCGAGTAGGTACTTAGTGACACAGAGTAATAAGTTATTATAGTCGTTATTTGAAAAACAAGAATGTAAATATAAACGTACCTCAGAAGGGAGTCATAGAATTGAAATAACGAATAAATCAACGCAATAACAATATTTATTACAAATTACATACCACATTAATTTACTAACCTTAACCTTGACAATTCAGTACCTCGCTTTTTTTTGACTGCCCATGTCAGCTTCTTTTTAAACTAACCATTCGTCAAAATGATTTAATAACTGCCAGTAACATTTTGAAGGATTTAAAATGACAAAAAGGTAACTCGACTATAACAAGCTTATCTATGGACTGTTTACAACAACCTTACTAATATAAATCTATCCTCACATAGATAAGTCTTGTTACAGTCGGCCATCCTTCAAGAACGAGTCCCTTCGTTCCCTAATGTAAGAACATATAAAAGATGAGTTATCAATTTATGAGTAACTTCTATCTATCAAACAATTATCAATCATTAACGATTCTAAAAGATAACAAGTAAATAATTAAACTAGGTATCATTTAACAAAAATTAATAATCTCAATTCTTACAAAAAAAATAAAAAAAAAGTTATTCTCTATCATTATAATTGTTTATTTTATAGCTTGAGGGATGTGAAAGCTACTTCCTTCACTCTCACAACGCTTCAGCCGCAATGTTTTGAACTACTCATGGGCGACGAGTTCATACGCCAATCCTGCCCAGTTCAAACATTCTCTCTCAAACTATCGTTAAGTCTATTGCCGAGCGAAGTGTGGCTACTTCCTTCACCGTCACTCCGGCATCAGCAGCGGTACTTTGAGCCAATCCTGGGTGGCGAATACCAACGCCAATCCTGCCCGACTCAAAGCACCTTCACTTATCTTTAAGTGGCTGGCAAGTTCATATGCCAGATGCCTTGAGCCAATCATGGGCGGCGAATCCCAACGCCAATCCTGCCCAACTCAAAGCACCCTCACTTATCTCTAAGCGACTGGCAAGTTCATATGTCAGACGCCATATCATATAATTTGTACATCGCAAATCACAATAATCCCAAATTATAATTTAAATTAAATACAACTTATACAGATTAATCAACTAAACTAATCAAACAGCTCACATTAACAACATTATTCCTTTTACTTGCTATCACTATCATCGTCATTTTCATCGCTGGACGAGCAAGCAGGGGCATTAAAACTCAACCATGGATAAATTTTATCAATAGCAACAATTGATTCGTACTTTGCCCCTTTTAGAGTTAAAGGGGTGTCTACAACAAGGAAACGATCGTTTGGTAAGACTTTCTTTATCCTGTATGGACCCTGACACTTCGCTTCTAACTTTTTAGATTGGCCCGGCGTCGATACTATTGCCCTAATTATCCTAACCAGATCGCCTTCCTTATAATTCGTGGCTGCTTTCCTGTGTTTGTCATACCGATTCTTATTTTTCGTCTGATTTCTTTTAATTCGTTCACTTGCTTCAGACCTAATTTCTTCTAAACTTTGATTACTACGTTGTCAAGTGACCTACATCATCATGGTTGGCTTTCAAAAGTTGCCACCGCACGCCGTTTGGGACCACCCATCTGGTAATACCTTCACCTAAAGTCCTAAACACTCTTCCGTTTTTAATTGTGTACTCTTTATAAATACCTGTAATTTTAGATGTTTCCGGGTCTTCTAAAACATCCTTAATACGTCTAACTTCTGCGTCGGAAGACTGCACCGTAGAAATCCAGTCCTCAGTACTAACCGACATAATATCTAGAACGTGAATGATGATTGACCTGAAAGCTGATCCAACAAGTCATCAATTCTTGGCAGAGGATAGTGATCTCTTTTGGTGCGGCTGTTCAGGGCGCGGTAGTCAACGCAAAGACGCTTTTCGCCTGATTTCTTTTTGACTAGGACAATTGGACTAGCGGAAGGAGAGCTAGACTCTCGCACTATACCATGGTCGATCATATCACTGACCATGTCCTGAACTAGTATACGCTCAGAGTAAGGTAGGCGGTACGGCCTATAAACGACGGGAGAGGAATCCTTGAGATGAATTTCCATTTCCGTAACGTTGGTAAATCCTAAGTCGTGCATACCAGTAGAGAAGCAGTCCTTGTATTTTTCTAGCAATTCCACGCATTGACGGTTTTGACCTTCCGATAGCTGTTTTCCGCAATTAGGAGTGACAGCAACGTGATTATTCAAACCATTCGTAATTCTTAAAACATGTAAGTCCAAATTCCTCGATCCTAAAAACCGAGCGCGTGTAATGAGGGTGTTTTCTTTGAAATACACTGGGTTAGAACCAACATTTTGAACTAATAAATTGCATTCAGAATTATGAATTTCATATTCTCCCGGTAGCAGATAATACTCATGACCCGCACAACCCCTAACTGATTCGCCTACATAAATTTTCCCGGTACAAGGAACATTTGACCTTACAGGAACTGACACCATCTCACCGATGTCTACTGTAATATCACAAGTTGTATCGAGATGTAATTTGAAATAGTCATCTAATCCTACCCGTTCAAATATTAGCTCTGTTGGAGTTTTAATAATCTTAAGTGAAGGTCTTTCGGTAAAGCTATGTCCAAGCAACACGTCATAATTTATTAAGTGATCATCTACAATAAACACCTCGACATCCCTTTCCAAAACACCTTGCACATCTATATTCACTAAAGTACGCCCTAATGGTAGGTATGGAACATTCCCTAGCCCTCTCAAATATGGGCCATTAACACCTTCCCAGTTCAATCCCAATGTTAAAGCATTATTTTCACGAATTAATGTTGCCTCACTTCCTAAATCCAATTGGCACATCGTAGTGATTCCGTTAATATTTATCTGTATTTGTCGTTACTATTTTCAGTAAAAGAAACCTCAAGAACCTCCTTATCCTTTGAAAGATTCTTTTGATCCTTTAATCTAGGACAGTTGAAATTGTCGTGTCCCATAAAATGACAGTTAGTGCACTTGACAATCGGTTTAAGGCACTTAAAGCTGGGGTGACCGACACCCCGACAGTTAAAGCACTTAATTTGCCCTCTCGCGCCATAATCTTTATTTAACACCGTATTATCATTCTTTACCGAGCTATTACCTAACGATGTGTAGCTAGAACGCTTATCCTTATTAAAATCTTTGTTAGAGTCAGACTGATTTCTATTGTGATATTTAATGGTCTTAAAGAATTCAAGTACATCTTCCGGTTTATCAAATTTTGCTGCTTGAGCACCCACACAAACTCCCCTGTCTTCAATCCCATAAAGTAAACAATCCACTGCTTGCTTTCCAAATATCTTACATCTGTTCAGTAAATTAATTTTTGCAAAATAATAAAGTTCATAAGATTCTCCAGAGCGTGCCCGTATATTAAGCATATCTGTCAAAAGTTCGGCATAATTTTCGGTTGCAGGAAATGATTCCTTTAACATCAACTTCCATTCAAGCCAAGTATGCTTAATAGAAGGCAAACCCTGGAACCATGTCTTAGCCAGTCCGGTGAGTTTAGGCAGGGCATTGTGAACCGTTTGCTTATCATTCCAATTATAAATTTCGGAACATTCATCGACTTTATCAAGCCAGATATGAATAGTCTGTTCTTTCGACATAGGGTCAAAGTCTGGAACGACGTTATTTAAAGTTGAGCCAGAAAACGATTCACGATCCCCTGCTTTACTATTAAAAAGTTTCAAAAAGAAATCTTCAAACAGGTCCGTCGTCATATATTTAGTTTTCTTGTTGTCATACGCTTCGTGTTTTTCAACACTGGGCGTGTGTCGTTTAGTGGGGGTGATTAAGGAACGGTATCGAGTTGAGCTTTTATTGCCAGTATTCGCCTGCGCACAATTGTTCGGTTCAGACTCAGGTGTCTCGAAACGCCCACGTGACTTGTTCCGTTCCGTTAATCTCTCTCGTCCTTTGCGTACCTGGTTTTCAAGAGTTCTTAGTTTTTCCCTTTCCCTGAACAACTCACGTTCCTGCTCGAGTAACGTTCGCGTGCTGCTCGTGCTTCGGCTTCTCGGCTGATGACGCGTTGCACTGCTGTGCCGACGGTCACGACCTGGACTGCGCCTCCGAGATCCTTGCGTTCGTTGTTGGCCATCACTACGGCCACTACGACTGCGGCTACGGCTGCGCCTCTCGACTTTCCCAAGGTCTCGCTTCCGACTACGGGATGATTCACTATAGATCCTCTGTCTTTCGTAGTCGCGAGAAGAGTTGCTAGTGCGTCGTTTTTCTTTGTCGCTCATTTTTTTCTGAAACTCAGGACATTCTGTTAATGTATTGTGAACAAATCTTGCAACACACACAGTCAATGAATTTAAATTTTAACGAATATTTGTCAAAAATAAATTGTTGAATCTGCTTTAATCGGCCAAACTGGGGTTCACTATGTTATTATAGATATCATGCAATGTTAAATCACTCATTTTCTTATTGTAGTTACGTTGATTTTCCGTATAAAATTGAATATAATTTTGTTTATCCGGCGGTCGAGCTCGTGGGGTGGTTCACCACGAAACAAAACGTCTCGCCAATCCCACTTCTGAGATATAAACGTACCTCAGAAGGGAGTCATAGAATTGAAATAACGAATAAATCAACGCAATAACAATATTTATTACAAATTACATACCACATTAATTTACTAACCTTAACCTTGACAATTCAGTACCTCGCTTTTTTTTGACTGCCCATGTCAGCTTCTTTTTAAACTAACCATTCGTCAAAATGATTTAATAACTGCCAGTAACATTTTGAAGGATTTAAAATGACAAAAAGGTAACTCGACTATAACAAGCTTATCTATGGACTGTTTACAACAACCTTACTAATATAAATCTATCCTCACATAGATAAGTCTTGTTACATAAAGTAAACTATTTATAAATGAAGTAAAAACGATTTATAAATCTAGCTTTTAGCGCTTGGTTGGCATCGTCGGATGGCGTTGCTGTAAAATTAGGGTTGCCAGTTAATAATTTTTCTTCACCTCTAGGAAAAACGTGCAATTAAATCGTCTTAATTTTGACGAAAATAGGAATGGTATCCATGATTATGTTTTGAGAACCCAGGGACTGGCCATGACCTTTACTTTTTTCATTCGAATTTAATATGTATACATACGCAGCCCATCGCAGTGCAATAATGAAACCTAATATCGGGATATATTATGTGATGTTATGTTCATACAGGGTGGAAGAGACCTTTCTCTCGCAGGTCTGCAGGAAGAAAATTTTCTTGTGAAATAGGCAGTACCTTTGTGTTCTTTATTTTAATACATTGTCCTGTTAAGTAATTTCACTGTTTCCTAGTTGTCATACCAGTATGACCACGAGATGTACTGGTTCTCGTGGTCAAACTGTGTTATAAAATTTTACGAAAGAAGTTTTCCTAATAAGTTGAGGTTTCACAGCTTGTCAGCTAAGGTAGTATCACTATATACGCAATTTGTATGAATTCGTTTTAATTAAAAAGAACAGTGGCAAGCTCTAATGAAAGAGCTAAAATGGCTTCAGACACACGACATCCTCTGCACCTAAATACCCTCATGTCGCAAAGGCTAAAATGCCAAAACAGTTGTTGAAGTGTGTCACCCCACTCACTGGCGAGCGGTATACGGAGAGACTAATGCTGTGAAGAGGTAGTGCATCCTTACCTCACCCATTCGTTCCACCTGCTGAAAGGCTCCCAACATGGACATGAGTTGCCATGGCTGACCTGGAAGTCTTTGAATAGACATCGGACACAGGTTGGTCGCAGCAAGGAAAACCTGCTCAGGTCATTAATAACTCTGCCCTGAAGTGTAATTATGGTGCTTTTCCACAAAAGATGGGGCACTTAATATCATGTTCTGCTGTTTGTTCATTACAGGAACTCATGGCCGCTACAGAGGGCACCAAACTAGTGGCTCGCTAAGAAGAAACGAGAATGGGGGACCATTTTGTTGTTGAACAGCTGCCAATATTACAAACAACGTAATTACAAAAATAGGAGTACAATTTGGAATTGCAGTCGTGTTAGGAAGAGAAATAAGTATAGCTTTCTTTATAGAAAAATTACGATAACTTATTTGGTAATTATGAGTAAATTTGAATTCTGTCTAATTCCTTCTAGCTCTTTTTTTTTCTAAAAGTTTAGCATTTGTTTTCTTCACAGGATGTGCAGAAATGAGAGTATGACCACGAGAACATGCATATTTTAGAGGTCATACTGGTATGATAAACTAGTATGACCACGAGGAAACTGCGAGTATTTTGTGTGTACATAGATACATAAGAGACGCAAAAACGGTTGCCACAAATTCAGAAAACCCCTACATGACCGTTACTGTATTTCGGTGCCCGTTCCACCTAGTATTAAGGCCAGGAACCAAGAAAATACAAGAGTGATTTTTTTACTTAGTTTTATTGTATTCTACATGAACTATGCGCGTTCGTATTTTCGAATCGCCATTTTCATTACCTATTTTCACTTAGAAAAATCTCTGTAAATATCCACACATATCAGAACGGGGTCCGATACGTACACGAACTGTTCTAAGTCTTGAGTTCACAAAAATATCGGTGTGTGCGCACAGCGACCAATCAAGATATACAAAAATAGTTTAAACGGATCTCTCATTGTACGGAACATCTTTACAAAGCACCCGGTCATAGCCCTGATATGTGTGTATAGACATTTAATCAGTAGAGATGACTTTGAGTACGTATAAAGGTAGACGCGCACTTAGTCACGCCGCAGTCATCGCATTTAATAAATCCTTTTATTAAATAGTATGCAACGTCGCACACCTATCCTCGCCGAACGACCTGAATTTGAGTTAAATGCTGTAGGGTAATTCGGATTCTCCAAGCGCGCGCGGAAGACGTCATCAAATACGGCGAGTGCCGATGCATGCCGTACAGAAATACTGTTCAAATAATGGATGCGATTCTGCGCGTACGATGCGGATAGGTGCGCCAGAACAACCGAAAGTTCTTTGACTACGGCGCGTACGGCTCCTGCGGCGCGAACGGTTCATGCAGCGTGTCTAGTTACGTGTCCACCTTAACTTGTTTAGTTATAGTTCAATAAGGTTTTTTAATATGTATTAGTTTATTTTTATTGTATGAGATAATTTTGTGTATTTTATGTATGGGCTTTAGTTGCCTGATAATAAAATGATTGATTAACAGATAGTTCGTTTTTTGACGTGATAACGTCTAATAAATCGATGAACGCCGGCTGCATGCACAAAAAAAAAGGATGACTCATTGTCCCGTTACGCTCATTGTACGCTTATGCCGCATTAGCAAACATGTATAAAAGTTATAGTTTAAATAATCTGTTCGTTAAATTAATAGACATATTTGAATTAATGAGTGCAAATAAAAGTAAATTTATCAATTAAATTGTAGATTTCATTTCAGTCCTTCTTTATACATATCCATACAAAATAGAGATAATTCAATAAAAATGATTCAATGTTATTCATAAAAGTATGCAATCATCAATGTTTTTTTATGACGTTATCACGTTAAACTATCGTCCGTTAACTAACTATACAGAAAACCATTTTTTTTTTAAATTATAGTTATGTAAGGTATAGTTCTACAACTAGATTATAAGCGATATACCGGAGAAATGCAAACTATCACTACTAATAGTTTGCATTAAAATTAGAAATACATTTATCCGGTATATCGCTAGCTTGCAATTAATAATAGTTGAAATTTTTTAAAAAAATTCCATTCGCTCCTTCTATAACCAAATTATTAGTTTGTTTTTTGGAAATAGTAAAAGCACCTTATTTTCCTTTTCAGAAAAGAACCTCCTTTTCACAAGTAGAATGCCATGGCCTTTGGGCCAGGTACCACCATCTTTTCAAAATAGCTTCAATGGCACTGGCTCAGGTATATTTTTCTTCTTAATCTCCAGTAATTGTTGTTTATTACAGTCTGGAGAAAATTCTACATTCTGACTCGTTAGCCACTCCATTATCTCACCTTTTTGGGAGTTACTATTGGGTGGAGCGCAAGTCGTATTTTGATTTGGAGCGTACCCGATCTTTTTGATATGTTGTCTTACAATTTCTCGGCTACCTGTAAATCCAATTTCTTCTTTCAGTTCCTGGCATAATTTATTCACAGTTGGAATTTCGTTTCTAACCGTATAAAAATCGTGAATTTTCCGTTGTAAAACGCCCAAATCCAACTCAATTTTATCTTTTCTTACTTTCCTGATCTTCACTTGTGAACCTAGTTCAGTGGATGTTTCATCAGCTAATCTTTTTTCGCTTACGATTCTTGTTACAGTACGCAAAGAAACACCTGAAGATCGAAACAAATATGTCATAAATAATCAGTTTAGTTTAAATTAGAACTTGTAAACACGATTACACTGAACGGAGATAAGGCACGAATTAGTTGGGGACCACTTGTATTGTATAGCGGGCTGGTTTCCGCAACTCAACTCAACGCAACGTCTAAAGCGCGTATTTTGCGTGCGGTTGGGGACCACTTAAACATTTATAGTAGAGTAGTTGTTATAACATTTATTGTAGAGTAGTTGTTAAAAGTTTCAAGAGTGCAAAGGGGGAAAATATAAGTGGGACTTTAGGATCTCAAGTATGGTAACACTTGCCTGTAGCGGCGGCGACACGCTCATTTACTTTTTCGAGCGGAATGATTGGCCCGCGAAACTCCCTCTCTTGTTTAAAGAACTCCTTAATGTTTAATACTACTTCTGAAACACCACTATTGATTACTTTCGGCATGTTATTTAAAATTATCAAGCAAAATCCTGGAAAAAACAGCACGACAGAGCCTGCTAAATAGTGACACTTTATTTACAAGATGGCGGCTATAGTTCCGATTTTGGCTGCGCGCCAAATGATTCTTGTATCGTAGGGCTGGCCGAAATGCTGAAATGTCGATCGGGATGTCGATAGAAAAAATATTTTGGAAGCGCAAGGGTGGCGCGCGAAATTCAAGTTTTTTTTTACTTTTTTTTACAATTTGCCAGTCACTGTCAGGTTGTATGTTGATTAAATTATGATTTGCATCCATAACAAATATGGCTTTATAGAGTTACTACAGCTATTTTGCTCGCGCTAATTTAAGACAATAACAGGCTCGGACACGTGGAGGCATCTTTTATCTTATGAATGTTATTGTTGTTTTCCTCGGGAACAGCACCTACTTTTTTTCGTGATGAAAGATTCTATGTCCGTTTCTGTACACCTTACAACGTGCAAAATTTCAGGACGATCGGTTCAGTGGTTTAGACGTGAAAAGGTAGCATACAAACAAACTTACTTTCGCATTATTAATACATTTTAGTTTGTAAGTTTTATAATATTAGTTAGAATTAGAATGATCATTAACAACATCAATACAACCCTCCAAGTTCATTTAATCCCATTGAATAACTTTTTCATGAAATTTTCAAAGGGATTAAATGAACTTGAAAGGGGTTGTAATGATGATTTAAGTGACTACAATCTTGTAAATACATACGTTTTATAGCCGCGAATCATATTTGAATCAACATACAACACAACATTGACATGCAAATGGCAAAAAAAAAATTGCTCTACCCTAACGCTTACACCTTAAGAAAAATACATATTTAATGGTTTAAGATTTTTATTATTTCTCATCAAGAATTGACAATAATTCATTTACACATACATTTAGCAAGTGAGTGAAGCGACGTAAGCTTGAAAATATTAAGAATTACGCCTCGGTAGGGATAGGCACGCAATTTTATGCACAGTGCCTACCTTAAAGAAGTACCTAGAAGTTATTTGTCGAATTATATAGAACTAGCTATTACCCGCGTCGTACGCAGTTCACGATTTTCTTAAAATAAGTTTTTTTGTCGTGAGGCTTAATTCTATTTTTTTGATAAAAAATGGAATCTGGTGGATCCAGTATTCATTCACCATCTGCCTTTATTTTATATATTTTTAGCCTTTTCCCAACTATGTTGTGGAGGGCTCTCAGTGTAACCGGATGCAGCTGAATACCAGTAGTTTACATGGAGCGACTGTCTATCTGACCTCCACAACCGAGTTATTACTGTGTACAACGGCGGATCCAGGGGGGGGGGTCATGGGGGTCATGACCCCCCCCTGAGCTGGTTCCAAGACTAAGGTGGACCACTAATTGAACATAATGATTTTATTTATATATTTTGTCATCATACAGATTTTATGTATATGTATAGTAACATAAAATCTGTATGGTGACAAAATATATACAAAATCATTATGTTCAATAGCTTGTATTGAATGTTGTATTTATTCTCTGTCTCTGTCATTGGGTTAGGGTAGCACCTTAAGCTTACTGACCTAACTTAAAATCTTAGATAAATTCACACAATGAAATCAAGTGTATCGTCGTGACCACACATTTTTTTATGTATTATGGCTACACTACCTGTCAGTGTAGCGACAGCAGAAAGGTCTTTCTCTACGTTGCGCAGAATTAAATCGTGGCTAAAATCTTCAATGGTTGAAGATCGCCTAACCGGACTGGCACTTCTCCACATTCATAAAAACGTACCCATTGACGTAAATGACGTAATAAAACGTTTCGGGAGAAGACGTAAAAGAACAATTGATTTTGTTATTTAAATACTTAAGTATTTTGTATGTTTCTATTTTGTTTGTTGGAAACCCTTGTCGTACCACCTCTTCACTTTTGCGGAGTTTTGCGTCATACCCCTCGACATACCTCTAGTTGTTATGACAAGCCACTCCTCAAAGAGGGGACTTATCGCCACCATTGTGGCGCGCCCTGCACGTGGTTGCGACAGTCGCTGTCTCCATGTCGCCATGAGATCGCGCCGGAGGTCTGTCCGCTGAGCGACAATTTGCCGCGGCAGCGGAGTTTCCCCCCGGCGTAGTGCCTCCGCGCGCCATTCGTGCAGGCGCGAGAGTACAGATCGCATGATGGCAATCCGGCCAAGAGGCTCGCCGCCTCGCCGGAGATCGTGCGGTACCCCCGGACCAGCCTTACGGCTACCACCTTCTGACCTTCTGGGGCGTGTTCAGGTAATGGGCGGCTCGCCGCCTCAAAGAACGCACCCACACCGGGGCCCCGTAAAGGGCCATGGACCGCACGACCCCCGCGTAGAGCCTCCGGAAGGAAGCGTTTGGACCCCCCAAGTTGGGCAAGAGTCGCTTGAACGCAGCCCCTGCCCGTTCCAGTTTGGGGGCCAAACGTCGGAAGTGGTCCACGAAGTTCCACCGGCTGTCGAGGATAAGCCCTAGCTACTTCAGCGTCGACTCGACGCCGATGGGAACTCCTCCTACCATCAGTATGGATCCCGACGGTGGCGCATTCCGAGGCCCATGAAAGCACATGGCCTCGGACTTGTGCAATGCCACCTCGAGACCCAATTGCCGGATTCTCTCCACGAATTTCGCAACCCCGCGTGTCATTAGTTCGGCCGCCGCCTCGTGCGACCTCCCTTGTGACAGCACCAGCGTGTCGTCAGCGTAGCAAACTACGCTGACACCGCTAGGGAGGTCAGCGCGCAGCACCCAGTCGTAGCCGATGTTCCACAAGGGTGGCCCCAGAACCGATCCCTGTGGAACACCGCACGACATCTCTCGCCGGTTCCACTCACCGTTGCGACCGGGGTAGATGACGGCCCTGTCCGTCAGGTAGTCCCCGACCACACGACGAAGGTAGGTCGGCACCCGGTGATACCGGAGTGCCTCCCTAATGCTGGTCCAGGGCATGGTGTTGAAGACGTTAACGATGTCAAGAGACACCGCCACGACGACCCCACCCCGGGACACCGCATCCCCCGTCGTGAGAGCCCTCACGCGCATGATGACGTCCACCGTCGAGCGCCCTCTGCGGAAACTAAACTGGTGTTCCGTAAGATCCGGCCCCATCCCCACAAGGAAGGAACACGGATGGGTTTTAGTCAGTACAAGTCTGACACTCCCTCCCGCTCCGCCCAGAGCGGGAGCAGTCATTTGATGATTTCACAATCGAAAAAAAAAAAAGCTGTTATGACAAATTATTCACCACGGTTATGGAATATAAATAGGCTGCCTCATTCCATGCGTGATAGTGCTTCTCTGGATGTCTTCAAGAGAAGATGGCAATATGTACGTGTATATGTGTTAAGTTTTTCAAGTGTACAATAAAGAAAAAATATTTTTAAGTACAGTATACTTACGTACATTAATAAGATACCTACTTTTTACCTGTATTAATTGTTTTCAAAATTAAATTATAAGTTCTTGACTTGACCACGACTTTGTGACCCCCTCCTGGGGCCAAAGCTGGATCCGCCCTTGACTGTGTAATACGATACCCCCCTGGTAAAACTGGTTATCTGCCTTTCGAGTCACTGATTACCTGTAACAACTAAACCAACTCGTATGCCATGACGGGAAATGGTGTTGCGCTGCGCACCCTCTATGCCAAGTATAATCAAACTTTTTCCATTAAAATAAAGTTTGTTTTGGATCGATTTTTAGTATTATTTTTTTTGGAAGTAGGTTCCATTTCCAAAATTATAATATAAACAAAGATGATACACATCTGCTGGACGGCCCGTGACAGCCATTTTTTTTTAAATAATTTCAGACGAACGAAGGGTGCGGGCAACAGCTAATATTAAATAAAAGTACAGTCGCACACAAATTATTTCCATCCTGTGTTGCCGAAGCATATATTTTTTAAACCACTAACAAGCTAATTAATAGAACCGTTATTTTATTATATCCTTACTCGTTGTTAGCGTTAGCCCAGTCTATAAATAGAAAAAAAAAACGGGCAAAGTGCGAGTCTTACTCGCACACAGGGTTCCATAGCCCCAAACAATATAATGACAATATTTTGAACAGTCATTCATCAGTAAACTTCCACTCAACCGCAAAACTAAATTTGTTTTTCATAGTAAGATAATGAAAAACAAAGTTACTGCTGCAGTTTGGTGAAAAAGTCCCATATCTCAAAAACTAATCTTATTCAAACCAATTTTCATTGAAAGTTTTTTTTACGTTCTACATTCCAATATTTTTTCAGAATTTTTATCCTCTTTAGAAATTAGAGGGGGGAGGGACACACGTTTTACCACTTTCGCAGAGTCTATCTTTCAAACGATTGATCGAAAAAAAATATAACCCTCTAATGTAATCATCAAAGCTATTATTTAGACAGGGTAATGTTGTTCATTCATCCATGTGTTTCTTTAGGGTTTTTATTTTATTTATTACTTTACAATATTGGAATATGTATCATAATAGGATTTCATTTTAACTATCTTGAATAATCATTTTGTTATTTGATCTTTTGAAGGTAGGTCTTCTATCTATGCCAATTCGTTAATTAGTATTCGTAATTTTAATATGATAATTCTAAGCTTAGTGCATACAGAGTCCACGTGACGTGGACCCCAACTAAAGGCCCAGCCTCCATAAATTTTTGGGCTAATTTCAAACGTATATGAACTTGGGTACAGAACTTTGGTGGCATAATATAAAATGTTTATATCCATAAGCTCTATAGCGCGATCTTCGTGATCTCAGATATTTTACTTACGACTTAGTAGGTGTAATAATAAAAAAAAAATATAATGTCCATTTTAATAATAAGTATATTTTTGTTGGCCGGCAAAAAAATGCCCAATCTGTGTGATCTCCTTTATGATCAATCTTAAGACCTAGATAAACATGTGCTTTAACATTTTCAATCGACTTACAGTCATAGACACCCAAGATCCGATGCATACACTGGTGTTTATGAGCCAGGACTCTTGGTGTTCCTATCATAATAGATAAGTTTTATATTTACAATTTATTTCTAACATTGCTACGTAAAAAATTAACACCCATTTCGACCGCGTCAATAGCCGTACCGGGGGCAGTCATCACTCCATAGCCGCCGTGCCCATAGCAATGTACGACTTTCACCCCATCAAACAGCTCGGCTTCAACACGAACCGGCATTCTGTGAGGACGCAGGCCAACCTTATGTGCAATGACCTCCGCATTCTTCAAGTTCGGGAGAAATTCACAACACCGCTCCAGTATAGACGCTGCGTCATACTTGCAATAATTCAAATTATAACTATCGTAACCTCTACAACCACCCAATGTTACCACCCCATTAAGCCCCGGAATAATGTACGTATCATAATCCCCATAAAACGCTGATATCACCCATGGTGCCTTAACTTTTATCACTTGTCCCCTGATGGGCACCATATCGTAGTCATTACATAAATGTCTTGCACCCAAACCGGCACAATTAAATACTAGGTCATAATTTGATAAGGACGCAAAACTTTCCACCTTTCTGTTGGTCAACTCTCCGCCTTTTTCAACTATTATTTTTCCCATCCATGGTAAATAGCGTTCGCATTCAATCTTTAGTGTTGAAAAGTAGGATCCGAATTTTGTACCTTCTGGACCTAATTTTAGTTCCTCATCATTGACGGGTCGATAGATTGGCACTATATCTTCAATGAGATGATTTCTAGTGACATGGTAGTTCTCTTGCGAAAATATGTAGGCTCCTAAAGTCATAACACCAATTCGCTCAGCGTCAGGTGTCTTGAGTATATCTTGCCAGAACTGCCAAGATTCGTTCAGCCACTTCTTAGTAATTTCTTTTGTTGGTCCTTTAAAACTGGTTCCCGGCCTAAAAATACCAGCGGCAATGTGGCTGGTGGTATCTTCGGTGTATTTTTCAGCGAGCACTGTTACCTTGGCGTTCTTCAGGCGATCTTGGAACAGTTTAGCCACTGTTATGCCGACCACTCCTCCTCCAATTACGGCTACATTTGGCCGTTCAGGCATCTTGAATGTTGTATTGTTGTTTCCTGTTATAAAAGAAGTTAAATGAAAAAAAAAGGCTAAAGTAACGGCAAGTACTTAATAAGAATATTGTAATATCACTTACCAAACAATTATTTAAAAAGTACCACTAAAAAGAGATATTAAAAACTTAACATTGTAGATTTGTGAAAAGTTAAGAATAAACCACTACCAAGCCGAATAAATTGTAAACGCCAACTAGGTTTTAATTGCGCGCCTTAAAAACACACTCACGCACACACATAACTATGCTCACAACAAACTTTGTAATTTATCATATAGGTACAGGCAAAGACTACAATATATATACGGGCAAGATACAGGCTAGGTAGGCGTCACCGCGGCGGCAGTCACAAATCGCAACACAGCGTCTTTATTTAGTGGCAAATTATTACTCAATAAAAGTAAGACTTAGGCTCTTGTATATATATATAGTTGATTGACTGATCAATAATATTTAACGGTTGAGGACAGATGCTAGAGTTCGCCAGCCCATAAAAATTGCTATGGATTTGGCTTGGATTTGGTAATCAAACGTGATAGTGACATAATTTTCGATTGCGTAACTGCGTTAGCGGGCATCGCCTATTAGGTTGGCCACTGTACGCATGATCCATGACCCTGACCTTTAAGTTGGCATCCGTTATCATCAGTTCTTTGACGCCAAGATGAAACCCGTTTACGAGAAAAACTTATTTTCCATCGTTACCAATCACCAATATCAAATATGTACGTCATGTATTGTTTTGTGTGTGTCAATGCTGTTTATGCTGTGGTTGTGACTAACTGGTTGACCGAAGTAAAAAACTAAAGCTTCTCCTTATTCTCTATGGCTAAGCTAAGGCCTATATAACTTTCCTCTTTGCTAAGGCCTCAGGGATGAAGTGGAAGCGCCAGGGTAGCCCACAAAATTAAACCTTGGGTGTATAGCAATTAAAAAAAAAAAGATCAGGCTGTATATTAAACAAAATGAAATTCGCTACCGTAACACGTATGTGGTTACAGAATTATAATATAATATATAATCGTTAAAATCATAGGAATTTAGAGGTTTGTATAGATTCAATACAACCCTCTAGGTTCATTTAGCCCAAACAATGATTATTTCATGAAAAAATCGTTCGATGTAGTTCGCTCTGTTACTTCAAACGTGTTACGGTCGCGAATTATATTTTGACCTGCAAATTGCAAAAAACCAAAAAAAAAAAAAATTGGTGGTGGATGTATCTGTGGGAGTTCCCGTTAACCCGGTAAAGGAAAGATCAGCGTGGTTGGTGATGTTGGGGGCACACAAAATAGCTATTATGGTGGTAGGTATCCAAAAAATCCCTTTGAATTTTTATAAATTTTGTTTTTATGTTTTGTAATGGCAACATTGCTGAAACTTTCAGTCATTTATTATCTGTGTCTATGTGATTTTTATTTGACATCTGTCAGTTGTTATATATTTTATTTATATTAGTCTATGGTCAGTTGTGTTGTGTGTGTGATCATCGTTTGCGTCAGTTGCTGTTTGTTTCGTTGCAGAAAGGCAGAAACTTTTTCCTAATTTTAAATCCAGCTGCAGGATTTATTAGTTTTCAGTTAACATGAATAAAGATACTGAGGATGGTGAACCTGCGACGACCGAAAGTGTTACTTCTAGCAAGGATACTAATTCTGTGAAGAATAAAAGCAAGAGTCGCGGAAAGAAACGAAAACGGTATGGTTTTATTCAAAATAACAACAACTCTGTGATTTTATTCGCACGGTTAAATCGATCGAAATACATTTCTAGATTCACAAATACTTACGCTACTACGAAAACGAACAGAAAGCCAATTTTTGTAGTGAATATAATGTTTAGTTCGACTTATATGGTTATTTTTTTCTGACTCCCGTCGCTACGTACCGACAACGCATCTTGTGGCATTTCTCATAACAATGAGCAGCTAGAGAACTTATTTTTGGAACCTGTCTCTAAACAAGTCATCTGTACTTTTCAGCCCCAACAGTGAGAGTAGCAGCGAAGATGAAGATGTACTTGCAGAGAACTCTGTTGAAGTGGACAGGTGTCTCCATGCATCTGCTATTAAAAATAATTTGGATGAGACTAGTGTCAGGAAAATTATAAAGGTATACTATGACACATTTTGTTAATCCATAGAAAATGAAGTCACAACTATACTTCTTCGCATAATTTATTAATTTCTTTATTTATCACGCCATCATCAATTCTATCCTATCCTATTAAATAAAAATTAATAATTATTATCAGATAATTTTCATTTGAGCCTATGATTTACAGATTTATCAGAAGTATGGGAGCCTCCTTAAATAAAAATTTATGGAGGCTCCCATACAAAAAACAAATTTTTTTTGCTTGTTTTATAAATAATGGTACGGAACCCTTAGTGCGGGAGTCTGACTCGCACTTGGCCGGTTTTTAATAATAGACATCGGGCCCGTTCTAATAAACTTGTCCAGGCGAATCTACATTTTAAAAAGTTGACATCAGGCCAGTTTTTGCGTGGGCTAGATCTCCCTCAACCCATCATATCAGCCTGAAATCACCCACTGCTTATAACTATAGGCCTTCTCTTTCTTCTCCCTTAAATATGTATGACAGGTTGGTAGATGTCACATGTCTTCGAATTTTAGTTCTAGGACATGCCGGTTGCCTCACGATGTTTTCCTTCACCGTTTTTTAGAGCAGCAGTAGAGAGTAACAGTTATTTGTAAGGTCTGTCTGCATTAACATGTTATTTCTTTATTATAGAAAGTGGTTACAAACGAACGTGTCTTAGCACTTGTGAAGATGCGGGAAGAAGAAGACTCCGGCCCTGATGAGAACAGTCTACGACCAAAACTTACGAGAGCTAAAGTCAAGTATGTAAACAATAAAATTATTTTTACTGTCATATTCAGCTGCATCCAAAAAGTCTGAAATTTTATAGCCATACATGGTTGTGAAAAGGATAGATTTTTCACTGGTATTTTTAAAAATAATAATCAGCTGTTCCATAGATTTCAACCATGTAGATCTTCGATCAATATTGATTGGAGATGTAGATATTGCACTGTACACTGTACACTGTATTGTATAACAAGCTGTTGCCCACAATTCCATGTCTAAATCGGGTATTTTGTCTATGGGTGGAAAAATTATTTGATCCACCCTAGTTCCCCAAGAAAGGCCAGCAGCTCCTTGGTGTTGCTGATGATCTCGCGGAGAGTACCTGGGCTACCGAAGTACTTTGCCCTGTTTGGTATAACTTCTGGGCAGTATAGAAGCATGTGGGCTGCTGTTTCGTCTTCCTTCATGCAGGCTCGGCACAGTGGGCTATCTGTGACTAAAGACTCCTATGAAAAAGAGGGGTTTATTAAAAGAGCCTTGCCCAGTAATGGCGGCTGTGACTGTGCGCAGCTATAATTTGTTTAGTCGAAGCGCCCGTTGGGTGAAGCGGCCGTCTATAGTAGGAAGTGCTTCATTCGCCTGCTTGCACCCACCATGGTCTGGCCACAGCTTGTGGTGTTGTTCCCTGGTGCGTTTGCTTAGCAGAGTGCGTAGGTACTCGAAAGGGAGTGGCTGGATGGGTTCAGGTCCCACTGCTGCCATGCTCGATCTTCCTGCTAGCGAGCTCACCTGCTGCATCGTTGCCCCGGGAACCGCTGTGTCATTTAATCCATTGTATGGTTATGTCATTAAGACCACCAACCTGGTTCAGGCGATGGTGACACTCGTGTATTAACCCAGAGTTGACGGTGTGGTTGTTCAGGGCTCTCAGTACAGCCATGCTGTCTGAGTGGTCCTTTAACTTCCTGGCTGAAATGGCAGATGCGGCGAGGGCCAGTGCCCGTGCATTCTGCCTGAAAACGTCGTGGCTGTGTTCGGAATTATGTACTGAACCGGTGGTAACCGCTTTTGGGCGTCGACGTTCCTTCCACCTTGTACAGTTTTGTTAGTGACCGCAAAAAATTAAAAGGCATCAACTTTGGTCATTGGCTTTTTCAATATATCAACGAGCGCGGTCCGTAGGAGGCCGCTTTGCAGTGACCTTTCTCTGCAATCTTGAACTTGTCTATATAAAGTCGAGCAAGTGTCGAATCAAGTCTAATCTGCCCTTATATTTTTCGAGCTCGCTTCACTCGTTTTAGCAGCATGGTTATTCTACGTTGCTCATCTTTTCAGAATAAATTGACCAGATAACTTTCTGAGCTCGCTTCGCTCGCTCGCCGTAAGTAGTAAACTTAACACACATTACAAATCTGATTCTTTTTTCCCATCTGCCCCTCATGACTCAAAGGCTGGTGTCGCCCTTGGTACTATTAGGTACACCTCTGCCTAACCCTACGGAAATTACAGGCGTGGTTTTATGTTATACTATCATGTCGTTATTTAAAATACTGTTCTGCCAGGGATAAGAATAAGAATAAGTCGATCCCACATTCATTTCACAAACTTCCAATGTTACAGGGAGCTAAGGAAAGGGTCTCCAAAAACCCATTCGGCGACAGCTTGGAATTTGGAGAACTTGGAGCTGACTCCTATCAAACACATTCCGGTGAAGACCAGGCCTGAAGTGACGGCTCTCATTGCCCAAGAGTTGCCTGAAGACGAGGATGATGAAGAGTATGAGCCCACCCATGATGATGTGCCGGTTTGTGTTATTAATCTGCTATTTGTAATAGATAGCATTCTCTAAGAGTAGTAGAGTTTAGGTGAAGAACCAACCTTATACAAGGTGTTGTTTTGCATTCTTGTCAAAATTTAGGAGGTTGTCACAAAACACATAAATAATCAATTTAAATTACGGTACCTAGTTAATTATTAATAAACACTGTTGTTTAAGTTTGTCAGTATATCAGAAAAATCCTTGTGGTGCTGTCCAGCTTGTCCCGCGTTCTCCTACGAGGTCTACTGTATCGCCTTCTGGCTGTTAAGTCAAATTTACCCAATTTTAATCCTGAATTTGTCTAATAACCTGTCATCCTCAGAGTGACGATGACCAAGGCCTGGAGTCATGCAGTGACCTGGACTCACAACCGAGGACTCCAGCTACTCCTCGCAGCCAACACTCCACCAGTCCAAAGGTCGTTAAAGATGGACCGTTCAAAGTACCACAGGTAAGGACTTCAGTGTAACCTTATTAATGATATGAATATGTTTTGTGTGCATTCGTAAGACAGCTATAAAAGGCCAAGGCTCGACACCTTCGATTCAAAATCTGTAATTTTTTTTTTCAATATTTCCAAGTACACTCAAAACCACGCAATAATAAGTACACACTTGTTTAGGAATTCGGTTCGGGTACCAAGCCGAAATAATTACTGCACATTCGGTTCGTGCCGATCGGCAAATTCCGTTCGGCGTCTTCTCTTCCTGAGTAATATACGGGTCGGCACGGCGCAAGTTGAGCCAAACCGATCGGCTTTTTCCAGAACATACATTTACATGCAGTGACATATATTCAAATAATTACATATATTCAAATCATGCCTACTAATTTAGCATGCCTTAGTTATATTATCCCAAAAATCAAACTAGCTTGTTAATAAATAACTTTGTCTGACAGCACATATCAACACCCGCACGAAAGAAGCTGGATCTAGAAGAAGAAGAAGCGACAATCGCACTACGCACTCGTTCCAAGCTCAGTCTGTCCTCCACATCTATAGAACACATCGAGAGTACGTTCGTACCTCCCGACGATCTCCCGATGCCGGCGGTCGATGACCTATGGAACCAGTTCCTGAACGAGTGCCTAAACCCAGCCTCTACGTCGAGGAATGAAGATGATGATGAGACCGATCCGGAGTATAATGTTGCTGCTGATCAGGATGCACGTAAGTTGATCGATACTGTTTTATAGCTATTATACCCATCACACTCAATAGAAGCCATCCCCAAATTACGTCACACGAATTTTATGATTTTTTTATCGCTCCCCCCGTCTTTGTCACAGCTGGTCACATTTGTGAGACTCCCCCCTCCCTAATTGGAAATAATGTTAAGTTATTCGTTAATAGTTCTTCGTGTTTTAATACTTACATAAATATTACATTTTGAATGTGACGTCACACAATGTCACACTTCGTAAATGGTTGCAAACATGCATTTTAAAATTCATTAATATTTTTACTTTCATGAATATTTTATGTTTCTTATTTCATTTGGCAATTTCATTGATATAAATAAATGCCCCTTTTGGATCGGATAGGGTTTTTTTACATCCATACTAATAATATAAATGCGAAAGTCACTCTGTCTGTGTGTTACCCTTTGCACGACTAAACGGCTGATCGGATCGTAATGAAATTTGGCAAGAAGATAGATTTCAACCTGGGGAAGGACATAGGCTATATATCATCACGCTACGACCAACAGGAGCGGAGCATCAATGAAAAATGTTGCGAAAACGGGGAAAATGTGACGCAGACGAAGTTGCGCGGGACAGCTAGTATTGTATATATGTGTACGTACATACGGCGATGTCCTTAGTCGTGGCGCTTGAAGTCGCTTTATATAGATCATGCATCGTATGCGAGCGTTTTCGCTGTTTTAAGCTAACTTTCTTGTACTTCAATTGTTCGTGTAGCGGTAACTATGCCACTGCATGCAGGGTAAAGGGGTCTTCTTATACCTACTAATTGCTAAATTATCAAAATTTAGATTTGCAAAATCATCAGAATTAGTTAATCAGTAAGGTAGTGTCGTGTCTGGTCGAAGTATACCGGGTTTATATGTTTACCATAGATACGAGAAGATACTTTATCGTGACGTGGTGCGTGTTTCCGTCGGCCGGTCCCGTCATAGTGATGTTGTGGCAAAAGTTTCTGAACACTTGGCGTGGCTCGTGGTTCATATTCGTGATAATTGCTGCGATAAAATCTAAATTGACTTTTCATTTATCAGCGGAACCTAAATTAAAGACTAAATATTATTGAAATTTTGGAATTTCAACAAAACATTGAACGTGTCTATAAAAAAACAAAAACTAAATAAAAATCTTCAGGAGATGAAAGCTTGTATGGTGATTTGATTTGACGTGAAAAAGTGAAACAATTATTATTTCACTAACTTGGAGCAATTATAACAGTTCAGCATAATTATTGAACTTCACGACGTCGGAAAATAAAAATTAAAAGGATCAATTCATTGGCTTTTTTCTTTATTATTTATAGTGTAATTGTACTAATAAGAAAGGTGCTCTCAACCCAGACTCTGGACATGAGTATGAAAAAACTCAAATTACTATAAGAGCGGTCCCCGGCTTGAAAAAGTTATCAAACGTTATTTGGTTTGTTTTATCTTGCAAACTCGTAAATAATATAACATTGGCAAGCTTCGCTAGCTAATTTAATTTCACCTTGTAAACAAAGCCCCGTCACGTTAACCAAGCATTCTGTACAACAAATTTAAGTAACTCTATGCA
The DNA here is from genome assembly GCA_963082945.1 of Cerastis leucographa. Taxonomy (NCBI): domain Eukaryota; kingdom Metazoa; phylum Arthropoda; class Insecta; order Lepidoptera; family Noctuidae; genus Cerastis; species Cerastis leucographa. The sequence continues at coordinate 14,793,757 of OY720362.1, read as the reverse complement.
AAAAGTTTTGCTGGGAAACGACTTTTTTGGGGTGAAAATATACGTGTCACAGTAAAAGTCAGCGTAACGCACTAAAACCATTGTGCTGGTGGAAACATTGAATAGTAAACGGGTCATGGGGTATTTAGAGTCCCTAAAGTTATAGACTAAAAAACTATTAAAAAAAACTTGTGAAAATGTTCGTACTTTGTATTGGTATGGTCAAAACAAATAAAAATATTGCAATGACGGAGAGAACAAGTGTTAAGGGTTTATCTACATCCTCTGTTTCCTTTATTACTACTTAAAAAAAGAATGCAAAAAAACGTCCTTAATCCAAAGAAAATCAACCCTAGATGGGTTTTATATTTCGTATTTTTTACCGAACGGAAATCTTACATCGTTCCCGCAGCTTATCTCAAAAGAAAGAAGTAATTCTTTCCATTTTGTTACAGTTAATAAATTAAAAAATGACAGAACAAAACTACGGAATAGTTTCATCAGCGGTATAAAACAGAAAAGACACAAGAAACGAAGACAAAACGCGGCAAACTTAGCGCCCTGGGAAATTGAAGAGAACGCCGACTTAGTTCTGCCTTCTACGGAATCCATAAGGAACCCTAGATCCAATAATTCTTCGCCCGAATCTCCGCCTGTAAGAACAGGCGAACGCTCTTGGCGTACCAGCAGCCAGCAGTGCCATACAACAAAATTTACGTATTCAAATCAACAGATAGATAACAAACGCGAACTCAAAGATTTGTTCAATTTAATAGAAAAGTTGTTGATATGCCAGAAACACACTGTCCTGGAAAACTTCGATGCCACTGAAACGAAATTTCATGACATGGCCCAAACTATTAAAAGATTTCCAATAGTAGTGCAAACAGAAATAAAAAATGTCTTACAAAAAATGATTTTTGAAGCAGAAACACGGCAACGGATAAATAAATTACAAGCTCCCGTTACACAAAATGCGTTTCCACAGCATCAACAGGCTGTCGCACGCATTCAATCGGGCACTGATAATGTATCATCGATCGCGATGGTTGATACTCTGTCACCTACACAGTTACCATCATCGACGACAAACATCCTACCAACATTGAAGCCTCACATGACCAACTTTCAACCCTACAATACTCCAACAAAAGTCACTAAATCACCAATATTGAAACCCACGTCACCAATCCACAGGCCTGCATCACCGAGATACGTTCTATCAACAGATTATATCCCCGAATCACCAACACATTGCGCTAAATCACCGATAAACATTTCTACGTCACCAATCCACAGGCCTGCATCACCGACACATGTCCAATCACCGAGATACGTTCCATCAACAGATTGGATCCCCATATCACCGACATATTGCGCTAAATCACCGAGATACGTTCCATCAACAGATTACATTCCCAAATCACCAACATATTGCGCTAAATCACCGATAAACATTCCTACGTCACCAATCCACAGGCCTGCATCACCGACACACGTCCAATCACCGAGATACGTTTCATCAACAGATTACATCCCCAAATCACCGACATATTGCGCTAAATCACCGAGATACGTTCCATCAACAGATTACATCCCCAAATCACCAACATATTGCGCTAAATCACCGAGATACGTTCCATCAACAGATTACATTCCCAAATCACCAACATATTGCGCTAAATCACCGAGATACGTTCCATCAACAGATTACATCCCCAAATCACCAACATATTGCGCTAAATCACCAAGATACGTTCCATCAACAGATTACATCCCCAAATCACCGACATATTGCGCTAAATCACCGAGATACGTTCCACTAACAGATTACATCCCAAAATCACCAACATATTGCGCTAAATCACCGAGATACGTTCCATCAACAGATTACATCCCAAAATCACCAACATATTGCGCTAAATCACCGAGATTCGTTCCATCAACAGATTACATCCCCAAATCACCGACATATTGCGCTAAATCACCGAGATACGTTCCATCAACAGATTACATCCCCAAATCACCAACATATTGCGCTAAATCACCGATAAACATTCCTACGTCACCAATCCACAGACCTGCATCACCGACACACGTCCAATCACCAAGATACGTTTCATCAACAGATTACATCCCCAAATCACCGACATATTGCGCTAAATCACCGAGATACGTTCCATTAACAGATAACATCCCAAAATCACCAACATATTGCGCTAAATCACCGAGATACGTTCCATCAACAGATTACATCGCAAAATCACCAACATATTGCGCTAAATCACCGAGATACGTTCCATCAACAGATTACATCCCCAAATCACCGACATATTGCGCTAAATCACCGAGATACGTTCCATCAACAGATTACATCCCCAAATCACCAACATCTTGCGCTAAATCACCGATAAACATTCCTACGTCACCAATCCACAGGCCTGCATCACCGACACACGTCCAATCACCGAGATACGTTTCATCAACAGATTACATCCCCAAATCACCAACATATTGCGCTAAATCACCGAGATACGTTCCATCAACAGATTACATCCCCAAATCACCGACATATTGCGCTAAATCACCGAGATACGTTCCATCAACAGATTACATCCCAAAATCACCAACATATTGCGCTAAATCACCGAGATATGTTCCGTCAACAGATTACATCCCCAAATCACCGACATATTGCGCTAAATCACCGAGATACGTTCCATCAACAGATTACATCCCCAAATCACCAACATATTGCGCTAAATCACCGATAAACATTCCTACGTCACCAATCCACAGGCCTGCATCACCGACACACGTCCAATCACCGAGATACGTTTCATCAACAGATTACATCCCCAAATCACCAACATATTGTGCTAAATCACCGTGATAGTTTCCATCAACAGATTACATCCCCAAATCACCAACATATTGCGCTCAATCACCGATAAACATTCCTTCGTCACCAATCCACAGGCCTGTATCACCGACACACGTCCAATCACCGAGATACGTTCCATCAACAGATTACATCCCAAAATCACCGACATATTGCGCTAAATCACCGATAAACATTCCTACGTCACCAATCCACAGGCCTGCATCACCGACACACGTCCAATCACCGAAATACGTTCCATCAACAGATAACATATGCAAATCACCAACATAATGCGCTAAATCAACATTCCTACGTCACCACTAATCATGCTTACTTCACTACGTTTAAAATAAACATGCATTAATACTTACATTTTTCATAGGGATTAGAAACCACATAACGCCACCTGCTACAATACTTTTATACTCCTTTCGTCTCGTACACTCATCGTAGTTTGTAGCTTTCTATTAAAACATGCATATCGTATATTATTATCTAGTGCGTATTTATTAAATAAAATATTTTCAATTAACCTTACAAATTATTATTAAGTAAGTATTTAGAAATGATCCCGATAAAAAAAAATGTTAATTTTTTCTCACTTTTTATTTTTATTTTTAAGAGGTCCGTAATTGTACAGGTGCTATAAGCCCATTGTAAGATCATTAAACAATACATTATGGATCTGATCATTTGTTCCTAGTGATTTGATTATCATCTACATCTCTTCCCAACTATATTATACGTGTCATACGCCTGCTTGTCAGGTAGCATTCGTGTGTTAAAAAATAAATGTTCGGGATCAAATACCGGTTTATACCAATTACCGGTAACATATACAGTATAAGTAGGTACATTTGTAATGTAATTAATACATCATGTAACCAGTATACTCATTATTGTAAGAATATCTTGGTTGAATTAAATAAAAACAAAGCTTATCCTACAGTAAGTCTTTTTCTTGTACCTGTAGACACGCAAAGTGGACTGCATTATACCTACCGTTCAGCACGCGTAGCATGACTGCAGTAGAAACAGGCTATGTCGACGGAAGAATCAACAAACTGACTAAATCTCATTGTCTATCTGTCATTATGTCTATTCTTCCGTAGACAAAACTCGTTTCTACAGTGGTTATGCTACGCGTGCTGGGGTACATAAACACTGATCTTTCTTTCCCTTACCGTAATACTCATTACTTGCCTTCGTTGACTTCAGTGTATTAACGCTTTAAGTTTTCCCGCTTCATCTACACGAATAAATATAATGGTGTCTGTTTGTAATAAACCCAGTACTAACTGGGTTGTGGAGGACAGATAAATAGTCGTTCCATGTAAAATACTGGTATTCAGCTGCATCCGATAAAACTGGGAGCCGATCCCAATAAAGTTGGGAAAAGGCTAGGCAGATGATGATGTCTCTTTGTAATTTCAAAATAACAGCTGAAACTTTACTGAAAGTATACAAGGTGTTTTGCATCCTCGTCAAATTCAAGGAGGTAACTATGCTAATGATTCTCGTCCCGAATCAATAATAAAATGGGTAGGTAATTTTCATTTTTGTCTTTTTTACGGAAATCGGTAAGTGTGAAACATTCTTGTTTTAAACGCGGCCCGTCTGGTTCTTGCCTTATAAACTCGCTTACACACATACAAACTATCTCAAACGTTTATTCTATAATTTCTTAGTCCCTAAACCATGTTAAGGGGGTTATTCTGAAATACTGACAAACTTAAACAACCAAAAAAATCAGCGTTTATTAATAATTAATTAGGTACCGTAATTTTAATTGATTATTTATGTCTTTCGTGACCACCTCCTGCAATTTGACGAGGTTGCAAAACTACACCTTGTATACTTACGGTAGGTACTTATAACAAAAAAAAAGCCTTTTTTATTCTCGTCTCTCAGTCTGTTAGTTTTGCCAGCTAATCTCCGAAACGCCTGGAAAAATAAATAAGTAATAAAGTTCGATAAATAAAATTAATTAAACATTCATAAAAATCTTAACTGTCCGTGGTATACACGCTTGCACGTTATAGCAGGAAATGTCGTATGTAACTTCATAAGACAGTTAAAAAGCATACCGTGCCCATTGTGTCCGTTTTACTCCGTACTCCTCACGCGCGTTAATAAATGAGAAGCAATAACGCCAGAGAGTATCCAACTCAATGTACGTCTGACTGCATCAGCCTAACAACAACCTTATGTTAATGAGTTTATACTTTTATAGATCACTGTTATTTGACATACTTGACAGTAGCAGTAACCGAACAGAGACCTTATTTTGAGGACTATAAAGGTTACTATTTTTTTGAAAGTGATGCCCAATGTTCAGTAGTGTGTACGCTGCGCGTCACGACGGAACACGACACGAAACTTCTCGAGATACGATACGACATGTTAGTTTACTTTTATGTTACATTTTTTTTTTATCACATATTTTGTATTTCAATAGCTTGTAGTACCCATTGCCAAAATCTAACATAGATAGCCTTGTTCAAAGTCCACCCTGTATAGTAAATTATATTTTTTGTTGCAGACGATGAAGATGAAGAATCGTTAGGCAACAGTATTATAAAGATATCTAAGAAGGAGCTCAACGATCTGGTGACCGAGTTGTTCAACATCATTCCTGAGTCGACTACTGCGGAGGAACTGATGGCCGATAACCTGGCCAACAGCGTGCTCACTGATAATAGTCAGGCAGAGGTCTGTATATATGGTCAATTAATAAACAGATAGAATACACTTTATTGTACAGTTGCAACAAGCTATACAACACCAGTTTATGTGGTTCTCTCATTGTACTGGAAATCTATACAAAGCTAGGCCATGTTATATTGGAAATATATTGCTTGGTGTGTCCAAGCGTGTACACAGTAAGCTACTTTTGAAAGTGATTGGTTCCTACTGATTAGATAGATTAAGGTTACACAAGTCGGTCATTCTTCCATACAAACGTAGTATGGTGATTACTTGTCTGTTAGACGGAGTAGGTACGAAAGTAAAAATTTAATAAACTGATCTTGTCATTATCTAGCCCTGTATTGAAGCAGAATTAGAAAAAAAAAATTGGTTTGGAAGTTATGAGCGTCGAAACTTCCATATTTTAACACTAATTTTAACTTATCTTTGGGCGTAAATCAATTACTTATGTAGTATGAAAACGGAAAAGGTCAAACCGTACATGGATTGATGATTTATTCTAAAGTGCAAATAATTTATTTTAAGTAGATACATCCAGTAGTTTTTCCATAATATCTATACGGCCAAAACTCAATTTATGAAATTTCACGCGTTCATTTTCGTTATAAATCGTCGTATATTTCACTACATAAATAAATAATTAAATAAAGACTAGATAAATGAATACTAAATAAATTAAAAACTTTACTAAACAGCATGCATATTAACCACGCCCGCCAACGAGTTCGAGCCGTCGACTTGTGCAACCTTAACTAAATCAATTTCTTGACCAAAATTTGAGTATTTTAAATAACCTGAAAAAAATACACCTTATTTTAGGTGTCAACTCGCTGGGAAGGCAAGCAAGAGCCAGTCTCAGACGATGAAAATGGACGCAAACAAAAGTTTTCGGACAGAATCACGTTTGAGAAGAAGAATTACTCGAGAATTTCTCAAGGAAAGAGTGACCCACAAGTCAGAGAGGTACCAAGACTGAGGGAGATAGCAATACGACCGAAAAAGGATGGTGGTATAGAAAAGAAAAAGCCAGAAGAAAGAAGAATATCGCCTAGGTTAGTAAATTTTTTTATATTAATAACCGCCAAAAGTTGGAAGAGTCGTATACTCAGCCTTGGGTGGCCAAAGGTTGAAGAAGAGGGATCCCTTCTTTTCGCATAATGTTCTTTGTCCTAATATACTTCGGCATAATGATTTTGGCACAATTTGTTTTGGCATACTAATACTTCGGCATAACTTTTTTAGGCATACATTTTATGTTGTCATAATCATCTTAAAGACTAATTTGTTTTGGCATAAATTTGATTCGCATAACGTTAGTAGGCCTAAAAATTAAACTAACTAGGTTAAAAATTGAATATGCTGTGCAACAAAAGTTAGTGGCCAGAACCGAATTGCTGCAAAACCGACTCCACGTAGTCTTGTTTGTGCGGCTGAGGCTGGCCGGCAAAGCCGGCCAACAAGCCGAAGCTGCGGTGGTGAGCGAAAGCCGTCTGCGACGATTAGCACGCGTGGGGCCGCCGGAGGCCTGCAGCGCCGGAGCCGTGACAGAAACCCTGCATGTTGCATGCTTGCTTGAATGCTGCATGCTTGCTTGCATGCTGCATGCTTGCTTGTTTGCTACATGCTTGCTTGCATGCTGTAGGCTTGCTTGCCTGCTGTAGGCTTGTTTGCATGCTGTAGGCTTGCTTGCATGCTGTATGCTTGCTTATAAAAAAGTTATGCTTTAGAACTTTATGCTTAATAAATTTATGCTTTAGAATATTATGCTTAATCATTATTATGGGTAGAGAAATTATGCTTAAACAAATTATGCGTAAGCTGTTATGCGTAATTATATTATGCGAAAATATAATTATGCTAAGTTATATTAGGTCTTAAAATTTTATGCAAATGGATAGGGAACCTGAAGAAGAAGACGAAGAAGAAAGATTGGTCTTGTTAGTAGTTATCGTAAACTCGAATACTTAGCGTAAACTGTGTTCAGCTGGTTTCGGCGTAACCCTGGTTCTTAAAGTGGTGTCCCAGTGAGAGCTGGATTTGAACCTAGACAGGCAGATGTTATTTCATCACCACTGCTCTCAAAATAAAATACAACAGCTGTTTCCTACACATGTGGACCAACTTACATGGTCAAAATGTATGGAACAGCAGTTTTGGAAGTGAAACTTCTAATGCGACTTCCACCAAGTTTAACGCTACTATGGAGGAGGAATATTTTCTAAAACTCAATAAGAGATGGCAGTATTACAAGATTTGTGACTACGTAGTTGTACTATAGGTACGCAAGATGGCGTGCAAACAGTCATGCATTCGACTCTTCGGTGTGACCAGCCTTCGCTCAACTTCCATGAGTAGAATAACCTCGATAAACTTATGTAATAATAATGTAATAAAAATAATACAACAAGAAAATAACAAAATGTTATTTAGAAGCTTAATAAAATAACGAGAGTGAATGCGTGGCACTCAAACGCATGCGTGTAGTATAACGAAGTTTCACTTCTTCCGCGCGGAGGGACTCCACGCAAAGTTTTTTTTTTTAGGTTACAAATGAAAAAATTCTTTGCCTCTATTAGTTACTTTTGTTTAGAATGATGAAATCAATATGTGGGAACCGTTTTCGTGTCGGTCCCTCTTCCACCATGTATAAAGGACATTAATTGAATGTTTACGATGTATTTGCTACCAGAAAGCCGGCCACGATGGTGAAAGTGTCCTTCCAGCAAGAAGAAACCTCGAGCTCCATAGAGAGCGCGCCGCCATTACTGCAGGAGAACTTGAAGTCCACCCCTTGTACCACCGAGTACGTGCTCATACACGTCAACCAGGCTGCCACTGTAAGTTCATCATCTGCCTAGCCTTTACCCAAACTATCTTGGTGTCGGCTTCCAGTCTAATCGGATGCAGCTGAGTACCAGTATTTTACCTGAAGCGGCTGCCTATCTGGCCTCCACAACCCAGTAACTGGGTAATACGATACCCCTTGGTAAGACTGGATGTTAGACTTGGCTTCAGACTACTCTTTAACGACTGTCAAAGATCTACAAATTACAGCCGGGACCAACGGCTTAACGTGTTTTCCGAGGCACTGAGGAAACTTGGTATGTAATTATGGTCCCCCATACACGGGCCAAGCACGGTTTAACCTTAAAGATCTTCCCGTGTGGCTGTTATTATTTAGCCACTGTAAGTTGACCACTGTAAGGAGCCTTAGAATCCCTTACTGCGTTAGGACATCAAAATAGCGCCCGTGGCGTAAGACTGCTTCATACCCTTAGTGCATAATCTACTATTTCATACATACATCGAATTAGTAGTCTACTGTTGTATTAGAACTTGACTATTATAAAATTTTTTCACGTCTCGGATATGAGCATCATAGCGACATTTGTTTAGTTAGCGGAGACTCACCTCCTTAACGGATGCAGGTTAATATGGTTTGATGTTGTATTTGTGCAGATGCTCCCCGAACAAGTGCAGATCCTGCAGCAGCAGCTGAGGCAGCACGTGCAGCTGGCGACGTCGAACTACCTGCAGCTGTATGTGCACCCCATACACTGGAGCTATGCCTCCAAGTACAAGGAGTACTTGGTAAGTACAATAACTGATTACAACTGGAAGAATAGGAGGGTATCCTTCTCAACGTATCTTGAGGGACTTGTCCGAAGCCACTTGGCATGTTCATTTAGTTTGGATGACAATGCATGGTTAGCTAAGTGACGTCATTCCAAATACCAATATGGCAGATTCCCAAAGATGGACTAGTATTTTATTTTGCATTCCCATGATATCAAATGACATAAATAGGACAAAAAAAAACGTCGTTCTAAAGCGTTTTTTTTAATTCTTCTAAACTATAATGTTATTAACATTGCTGTCCTATATTCTCTCTATATCTTTGTATGGATTTTTTGTTCAACTTCAAATATGTGTCGTCGAAGTAACGCTATTCAAGGTGTTGTTTTGCTTCCTTTTCAAATTCAAGGAGGTAACTATGCTAATGATTCTCGTCTCGAATCAATAATAAAATGGGCTAGGTTTTTTTTTTTTCTAATCTACGGAAATCGGTTTGTGTGAACCACGGGTGTTTTAAACGCGGGCCGTGTGATTCTCATCCTATAACCGCGCTTCCACACATACAAACAATCTCGACGTTTCCAAACGTTTTTTTGATAATTTCTTATTCCCTAAATCACATTAAGGGGTTATTCTGAAATACTGACAAACAAACATTAACAACCAAAAAATCAGCGTTTATTAATAATTAACTAGGGATCATAATTTTAATTGATTATTTATGTTTATTGTGACAACCTCCTGAATTTTGACGAAGATGCAAAACAACACCTTGTAGACTGTACAATGATTTAATACGTAACGTTCGTGTTCATACAGGACGCGTTTTCTAAGATGGTCGCGACGAACCCAAAATCGATAGTGAACGTGTGCAACCTGTCGCCGGCCGTGGAGCTAGTCACCACGTGGGAGAAAACTGTGTCAGAGAACACGCCGGAGAATCAAGAGATGGTAAAGTAAGTCTTACATACTTTCTGAAACCCTAGTACAATTTTTACCCCAGTGCAGTTTTTCCATCAGGAATCTGTGGTTTATGAAGTTTATCATACGATGGGGTATTAAAAATAATTCACTTACTGAAAAACCAAATCTAAATAACATGTTTAGGAGCGCACAGAAATCTACTTTCAATATAAGTTTTTAAACTGACATGGTCACTAACACTATTAATAACACTAGAACCGGGATATTTACCATGTGTATTATTTTTTCGAGTTCCCGATATTTCGGCGCTGTTGCAAACGCCATGATCACGGATAAACTGAAGTTATTGCGGGTGGGTGTTTATGTGCAGACAAATCGGTCTACCCTCTTCCTTGTTCGTTTTTTGTGCTCCGTACCACTACCACTGTCACTCACAACTCGATTCTGTTCCCGACACACAAAACTCACTGTGTCCACTCGCGAACTTTTTACGGCCCTTTTTCGGTTTTTACACAGTTGAACCGCAACTGCAATCCACTTTATAAACACCGGGTTTTTCCAACGGAAAGTTATCCTTCGGCGAACGCAGCATCTGAGACAGTTTGTTCAAAGGAGTGAAGACAGTCTTTATGGCGTATTTCCGAAGAATGTTAGCAACCTTATCTGTCACTCCCCTTACGTACGGCAAAAATGCTGGTTGCCTCTCAACCTCGCACTTCCGGTGCTTACAAACAGTTTTTCGTTCGAGAGTTCGAGTTTTGTGTGTCGGGAACAGAATCGAGTTGTGAGTGACAGTGGTAGTGGTACGGAGCACAAAAAACGAACAAGGAAGAGGGTAGACCGATTTGTCTGCACATAAACACCCACCCGCAATAACTTCAGTTTATCCGTGATCATGGCGTTTGCAACAGCGCCGAAATATCGGGAACTCGAAACAAATAATACACATGGTAAATATCCCGGTTCTAGTGTTATTAATAATCTACTTTCAATATATAAAATAACAATATGAAGATAAGCGAACAAAATAACAAAAACAAATGTATCTAGTAGCTTATCACCAATCAAGCCAGCACGCATCCAAACCAAGAGTGAGTTGTTGTTATATCTCAGTAGCAGCCACGAAGTCTGGATTGCGCCCGGCTGACGGCAATAGGGTATCGTATCGGGTATTACATGGTTGTTAAACCTAACTGGCGAAATGTTAATTGTCTTGTACAAACACTTCTGACGTGATGATGTTATGTATGACAACTTACCGCCACTTAAATCGAAGCTCGGTAGAATTTTTCGCATTCATCCGGCTCGAAGGACCAATGTTATTTATCGGTATTTTGGTTATCTTCAATGAAGTCAATAGTACAGTCATTGACCCGAGAAAAGTATCCATCTCACCAAGTAGTACACGATCAGTATTGTAGCGACGTACAAAAAGCAACTTGCTACAAAAAGTATACAGCGCCATCTATGAAACGACGGAAGAACTAACATCAATTTCCTACATCTCACAAGCAAAGTTTACATCGACTTCAGAGTATATAGAGAAACCCGACAACAACTATCAGGCAGTTGCCCACCAGACACAACACCTGTCTGGTCGGAGGATGGCCTTTTCTATGGAGTATCGAGGAACTTTACACCCTGTTCCTCATATCCCTAAAGTAATAATACTCTACTGACACATTTTAGGGAAGTTTGTTGATTTCCTCCTGACAATGAAGACTTTTTTTTATTTTTACAGATTCATCCAAAAAGAAGCGGACCGATGGTAAGTGAGAAGCACAAAATAAAATTATGTATTCCTTAATTTTTTATCGTACCTACGACGGTATGATAAGAACTGGGACCAGAGAATATTCGAATCTTAACGTATCGCTTGCGTGACTAAAATTAATAATTTTTCATTATGGGATCAACTCCAAAGATATCAAATAATAATCACTTGTTCCCTACATTTTGTCGAGTTATGTGATTGTAAATGGATAATATTTTTGTGTTCACCAAAAATCTAAAGGTACATCTATGTATGCATTTCTAAAATATTGATCTTAAACCCGTTTAATTGTTTCACTATAATTAAACTACTCGGCCAACAAAATAAGTTACATCAAACAAATTCCAAATTAACACCAAGATATAACACTTTTTTATTGTAGTGCGCTGCAAATATTCTATTGTAACAATAACTATTTTATTCTTCCCCGAAAAATACTGATCGTGCACCAAATATTCCTGACTTCTTGGGGCACCCCGACTTGGACAAGTTAGGTTCGAAGGGGATGGCGGGGTCTAGTGAGCGAGTGGAGCGAGCGAACTAAGACCCCGACATCCCCTTCGTGTTAGGTTACTTTAAACCCTGTAGACAGAAATAGGAGCCCCGCGTAGCGGGGCTACGTCGTAAAACTAAAAAAATAAATGCTTGTTTTTAAAATTAGGTGTATTACTATTTTTACAAATTTGCAACAGTTGTTAAATAGATGCTCGTTATGACATATTTTAATGAACATATTTTGGTGCACATTCAGTATATTTGGTGGAACACAGGCAAAATTAGGTAAATGAAATGGGAATAAATTGAAGTACTTTTAAATACCATCCATTGTAAATATATGAAGAAGCAGATTTATTTCCCTATTTTCGACATGGTCCCATTGTAATCCCCTTTGACGTATGTCGCTCGTTTAACAAGTCATGGTGTATAGAAATCATCGACATCTGTTTTAAATGTTACAGCACCATGCTGAGGTTCTTTTGGCCTTGTTCAGGACCAATTTTAGTTTAATGTATGGCTTACTTTTTTTATTATTTTCGGTCAGTTTACTGTTGACTCTAGTCTAGGTCAGACATGACAGAGACAACGTCGAAGATGGTACGAGCTTACCCAAAAGGAGCCTGTTTACTCTAACTTTGAAGAGATTAGGGTTGTAAACGTTTACTTTATGTATAGATATATTTGTATTGTTGATTTCAAACATTTTGTTTTTTCCTGTGCGAGACAAATAAATATTTTTTCTTTCTTTTCATTACTCTTGCTAGCTTACGTCGCGGCTTCCACAAGAACCTGTACGTGGGCGAGTTCCACGAGACGTTTCAGAAGGTCGTGGCAAACAGCCCAGTGTTCCTGTACCCCTACCTTCTGCCGTCCATGCCCTACCGCGCCGACCATCCGCGAAGGTTCAACTACCTGTATTCTGAAGATGCGTGAGTAACTAGTTTGAGATTCATATTCATTTAATTGCGTTCCACAATGTTTTAAAGGTGTTATAAAAGGCTTAAAGCTAAGACCAATGTTATAGACCCTGTTAGGGCACAGCAATATAAGTATAATTAATATAATTATAGTTATGAGTGACATAATTACTTATTACAAATCATGAGCAATAAAATTATAGTACTACAATATTAACACTATAAACCAACACAACAAAATAATAAAACAACATTAAAATATGAATTATTAAGAACATTAGTATTATAAAGGGTGTAAATCACCTCTTAACGAAGCCGAAAGGCACTGGTTCTCCCTGTCATTGCGATCATTTTTTTGTTCTACACCATACCTGGGAACTTCTAGTTACGGAGATATTAGGGGTCAAAGTTCCAACTTTTTGACAGGTATTTTTTTAAATACAAGTTTTTAATGTAAGATTTTTACTTTAAACACCTCCACGACCCCCGTACTATTCAATCCGTCCATCAGCAGAATGTTTTGAGTGCGTTACATTGAGTTCTACCACAAAACATGATTTTACACCCTCCAAAAAAAAGTCGTATCCCAGCAATAATTTTTGCGTAAAGTTACTTAGTTTCTTTCTTTTTGTTGACGGCTTCGTGATGAGGTGATTTACACCGCGTATTATAGTAGGTATTTTTTATAATTAATGAGATCAATCTAAGTTGCTTAGGTATATCATTATCATCATCTATCTAGCCTTTTCTCGACTATCTTGGGGTGGGCTTCCAGTCTGACCAGATGAACCGCTGCATACCAGTTTCATTTTTCATGAAGCGACTGCCTATCTGACTGACTGATAGTATTAGGTAATAGATACCCCTTGGCAAGACTGGTTGACAATGGTAATGAGTATAACGGTAAGGGAACGAAATATCAGTGTTTATTCACCCCAGCACGCGTAGCATGACCACTGTAAAAACGAGTTTTTTCTGCGGAAGCATCGACATAATGACAGATAGACAATTACAATGTGTCAGTTTGTTGATTTTCCGTCGACATAGCCCGTTTCTACGTCGTTCATGCTGCGCGTGCTGAAGATCGACACGAGCGGCTGTTATTATTTAGTCGCGAGTTTCTCCTACCTAATGCAAAACCCGATATCTCTTTTATCCCTGATTATTATAAAAAAATGATGCAGGGTGTAAGGAACACCGACGCGAAAACGCTTATCACATACTTAGAACCCCCCAAATAGTTTTTTTTTCGGTAATATAAAAAAAAGCTATTTTCTACAAGACAAGAGTAATATACCTACACGGCCAAAATGTATGGAACAGCCGATTTTTTTTTTTTTTTAATTAACGATGAAACATTTCTATGGGGGGAGAGAATAAAGTACTGTGGACGTTACGTGGTAAGCGTTTTCACGTCGGTGTACGTTACACCCCGTATATGTTTTATTTTCCACCATGCTGATCAGTTCTATTAATAGCGTTTCTTTCTTCCTTCGCGTCAGTCAGAAAAACTCGATGACTCACTTCATCTAGCTTACTTTTTACTTTCGTCTTGCTTGCTTTTTATTTACTAACACAAACAACAATTGGTCCAACAGCCTCATAGCTCTGGGCATGGAGCAGTTCTGGCAGTACGTGTTGAGTAACCGCGAGCTGTACAAGCAGCCGTGGAGGCGCGGCCCGTGGGGCCTGACGGCGGTGCTGCAGCTCGTGGCCAAGCACATGCTGCCGTGGTTGCCGCAGCGAGTGCTGCTTGCACACGTGCAGAATGTCAGGAAGAACGGGGACAAGGAGAACCCTATCAATGTTCGTATTTCTAACATGGCCTTCAAAGAGTTTTTTTGTTTTTGTTTTGGCGTTAGTTATATACAACATGTAACGTAATTAACGCACACCCTCAAACACCCCAATTAGAATATTATGTTGTAATCATAATACATACACTGAATTTTTAATTTAACATGTATATGAATTGTTATTTATTAAATTAGTTATAACAATTCTTGGAGAACGTTATGGTCGTACTACTACGCACGCTACGCACACATTCGCACAAGCAGTTATCGCGCCGCTCGACACAACATAACGAAACTACGTCCATTTCAATTTGTTTTGGCTGTACAGGGTTAATATGACAATAATTTCCGTAGTTTTAATTATTTTTGGGATAAAAATAACCTATATTAACAATGATAGAAATCGATTCAGTAAACGATTCTGAACAAACTATTTTCAGGATGTGCGTTAATTAAGTTACATGTTGTATACCCACGGACACCGACTATATGACGACTTGTGAGACAGTCGAGGTAGTGCCGGACTCGAACCGGCTAAAACCACACTCCTGCCCCGCCAGAGACCTTGTTCAATCTTGTTGTGTTTAATATTTATTCTTACTTAGTGACTGATTTATAGTGATTATGAAACCGATGGGACCACGACGCCCCCCCCCCCCAAGGGTTTGGCAGAGTTCTACCTAATAGACAGCCAAATTTCGCTAGTTTTGTTTTAGAGTCGGTATATATCTGACGGAAAATGCGTTGGACGTATCGTCGTTAGAATGATCGGCGTACTAACGCATCATCGGTTATGTGTAAGGTTGGATGATTTACTATCTATCGGGGGGCACGGCAGTGCCCCCGCCAAGTCCAGCGCGAAGCAAACACTTACCACCCTTTACTGGAACCATTTTGCCGCATTTTCAGGCCCCTATTTGAGAACCTCTGAATAAGACCAGAACGCAGAAATTTTCGTCATCTAGTAAGCTATAATCACATACTTAAAATCCAAAATTTCAAGTCTGTAGGTCATTCAGTTCCGAAGTTAAGCGAAAGCAAAGTTTCGCATTTATGACACTCACTCACTCACTCACTCATGATCATCAGAATAGAACTAGTACTTCCCATAAACTCAGACAGCTGAAATTTGGTACAAAGTTGAGTTTAATGGTCACTTATAGAGAAAACTATAAAAACTAGGATAATCGAAGATCTGGAGTACCTGGTGACCCTGATTAGAAAACACAAAAGCCCAACCAAACTATTAAAGATCGACATACCGCCTTTCCAAAAAATATTCAACTTGGTGGGCCGCTCCATTTGATGTCAAAAATCGAAGGTCTGAAGTATCTGATGAAGAACCCTCAGCTGGTCTTAGCTGTATTACAGATATGGTAATGCCCCCTACTACTATTCGTACATAAAAAAATCGACTGTCATTGCAAAAATCCACCGTAGTGAAACACATCTTCTAATCTAATTTAATCTAGCCTATAGCGTCCCACTGCTGGGCGTTAAGTAATGTGTTTCACGTTATACGTTGTTTACACGTTTCTACAAAAATAAGTGAAATCCCACCAAAAACATTCTGTAAAAAACTAGCCAAGTCTCGATGGAGCTGCTTGTTTATCTCTAAAAAGTAATGAAATCTAGACAAAGTCGTGCCAAGACTAAGGTTCCTTACTGCGATTTCTTAATTATTATAGTTAATGTTGTGTGACTTGGCCGTTGAACATTCTTTATACGTTAGTGGGTACAAGTCAATTTTGTTTATGATTTTCGGATACGCGACCGATAATACGTGACGCATTTTCCGTCACAGATGTACCGACCCTAAATCCCATGTAATAGGGGGCGAGCTTATTGCCATCAACTGGGCACAAATCTAGACTTCTACTGAGAAATTCCTGGCGAAAAAACCCTTCTGAGCTTGACTTCAGGAAAAGAGAATGCTCGGGGTTTCTGGGGGGCTACTATGACGCTTAAAACACTATAGTTTCATTCCTATTCCAGAGATGGATTAAAGAGATGGAGCTAGACGACCTGTATAGCTCCGTCTCTTTTTCACTCTGGAATAAGAATGGAACAATAATGTTTTAAGACGTCATGGTACGCCACCTGGCCTTACTCAAGACGAGAGGTGAACACCTAATTTTGAGTTTTAAATGAAAGAGCTGCTTCATCTTACCTTTATTTGAATAAATACAAGGTTTGAGTGAACCCTTTACGAAGCCGTGAACCGAGCATTCTATACATCATAGTAATTAAACGAAAAAACTTTTTTTTTTTTGTGAAACCCACGGTTTACGGTGGGGCCCGCATGTACGCACATAGATAGAACTTTGTTCTAATGCATTTAGAGTTTATATTTGTGTAAAATGTAACAAATTAACACATTATTCTAGTTATATATGCGGAATCGCGCGGTGACGCCTGTGAAACACAAATTGTTGCCGTACAACCCAAAATTGTCGCTGTACGAGCAACCGGAACATGAAGTACCGCGCATATGGGTGCGCTACCTCGCCAAGACTAGCAAGCGGTTCAGGGTAAGCAGACATATTCGTATTTACTGTTCTTTTCGCCACCGTCTTCGCTTTTTGCTTGTTAACGCAACAATCGCAATGTTCCTGTCTCAGCCTCATCCAGGTTTTACCCACGATGGAATGGCGTCTGGCCGTCTGCCCGTTTCGCCATCTTCAAGCTTCACTTATTTTATCTTTACACGCAAATATTTTTTTTTTTTTTACTTTAGAATAGTTAGTTACAGTAGTTACACCTCTGACTAACGCTCTAGGGATTATGAGGAAGTTTTATAATGCGGTAGTCGACATCAATTGACATAGTTTTTAAAAGCTGTCAAAACGCGATACCGCCATAGATGTTATGTGGCAATAGCCGCCTGTAACGTCACTAATTTGCCAACACTCCATTCTTTGGACATAGTAGAAAACATTTTTTTTTGTTTAGCATTATCAACCTGTAACTTCACTAATCTGCCAATTCTCTCTAACTATTTATCGAATTCAGAGAAACTAAAAATGTAATTTTACAGTTAATATAAAAATAATCGAGTTTTCAGGCCTACATTAAAGTGAGTATTTATTTAGAGAAGTAACAAACCATCACAAACACTAATGAAACGTTAATACCGTTTATTTTCAGAATTACCTAAACAAAAGAACAGACAGGACTGGCGTACCGGCTTACGGCGTCGACGTAGAGTTGGGGCAGGCAGTGATCGATCCCATCAAGGCCGCTCTACCCATAGACTTCACCAAACCGATCGTCGCCCAGCCAAGTCTAACGACAAACACACTTGCTGACAAATTCGACATACAAATAACGGATAACACACAAAAACAACCAACCAACTTGTATAGACTCGTGGAGACGAGTACTGGAGGTTATCTACTACCTTTGACAAGTGTCACGATGACAGTCAACTCAAACCCCGGACCTATTACAACCCCAACAGCAATCAATTCGACTGTCATTGCTAACAATTTGCCCGAAACATCAGAAGCTACCAAAAAAAGGCTCGAAAAAAATTTAGAACACTGCACTTGTTGTGTTCAATTAAGAAAGATCTGTAAAAAAAGACAGACGGCTATCACAGAATTCTTTGGTAAAAGAAAGCAAAATACATGTAGTTGTAAGGATAAAAAGTATCCAAAAATAACGAATAGATTAAGGTTGTTAGTCAATAATCATAAGTATTATTATAATATGGCGTTTCAAGAACTTCAGATCAAGATTAATAGTTTGAAAGAAGCTAAAGAAGATAAAATACGGCCGAATGAATGTGATAATAGTTATAATGGTAGTGAGTTAGATGATATAGGTAAGTGCCGTTTAATATTATATTATATACAAGTTGTTGTTTTGCATCCTCGTCAAGTTCAAGAAGGTAACTATACTAATGATTCTCTTCACGAATCTCATCTAATAACTAGTCTAATACTAATAATAAAGCTGAAGAGTTTGTTTGTTTTAAAACAATATTTCAGTGTTAGCTACGACCAATAGGAGCTGAGCAGCAATGAAAAATGTTGCGAAAACGGGGGAAATGTGACGCAGACGAAGTTGCGCGGGACAGTGCTAGTCAATAATAAAATGACTAGGTTCTTTTTTTCTTATTTACATAAATCCGTAAGTGTGAACCACCCGTGTTTTAAACGCGGCTCGTCTGATTCTCGCCCTAATACCGCGCTTGCACACATACAAACAATCTCAAAGGTTTATTCAATAGTTTCTTATTCCCTAAACCACGTTAATGGGGTTGTTCTGATATACTGACAAACTTAAACAACCAAAAAGAAATATTTTATTAATTATTTACGTTTATTAAAAATTAAGTAGGTATCGTAATTTAAATTGATTATTTATTAGTGACAACCTCCTGAATTTTGAAGAGGATGCAAAACAAGTACATCATTCTGATACTCCTCATTTTTGACGGTTGTGGGGTGCAGAATGATGTACAACGTGTTTAAGTTGTAATCGTTTAAGCGTCGGTGTCATTCCATCCTGTATATCTAAGCATAGTTGTACTATCTGCTCCGTTGGTATCGCGGATTAATTTTTAAATATGAGAAAACCTAAAATGTTATGTTTCCTAAGTTTGCCTATGGTATGTCACTACTTCCCAGAATTTGATCCTTAATACCGACGATGTGATTCATGGCTAGGAATATTGATTATTCAAAAACCCAATGATGCAGCTTTATTTTTCATCAAAATCGCAATTTCTCAGTTAAGGATTTTGCCATTCACGCCCACTTGAAACTAATTCAGCTTGTATTTTCGATGGAGACCAACGCCGCATTTAAACTCGCTACATTCTAACTAACTCATTCATTTTTCCTTTCAGTATACGTAACAAATTTCCACCTGAAGCTCATTTGGAAGACGGCAGTCGGGCACAGGCAATTAAAAAAAAGCATGTACAACCTCCTTGCCAAGTTTAATCCGTATGAGCATGATCCCTTAGTACTAGCGGCACAGGTAGAAAAGGCTTGTGGCTCCAAGTTCTTGGATCTATACAAAGAATTCTTATGTTTCCTCACGCCCGAACAAGCGGATAAAATTGACGCCTACAGAGATTATTTTAGAAGAAATTGTGTTACGGATTTGATTAAGAAAATTGATGTGAGTATTTCGTTTTACGATTAATCCAGTGAACTTGTAAGAACTTCCTTGTTCAAATTTAGTTTTTTTTTTTTTTCATAAACGAATGTACTGTCACGGACTTAAATTGATGAGCCACTTGCCACTGTTTGTATTTTAGCCGTGTAATGCAAATCGGGTTTAGTCGGTTATATTTGTACATAATACAGAGTGACTACCCAAAGTCAACCAATTGCAGATCTAGCAACCGTTACCTAGCTACATTTTATTTTTGACATCGGAAAAAATCGAACCCATGATTTTATCCGACTGCGTGGCGTTCATGACAATTATTCGATTCACCAAAATTCAAAATAATCTTCTCTGATATTGACATTTCGACTGTCTGAAAACCAATCCAAGGTTTTCAGAAATAAAGAGTATTTAGTGAGCTCTAATTCAAAGGAGGTCGGTAAGAAATAGATTGGATAAACGTATGTTACATTTTATGGATTTTTCATTGACAACTCATTAGTCACTCTTCAACCTCTATTGATAAGACTATTTCCGATTATTAGTAATATATCATCTTGTTTACGAGCATGCGGTTTGAGTTCGGGTTTAATCGTTTAATTTCGTGAATGGATAAAACTGCAAAATTAGAAAGTTTCAAAGTGGCTCATCAATTAAAGTCCGTGACTGTACTTATAACAACAAAACTTTTATTCTTGTCTGTCTGTTTGACTTAAGCTTCTTTTATTTTTTAAAAAATATTAACAAAATTCTATATTTTTATAAGAATTTGACGCGTATGAAGCTCGTGGGCAACAGATAGTGATGAAATAAATTGCTCGAAATAAAGTATCTGGTTTCGAGCCCAAGACCAATTGAATTCCAATGTTTCTAGGAGCAAGTGACAGACTTGGAGAAACGTCACACAATCCTGAAGGAGCTGGACAAGGTGTTTGCCAAGAACTTGTCGACGGCGTGTGAGATGTGCACGGACATACTGAGCACGCTGGACGGGTACCCCTCACTGGCGCAGTATGTGCACTCGCTGTTTCCGCATAGGAAGGAGAGGAGGTACGTTCTTGTTATGCTATCTTAGGTGTGTAACACTTGTTCCATTCGGCAGTAGTTGTTGTTGCGTTCGGTATCTACTAGTTCACATGAGTCGAGTCGTAATTCTGCCCTGATCTACATGATTTTCAATAGTGTTGCCAGGCTGTACAGAATCGTGCCTATATGGACATGCATGAAGCACCCTCTAGCAGTAACATCAACCCCTTTAAGTTGGGTTGTGTAATATCGTATATTGACTATCCCTGGTTAAAGTTTGTGTCGCGATATACACTATGTATATTTCATTTATTTTGAGATTTCGTTAAGTATAATCCAAAAACAAAACCACGTTAAAAACGCTCCTACAATACTTCATGTGCGCACCTACGTGCTCTCACGCTCAACTTTTATGTATGTGGACTATGTGGTTGGGTCGATGACCGAAATAAAATCTACACTTCTTGAACTTCATTGATTATTTAACACTTCTTACAATAATGAGAAACGTCTTAACATCTTATCAGCTCGCTCGTTTTTCTCCCTCCCACACATACTCGCTTGTTCACTCATCGCTCACGTTCTTGTTACTTTTTTATAAACTATGATGCATTTGGAATTAACATCCTACGTGTATGTAACAGCCCAGAACAGGCAGAACCACCGTTGCCAACCCCGGTGCCCTCGCAAGCAACAGAGAAACCTACCGAAGAGACTGTCTGTAACAACACTGCTACGGTAGAGGAACCTACAGACTATGAAGCCGACATGTCTATGAGGTACGGTCAACTAAACTGAGTTTAAGTTCAGTCAATGTTATTTGGCAATGATGACACTTACAGCTCTTGAACTCAGGTTAAGTGTGCTGATTCAGTTTCATTGGGGAAACTCGCCCTTTGTTTCCAAACATGTAAACCAATATGTGTTTAGGAAATGCAAGTTTCAAATCAGCACATAAAGTTCATTTTCACAATTTCGAACATTTTTCAGAACGAGTTTACTGGGTATCACTAAATCCATTGGCATGACTGGTTGTCAGACTATCGAGCCAACTCTTGCGGCCATTATTTTTAACCAAGAGCCCTATTTCGGCAATTCTTTACGGGAAACTAAATGAGCACTACTTATATTCTGACAAAGTGTATAATTTGTGTCTATAAAATATATATTTGGTCTATTATTGCAGTGAAGAAGAACAAGGCAACGGCGGGAACAAGAATCTTTCTGATTCAGAGAATAATCAGGATATTTGCCGACCTATTAAAGAAGTACGTATTTATTCTGTAAAAGTAACTAAAGTCCCCATCACGAGAATCTATACATTTTATAAAAAATAAAAAAATTGGTTGTCTGTAAAGTCGGTTTACTGACGATAGTTGAACGTGACAACGCTATAGGGACGCGTGCCTCTCACTCGCTCTCATTGTGAACGCATAACGTGAGCGGAGCGTAACGCAGTTTCTTGAAGTGTCACCCGGCAAACCAATTTATAAGACGTTGTCACGTCAATAACTTGTACTAAGTAACGTAGCGACAATTCAATAAACGACAAATAATCCCAAACTCAATCAACTCAAAGTAACATACTTATAAAGGTGGATACAAACTTTGCGAGGCATGCGCCACGAACGGCGCACAACGAATGCCTCAGCTTGAGGCGTGCGTGTTGAAAAATTATACCAACATATGCTCGGGTCGTGCCATCGCGTGCGAAGCAAATGTTCGTTTGTGTCTTCATGTTTGTTGCGAGGCATGTGCTACGCACAGATGCGCGCTTGCGCGGTGAGCGTGTGCCGGCTCATTGCGAGCAGTGCGTTGCGTTTGGACGGTTGTGTCCGCCTCGCTGTCACTTTTGCGCAATATGGACGTTAAAGAAATTTTACGAAAATCAGTTTCATTATATGAAAGTCATCGATTATTATGGGATCCAAAAAACTGTTATTATTATAATAAAAACAAAAGAGAAGACATATGGCGTTTAATTTCGAATGAAGTAAACGTATCCATTTTTTTCACTACTGGGTCCACAGCATTCAATAGGAAATAAAAATCTTCTTTAGCTAGGTGCATAAAATTCGAGTTATTTTCTTCAAATGAGAGATCATCGAAAAGCTTATTTCCATATTCGTAACACAGGCGAAAGAACTTTTCAACCCACCAACGACGACAACGAATTTTTCTTTTTTTCAATTTCAATAATTGTGTTGATAATTATAAAAGCAGCAGCGGATAAGCGCACGCGATGCAAAGGTGCCATCTTGACTGCTGCTGTGTGGGTTGGATCGGCCCGAGCATGCGCTGCGCGCTGTTTAGCCCGAGCAAACGCAGTTATATTTTCTCAGTCGAGGCATGCGTGGATATCGTACGCGGCGCACACCTCGAACGAGCACGCGCGACTACGTCCACAACTAATGTAATGCTCGCGCTGAGGCACTTTGATCTTGAAGCATTTGCCGACATACGTTGGCTCGCCCTCGCACGTGCGTAGCACATGCCTCGCCACGAATGTAAAGGTACACACACATTGCAAGGCATTCGCTGTGTGCCGTTCGCGGCGCATGCCTCGCAATGTTTGTATACGGCTTAATACATAACTAACGAGACATTTCATTGTCGTCTAATGTTATATAGTATTGGAACACGTTTGACTTACTGGAACGTAAACATTTGGGCATTCGAGTTTCGAATGCGTTTCAGTTTGTTTATTGTTTATTTTGTTTTCTCGGATTAGTTTATCATTTGATCCAAAGATTGCGAACCCCTCAATGTGTTTACAAAATTTATAGCTTCTCGTGGCGGCAACTATACGACACTATTGATTATCAGAGATCGGAATAGGTCGAGTTTGTATGCCTAAACTTCAAGGAAGTAAGTAACATAATCATTGGGGATAATACCTCCGTATAAAATCTCGGAATGATTTTAATTTTTAAGTTCAAGTATAGCTGTTAAATTAGAGGGAGGTATTATCATGTTACTAACTTCTTTAAAGTTTAAGCAAAAAAACTATCTATTCCGATATCTGATGATATATGTATGGTGTCGGCTATGGTACCCTTCTTGATTTCCTTGGCCATCACCAGCAAATGTTCTACTTCCATTCCTGAGCAAACCTAAGGTTTGTATAAAAGTATGTTCTACAATTGAATCATGCAAACTTCATGATAGCCGACCTATTAAGTTACGGTAAAAAACTGTTTAAAAGATAATACTCGTTCTTTTCTGAAAGAAAGTTTCACACTATCTAACTCTCTGTCTCTAACTAATATTATAAAATGTGAAAGTGAGTTTTTTTATTTGTTTGTAACATGTTAACGTCTTAAAAGCTAAACGGATTACGATGAAATTTGCCATACCCTTGCGTGGGCTAGGACATAACTTTTATCTGTCATTGGTGTCAGGTATCATGTACGGTTTTATCTATAGTTTAATTTTACAAAAACCTAATTGTTATTCTTGAATTACAGGAAAACACTTCAATGGACTATCCAACATCGAAATCTGAAAGTATGTCACTAGTCGTAACAGTAAGCAAAACAGAGGTACAAGACGACAGCGACTGTTCTAACGCATCCATGCAGATCATGTTTGAAGACGAAATCGTGAAGACAGAGAACCCTGAGTGGAAGAGGGATGAAGACAAACTCCTACTAGAAATATTAAAGGAGCAGCTGACACCGGAAGAACGGCAAGACAAGACCATCCTAGACATTGTAGATGACAAACATATTATCGGGATGATCGCTGACAGTCTGACGGATAAATCGAAAGAGGAAATCAGAACGCGTATTTTGTATTTATTACAAATCTGTTAATTTATTGGTGGGTCACGCGAGGGTCATATTATTGTGTACTATATGCAGCTGCCTAGGACTTCTTTCGCGTGGAAGTTTGATGTATTTTTCAGGGATAAAATTATACATATAAATCTACCTCTTGAATCATTCTGTCTATTGATGAAAACCGCACCAAAATCCGTTGCGTAGTTTAAAACGTGTAAGCGTAGGTACAGACAGCGGGAAGTGACTTTGTTTTATACTATGTAAAGATGTTATATTACTGTGTTAAATGTTATGTGTAGTTCTGGTTTGTAGTGTGTCTGAATAAATCGTTGGATACTTACTATACCTACTATTTTTCTTGTATACAAAAGGTATAATATGTGATTTAGTTTGATAAAACATTACCCTCCTACTGCAGCCTATTTTATTAATAAGGAGTTCGTTCTTACGTTGTTTTATTTAGCTTCTTGAACTGAACCTTAGTGTGTAGGGTACACAACTTGATTGAAGTTCATGATTTTTTCCTACTGTTCCCTCAATCAGGAGTATTGGTTATTGTTTCAATGTCAAAATGGGCAGAATGGAGCTGATTGCTACCTAGCTGCCTCTTGAGAAATCCCCCTTCACCGCTACAATCGCGAGCTTCCAGCACTGGCTTTCCGGTCTGTCGCGAGCAGCCAGGAATTTGTTCCGAGGCAATATTACCGTTAATAAAAGTAGACCCGGGTGGGTCAACCGACAGGTTAAACAAGAAAGGTAAATTTAAACTTTGTCGAATTATTCAGAAAGGCCCAGGATACAAAAAAAATGATAATCTATAAACAAAAGCATATGAACGAACAAATAAAATTCAGAATGTTAGAGCAAGCACATATACACATATGAACCCCCCAGCCTACGGCCCTGTACTGACCGGCCAGCACCACCAACACTGGCACTTTTAACCGTTTAATGCTAATATTAACATGATTTAGAAGAAAGTTTTAATTCTTTATACCCTAGTCACTAGGGTAAATTAGGAACAGTCATATTCGAGCTGGTCCGACCAGTTTTGTTCATGATAGCGGGCGCTCATGCTACAAGTCATGGTCGTGGCCGCGTAGAGCGCGAGGTCCCTTTATGAAGGAATATTTTGCATTTCTTTTTTCTGTACAAAAAAAAATCAGGCTGTCTTAAGGACTACTGACAGAAGTGAGAACTTAAAACAATGGAATTAAATGGTTAAAAAAAAAATTATCTACTCAGGCCGCTATACTACGCGTCGCTAATCTGGCGCAATACGTCACGAGCATGTCGAGGTCGTCGGTGACGCGAACCAATCAATTTTTTTCCCCCACCGAAAATTGCTCAACGCGGCTAAAGAAGTTTTCACTACAAAAAATTGTAGGTAGTATCTGCTAGTGGATTACTAGACGAAAGATCGTAAAACTTGATTTCTAAACTGATCAAGAGACATCAAATTTTATGGTTGCGTTTGCGTTCCAGAATATTCAAAGTGGTAAGAACATGTTCTATTATTTCTGTTTCTTTTACTCCCCTGATAATTGAAATCACAATGAAAAGGTCATGCTATAAATGTAAGTAGTTGTTTCATGGACTGTTTCTTTAGGCGGGTCAATTATTTTACAGAGTGGGCTCGCGTTTATTTATTTTTAAATAATTACTAAAATACGTAAGTGAAAAAACATTGAAAATGGCTCGTAACAGTAACGAGAATGACGAGGACAACATTGACCCTGCGTCTGTTACATCAAATGTGAAGAACACCCTGAAACAAGTAGGTATTACGCGTTAATTAGCTATAATAAATAATGTCGTATTAATTGATCGCGAAGGCGTATGAAACAAGTACATAGCTCTTTGTTGAATAATTAATGGTGTTACTAACAAGAACGTATTACCCAATCAGAATTTAGATTAGGAATTCATAATCATTTTGTAGTCAAAATACACAACAAAAATATGTAAATAAACAAACTTTTCATTCAAAACTTCTAGGAAGTTATCAAAGAGCTTCTAAACGGTTCATTCCAAGACAATAAGACAAAGCTGGGCAACGACGCGTTGTCGCTGGTTGTGGAGGTGGCCAAGTGTCTGGTGACGGAGACGTGCCTGCGCGCGTCCAGCCATGCGCTGCGCGAGAGCTGCGACCGCGTCGACATCGAACACATTGAGAAGTGCCTACCACAGCTGGTAAGTATATTTGCTTTTAAAGACAAATAAGACTAATAGACTTCTAAGCTATATCAGTACCAGCTGTCGGTTAAGATCAGACCCAAGTTTCAGATGACTGGAGTTATAAAAATTAAATTGAATTTTGACTGGCACAAACTTGTTAAATTTTATGCAAAATTAAGTTTTGCTGCCAGAATAAATAATAATATGTAGACAATGGCCTATTTCCACCACAAGACAGAAAAAAAAACTATTTATTGTATGGCTTGTACTGGTTGTTGAAAGTTACTGGTATTCAGCTGCATCCGTATTACACTGGACGCTAACCACTACATAATTGGGAAAAGATAGATATACACACAGCATTAGTATGTGCTAATCCCTCTACAGTCCCGCTGAGTACGCCAGGGGGTAACTACTTAATGAAGCCGTCTGTACATTGTCTGTCCAGGCCCCCTATTCACAAACGCTCGAGTTCGATTTCGATGTCGTATGTCTATCTTGTTTTGGCATTACGAAAGAGAGCGAGATAGACATATGACTTTCCGAATTGAAATCAACAACAAGTGCACCACGGTGCAACAGTCTCTACTGGTTCCTGGAAACAGAAATGACATATTGTTTTTTTACAGATGCTGGACTTTCCTTAGGCCAGGAAGACATTTGGCGTCCCATTATTATTAGATCATGGACTCGGAAACTCATAATTATAGTACAAGTTCTAATTTGAACCCTTGCTTGCTATGCCAAAAGCAGCTTTGCCCTACTATTCCTACCTCCCTAAGTATTAGCTTCATGCATTTCATATAAAAACACTATATTTTTTTATATTAATTACTTCTAAATTGTTCACTAGATGTATAAATAGTAATGTATTAGGAACAAAGTTATCTAATGTTGTTCAAATAATTTGGTTGTTGAATTGATGAAAGCAATAAAATGTATTTTAACCTAAGAATGTGTTTAGTTTATACCATAATCTACCTATACGGGGTGTAACGGACACAGACGCGAAAATGCATGCCACTTTTTTTTTTAATTATCTATGAATAATTTCTATGTGATGTTTAAAATGATGCACTGAGTATGTAGCCTTTTTGCGCCGGTGCACGGTGGTTACACCCTGTATACTCTTAAGGAACCTCGCGCACTACGCAACCACGACTTTGATCAAAGCAGCTTCGACCAGGAAGAAAATTTGGTCTCACAACCGGGCATCCATTCAGTTTTATTCAAAATGGATCAACGGCAATTGCTTCCATATTTCAATAAATGGTAATTTTGATAAATAATAATTACTCTATTGGTACTAATTAATACTCGAACAACAAAATTGGTAGTTGGTACCTTAGTAGTTTTCGACAAAATCGAACTCTGGAGGTGGTCCGGCCGTAGTCACACTCCTTTCAGCTGGACCACCAGGAGCGCCGCAAAAGTGGGCATGGGGAATCTAAGTACTTATACAAATAATTAGTAGGTACCCTTATAATGAGATTCATTTCGTAAAAGAACAGCACTGAGTTTGCATTTACTGAGAAATCAACGATGATAGCTTTCGTGCGCTCGTTCAGCAGGACTTTGAATAATATAAAAATGTACTCTGTGCTTTGGATGTTGATTCCAAGTTTGAGTAGCTAGCTTTTATGACGATCGGAACTCTCCGAAAGACGTCCAAGGTAAAAATGATAAATTTTCTTTTGTTACAAGTGAAATACTAGCCTGTCTTGATGCAAAATATTCACTCCACTCATTACTTGGTTGGTTAGGCAGAGGAGTACCTAATAGTACACCCACATTTAGTCAGTTGTTTCAAGGTACACGTAATAGAGGGCGAGCCTATTGGCAAAACCCAATAACACTGTCCGTCCTGGTAATCGAATCCAGGGGCTTATGCTCAGCAATCGCGCTTAAAACCGGAGACCAACGAGGCTAGTAACAACTAGTATTTCCTGATATTGTAAACAGAGAATTTGGCAAGGCCACGCATTGATCGATGGTTTGTCCATACAAAAATACACTGGTTTATTACGCATCGTCCGTCCCGAACGCTAGCCTATACTACTACTATTGTTCACGAAAACTAATGATGTAATAGGGGACCGGACAGGGTAAAGAAAACGACATTCTATTTTGTCCGTCAGACAGGTAATACAAAAATATTAGACACGTATTTTTTGTTTTATCAAAATATCAAAAACTTACTTACTTAGTTAAAACTCATTAAAGTTGGAGAGTGGGGGCTTACTACGTCACAAGTAGGTATAAAACTTACCTACATGTGACGTCATGCGCCATTTGAACTCAATATATCTCCGTAATTTTATGACTACGTGAAAAAAGAAAAAATACGTGTCCCAATACTTTTCAATAAACTACCCGAAAGACAAAGAAAAAAAAAATTGGAATATCCCCTATTATGTATTGTGGCGAGAAAATAAATCTTTATCTTATCTATACATTCTGCTTTTTTTGTAAGGACAAACCGTCGAACGTAGAAGTCGTAACTCTTACACATAATTTAGTATTCAATATTTACCCACTGGTGGGACAGGGAGACCCTCTGTAGTCGGAGGAGGCTGTTATCCACCACCCAGGCCCAGTGCTAGATAATAGGCAAGACAGGCCATGATTAAACATGGTGCAAGGGACACCAACGTAAAAACGGTTACAGATAATTCAGATTTAATTTAAAAAAAAACTGCTGTTACAATATGCATTTTGACCGTGTAGGTTTTATTTTAATAACTGATGAATTTTTATGATGTTCTGAAAATGTGGTAGGTAACCGTTTTTCCGGTGCGGATTTCACCTTTTATATAGACGTTATAATGAAACAAGGTATGTTTTTATCAATTTTATTATACAAATTATTTCTGAGAGTCCGTCTATCAGTAACATTCAGATAACTGTACATTTTTCAACATCACAACACTTCAAAGCATCTTCATTGTAAAAAAGACAGTCAGTCAAGACTTTCAAGTACCTCAATCGCGCAGACCATTACAATTAATATTTTGGCGATACATACACATTAATTGATATTTAACACAAGAATCTATAATTTACACAGATTGTATCAAACAGTTTTACCAACAAGAATAACGTAACATCACGCCTGTAACCCCCGAGGGGTAAGGCAGAGGTGTACCTAATAGTACCCCCACATTTCGCCAGTTATGTCTAAGTCCCATGTAATAGGGGGCGAGCCTATTGCCGACATCCGGGGACAATTCCAGACTCCATGCTAACCAACATAGATTCTGCTCAACTTTATAGTACGGGAGGTACCGCTAATCTGATGATGTCTTTTTATACCGAATGAAAATCATCTAATACTAACAATAAAGCTGAAGAGTTTGTTTGCTTGAACGCGCTAATCTCAGGAACTACTGGTTCGATTTAAAAACTTATTTCAGTGTTAGATAGCCCATTTATCGAGGAAGGCTATAGGTTATAATCATCACGCTACGACAAATAGGAGCGGATCAGCAATGAAAAATGTTGCTAAAACTGGGAAAATTATCAAATAATAGTCTAACCATAGCACAGAAGGGTCTGCGCGTAGCTGCTCGGGAAGTGGGGTAATCCAAAGTTACAGCAAGTCAAAATTGTAAAAAATGAAACATTAAAAAAGCCGTAAATTTCATACCGCCTCAAAAAAAAATGGCAGCTGCATGAAACTGGGGGAACACAAGAGTCAAATTATCACTACATAAGACTGGTGTCTGTTTTAGGTAATACCTGTATTACAGCTGCATAAGTGATTTTCGATGGCATATTTGGCGAAACTCGAAACTATAGGTTTTAGGACAAAGTGATGATAGAAGCCATGACCCTTAAATTTTGAAGAGAGAATTTACATTTTAAATTTTTGAAAAGGTTTTTGGCTGAACCTGGAATCGAACTTATCGAACCCGTTACTTAACCAAAACACCACTCTAGTTTCATTGCACTAACCGATGGTGTAAATGATCTGGATCAAATATTACGTGACAAAACTTTCATTTATTTATTACACAACTACTAGAAATGAATTTCATTCGGCATAAAATTGCTTACAAAAATTTCGCGCTACCTCCCGTAATTAATTAACCCATTGATCAATTTAATATTACATAAAACTTGTGGTTGACCTGTAACATACACAAATACCTATAGTACTTGAATTTTAGGCAAAAGGAGGCATATTCAAGAAGTACAGCAATACTACACAGTAGCTGGATCAGTAACGAAAGTATTGCCACACTTTTGGAATTAATTGCCCTAAACGAAATGTAAACTATTTATTGTCTACATCTACAGCTATTATACAGCCCTGTTATTGAACCAGAGACAATCAGTTTAGTAACAAAAATATTTTTATAGGCGGATATGAACACCATAATGCCCAGGTTTTATATTTATTTATTTATACATCGCTTTATATTATCGAATTGTTTACATGCTTCTCTAGGTTTCAAATCTGCTAAATATAGTTTTTATACATAGTAATAACCAATTCCTCCTCAGTTTTTGAGATCAAAGAAAAATCAACTATAATAAATATTTTATATAGGATGATCCAGATGACAGTGTTATACCTATTTAGGCGCTTTTCACACAAATGGTTGCATATTATCAGATAACAATGGGTTTAGCCTCAAAATCAACCTCATTAGCAAGTGGAATATACTTTTGAGTTTGAAATGCCCTGCATAATTACGACAATAGTTCAACAAACAAGACTCATTGCAACTAAAATTGATTTTATATTACTTTTTTAACACATTGTTTTTACACTTAGTCCCGCTTTGTTGAGTCTACAAAACTATTACAAGTTTATTAACGTTTCTCTAATAGGTACTTCTTTTGTCATAATTTATTTCAAAAATATAGTTTGTCAATTGACTTGTTAAAAGCGGTTAAAGTTGTGAATTTACATCATCCACTCAGAATATTGAAGAAAAGAAGAGTATAAATATGAATAAATTACAGTGCGATAGTATATTGCTATTTGATAATGATAAGGTATCTATAATCCACACTTTAAAATCTAACAACAATAATATTTAAACAATAAACAGGCTTGTGTCACGCTTGAAGTGCATCATGATAATCAATACTTAGGTGATTTAACAGACAAAAACCCATTTCCTTTCCTCGAAGCTAGTAATTGATGGCTTTTGATTTCTTTATGGAGCTTTACATTGCTATATGTGACAAAAATGATTAAAGTCACGTCGGAGAAAAGAACCCTCTTACTCGGAATTTAAGTTCATATTACAGTAATCGTAAATAAGTCCTATTAGGGAATTTAAAAGTTCGTATTTCAGTAATACTACGCCGATTCTCTTAAATATCTTAAAGCATTTCATACGAACACCTTGTAACGACTCAGTACCGAGGAACTTCACCCTTCCTATGTTTTTCTTCGCACTATTAGTCTTACCCGACTCTTGAGCTCTCAGAGTGTATGTAGTACACTAATAACTTTAAAAATTGGCAGTTTTACGTACTTACAGCTAATAAAAACGTTTGTTGTCAAAAGCTGCCATCAAGCACGCTCAGCTGATGCAAAGTTCTCAGTTACAGTATCGTTTAGGCTGAAGACACATTATGACGCGAATGTGTGAGTCCATGGTCAATAAGTAAAGGTCATATGTTACTCTTCAGTGTGATCATAGGAGCTTACCTACTCATTTCGCCAGCGGATTGAAATGATATACATTGTTGTAAGTAGGTTTTTAAAAATACTTTTACACGTCATCATACCAATGGGGTATCATGAGACCTCAGCCTTAAACAACAATTTAAACAAACAAGATTGTCTTCAACTGCCTTGTAGGTGGAAAACTACATCAACGAGCTTTTAAAATACAGATATTATACTCCGATGTTGATATAGATAGTACTATTTGTGATTACATACTCCCTGTGTTAGGTACATTTAGAATTGCTATGTGTAGGATCCACCAAAAAACGTTAAAAGTCGTTCATGCAGTATTACTGCATTTAGTCTTATTACGACTTAAATAACCTATTCACTCGCCCTAGGAGTTAACCAAGGATGTTCAGACGGGGCAAGGAGACGAGCACCAGAGTCTCACCGAGAGTAAAAACACAGGCCACACCCGAGTAAGCGCTTATTCGAGTAGAGTACTTTGGATTGACCGGCAGGTCGTAACCTAAGTTGGCAGTTCGCTGAGAGCGACGCATATCCGTGTACGGCGTCGCGTCTAGAACAAGTCCATATCATCGTTGCACATCACCTCTAGGTAGTCGTCGTCGTAGTCGTGCGGTTGTCGCGGGTCCTGCGGGTCGGCCGGGTCCGTGGGGTCGGTCCGGTCGGGCAGCGGGGAGCGCGGGCGCGCGGGGGAGGGGGGCGCGTCCAGTGCGTCCGTGTCGCTGGAGCCGTCGCGCGCGTCGGTGGCGGGCGACGGCGGCGGGTTGCTGCCGTGCTCGGACTGCGCGATCGCCTCGCCGCGGGATAGCAGGGATGGGAGTTCTGAATCTAGAAGGTGAATTTAATGTTTAGTGATGTGTTTGTAGCTTTCTCTTGGAGGAGTCATGGAGAGGGATAAGCTCTAGAAAGAAACGGAATTGGTAGGTCGCAGAGTCAGAGTTATCAAACTAAAGTGACAGTGGATCAGCTGTCTGTCGAGGCACCCCTTTCACTGAAAGCATTCGCCTGTAATGTAATGTAATTTTTTAAATAAGAGTGCGTAACCTGTAATTTATACACTTTTACCAATTTACTTTGTTTTTATATAATTTAACCCTTAAAAAGTATTTTTTAATTTATTTTACACTTTTTTTGTAAAGCTTGAAAGTCGAATCTTGTATTATTACATTAATGATCGGGCTCCGGTCAGGTAGCACTTCAAGACGCACAGTTACTAGCGTACAGAGTGACGGTACATCGCCGATGTGGCACGGCATAGAACTAGACTCTCCACAAGTTTTTGTTCCGAGCCCGAACGAGTCTGTTTTTTTTTCTTGAGAATTCCGCGTGATGGCCATTACGACATATTCTTGCAGATAACATAAGTTAGTTCACCAGTCGTAGTTTAAAATATTATATTAAGAGGGAACAGATCGGGCTTTAAATCTTTTGTCAAAAAAGCTGTAAGGAGAAGGTTAACATTTAATTGAATAATTATAAATATTATTTTGAATTATCTTCAATTGCATTATTTGGAACTGAATTGAATTCTACTGAACTGATTTGAATTATTTATGAAATATATTTAACTAAATTTTATGGAACTAAATTTAATTTAATCAATAATTTAATTCAAAGTCAAAGTCAAAGAATTTATTTCAATTAGACCATTACAGGCACTTTTGAAAGTCAACAAAACAAAATAAAACGCGAAGCTACAGTCCCAGTCACAAGACATAATAACTTGTGAAAGTACTGTAGTTGCCCATTCCGTAGCGTAGATCTCTATGGAGAAGAACGGGCAAGAAACTCCATGGACACTCTTTTAAATCAAAATATGTTACAAAATCTTGGTTACATCATTCATGTTAAGAATTAAAAATATGTGAGAACAATGTAGAAATACGGGCAAGTTAAGAGCGTCCAGAGTAAAAGATTAAATCAGTAATTAAAAAAATAAAGTAATTAAAATAAACCGTGGCAGCTAAGAGATGACCAGTCACAACTGACAGCGCCCGTTCACGGACATGACGCATGTATCAGCCATCATTCAACTCAACCATTTTGAAGGGAACTAAACGACCCGACACACCCGCCACCATCAGCGTGACATTTAAGTGAGCATGACATTCACTCAACCACCAGGAATTGATATAATTTGTATTTAATAATATAGTATTTAAATGGAAAATAATTTAATTAGTTTGTTACCTTTTAATAACAGCCATCACAGAACGCTCTGTACTCTGTAAAATCCGCTGTCTACCATAGCCATGAACCATTATCTTTTTGTTAATATGTGGATATTGGTATGGGTTGCATGCCTGATAACTTTAGCTTTTAAGGATTTTTTGTTTTCTGTAGCATGTAACTGTAACTGTGTATAAATAAACAGAACAGGGGCTACGATTCTCTACACAAATGTATATCCCCTTTTTTCTTCCTGAATCTCAGCCCAGTTTTCGAGAAGAAAAAAAGAAATAAAAAGGAATACGAAACGTCGATTTCGTCAACATTTTTGTGATATAATCGGTGTGAGCTGCAGCTGTCCCTATCGCACTCTCCGGGGGCAGGCAACGGCAGCGCGACGGCAATAGTTTCTTCAAATACCTCGAAGGCCCTATTCCCACTTTATGCTATTGACAGATGTTGACAAACCTGTGAGGCTCTGTTTTAGCTGTTCCATGACGGTCTGGCGACTCTTGGCGCGCGCTCGCTTCACCTTACGCTGCATCTCCCTTCGGTCCTCCGTGAAGATCTGGTTGACCATCTCCTGTGACACGTCTCCGTCACGCTTCAGTAGAAAGAAGTATATGCCACCAGGGGTGCGACGACGTGTTCCATTCTAAAAATTAAGTTTGAAATTTTACATACATACATCATCCAGTCTTACCGGACTCAGCTGTATACCAGTATTATACATGGAGCGACTGCCTATCTGACCTTCACAACCCAGTTAGTAATGGGTAATACGATAACCTTTGGTAAGCATGGTTGTCAGACTTCCGGGCCACTGACTAACTGTAACGACAATCAAAGATCTACAAATGAAGCACGGAGGAAACTGTATGCAATAGGTGATCACCGATCCACAGACCAACCTAGGCAAGCGCGGCTTAGCCTGAAGCTTGACACGAGCGGCTGTTATTATTTAGCCACTCCAGCTTCTCATTAAACATACATACGTATAACGTAATAATCAACATTAAAAAAAATCTGTGCGTGGAGGCCCTCTGCGCGGAAGAAGTGAAACTTCGTAATACTACACGCATGCGTTCGAGTGCCACGCATTCACTCTCGTCATTTTATTGAGCTTCTAAATAATATTTTGTTGTTTTCATGTTGTATTATTTTTATTACATAAGTTTATCGAGGTTATTCTACTCATGGAAATTGAGCGAAGGCTGGTCACACCAAAGAGTCGAATGCATGACTGTTTGCACGCCATCTTGCGTACCTAGTAGAAATACGTAGTCACAAATCTTGTAATACTGCCATCTCTTAGTGAGTTTTAGAAAATATTCCCCCTCCATGGTAGCGTTAAACTTGTTGGAAGTCGCATAAGAAGTTTCGCTTCAAAAATATCAAAATATAATTTAGACAACGGCTGTTATTCCAGAAGAGGAAGGCGGTTTGTGAATGTACAGTTAATCACAGGTAAGCCTTTAACTGCCTCCTAATTCTGTAGCAGTATGTAAGAAGTGTAGTACTTAGTATGAGTAAGTGCATAAAGTACCTTTTGACGTGTGGTTGACAAAATTATTAACATTACGCCGTTTTTAGGTTTTTCCAGCAGGAATTTCTCATTAACAGCCACGGAGTCTGAATATGTGCCCCTATCACATGGCACTTAGACATAACTCGTGAAACGTGTAATTATTTTATTTTTTAATTGTCCTTTTTTTTATTTTACTATGGACACTTTTAACGTGCACGTCTTGCTACATCGTTCTCACATAATGTACCATCTCAACATGAATGATGTAACCAAGGTTTTTGTAACAAGATTCTGATTTAAAAGAGTGTCCATGGAGTTTCTTGCCCATTCTTCTCCATAGAGATCTACGCTTTGGAATGGGCAACTACAGTACTTTCACAGTTATTATGTCTTGTGACTGGGACTGTAGCTTCATTTTTATTGTTGTTTGACTATACAAAAGTGCCTGTAATTGGCCTACTTAAAATAAATGATTTCGATACGTCAGTGTACTGTTAGGTACACCTCTGACTGCCCGTTCGGGTATTACAGGTGTTATGTTTTGTAGTAGGTAATAGTTTCTTTGTTATTCTTACTACTTTTGATAGTTGCTATGCTGCAGTTGTTATCAAATGGATCACAAAGCCATAAATCACGTTAATCAAACCTTTTGCATTTATGGGTTTTATAAAGAATTGAAAGCCAAATTATTCTTAACTTGGCTTGCAATTCTTCATAAAACCCATTGAGCTTGATTGTTAGGGAAATTGGAATTGACAGTATGGCACATTATAGTCACGTGTTTTATCTATAAATCCATCAAAGTGCATGATTTATTTCTATATCTTTTATCTGCAACTTGGCCCATGTAGAGGTCAAAATATATTATACTATCCCACAAGAACATACTATTAAAGTATACTACATATTTCTTTACCCAGGTCAAGGTTTACATGAGTGCCCATCTAAACACGGCTAAGGTGTGAAATAATAAATGATGTTTATATTGCAAGTAGGTTTTTACAAACACTTTCACATATTTTAACGTCATTTTTTTTTAAGCTAGATAGGCCGCTTTTTCGTACCTGACTCTCTGTCAAGAAACAGAAAGGTAACAGACATACAGAGTTACATGGCAAGGTCCAAAATTTTCCGGACTGGACTATAAAAATAAGGATTAATATCCAAACAAAAATGGATTGAAATAAGAGAGGACTCTATTGAACAAAAATGTTACTTTTGAGGGTTCCATACCCAAAGGGTCAAACGGGACCCTATTACTGAGACTTTGCTGTCCGTCCGTCCGTCTGTCACCAGCCTGTATCTCATGAACTGTGATAGGTAGCCACTTGAAATTTCTACAGATTATGTATTTCTGTTGATGCTATAACAAAAAATACTAAAAACAGAATAAAATAAATATTTAAGGGGGCTCCCATACAAAAAGGTGATTTTTTTGCTCGTTTTTATAAATAATGGTACGGAACCCTTGGTGCGCGAGTCCGACTCGCACTTGGCCGGTTTTTTTTTTACTATATAGCTAGAGAAAACTTGAGTTATTCAGTGACATGATAATTTTATATCTCGGATTAATCTAATGTGTATAGGCTGGAAACTTTTAGACCTGTCTTACTTTCAGATTCTTAATATTAGTGTATAACCTAACATCCTCCTTGAGGTTCCACTTACCATGACAAGCATGCCTCCTTCTCCTTCCACCCTTTGTGTTTCTTTGTATATTTCTATTGCTTTATTAGTACCAACCACTTGTACAATCCGACCTGGAAACAAATCATTTTATGAATTTTTTTTGGGCTCCAAGGCAGTCAGGGAAATATCAGGAGTCTATAAATTCCATCATCATAATCTTCCTGCTCTTGTTCCATGCTACTTGGAGTAGATGCAACACGTTTTTTTTCTTCCATTCTCTTCTGTCATCTTGACGGATGATAGAAGAGAATGGAAGCTATCATTTACTCCTTTTTTAGGGTTTCGTACCCAAAGGGTCAAACGGGACCGGGACCGAGACTTCGCTGTCCGTCCGTCCGTCCGTCTGTCACCAGGCTGTATCTCATGAACCGTGATAGTTAGCCAGTTGAAATTTCTACAGATTATGTATTTCTGTTGATGCTATAACAAATACTAAAAACAGAATAAAATAAATATTTAAGGGGCTCCCATACAATAAAGTGATTTTTTTACTTGACTTTATAAATAATGGTACGGAACCCTTCGTGCGCGAGTCCGACTTGCACTTGGCCGGTTTTCTTTCATATCATTTCTCACAAATACCATCCATCATTTCCTAGGTCTTCCTCTCTGTCTCCATCCAGAGAGAGAGTTGGAGTCTATAAATTCCATTGGTGCTAATTGATTGTGATGTTTGTGCACACATGGGTCTCAAACCGACTATCTAAGATTAATGCTAAAGCTCCTTCGGGTTCGGCTAGTTTTTTTTTTACAGTCATTGTTTGTCCAATCAGTGTTCTACAAACTTTTTGTATTCAAGGTACATCTAGGAAATCGAAAAATTGTGTGGGTACACCATAAATAAAAAATATATCACACATTTTGTGGCTGTTTAAGTAGGTATTTTCATCCCGTCTGTCTGTTTAGCTTTAAGAGATAACCTTATTTTTCCAAGGCACACCAACTAATGACCATGGTGCACCAGTGTGCCATTGAACACATTTAGCAGACACAATTGCAAGTACATCACAAGTTAGTTAATTGCAGTGACAGTGGAGGGAATCATCCTATAATGTTCCCACTGCTGGGACAAAGGCCTCCTCTCATATGAGAGGGAGTGGGCTGTAATCCACCAGTGTCCACCACGCGGGCCCAGTGCAGGTTGGTAGATGTCACATGTCTTCAAATTTTTGGTTCTAGGACATGCCGGTTTCCTCACAATGTTTTCCTTCACCGTTTTTGAGAGCAGCGATGATGAAATAAATTAACAAAGTAATGCGCCTGCCTGGGTTGAACCGACGGCTTACTGCTCGTAAGTCGGGGCTGCAACCACTGGGCCACCGCCGCCATCGCTTCATGGAAGGAATATAACTTTGATATTTGTATGTTTTTTTTAATAGAATGTTGAATTTCTGTAAGGCCGAGATCCATTAAGGTTAGTTATTGCAAATTAAGGCTAACTGTGAATTCTTTCACTGTCAAACTACAAGTGTAAGACAAAGGTGTTAATGTGTATATGTTGAAGATTTAGTCTAAAAACATTTTTTCGATCTTGGCGTAGGTTCAGGCAATGCAATCCACATGGTTACATATTATAACAGAAGTACATATTAACTAATAGTAAGTATTACTTGACAACTAACAGTTATCTCAACTGCGACCTGATAACAATAAATATTAAATAACAGAGGAATTAGACATACCCAGTAATTCCGTCTTATCTTCAGATAGACTGGCTGCAATATCATCCGCTACATTTTCTACAGTATCCTCTGCAGTTACTGCCAGATCAGGTAGAAGCCGAGGCTTTAACTTGTCATTATAATGTTCACTATTAACTCTTTTCCCCAATCTTAACTTCACATTAGACCGATCCACATGCCGCCGTTTATTAGACAAACGTTCACTGTCATCATATTCTTCATTAGAGGCAAATATTTTCTTCTTATCAACATACTCATCATCTAATCTATACTTAATAGTATAATCATAAGATTCAACACCATATCTGCTTTTCTTTGAAACATCACAACTGACCATGTCCTCTGTTAACAAGTCTTCCTGTAAGTAAACATAATAATAGTTTAGGCCTAAACATAACAAGAAGAACTTCATAGGGTTTGGTATTGCGAAAAATTATTACTGTAATTACTGAACAAACATTGAAAAAGAATCGCTTGATCACGACAATAGTCTACTATACGGAAATACCCTATTTTTTTATAATAAATTAGAAACCTGTAAAGCTTTGCACCAGATGTTGTACTTGTCCTTCTTGGCAGGCTGCGGCGCGGGCCGGCGTGGTCGCAGCTTGGTGCGCTTGGCGCGGCGCCGCGGTTCCTCGTCCGACTCCGAGCCTGAGGACTCCTGCGCTGACCCCTCGTCGCTCTGCTCGTCTTGTATCTGCATGTTCACTAACGAAGGAGGGTTAAACGCCTCGGGCCGCGCCAGAGGAATATACGTACCCTCTTCCACATCCGAATCTTCCAACTGCAACGCAATAAAATCTCTGGATAACGAGTACGCCCATAATGTCGTAACTTTATTTTTATATGAATATCATGTTAGGTACTTTTTATTAGAGTTATAGACACAGATGCTAGTAAAGTAAGATATTTTTGTTAATAATGGCAAGGCATCATTGAAAAACTGCTCTGTAATTAGAATGAAAATGTTCCAAGTAAAAGTTCATTCTAACCTCCCCGTCTTCCCTTTCTAGGGTAACTTCAACATCCAACTCGCCTTCAGTCGTTGACATCATACTCAAGACTTAGGATTAAAGTTATAAAATAAAAAAAATCATGAAAGGTTTCGAAATACAGCACCACCTTTTAACAAACTCCACTAGCTGCTGTCATTTGTAATAATAGACAAGCAAGGTAGAGTTTCGATACTAGCTGTCAACAACCTATTTATTTACGAAGAACGTTTGTAACACGATAGATTTTTTAAAAAACTTGCTAAATAAACGTTGATTTACATATTTAATTGAAGTTAACTTTGTCCCTTTAGAACAGTAAGATGCAGATCTGATCAAAACCTAACCTACGGCCAAAAATATTTTCCAAGCTATCTTTTGTTCCGTTTTAGTTCGCTAAGTTCGCTTGATAAAATGCATAAAGGTGAATCATGAATGGCGGAAAGTTTTGAATATTTTCGTTTGGTATTACTATTCTACTCTTTGGTCTTCATTTTTTATTTACTATCGATATGATCACAATCATTTGATTCTTGTTACCATAATAATAATTTTATTGATGCTCGCTCACTGCAATGAAATCCTATAAATGGTTTCCTGTTCGATGAAATGATGAAGTGGGTTTTAATCAGTGCCTAAAATTACTGGAGAAAAAGACAAATAAATAAATTAAAATGTACGTTCTCAATAAATGTTTATCTTGCCGCTTCGTAGTCTATACCTACAATCGGCACGAACAATATGAAAATAGCTCACGCTATGGAAAACATTATTAATCTATGCAGCAATGTGGTGGCAATGCTGATAGCGCAGCGTGTGTCAGCGACATTGTGTTGCCGAGGGTGAACTAGAACTCCAGAGCCGATTGGAGGTGCGGTGGCAAAGACTGGAGAATGATGCCCTGAAATGAAGTAGGACCAAAACAGAAAACTTATTCTGTGATTTCCGTGGTGTCTCTAGACCTGTGCCCATAACTCTTGCCGGAACGCCCATACCGATCTGTTCCGATTTCCGGTACTTCTGGTCGCTTGTCCAAGGGGATGGCGAAGTAGACCGAGACGTAACGAATCGGATCAACTCAGGATGGATGAAATGGTAACAGGTCACTGGAGCAACTTACAACCCACGGATGCCCCTCAAGTTAAAAGGGAAAATTTACAAGTCCGTGATTAGACCTGTCATACTATGTGGATCAGAATGAATACTGCTGTGAAGAAGATGAACGAAAAAAGATTGCATGTAGCGGAAATAAGAATGTTGAGGTGGATGTGTGACAAGAATGGATAAAGTAAGGAATGAGTATTTTAGAAAGTGTGAAAGTTGCACGAGTTACAGAATAGTTGATAGGGAATCGACTTTCATGGTATGGACATGTGATGAGGAGGGACGAATCGCTATATGACTAAAAGAGTGACGAATATACATGTTGATATGGATGGAGAGGGAGAGGAAGACCAACAAAACGATGGATGGATTGTGTGAGGAATGCTAGGAAAGAAAAACACACGTTGACAGAGGAGAATGGATGACCAAAACGTGTTGCGCCGACCCCAAGTAACGTGGGACAAGGGCAGGAAGATAATTAATATAATACTTGAAGTCTTTCCCCGAGTCATATGAACAATTTTGATAGTTCATGGTACCAATTTATTGATTACAGGGAGCAGGTCAGTACACTAAAATTAAAGACTGTAGCTGGACCGTCATCGACGATTGACATCAGGAAGGCTATTATACCTCATGGGTATATTTTCACCGATTTGAAAGAGAACAGTTTTGATCCCAGGGACCATAGGCTGCCTAAAGACCCAATAAAGTACGTATTGTAGAAAGGCAAATCTGAGCCCTAACGGCCTATTCTAGTAAAGAGGTACTGCATACGAACGATTAGAAACTTCAAATATGACTAGCAGACTTCTTAATTATTGTACCAACGCGCTACTGCGACTATGGTTGCCAGGCGTTTGGATTGAGTAGGAGTCTCTTGTCCTAATACGATCGTCGCTGGCAGCTTATGGCCCACGTAGCCCACTGTACGAATGTGGTAACCTGCTAAAGTAATCCCAGCTCTCCAACAGTATACATACAGCAGTATGTTAATGATAATACATTAGCGTCGTGTTGAAATGTGCAGGGTCTGGATGGCTTACTTCAACGTTTTGCGGACGATGTTCGGCGCCGGTATGCTAGCGATGCCCCTTACTATAAGTCAAATGGGCTACATCGTAGGACCAATCATGACGCTCGCAACGGGAATCCTTATTATTTTCACACACAACATGCTGGTACAATACCAATCTATATTATTACCTACTTAACTATTTAATGAGATGGCGACATTGCTGAAATCGTGGATACTGGTACCACGAACGTGGAGATTAGCACCAGCAAAAAGAGACCTATATTATAACCCAGCAATGGTTGTCGTCAGCCTGTGGGTGATTATAAAATATGTTTTTATTTGTTTTAGCATCGAAGGCAATCTTTAAAATTAACACTAGACTCGTTGAGTCAAGGTACCAATAGTAGTAGTGTTGGTAACACGGCACCTTGCCTCATCGGTTATAGTGTATGCTCATATTAAATTACTAAATTATTTTGCACTAGTAAATGAATTAGCAAACGAATGGTTGATGGAATTTCCACAACCGAGAACATAACTAAATCTCGTGGCGAATACTCCTGCGGGAGCATTGCGTAACAGATAGTAACACACTCGCAATTCCATTGCTATTATTTTTTTCAATTCAACAATATATTCTTTGTGTGATCTGCGATGTCGAGCGCGAATATCACAAATATTAGCAACGATTACGAATTTCCCTCAAAATTCTTCGGCTTGCGATGGAAAAGTGTGTTTAGCAAGGAGTGTGCCGCAAGCGGGGAGGACGAAGTTGTATTTTTGCTTGTGATTTCAGTTAGGCTGCTTGTGCGACATCGCTCGACAGTTGAAAACACCCTATGTATCGTACCGATATGGGTTCCGTATAGCTCTCCTCCATGGGCCTCCTGCATTGCATTCGATAGGAGAACACGGTCCGTGAGTATTCTTTTCAAGAGTAAATAAGTGTATCGTGTAAGGGCGCGTGCCTATACATAAAGAAAGCAGGTAACCAGCGCCGACCTACCAGCGCTTATCGGTATTGGTTCGTACAGGTAACAGCTACATAAAGGAAGCGGGTAGAAGCAGGGGCTGGCTGTCTCAGAACAATAATACGTGTTCCCTTCTAAATACAGCAACAAGTGACTGCCTAACAGTGCTGATCGGAACTTGTCGGCGACGGCTAGGTCGCCACACACTACACAGTATAGAGACTATCTGCGCGCACCAGCAAGCGATGGCATATCGGCGCCGGCAACCCACTTTCTACGTAAAATGTCTAGCTATTAAATAATCGGCGACTATCTTTGCAGATGTATCATAGCAGTCTTCATGATGGCCAATCAACTCGGAACATGCGCGGTGTTCGTTATTTTTACAACAGACTGTTTTAGAGATGTCAGTAAAACCTTATTTTATTCTTACCTACCGACTTCGGGACTCGTCGGGAAGATGGAAGAGTGGTACTAAATAAATCATTTTATCTTTTTTTAAAGCTGGCAGACTGGCAGAGTAATGAGCCGGCCCTTTGGTCCATGTATATTCCTTATTTGATATTGGAATACTTCATGAAAGATTTATCGATAGTCAGTTACATTTCAATGACAGGTGATTACATTTATTTATTACATACTAAATTTAAGTTTCTCAGGGGAGCTATAAACATAGTCCGGTTGGGATGTTTCCGCGGGCGTACAAGATGGTGGCAAAATTCAGAGGAAAGACCCGTTTGTACTTCGGATATGTCAACTTCATCATCAGCCTATATTGTTCCCACAGCTGGG
Source organism: Cerastis leucographa (assembly GCA_963082945.1). Taxonomy (NCBI): domain Eukaryota; kingdom Metazoa; phylum Arthropoda; class Insecta; order Lepidoptera; family Noctuidae; genus Cerastis; species Cerastis leucographa. The sequence continues at coordinate 14,748,983 of OY720362.1, read as the reverse complement.
ACGCAGGCCTCCTCTCTATGAGAGGGAATGGGCTATAATCCACCACGCGGGCCCAGTGCGGGTTGGTATGTCCAACTTGTGACAAGCTACCCAAAACGAGATTCAGCTATGGTAGAGTTTGCCGATTGGCGCGAGCTGCCTGAAAGCATAGTACAGACGCCAACACGTCAAGTTATCCGAAATTGTTAAATTTGACACATCAACCTTGAATATAATTCTTTGATTAAAAAGTTGAAAATCTATTAAAGAAATTAGACAGATTTTTGTAGCTTGATGTGCTGGCGTCTGTACTGTATGTAGGAATTTATTGCTTTTTTTTTTTTTTTTTTTTTCCGGATGGGAAATCATCAAATGACTTCTCCCGCTCTGAGCGGAGCGGGAGGGAGTGTCAGACTTGTACTGACTAAAACCCACCCATGTTCCTTCTTCGCCCTTTGTTTTCCAGTGCCGCGGTATCTCTTTCGAACAACCCGCAGCCCTGGCAGGCAGCGGCCCTTTCGGACCCCTTCTGGTTTGCTGACATCTCCTTGAGGCGCGCGTGGAACACGTACGCGCCGTCGACACGGCCTGTCGTCATGAGACGGACGGACGGTGAGCTAGCCCATTACTCACCGTCCACAGGCTCGCGCCTACGGTGGCCGGGGGCCACTGGTTGCCCCCCGACGCCCGGGGCGGCTGGGACGTGAGGTTCTCTCCCTCTCACGTTCCGCCACCTCCTTCGCTAGCATGACTGCTTCGCAGAAGGAGGCGACGGCATCCCATTCCCTCTCGCTCCGGACCATGGATTGAACCAGGGCCGGACGCGAGAGGTCACCGCCGCCAATCGCCGCTACGAGGACACGGCGGTGCTCAGCCCAAGCGGGGCAGAGCTCCACGGTGTGCTCCACCGTGTCCTCCGGCCGATCCTCGCAATGGTAACACCCGGGCGTTTCCTCCCGCCCGATTCGGTGCAGGAACCTCCCGAAACAACCGTGTCCGGTGAGGACCTGCGTCAGGCGGAAGGTGAGGGCGCCGTGCCGCCTCTCTAGCCACTCCTCAAAGAGGGGACTTATCGCCACTATTGTGGCGTGCCCTGCACGTGGTTGCGACAGTCGCTGTCTCCATGTCGCCATGAGATCGTGCCGGAGGTCTGTCCGCTGAGCGACAATTTGCCGCGGCAGCGGAGTTTCCCCCCGGCGTAGTGCCTCCGCGCGCCATTCATGCAGGCGCGCGAGGACCATCGCCTCCAGATCCCATGGCGGCAATCCGGCCAAGAGGCTCGCCGCCTCGCCGGAGATCGTGCGGTACCCCCGGATCAGCCTTACGGCTACAACCTTCTGGGGCGCGTTTAAGTAATGGGCGGCTCGCCGCCTCAAAGAACGCGCCCACACCGGGGCCCCATAAAGGGCCATGGACCGCACGACTCCCGCGTAGAGCCTCCGGCAGGAGGCGTTTGGACCCCCCAGGTTGGGCAAGAGCCGCTTGAATGCAGCCCCTGCCCGTTCCAGTTTTGGGGCCAAACGTCGGAAGTGCTCAACGAAGTTCCACCGGCTGTCGAGGACAAGCCCTAGGTACTTTAGTGTCGACTCGACGCCGATGGGAACCCCTCCTACCGTCAGTGTGGATCCCGACGGTGGCGCATTCCGAGGCCCATGAAAGCACATGGCCTCGGACTTGTGCAATGCCACCTCGAGACCCAGTTGCCGGATTCTCTCCACGACTATCGCAACCCCGCGTGTCATAAGTTCGGCCGCCGCCTCGTGCGACCTCCCCTGTGCCAGCACCAGCGTGTCGTCAGCGTAGCAAACAACGCTGACACCGCTAGGGAGGTCGGCGCGCAGCACCCAGTCGTAGCCGATGTTCCACAAGGGCGGCCCCAGAACCGATCCCTGTGGAACACCGCACGACATCTCTCGCCGGTTCCACTCTCCATTGCGACCAGGGTAGATGACGGCCCTGTCCGTCAGGTAGTCCCCGACCACACGACGAAGGTAGGTCGGCACCCGGTGATACCGGAGTGCCTCCTTTATGCAGCTCCAGGGCATGGTGTTGAAGGCGTTGGCGATGTCAAGAGACACCGCCACGACGACCCCACCCCGAGACACTGCATCCCCCGTCGTGAGAGCCCTCACGCGCATGATGGCGTCCACCGTCGAGCGCCCCCTGCGGAAACCAAATTGGTGTTCCGCTAGGTCCGGCCCCATCCCCACAAGGTGCCCGGCGAGGCGGTTCGCAATGACTCTTTCAAAGAGCTTGCCCACCTCGTCGAGCAACACAATGGGCCGGTATGCGGACGGAGAGTCCGCAGGGCGCCCCGGCTTCCGGATGAGGACCAGCTTCCCCGTCTTCCAACGAAGCGGGAACTGGCCTCTCTCCAGGCATGCGCTTAAGAGCCCTTCCAGTCGGGGCCCGAGAGCCTCCGAGGCCAGGACCCAGGCTTTGCCAGGCAAGCCATCGGGTCCCGGGGCAGTATTTTTGGCTTTAAGCCTGCCTACCGCCACTCTCAGGTCTACCCCGGTCACTTCGGGAATGTCGTCATCGTCCTCGTTGTGGTCCACTTCTGGCACCGCAAGCGGCGGAGCCATAGGCGGGGGAGGATGTTCCCCTCGCAGAGGGAACAGAGCGCTCACCACGTCCTCCACGAGCTGAGGGCGGAGACTCTGCGTCAGCGGGGGGGCCCAGGTGCGGAGTTTGTCCCGCACCATCTTGTACGGGCGCCCCCACGGATCTCTGTCGAGAGTCTCCAGCATCTCCTCGCGGCCCAGGTCCCTGGCCCGCTGGACAGCCTCTTGGAGGGCGGTCTTCGCTGCTCTGTATCCCTCGTACAGCTCCGCCTCAATGGCTGCCGCATCCGTAGGGCGGATGCGGAAATTTATTGCTTCTGGTTTGATTTGTTGATGGCAAATTAGTACAACCAAATGATTTGGTCTACTGCCCAACCAACCTACCAGAGACTGAGGATCCCACAATGGGTGGGCACTTCTTACGTTGCTGCAAAGCTAAGCTTTAATCATTGGTTATTAAAAAATGTGAACATAAACTGGCTCCGATCTTTGTATTGCATAAAGTAGACAACCGATTTATGAAGTAAAATTGTACGATACGATAATTTTTCTATCGCGACAATTCACTACATGCGGGTCTGAAAAAATTACATCAAAGTTGGAACACCAAATCATCACTGCGATGCTGGCCTGTAGGTATTCAAAGTTGACGAAATGACGACCCCCAACCTGTTTGAGCAGACACTTTTGTTCTTCATGTCTTTGTTGAATTGTATCTGCCCTACGGCCACAAACTTGTTGTAAACGATCTCGTGAAAGTTTACGATAATCGGCGGGTTTTTTTTTTATTGTAATTCTAATTGCTGTGGATCCATTGTCGGTCTTTCTCTTTGCATTATTAATGCACAAGTTACTTTTTCTAAAGCCTTAATTTCATCGTTTACTTCAAGGTAAACATATCCTGGACGAGTATTATTACTTATTTTGTTTATGCCGGCCACACACCTGACGATATACTGGTGCAAGTCCAGACTTGCACCAGTATACAGTGACTTGTGTTGGTAGATAATTGCGCAAGTTTCTAGACTTGACCAATTTTCGATTCCGAACTTGTGCTAATTTGTGTTTGCGCAATTTTACCGAAGCGTGTGTGGCATTTTCGCGTTCAACTTCAGTTTTGTTTCAGCCAGCTGATTGCGGTAGGATTGCCAGATGGTCGGGATTCGTCAATTTTCTTTCAGATCATATTTTGTGTTATCAATTCCAGTACGTTAAGCATTGCTTACTGTGAAAGGATACACATTCTTTACAGCTCATCCTAGTTAACTAAATAATTTATATACCAAAGAGAGAAATTATTGTATAGACTCTGATTTAGGCGTCGTAATTAAAATAAAAAGAACTAATATGATGTGTAAATAATGCTCTCTTTTCATTAACCGTTCTTACACCATAGTATAGGTATAGTTCGGGTTTAACAACTTGTCTGATTTTTTTTATAGCAGATATTAAGCCAACTATTGCCAAAGCATTATCAAAGGATGCCATTACCGCGCAACACAACACAACGCACCTGACGGTGATTTTCACAGAAATGAAATCGTTCAAGTTTACTTGAGCCGTCTGTGGTCACTCTCAAATTTCTTATATTTGCGCAAGTCTAGACTTGCACCAGTATATCGTAAGGTGTGTGGCCGGCATTACACATATCTACATTATTTCAGTTGTCATTATTAAAATATTGAATGGAATTTATAATTCTAACTGATTCGAAGGGGGTTACTGTGACAGCTGGCTCCTTTATTGCGTTGCCAAATCGAAATCAAATGATTGAAAACATGTGTAGGATCTGCGACGGGTTCTGTCAACCTGATCAGTGGCCCGTCTAGGGGACCGCTCCGTATCTGTTTATACTTCTGGGCCGTATCGAAGTTATCACCATAATATATCAGGTTATCGTAATCATAATTTCCAAATTTAGAACTTTTCAAATCACTGATCTGTTTTGCAAGCTCGAAGACGCTTTCTTTTCCTCTTCTTATCGCCTTCTTCCTCTTAAGGGATTTATCAACCTATTCAACCTCTGAAGCCGATGATGGTTATGAATCAGAGGAACTTGAGGTACTCGACGAACCCGATGACGAAACGGATTCTTTACGACATACGCGTCTGTATTATATCCGCCATTTGGAAAAACTAAATTTTACACTATTTTGTTTTATACGTGGTCTGGTCGCTCACAATGGGCCTCATCAGAAGGCTTAAAGTCACCCAAAGGGCAATGGAGAGGGTTGTGCTTGGAGTTTCCTTGCGTGATCGAATCAGAAATGAGGACATCCGCAAGAGAACCAAGGTTACTAACGTAGCCCGAAGAATAGCCAAACTTAAGTCCAGCAGTAAACGTCTTTCGGCAGAAATGATGATGATACCAAAACGCCTACAGCGTTATTAAAATTAAAATAAATTTTGAAATTATAAAGTATTTTCTTAAATTTCGAACGTTAGCAATGTTAACTTTTAAAGATGTGAACCGTCCGAAAAACAGGACGCCAATGAATTTTGGCGCTCTGCAGCCACCTGGTGTTGCATATACCTAGGTTTAATGCGTGGCCACTTTTTTTTAATTTAATAAAATGGTGAAGATATGCAGACCAAATAATTCAAAGCCCTTTACTGATTACAGGCAATTTTTTAAATTTGACTGGCATTATTTTTGTTTTTCTGCGCTTATACTTAGACGACAATGGGGAAAAAATGTCTTATGAAACAAATTTAATGGCTGTTCAATTCAGCTTTGGTGTATTGATGTTTAACCTGAGTAACGTCGGTGTGGTAAGATATTATTAATTAAAGTTCTGATTATTAATTAAAATAAATAATTAAGTATGTTCTTCCAAATAAGAAACTGACGGACGCGTTTTCGCGCTGCACTCGTCACCCTGCGGCCGGATTTCCACCAGGAATTTTTCAATAGCAGTCCGAAGACTGGGTTTTTGTCCGGTTGATGGTAATACGCTCACCCCCTAATACTAAATAAGGGCGTACCTTGTGCTATGGTACACTACTGCCTAAGGCGATTAACACACGACACCGCTCATCCGCGCGGTCGGGCGCCGCCGCCGCGCCGCGTTGGGAACTGGTGAGCGCCGCTCGTCCGCGCGGTCGTGAAGTGTACGTGTGTAAAGCAAAGCATCAGACCAACGTATTTCATACAAGACCGGAAAACTTGGCGTGGCGTTCACTTTTTATTTCACATTTATTAATGTCAAATAAAAATAATAATAATCATAGTAATTTTTTTTAACTCACTTTTATTTACTTAGCACTTTATTCAGGCCGAGATGAATCCCTCCATACTTATACGTTTCTACATTTCAGATCTTGTCAATCGATAAATCTTTAAAGGACCCGAGAGCATTGACGTCAAAATTTGGTATTCTAAATGTGGGTATAATTTGCCCAACAGTTTTAGCGATTGTGTTTGGGACTCTAGGATACTATGCTTTTGGGACAATGGAAGAAAATATACTTAGATCTTTACCGTACGATGAACCGTAAGTATGCAACTAGTACGATGCCGGCCGTAGTGTTGTACAGAAACGAGAAATAGTTTGTACTACACGTACCATTATTCAATGTCGTAAATTTTAACAATAATTCTACCGAAATAGTTTTATTGCGTTTGTAGGTGTCTAGCAGATGATTTTTTTAAACATGATGCAGGGTTGGTTAGGTAGCATGGGTTAGGATTATTTTCAACGTTTGTGTATGAGTTCTAACAACTGGGTATGTCAATTCCCCTACAATTACTAACCACGTTTATGATTTTTCTTTGATAGCACATCGATGATTGCAATCGCCCTTTATTTGATAGCTGTGGGTTTTGCTTACCCGATTCAATGTTACCCAGCCATATCGACTCTTGTTGAAGTCATTAAGTACCATGACGAGCATCAAGAGCCTGCTGAAGCTTCACTGAAATTAATTGAAGTTGTTGGCAGGCCTTCGTTCGTCACCTTATCATGTTAGTAATTTGAAAATTCTATAAAGATCTTTTCTAGATCAGAGGCGTAGCTAGAGTTGAAAGTACAAAAGTAAACATATTAACTTGGTTAGATCCGGTCAATCGATGTTCTTCGTACTTGAACTTGTGCACGAGCTAGTATTGTACATGTCGGGCGGGGGTGATAGTGTTGGTTTTAACACTATAGGCGCCCAGGGCGAGGATTTAACGGAGCGTTTGGATTCCGACAGAACGCAAAACAATCTAAGAAAAGGGTAAACGGAAACAGGAAAGAAACAGTCGTCAGTCGTCGTTGTATAAGCACCAACTCCCTCGATTCTGCTTGAAGAGTCGAAAAGCTTTCTCATTCCTACCAACTCTACGATTGACAATGTGGCCGGTGAAAAGTACCATTTAAGACTGAATACGTGGTAAACCATATTAGAGTCTGTCGGTCTTCCGCAATATACAGGGTGGAATGGAAACCCTGTATAAAGGGTGTAAAACACCTCTTAACGAAGCCGAAAGGCACTGGTTCTCCCTGTCATTGCGATCATTTTTTTGTTCTACACCATACCTGGGAACCTTCTAGTTACGGAGATATTAGGGGTCAAAGTTCCAACTTTTTGACAAGTATTTTTTTTAATACAAGTTTTTTTATGTTTGACTTTTACTTTAAACACCTCCACGACCTCCGTACTATTCAATCCGTCCATCAGCACAATGTTTTGAGTGCGTTACATTGAGTTCTACCACAAAACATGATTTTACACCTCCCAAAAAAAAGTCGTTTCCCAGCAATAATTTTTGCGTAAAGTTACTTAGTTTCATGTACAGATGCTTGGTTGACGGCTTCGTGATGAGGTGATTTACACGGTGTATTGCGGCGTTAGTTCCGATTGCAGCCTCGCGACAAAGGAGCCATTTTCTGCTTTAATTAACTTTACTACATTTCAGTTATAATTGCCTACATAGTACCATTCCAAGGACCACTCGTAGCATTTGTGGGAAGTCTATGCACCACGATGTTGCAACTCGTTTTCCCAGCTTTGATGGATATCAGCTTGAGGTATCCTTATAACTATGGCAAGAACAATTTACGTCTAATCGTGGACCTCTTCATCCTGTTCATGGGACTAAACAGCTTTATCTTTGGTGTTTACAAATGTGGATATCTTATTCATATAAGAATTATGTCGAAGGCTTCGCCAAACAACAAAGGATTTTTTTGAAATGCATTTTTTTTTGTTAGTTTAAAATGTACGAGTCTTGTGATCTGGTTTCGAAATAAAACATACCATTTCTTTATTATATTATGTCTGTTTTAATGAAACTAGGTTCTTAGTTACTATAATTATTATTGAACTTTTATATTGGAATCTCTACATACCTAGTTTAAAACAAAGTCGCTTCCCACCGCGTCTTTACGCTTAGATGTTTTAAACTAGGTACGCAACCGATTTTGATACGGTTTTAATCAATAGACATAATGATTTAAGAGGAAGGTTAGGTTCATAAATTATGTATGTATAATTTATCCCTGAAAAACTTCTCAAAATTTCCACGCGAACGAAGTCGCGGACAGCAGCTAATAGCTAATAAAAGATGTCATTAATTCTTCTAAACTATGCAAAATACATATATTTTGATGCAGTTTTCAGCATTATTACTTATCAAGTAATTATATTCACAGTCGTGTAAAAAACCAATGCTATTAATTTAATTATATTGTCCAATGCGCATAACCTGAACGCTAATGAATAAAATTCATCCTTTCTTCATAAAAAGCTCAATAAATTCAAGCTTACCCTTTTCGACAAAACAGGGATGAATTGAAATTTGGATATTTTAAATATGTTTGTTCTCCCGAAGGGTTGGGTTAGGATAGGCAGACGTAATAAACATGTAGTAAAAACTAAACTATTTACAAGTACATGCTACATAGCTCCCTATTACTGGTTTTATGAACCACAATAGGTCTGGTTTTGCAAATGTTCTTCTCGCGCCTCCATGACTACATCAAAAATTTTCCTTTCGACTCTTATTTGCATATATTCTGGTAAACTGCAGGTCATATCACACATGCTAGCGAAGAAACTCTCCAAGGCTGGTCTGGTTGTCCCAGAAACATCTACAACTTGTCTCTCTTCATACGCTTGAATCCTGCCACTATCGCTGTCTTCTCTATTAAAGTCATGAACAAATATATTTTCCATCTTGTGAGGCTGCTTTGGTGTCGTACTGCCACTTGCGTCATCTTGTATATCGATTTCAGTATCTTCCTTTAATAAATCGGAGTCTGCAGTAGAATTTAGACTTTCATTTGGCCGTTTTAGATAAGGCAATATGAACTCCATGTGGTCTTGGTGTTTCCATTTCTTTGTTCCACTAACTTTTCGCTGTCTAGATATCGATTGTCGATGCATGTCTCTGAGTTTCTTCCAAAAGTATTTCGCATCTTTCACTTAAATGTAAATATATGTTAAACTAAACTAAAGTATATTTGTAAAGTACAGTGCATTACCATTATATAAATGTATGTCCTTGGTGAAAATCAAGGCAAGCTGTCGTAGTACTACTCTAATTTTAACTAGTTTAGTGGAAGTCCCCGAGTAGTTACTATTAATTTTATTCATTTTGTTTTCTCGAAACGTTGTATTTACCTATAACTTAGAATTATGACTAAACATTTTTGAATTTGTATTGAAAAAACAATTTGTTTACTTTGTTAGTTCCATCTATGGCCATACGACAAAAGAACCATGGCACACTTCACTACATAGTATAAAACAAAGTCGCTTTCTCTGTCCCTATATCCCTATGTATGCTTAAATCTTTAAAACTACGCAACGGATTTTGATGCGGTTTTTTTTTAATAGATAGAGTGATTGAAGAGGAAGGTTTATATGTATAATAACATCCATTGAAAAGTTGAGAAATACTGTTATTTTTGAGGTTTCTAATGTGATGTCGTAAATATTTTTTTTTTCCGTTTACATTGCAATTTGCAAACGCAGGCTGCACCCTACGAGATTTATCAAAATAATGTACTAAGTATTGTACACATTGAAAAGGTCTACAGAAAACTCCGCGATGGTATATATGTCTATCTCTTATGGATATCCCACAATAACATTTTATTTTCTCATTTACTTTTTACGACAAATAATGGCTAATTATCAGCATTGCACCCGTGCGAAGCCGGGGCGGGTCGCTAGTTAGATATAAAACCTTACTTTACAGCGCGCCGACTATACGTTTATAAAGGGGAAAGCGTTTATTTTCTATACGGCTGAACGGACAATGTTTAATTATAGTCTGGAATAACACATAGGCTTTTTCCTCACATACATATGTACAGATCAAAGCTACTCAGGCGAACGAAGTCGCTAGCAGACGTTATCATAAATCTAAATATAATGTCTCCACAGGTGGGACATATGGACCTTCTTTCTTCCAGAGAGAGTGGGCCGAAATCAACTACGTGGACCGAGAGCGACTTGGTGGACGTCACATGTCGTCCAATTATGTGAAATAAAGGACATTCCAGCTTCCTCACGATGTTTTCTTTCACTGTTTTGAGAGTAGTGGTGATGAAATAATTAACTTACACCAAGTAAAGTGCATCCAAATAACAGATGTTACAACTGGCCTTCCACTGCTTTGCAAGTGTACCTACTCTGTATTATTTTTTGGTATTACAACATTATTTAATACTAGACTAGCTGTCCCGCGCAACTTCGTCTGCGTCACATATTCCCCGTTTTCGCAACATCTTTCATTGCTGCTCCGCTCCTATTGGTCGTAGCGTTATGATATACAGGGTGTGGCGTAAGTGGTGGTCCACCGTTCAGGATTCGATGAATCAGATAATTAACTAGATTTGAGAATTTGAGATATATAGATAGATTTCAACCTGAGGAAGGACATAGGCATATAGCCTATGTCCTTCCTCAGGTTGAAATCTATCTTCTTGCCAAATTTCTTAAGATCCGATCAGCTGTTTAGTCGTGAAAAGGTAACAAACAAACTTACTTTCGCATTTATAATATTATCTAGGATAGGATTAGGATAGTACACATATTATAGTAGTTTATGTGTTTTAAAAGATTGGGAACCCCCGATCGAAATTATCGTGGCGAATTCATGGACACAAATCCAAGAACCATCTATTTGACAGGTTGTTGGGTTTATGGCATCTTCCTTACGAATCATCGCCGCCATCCAAGTTCATTTAATGTAAGATCAACCTTATTTAAGAAATATAGAAGGTAAAAACTTCCTATAATTTTTCATCGTTGCGATATAGTGCGGCAGTTATTTTGGCGCGTGGCCATTGGTGGAACTAACGCCGCTATCTTATATTTTCAAAACAAACAATTTCCACAGGCAATTTCACCAGCAGCGCTCTCAAAAGAAACGTGTAGCGCTTTAGGAAGCCATTTTCAAAATATACTTGGCACACCTCTCTGAAACTTTGACAATCCGAGGTGAAAATGCCGAAAATGGAAAAAAGAACTTCATTCATATTTTATTCATTCAATCTCATTTCGCCTTCGGTTCAAATTATTTAGTTTTTTAACTTACCAGTTTTAATACCGTGCCCTGATATTGCACTCTCTTTTATTACTTTTTTCCAAGCTTCGTCCTTCCGTTCAGTCATCTTATAATCTTCCATGTCTGTTTTCCATAAACACGGTTGGTTTTTCACACATTCGATAAATATACGCTCCATGCTAAGTTACAGCTAATGTAAACAATCACTCCAAAAGAAATACAAGATGGCCGTTGTTGAAAGTAATATTCGGAATGGTGGGAACTATCGATAATCGCACATAACTACACTGGCAATAAGCATGAGTTCAGCCAAATATACCAAAACTTTTTTATGTAATTAGGACTCCGTAAATGTGTACTTCACTCGACAATCGAAAGAAAATGGAGAATTGAAGTGAAAACAATCATCTAAATAATTTCACACTGCAAACCTACCAAAATAAAGATGTTTCGGTTTGAATGGGAATTCTAGTAAAGAAGGACCTTGTTAAATTAGCCGAGCAACAGTGCTTCACGCGTGTAACACCGCTATCTATTCTAAACCGATAGATGTCGCTTTGAGAATGGGCAACCTCTTTTAAAGACTGAAGTAGGATTTAGGACGTAGGATTAACTGTAAGATTATAATTATGTCAAACCGAAATACTTACTAATTAATTAGGGACTTGCAGTCTTGCATTGAACCAAATATATATCGACCCACTATAAAACTATACATAGGTATATAATATTTATGCTAGACTCGAGATAGACTAATAGTAGGTAGATGCTTAGTACATTATATTATTTACCTCCGTGTCCTATTTTACATAAATATAGGCAATCGTCCTATCATATAGGTACTTCCCTCTTATAAATGAATAAATAATCGTGATTGTTTCGTGAAGAATAAATGTCCATACGGTTTTTCATATAACCCTGTGTTTTTTTGTCAATAATTTTGATTATTTTTGATCAGCGATTTTAATGTGATTAATTAGTCCAGGGAATTTACGCCGCTACGCTACGTAAGGGTAGCCCGCGAAATTAAAATTTTCTTTTGTTTTTTTGCAATTAGAGGGCCAACAAATGGCTTTACAAAGCTATAATCTATAATCATTAATATTATAAATGCAACAAAAAACAAAATTCGAGGGCGACGAAAGATTTCATTTAGCCTGTGAAATACAAATGCTCTTACGTTTTTTTGCAATTTGTACGGCAGTATCAGGTTTTATGTTGATAAAAATATGATTCGCGGCCGTAATACCCTGTATTTACATAAAATCATCAATACCACTCTCTGAGTTCATTTCATTCCTTTGAATGATTTTTTCAGGAAATAGTCTTTTAATGGGATTAAATGAACTTAAAGGGGTTTCATTGATAGTTTTGAAGATTATAACTTTGTAATACCGCATTTGTTGACTTGCTAATTGCAAAAAACGTGAGAAAGTGTGAATTTCGCAGGCGACTCCATCGCTTCCACTTTGGGGTACACGGGAGATTTTTGGTTTTCCCAAATGGGAACTATGAGGTTAAAGAGGTTAAGGTTAGTGGAAAACAGATATGTGCATAGTACCTCACCTCTAGTGTTGGCTTTGAGTGATGGGCGTTAGAGTCCGTGCAGATGACCAGGTCCAGGTTGGCTTCTTCACAGTACCTTACCAGATCATCCATCTCTTTCGGTGGGCAGTCAGCATCCTCGCCTGGCATGTATATCGAGGCTAGGACGATATCGGGTGCGTCGCCGTCGGTTTTGAGCCTGACGGCTGTTTGGTCTCTGGAACATAATTGCGTGAGTGTGGTGGTAGGTATATCTTTGGGTATATAGGCACAGGTTCGTGGTTTGTTTTTGCCTTGAGTGTCGAGGATCAGCTTACCTCCAATGTTACCGAGGCCGCATATTCTGTTATTGCGGATCCACGGCTCTTGGATGAGTGCGATGGTTGGGGGTTCCATCTCCAGTGCCCTGCGTAGGCAGGCAATAGCCGTCTGGCTATGCTGGAGGTTGGTCTGGATGATGTTTAGGGGTCGGGATGTGGGGGGTAGTGGGGTGGAGTTAGGAGGAGACGGATGCATCGGATAGTTCTCCCCCGTCCGTCAGTCCGTGCCGCTCCTCGGTCAGTGACGACGAGAGCAGCTGTTCCGTCCATTTTGACGGTGAGGTTGGCATTCTCACAGCGTCGGCATCAGCCATCGCCGTTCTGGTCATTTCCTCCTCAAGTTGCGTCATCTTTACGTCAAGTGCTGTCGGTGCCGGTTTAGTCGGTTCAGTGACCGTCGGGGTGTCGGAGGGATGGGTGTTGGGGAAAAAGCGCACGTATATCGACCCAAGAAGGGACGACACCCGCCGCTTCCTCCCCAAGACCTTTTCGACTTCTTCCGGTGGGATTCCCAGGGTCAAATAAGTCCCGTGGTTATCGCCACCGACCGATGTCGCCCTGTACAAGGACCTACCGACGGTGTACCAGGGATTCTGGCGGGTCAGGATAGTCTGCAGCCGCGCTGTGTCCCCATTATACCTGGGTACAAAGAGCGCTGCTCGGATCCGGGTCGGTACGTCAGACTGTTTCATGACAGTCATTGTCACGTGTGTGTTCGGCAGTCTTAGTCTGGGGTCTGGGCACGTTCTGGGTCAGCCAAGTCAGGGCATTTTCATCCTCACACCACACGTGTACCGTGCCGTCTGCTACCCTGGGGTACCCTCGGAAGGATGGGATGATGGTTTGGGAGGGGTCGGCACACGTGTCCATGATGAGGTCCTCTAGGCTGAGCTTGATATGCTCCGCCTCGTCAGTTGTCATATCTCTGGATGGAGGCGAGAGGCAGATCGCTACGGCAAGTCTCGCAGGGATATCCCGTGTGGCTCGCGTGTAGGTTCTCTGCTCACCTTGAGCAGTCTGGGTTCTCAGGCGCTTGGTGTCGCCCTGGAGCATACTCGGCGAGGCCGTGTCGTCCGGTCGGTCCCTCTTTGCCGCTGCCCGGCCGCTTGGACCGGGCTGTGGTTCTGTGGGGCCTGGCGAACTTTTATGTGCCAAGGTCACCCCGCGCGAGGACCCAGCCCGCTTGACTCGTTTTTGTCTCGTGCGTAGTCGGTCCTGCGTCACCTCGATGCGGTTCTGGTTGTTTCCTCCGGATGGTCCTGGTACGGGCAGTGACTTCTCGCGCTGGGTTTCCCCTTCGCGTACTGTTCCCTGCCCGGTCGTTTCCGCGTCCGGCTGCTCTACGCGCTGGGTTACCCCTTCGCGTGTTTGTAGCTGGTCGCGTACTCCCTAACAACTAACCGCTTGCGCTTCGCGCTGGCTATTGCCTTCGCGGGTTCTGCGCAAACGGTTGTTGAGTTCTCTTTCTCTGTTCCGGATCTTTCCGCGCTTGGTTTTCAGCATGCGTACTTCGTCCACAGAGATGAAACCAGAACCACCAGATTCCGCTTCCTTTCCCGTCCCGAGAGAGCCTATGTCTCTCAACCTTACCTCGATCTTCTCGCGCTGGAGTGCCAGCGCGCGGAGTTCGCTGTTAAGGCTGGAGATTCTGGCATTGTTAGTGTCGTTGTCAGGGTTTTTCGTCACACTTTTCCTTACAATGCTCTGTTGCCAGGCACTTGTGGAAGGTGTAGCATTTGTCGGAGTTATTGACGCAGGAGTTGCAGTCGTTTTCGTGTCAGTCGGCGCAGAAGTCGCAGCCGTTTCAGTGTGTGTGGGCGCGTGAACCGCAGCCGGTATTGTTGGCGCTAAGGCCAGCCGCGCAGAAGGCGCGGCACTACTTGGCAGATTGGTGCCCCCCCCCCGATTACGGTGGGAGCAGACCGACGAATCGGTGTGGGATTCCCCGGCATCGCCGGGACCCACCTGGGGAACATTATTTTTTCCTTACTGCATTATAAGTTTGGGGTGGGCTTTTTTGGAGTTGAGGTTGCCCGTCCTCAGGGACCGAAAGGAAACGAAGAAAAGGAGGGAGGGTCTGGGCGTAGGATCATGGCCTGGGATTTTGGCTTTCGGGAAAGAGTACGAAAAGCGCCCGGGGGTTTTTGTTGGCAACAAGAACAGGGTGGCAACCTCGTGAAGGTGAATCCCCCAGACTTGCCTTGAGGATCTACACGACCGTGGCGCTCCCCCTCAAGAACCCGCCACCCTACCACCTCTGAGGGAGGCAGTAAGGTAGGCCTGCATCTATACTACCATGCAGAGCGTAGGCAAAGCGTGTCGTTGTGCAACCGTGAAAGCATAAATACAGACCCTCCCCATCGTAACGACATAGTTTTAATAGTGATTGAACTAATTACTGGGTTGGCAGTTTAGTCTCTAGCTGCAGTCTAGCATTTTTATGATTCATCAATTAGGTACAAGCAATGAAGTAAAAATTCGGGGTTTGGCTTTTGACGAGAAGCAAAACACGTAAAGTCAGAACTAAAACTGCGAGGTAAATACATTAGTTTAATCTTATCTACCTTTACGAGTCGTCATAAATATTATTGTATTTTGATTAATCTTAATTACAAAGACATTCCACTGTTAAATACTTTAATCGTAAGATTTTTAGGTTATCTTGTATATAGACGTATTTCTCTTTTCTCCCAACTTTTCCGTCTTACTTTCCATTTACCTTTCTGATAGTCTTTAGTCGTTTTACAACTGGGTGATATTCACGAAAATTGTACATTTGCTTCCCTCTCCGCGTCCAGCTCGATTATTTTTTATTTTCCACTTCAATAATAGCTCAATTTTATTCACCCTAATTCTAAAACTATCCAGAACTACAATTTATAATACTCAGTAAGTAAGAGAAAGCAAGATATTATAATATTTCAAATTTTAAAATTGTATTCACAGAAATTTCATAATAAAAATCATGTCCATTTTTACTTAAAGCAACATTAAAAATACTTTAAAAATAATCGAATTGTGTTAGTCTAAAACTTAGTGTTTTTTTAGTATGCTTATATCCATAACAATAGATTATTCTTTAAAATAAATAAAACAAACAGTAATTAATACATAATTTACATATTTAAAGGGCAGTCCAATATTATACTCATCTCTGTTTTTCATCTCGGTTACAGTGTTTTACAACATTATTTCCAACATGGAAATAAAATTATCTACTGGCAACATTACGCAACAAACATTGTTAACAGATGGCGTGACTGTGGATTCGCTATTTTGTTGTTTCACTCAGTGCGATCAATTTTGTGCGTAACGTTATAATTCGACATTTATTTGTGACATTTGTTTTCGTGGTATATTTGAATTCGGTAATACTTTCCAGGTTTTTATATAATTATGAGAAAAGAATCGTGGTTGTAGAAGTGAAATCAGTAGAAGTAATTTGTTTAAACTTATTGATGACGGCTGTACAAAATATTTTGTAGGTTAGACACGTGCTAATTGTTCATATATGATATTTCTCCGTTACTTTTTTCTGATACGTAACAGATATGAAAAGGTAAAGCTGCGTGTATAAGGTGTTATAAAAACTACCTAAAGAAATTTAAGGAGTTGATTAATAATAAGGATGTTATGTTCCTACACTGTTGACATTGATAAATATCGATGTCACCATAAAATCCTAAGCTGGGATGCTATATTAATTATTAATGTGTGATTCCTAAAAATTACTTTCCTAAAATAATCGTACTTAATAAAGCAATATTATAAGTCAATCAAAATAAAAGCTTTTTATTTACCTCCTGGATAAAATGAATGGCCCAAAGACCCATTAAATAAAACTAATATTTATTTTTATACACTTGTAGTAGTATTATGTACTAGTCCTTACAATTCCTATCTGTTATCTTGTCTGTTACATTAAATTTATTTTCATATCTTGTTCATATCCGTTACGTACAATTATTATGAATAACACCCAACTATGTATAAGTTGCTAAAATGAATGCTACCTCTAAGAGTGGGTCCCAAAATACATGTAGTCTCGCCCGTCTCCTTTGTTTAGCCCAAAACTCAGCCAAGCGAACTCCGCTCGCTGATGCAGTCATAAGATCCTCAAGTGCGCAGGTGACGGGGCATGCAGCGCAAGATAGAAGGTGGGGCATTGTCTGTGGAGGCACGCCGCATACACATTTGAGATCTGAGCCGTCCAAAAACCCCCATCTAAAGACGTTCTAAAAGCATGCCCAGGTGGAAGGCTTTCGGAAGGCTAGATGAAGTCGTCAGGGGGCTTAAGCAACTCCCGCCAAAGATCACATCTCGCTGTAGAGGCATTGCTATTATTAGCTGGGCCAACGCACCCAAAAAAGCTTTTACGACTTTTCAGCCTGAGGTACTGAGACGTAACTGTGCATTGGGTGGCGTGAATCAGTTTGTAGCTTCGTCCTCTCGATGCGACTGGCTATGGTCCTACGAACGTTTGACTGACGTGCTTGTTGTTAAAAACGAAACGTAAAAATGTCGATTTTAGTCAAACGGCTTAAACATTTGACTAAAATCGTCATTTTACGTTTACACCATGCGCTCGTGCTAGGGAACCAGATATTTACTTGAAAGTATGACAACCGGGTGCACAATTGCACATCAAAACATTTGCAAGTCTTAATAATGTTTTGTTACGTTCACGCGATTGTACGTCTATTATATAAAGATCAAATTCCTATGAAAGCGCTGCACCAAATACAAGAATGAAGCTTAGCAAACTTAATTTACATAAACATTAACTGATATTTTTATCATTATTTGCTTTAAATTGTTTAATTTTCGTGCAAATAGGTTAGAAATAGCCTTTAGATGAAAGCTAAACAAAATTAAACCCTGTTACCGGGTCCATATTGGCTCACCTAAAGTTCTTTACCCGAAATTGTTCTTCCTAATGATTTGTAATCCAAATGATCACTCTTCCTAAAATTTTTCATCCTAAAGTTTTCATTCATACTATTTGTAGTGCTACCAGCGATGCTCATAACACTCATGTTTCCGAAAATTGTAATTAATAATATCATTATTGTAAATATATTTCAACTCCTACTGTTTTTTTATCATAACGCTTTTATCCCTAAACATAATTACCATAATAATTTCACTTATACTCAGAAAGAAACATTTACTAAGTGTAATAAATAATATATGTGGGTACAAGATGATATTTATAGTGCCCTCACCATGAAAAAAATATTGAGAAAAATTTCGCGACCAATTTCGAGGTAGCGCTCGCCGGCCGCTGCCGCGGCACCGCTCGCTTCGCTCGCTCGGCTCGCGCGTAGTTGGTCACAGTTCTAACCTATCCTAACCTATGGATATCTTTGCGGGTACACACCTCTTTAAATAAAAATTAAAGAAGACGCTTTAATTAATAAAAAATAAATCTAAACAAAAAAGATATGACTTTGAATAATAGTGTAAAAGATGGTCATGTTGAGAAAATATAGGAAAACAAATAAAATTTTAATAGATGATTATTGCTACTGACATTATGAAGTTGAATGCTTCGGAATTAGAACATTAGAGACAGAGTAGTTAGGAATTGCGATTGTTAGGATGAAAAATGTTAGGAAGAACATTTTAAAAAAATTTAGGTGAACTTTGGTGCACCCCCTGTTACCTCTTTGCCCCGACCGCTATTGTAAAAAAACTGATAATAATAACTTACGTTAGTACAATTTGTTTCATTTTGTTTCATGGAGGTTTAATATATTAATTATAAGTTATTTTATGAAAAAAAAACCGCTGTTTATATTTTTGCCTTAAGTACGATCCAAAAATTTCGTAAATGCTTTTTTATCGTAATTTCCGTGGACGAAAATGTTTAATTCTGAAAAAATATATTACTGTCACCAATTCTTTACCTAAAGTAACTAAATTTGTCCTGTTAATAATTTTGCCCACGTTTATATTATTCACAAAGCGCGTTTTCGTCTTTTTGACCTTGATCCGGCCTTGGAAAATGTTTTTTTTTTTATTATTATTTGGAAAGCTAAGGTCAAGTACATGATTCAAGAAAAATAACGTTGTTTATATTTAATGCAAGATTCAAACCTAAAAGCCCCGGACTAATAGCTTAGGGTAACTTTTTTTTTTTTAAACGTTTCCCCACACTAAGACTTTCTCCTGTATTGTGGGTGCGTTTACAAACATTTAAACTCACATACACAAACAGCCAGACCCGGAAAAACTATCTGTAGTCCATACAATTATACCGTGCGGGGATCGAACCCGCGACACGCAGTCGATCGCTCAGCCAATGCGCCAACCATGCCGTCGTTGATCGACAATATTCGTTCGAGTTTTTCAACACCTAATTAAATATAGAGACTGGCAAAACTTCCTAAAAACGTTATTGACAGGCATGGACTGGCATAACCTTGGTTAAAAACTTTTTACTGATAATCTCATCCATATTCATAGATCTTTTTGTCACAAACATTTTGATTATTGTAGTCAAACTGACAGTTTCGTAGTAGTCGAGGCAAAACAAGTCAAAATTAAGCTGTAGGTGGGAATTATTAGTCATTAGAAATGTTTTTAGAAGTGTAGGTAGCTTTAACTGTTTCATGGATTATTTGGTATAAAAAATTAAGAAGTAATGTGTCTCCTTTTCCAACTTTTACCTGACAATGTTCTACTCTTAGTATGTCTATTAGCTTTTAATACAAACGTTTGCCAGGCAAACTTTACTAAGTAAGCCACTTCTTTTAACTATTGTTAACTCAACATTCTCATAAACATTTATTAATTATAAAATTGTGGGCCTACTATTTGTATGAACATTATAGAGACGAGTTATTTTTTCAGAACCTCGTTGCCACTATGGAATTGGGAATGTATAAATGAGAAATGTTTGCCATTGAAAGCAACAGACATGACAAGGTTGCAGTCCCTGGAAACATGCAATATGCTGTGCTCGTCAATGCAGATTTGGCCACAACCAACGGGGACGGTTAGTCTATCTACCACCGCAGTGCCCATGCGCTCCGATATGGTCCAGTTGCAAATGGTCCAGGCTCCATCCAGGATAGTTCATGAACTTCTTCACGATGCATTTTTATTGCTTCGCAATGACTTGCGGAAACTAGAGCATGAAGCGCAGGGGTTCGAAGAGTGGCGAAGTGTCTCTGTGCGCATAATCGTCAACGGCAGCGGAGATCCACGCATGCGTGTAGATACTGATGAAAGTTACAGTCTGTCCTTACGACCAGTAGAGGGCACCGTCAATGCACTAATGGCAGATATTGCTGCACCGTCTTTCTGTGGTGCTAGGCATGCTATGGAAACGCTTTTGCAACTAGTATGGCTGGACCCCTATATGGGAACTCTGTTGATATTAGAAGCAGCACGGATAGACGACGCGCCTAGGTTTCGATACAGAGGGTTACTAGTAGATACAGCGCACAATTATTTTCCAATTGCAGAACTGGTGATGAATATAGACGCTATGGCAGCTTCTAAATTGAATACATTTCATTGGCACATTAGCGACTCGCAAGCTTTTCCGCTGCATACGGATAGTGTTCCGGAGTTAGCTAACTATGGTGCGCACACCCCCGGGGACGTGTACACTCCCGACGACGTGCGAACAATAGTGCGGCGCGCGAGGCTGCGGGGAATTCGAGTGCTGCTAGAGGTAGACGCGCCCGCGCACGTCGGTCACGCCTGGAGCTGGGGACCCGCCGCTGGCCTCGGTGAACTAGCATTCTGCCTTAACGTCGACCATTGGACTGAATATTGCAGTGAGCCTCCATGTGGACAGTTAAACCCAGTTAATACACATGTGTACGACTTATTTGAACGGCTTTTTATTGAAATTGAGCGGCTAACCGGGGTCGATGACATTGTTCATCTCGGAGGCAGTGAAATTTCCATGCAATGTTGGGAAGAAAAATTTAATAACACAAAAAATGACACCAGTAGCCTGTGGCTGCATTTTACGCGCACTTTATTAACACGTCTAGAAAAACGGTCAGGAGAATTACCAAAACTAATAATTTTTTGGATGTCTCATCTACGTGAACGGTTTAAAGCAGATTTAAGAGAATATATCAATCATATAGCTATTCAGGTTCGTAACGTTGCATGGGCTCAAGCATATATTAGCGGTATCCGAACAATTATTTCTCATGAGGATGCGTGGGACTTGAATACGGGATTTGGAGCATGGTATGAAGGAACCGGTGGCGCGGCGTACAATTCCTGGCAACGTGTGTATGAACATCGCCCTTGGGTCAAACATGCCAATGGAGTCGTAGAAGGCGGAGAGGCAACGGTTTGGTCGCCGTTACTAAGTGAAGGCGGGCTGATAGCGCGCGCGTGGCCGCGGGCGGCTGCTTTGGCGGAGCGGCTTTGGACGGACCGGCCTGAAGGGGCCACGCGGCCGGTGCATGCGCGGCTCGATGTCCACCGCTCCCGGCTCGTCGCACGCGGTATGCAGCCTTCTCCGATATGGTCCATGTGGTGCACACAAAATACACTTACCTGCGGCTAGAACCTAATTACCACCCCACGAAGTGTCCGAATTGGAATTTTTGGAAGATTTTGGGTAATACAATTAGTCATTCTGTGGGCACTACCTATTTATGAAAATTCGGAATGAGGCTGTCAAATTTTGTAAATAACATACCAAATATAAAAGGTACTTATGAAGTCATATTATCGCATCGTCGTTCTGCCCTTACAATGCGTTTCTACTGATTCGTTCGTTTACGCAGAGATGAGCGAAACCGAGATGTAAACAAAGCACTGTGGTTGTGTATGTTTTCATCAAAATAGAGACAAGCGAATCTGATCTCCGTTAAACGTGCTGTAACTGTTCCCACTGAAATGGAGCAAGGATTAAAAACTCATTACAAAAGTAAAATGCAGCTTACTTGTTTTAGGATGCTCATGAAAATAGTAGGCATCTAATTGGCTTAAATAATGGATATTTCCTTTGTTATCAAGTTTTTAGGACTTTTTATATTTTATTCCATTGTTTGTTAAAGTTTGATATAATATATTTTATTACAATAACTTAGTTTTACTACATTAAAATACCAAACATAAGTAACAATAGCAAAGGATCTTCCGCGTGCCGAGACGAAACAATACCCAATCTGAGTAGTCAAGTGACGCAAACAGGAGCTCATGAGGTTCTATCACATCGATTAAAGCTAATAGAGCATCGATAAAATTAATTGAACAAAATGTTTAATATCGATAAATTAACGTATGGCACATCTAAAAGAATTAGGAAACGGAAACACTATCAGAGACAAATATGTTTCCGTTTCCAAGAAGCTTCCACTTAACGTGCGTTCTGAAACTAAAAAAGTTGATGATTCCTGATTTAAACATTATGAAATTTATGCAAAATATTGACAGCTTGTAGTCAAAAATCGTCCCCAATAATGCAATTAGTAAGTTAGTCTAAGTAAATTAACTAATCAATTTTATGGCAACAATTACTGTTAACAAATTAATAATGTTAGATCAAAGTTTATTAAGTATTTGAACAGTTGCCGTTCGGATACATTTTAATTACAGCAGGAGTAGTTGTTAAACTTTTATACTAGTAATGATCTACAAATACAAGTTTTATGCGGGACTTAAACATAAGTTGTAGTGAAACGTGGGTATACTATAGGGTACACGTCTGCCTTACCCTTCGGAGATAGTAGGCGTGAAGTTATGTTACTTATTGTGGCTCCTAAAGTCTTTGTGAGTAAATACTTATAAAAAAATATTAAAAAACTTTTATGCTCTAGGTGAACATATTATGGAAGTGGCAGTAAGAAGCCGGTGATTTTTTTAAAGATACACTTCGTCAGCACCACATAATAACTTTGGATACCAACGTTGTGTGCTGCTAATACATACCCTTTTATTACCAGCACAAATCCAGGATATATTATTACGATAGTCTACATCAATACATAATATCAACTGTCATTTGCATTGTAAAGCATTTTTGTTGTTAAATACGTTGATGAAAATAAGGGGTCTCTACCAGAATGAATACAGCTGAAATCTCTATTTAAGCATTTACACGTATGTCTAACATGTAAATGCGTTTATATTTATCTCAGCAGAGCCTACTACTGGTTTATCAATAAGTAGCCGGCATGCTGCATGTTATGATATAAGACCTCACGAATATTAATTCGTGAGCTCTTTTACCTTTACCTTACCTGTTTTTCTAGACAATATCCAATAAAATGTTGCACAGCACACTAAACTAGGAAGCGGAACTTGCGTCTCACGTGGAATGGTTTCGCCGGTGTGCACTCAGCTTTACAATTACTCATATTTATTTGTCGTAGCCCATCTGTTCTATATGAACATATTTTTAATATTTTTGTGAATTTCTTAAAATTTTCATTTATATTGAATAAGACTATCATGATTATTAACTAAACTAGATGTAATATCTCATAAATTTCAATAAATAAAACGTAAAAAATATAATAAGGCTTATACACATTTCAGAAAAGGGTGGATTTAGTCTATGGTCAACGTGGCGGCCGAGGCCGTGTAGTTGTAAGCGTCAAGTTATGGCGTTTTGTGAAAAACACGTAAATAATTTAAATTGTTATTAAATGTCAGTGTAACTTTTATAAATTAGAATTAACATGAGTAGATATTACGATTACGGTAACGCGATATCATGGTGAGTAAACTTTGATTTGTAGTGGTGACAACCATATTGTTTGAGATTTTGTGTACGTTTTTCTCTTGGAACAAAATAATATCGTTATTTATCAATGTAGCCAAATAACTTGAGACTTATTTGAACCATAAAACTAATCTAAGAAATGGGTAGTTATTACTGTTGGCTTTAACTTACTGAAGATAGTAACCGGATTATTTCAAATTTAAATTCGAGTTTCCAACCTACGTTTTTAACGTGGTTTTTGCCGTAAATAAATAGTTGAACTTGCCAAACCAAGTATCCTTTTCATCTCTTTGGAATTATTTTCATTGCACTTACAATTATGACGAAATAGAGCAAATGTTATCCCCAATGATGAAGGTAATGCGTAGGCAATTATCGATTTTTTTAGGTAGGTATTAAAGCTCCCGGAACATATCCCGTGGTCGATTTCTTCAATTTCTTTGGTATAGTGAAGACTTTAATTTTGCAACTTCATAAATCCAGGCAATTACTTTGTGTTTTGGTTTGTTGTTAAACACAGGCACTTTATCTACAAACATCCAAAAAAGTTGAAATGCCCTTCAACTTTAACTATGTTATTGAATGTATGTGCCATACTTTCATTTTACTTGTAAGTATTTATATTCAAAATGCTAGTAATCAAATCAAATTTAAACTACAATGAAGTAAATTAATAGTTTCAACTAAATTAATATTATATAAAAAGATGTAGATATTATAGTAGTTAGTCTTAAAGCTCTAATTATTTTTTTTGTATTGAGGCAGCTAAAATTATGCGTTGTTTCTTAAATAAGTATTACGGAGTGGTCCTGTTTTTTATAATATTACCTATTACATAATATTTGCTGTTAATATTCTGGAAAATTTCATTAACGGGACACCCCTTATTTCTCTTACCAAACCGGTCATGTCTTCTCTACACCCCGTGTATTTCTCATGGTGACAAATTGTTGATGTACTTTTACTTTTCTCTCCTTAGCGATGCTCGTTCACAGCTGCAGTGGAATAATTTCTCAAATTATTTAAAACTAAAGGATCACCAACTATTTATTGTTTGAAAACAATTTCTTAGTTTAAGTACTTTTATGGTTTAATCTAGTTGTTAAATTAAAGCTGTAAGACATGTTTTAACCATTGATGACTAAAATGGATAATTATTCAATTGCAGATGTTTAGTAGCTCTTGCCCCTTTCCCTGTCAGTCTGTTATGTAAGAGAAATAAGGTAAAGTCTGGGTGGTGCCATTTCATTCACAAGAAGAAATTTTCCAGAAATCTCTTCAATTTTATACAGATAATTGATGTTAGTTTGTCCATTTTTGGACTCGTGAATTTCAGTTGACATGAGATGGTCGTTCGTCAACAATGGTTAAAACACGATCTTCAGCGAGGGTAGGAAGCGCGGCCCCCAGTGCGCCCGCCGAAAATGGAACTTCTTCCGAACTTAGATCGCGGCTCAAAACCACTGAGAACGGTCACCGCTCGCAAAGGCCCTACAATCAAATTAGGCAAGTTTCAGTTCTTGTCGCGTTTGCCTCAAGCATAGCTGCTAGCATGATAACCCACTTCTGTCCAACAGTCACCATTGTCGTTTCTGTTTGCTACTGCAGTCACTACTTGTGGAGGACCGGAGGCAGTTGAAGCATGAGTCTCGGGGCTTTGGGTGATGGTTCTTACTATGAACAGAAAATTGTTAGCAATTGAACTTAATGTTAGTGATTACTGTGCAGTCTACTGTTGCATGATATTGGATCCCTGAATGTCCACATGTAATTGTTTGATGTGCGTGTGGTTAAGAAGGACGAGAAGTATAAGTGTTGATGGTTTTGTAGGAACAATCAGTCGCTGTCGTCAGGCGGCGTGGGCCCGGGTGGAGGCTCGCAGGGCAAAGACCCTCTGGCGCCCGCGCTACCCGGCTCGCGCGCGCTCTACCAGCACCCCGCCGTCAGCGGCTACAACACTGATACACGAGGACAAAATATGCCTGTAACGGTAATTTTATATCTTAACGACATAGAAGTTACTTGCATTCTAAAACATGCAGTACCCATAATAGTACACTATTTACTATGTAACAGTATTTATGATAATTATTAAAATAGCAAATATCCGAGTTGGCTGTATTTATTAATTTTCCAGTGGGAGGAAATTAGTTTCCAAGCTTTAACAGATTAAAATTACTTGGAGAGCCCTGCACCCTATCTAGCATGTCCATTTGACCAAGCAAGCTGGCTTAGTCTTACATTCAATAAACAATAAAATGTTAACATTTATCCATACACAACAGACCCACATTTATTTATTTTTCTTTTCCGTTCAACTAACGAAATTTGAAACCACAATATAATGTTGCATCTCCATATTTGCGAGCGCATTACTTACACGCCTGTGTAAGAAACTACGCGTTGCCAATTTGTATCGTGATGATGAGGGTGCGGTGTCGAGACTTATTCGACCAATCACAGGAGAGACAAAGGACGCGACGTGGATTTCAACCAATGCCATATTTAGATTCCCACATCTCCTCTTTGATCGCCTCCGTTTTGATGGAAACCGAGCCTTGGTTGATCTGGGCATTATTTAAGGCAGCAGTGAAGACCCGTATGAGCAATTAACATACTTTCAGGCACGACAGAACCCGATCTACCCTAGCAGCATGTACCACGGCTACGGCGGCGGTGGTGGTGGTGCTCTCGCGCCGATGCCATCAGCCTCCCCTACGCCTGGTCTATCTCCCTTTCCGATACACCCTGATGTTAAGTTTAAGAAGTGAGTTCTCTTATGGCCTTTATTGTCTACTAACTGGTGTCGTTGTTCGATTTTATTTATTTATTTAAATAAAAAGTATCCTAATTCTAACCAAGGTCTTCACCACCATGACCTGGATAAATGAGAACTGAATTCAACTGAGCTGCTTGTGGTAACTTCAATATTGATGTACAACATTTTCTGCCACTTCCCTCTGCCACTGCATTGCTCAGTGTCACCTAGTACCAATATTCGCCTAAGCTGTCTTAGATGTTATACTCAGTAATATTCCCATTGAACACCACCACGCGGGCCCCCCGCCGGAGCCGGGTGTCACGTGTCTTTCTTATTTTCGTTTCTAAGACATGCCATTTTCCTCCACTGCTTTGAGAGATGTGGGCATGAATTAATTTATAAATAATAAAGGGCATATCTGGGTTTCAAAGCAGTGGTCTAGTGGAAATAATAATAATTCATTTATCTATTCAAGTAACAAGGACTCATAACACACAAAATTCAATACATAGCGCAAATAAATGAATGAAATGGCAGCAACTTACGAGTTTTAGCCAGAGATGAAGCGCCCTAAATATAAGACAGTGTTCGTCATGTCATCCAAACCTCATCCACTGGGTATAGGCTTTTCTATGACTGTGCCAGTACTCGTCCTCAGGAATGACTCGTCCTGGTTCGATGGAGCATGTCGTATAGCTCTGCTTTAAAGTGGTTCTCTCCCTCAGACTGCCGTTTTACGACGTGCTAGCAGAACTGATGAAGCCTTCCACAATGATGCCGATGCAAGGGGGTCGCATGCAGGAGGGCACATTCATTTTCCACCTCACACCACAGCAAGCCACCGAGATCGCATCAGGGAAGGATCTCGTCGGAACCAGCAACAAACTTGACTATGTCATACAGGTATGTAATACGTGCGCTTTTGCGTGGTATGTAAACAATTTACCATGACCCTTCATTTGGCCCAACTACAACAACGACTACTAAAGTCCAGTGAAATAACTATTCAACCAGGGCTTTAAATAACGGTAAAATTTTCGTAACGTTATCTTCATTTGTCAGCGTTACCGTTAATATTAAAATAACGTTAATATAATTAACGTTATTTTGCAAATTTTTATCGTTAATTTATATAACCGTTAATTGCGCCAAACCTTGCGAACGCCGCATTTCGTGGGTCGCTAGGTCATGGTTGAGGAAGTCAGTATATGGTTAGCAACTTAGCATCTCACATACCATACACAACCTTGAATGTGATCGGGTTTTAGCTAAATTAACGGTACAGTAACGTTATTATCGTATATTAGGTTAATTGTATTTAACGTTAAATTACTGGTAATGTTATCAATTAACGTTATATTTTTGTAAAGTTAATAAGATATCACATTGGAATTAACGTTAAGTAACGGATATCATTTTGTTAGTTGGTAACGTTAACAAGCCCTATTTATTTATTTATTTATTTAAGCTTTATTTATCCATACTGTTACAAACTTAGTTACTAAAAGAGATTTATAAAATATATTTTATTGTATGGCCCCTGTAGGGTAAAAAGCCTCCTCCATCTTTTTCCATTTTTGTTTGTCTTGGGCTATGTACATCCAGTTTTTCCCAGCCGTTTTCACGATATCATCAACCCATCGTTTCTTTTGTCGTCCTCTTTGTCTCTTTCCAGTGGGACCAAGCCACTTTGTTGTTTGTAATGTCCATCTGTTATCCTGGTACCTAGCTATATGGCCTGCCCACTTCCATTTCAGTGTCATGGCTTGTTTCAGTGCATCCGTAAGTTTTGTTTTATTGCGTATGTCAGCATTTCGTGTTTTGTCTATTCTTCTTAGTTTCAGGATACTTCTTTCCATGGCGTGCTGGCACGAGAGGATTTTGTTTTTAGACTTGTTAGTGAAAGTCCAAGTCTGACTTGCAAATGTTAAGGAGGGCAAGATACATGAATCCATTATGATCTTCTTTAACTTCAGATTGTAATTTCCTTTGAGGATTTCTTTCTGTGCCCAATATTTTTTCCATGTTGTGTTTATTCTTCTGTCTACTTCATTCTCATTTCGATTGGTGTCAAATGACATAAGTTTTCCGAGGTATATATATTCGTTGACATATTCTATCGCCCTTCCATCTATCTTTATTGGGGTTTGAATATTATTGGTCATTATTTTTGTTTTGCTGGTATTCATTTCCAATCCTACTTTCTTGCTTTCTTTGTCGAGGTTTTGAAGCATTTTTTCTAGGTCTGTGGCAGTTTCACTAAAAAGAGCTATATCATCAGCGAATCTTAAATGGGTTAGACGTCTGTTTAGTATCCACACCCCTTTGTTTGTCCAATCAATATTTTGGAAGATATCTTGAAGGACCGCAATGAATAACTTCGGCGAGAGCGGATCTCCCTGCTTCACACCTCTTTCTATAGGAAACTCTTCACCTTTCCTTTCTAGTTTTATTCTACTCACGCTTTTTGAATACACATTCTTTATGAGATTTATGTATTTTTCATGTATGTCGTTATTTTTAAGTGCTTCCCATATAGATGTATGTGTAATACTGTCGAAAGCTTTTGAATAGTCAACAAATGCTACATAAAGAGGTTTATTAAATTCCTGGTATTTCTCTATTAGTTGGTCCATTGTGTGGATATGGTCACTGGTTGAATAGTTCGGACGAAACCCTGCTTGTTCCATTGGTTGGTTTTTGTCTATGTTCGGTGCTATTCTGCTAAGTAAGATCGACGAAAACAGCTTATATACAGCCGATAACATACTAATAGGCCTGTAGTTACCTATGTCTAATGGGTTTCCTTTCTTGTAAAGTAGTACTATGTGTGAAAGACCCCATTGTTCTGGTATTTGTTCGGATTCTAAAATCCGGTTAAAGAGTGTTGTCAAGTATGGGATTAGAATCCGTTCTCCGATTTTTAATGATTCATTAGTCAGATTATCTGGTCCTGGACTTTTTTCTGTTTTCAGTGTTTTTATGTGTCTGAATACTTCCATTTCACTTATTGGGTCTATTGTTTGTTGGGTTTGTTCTTTGTCTTCTCCTTTTTTGTATTTGCTTTCATCAGTGACCAATTCCTCTCCTGGAGACTTTCTGTAGAGGCTTCTATAGAAGTCTGTAGCGCACCTGAGAGCATCTTTCCTGTTTCTTGCCTTGCTCTGACCGTCCCCCAGGCTCTGAATCCATATTTTATGTGTTGACAGTTCTTTGTTGGCTCGTTTTGAACTTCGAAACGTTGTGAGGTTTTTTTCGATGATTGTCTTTCTATAAGTGTTGTAGTCTTCTCTGATAGCATTTTTTGTTTTTTTAAATAATTGTTTTAATTCATTTTTCTCTTCCTTTGTTTTGTTTTTTTGTAGTATTAGTTTCCCACGTCTAGCTATTAGGTCCAACGTTTCAATAGTCAGTATTTTGTGTTTGTGGGTTTTTGTTTTGTTTTCGAGTTTGAGACTTTTTGTTATTAGCTGTTCTAGTTGGTAACTTATAGTTTGTATGTCATTTTCGGTTTCTAAGATTTTGTCGAGTGATTTAGAGTATTTTTCTAGGTTTTGAGTGTAAGTTTCTCTTTCGGTTGTAGTTTTAAGTAGGCTTGTTGATACTTTGAATGATTTTCGACTAATTTTGGGTGTTTGAATCATTAGCGAACATCTGAGCATTCTGTGGTCTGATGGAAAATTGGCTGAATTGAGTACTTCCACATTAGCTACAGACTTTGGAATGTTGGTCAAAATATAATCGATTTCGTTTCTTGTTGTCTGGTCGGGCGATATCCATGTCCATCTGCGGGATTGCTTCTTTTTGAAAAATGTGTTCATTATGGACAGTTTGTACTCGTTTGCATACTGTATAAGGCGTTCTCCCCTGCTGTTTCTTCTTCCATATCCAAATTTTCCCATTATCATGTTTTCTTCTGGTTTTGGTTGCCCGATCTTCGCATTGAAATCACCGACCACGAACATGTGTTTGTCTGATAGCTCTTGTGCTTTCTTTAGGTTGTTGTAAAACCTTTCAATTTCTTCTTCGCTTGAGCTTACAGTGGGTGCATACGCTTGGATTATGGTAAGTGCCAATTTTTCGAATTTAAGTTTTAGAATTGCGACTCTTTCAGATATTCCTTGGAAGTTTATTATATTATTTTTGAACATTTTCTTTATCAGGAAACCTACTCCATGCAGGCCTGCTGTTTCGCCTATATAACATAGGATATAGTTTTCATATTCTTCGATCTTTTGGCCCATTCTTCTGGTTTCTGCTAGTCCTATAATGTCCCAGTCTATATTTTCTATGGAGTTGTTTAGCTCTAGTAGTCTTTCTCTTGTTGATAATGATCTTACATTGTACGTGCAGATTTTTAGTTGATGTGTTGTATTCAATTTGATTTTTCTTTCTTTTTCATCGTTGTTTGATGGAGGGTAGTGGTCGTTCTCCCCACGGGGACCAGCCGGATTGGGGAATTGGATTTTTTGTTTATTCTTATTTAATGTTGTTGTTTCTGTTCTGTTCCTGATTTCCGGTAATATGTTGGCGTTACTTGGTGCTTCTTGGTTTATAAAAGGTGTGTTAGTTGCGGTATGTGTTTCTGTCTGATAGCGAGTATGCCCTCTCCCGCATGTATTGAAAGGCATCGGTTTGGAGCGCGCCTTTCTGAAAAGTGTCCTTGGTGCTTGTTTTCTGTAGTTTCGAAGTTGTTGTACTTTGGTTGCCAGGGCTTGGGGTTTCCGATCTTTTCCTTTTCTCAATATCTATTTTATCTGTGTTTTTTTGCTTGTTTTCCTTTCTCTTCTGTAGTACTGTTTTTGGTAGGTCATGAGTAATGTAGACGTTTCCTTGTAGTTTCTTTTTGTTCTTCAAGATCTTGATTTTTTTCTGCAGTGTTGTTGTTGCAAGTAGGATTGGTCTTACTTTTTGATCATTTTCTCCCCTTTTTCCCAGCCTCTGAACTCTGTCGATTTCGCCTGCTTCAATTTCCACTTCGATATCCTTCATCGTAGATATTACTAGAGTATTTAGGTCTTCGATACCTTCTTCTTTAGTTTCTTGGAGCCCGTGAATTAATATGTTGTTTCTCTTACTGCTTGTCTCGAGATTTAGTATCTTGTTATTTAATAATTCCACTTCTTTCTTGAGTTTTTCATTCTCTTCTATGATCGGTTTAATTTTCTCATCCACTTTCACTAATACAGCTGATGTGATATTGTCAGTTATTGTGGTTGTTTGTATGTTTAGTTGTTCTGTCAATTTAGTGAAGAGTAACGACATCTCTGGTGACAGCTCGGCTGCCATTGTGAAGTGAAACGAAACGTAGTTTCTCTTGAGGTTTCTGAACGAATCTTTTTTTTTTTTTTTTTTTTTTTTTTTTTTTTTTTTCGTAAGTTGGTAGCACTGTGGCAGCTGGCTGTTGTCTATGTCTATGTTTGACACTTAACCTCAAACACGGTTTGGTTTTACAATATTATGTTTCGTAATTTCTCACTTTGAATGCTTATTTCTGTTGTTTTTGTTTTATGTTTCGAAACACACGCGTGTGGAAACTATTTGGGGTGGCACTTTTACACTCGATGTTTAATATTTCTCACTTTTAATGAAATATTTGCGAGAGCGTTTGACTTAGCGACTGACTTTTTGCGTATCCGGAAACGGAACAAGCCCTATATTCAACAAATATTCAAGTAACCTGCCTCATAATTAACAAATTGAGACCAAGACCCAGAGCCAATAACATCATCTTCCTAGCCTTTTCCTATTATGTTGAGGGCCGGCTTACAGTTACAGGCAGCTGCAGCTGAGTACCAGTATTTTACGTGGAGTGACTTCCTATCTGGCATCCACAACCCAGTTTGTACTGGGTAAAACTGGACTTTCAGGGCCCCTGACCCCCCACTGACCCACTGACCTGCAACTATTCAAATATCTACGAATGACAGCCGAGGCACGAAGGAAACTCGCGATGTAATGGATCACCCGCCCACAGACCAACAACCAGGGCTTAACCTTGAAGATTGACCTGTGCAGCTAGCTGTTCTTATTTAGCCCCGAGCTCCAACCAGCCAATAAAATGTTAAAACCTTTGTTCTCAGGCACAACTCCGGTTTTGTCTCCTAGAAACTTCATGTGAACAAGAGGACCACTTCCCGCCTAGCGTTAATGTCAAAGTTAACAACAAAATGTGTCCACTACCAGTGAGTATCTTTAGTAAATCATCATCATCTACCTGTTCTTGTTTCATGTAAGTTGGGTCTGCATACCACATACATTTCATGGTAGTCACTGTATCATATTATTTCTTTTTCTATCAAATCATTCCTCCCCAAAATCTTCCATCTTGTCTTCGATACATTAACTAAATAAACCAATAAAAAAGGTCAAGTTCAAATCTTACCTGCATTGACCTTTCATTTATTATAAATGCGTCTTAATTTTTTTGTTTATTTTTAGAATACAATCAATGAATTGACAATCGATCTCTGCACTATAGTGCAGAGATCGAGTTCAGCCTTACGGTAACAGGTGAAATAGAGGTCAAAAGTGCACCTAGTCAATTATATATTTTTTTAAACTATGAGCAAGCTGAAGACTTTGTGGATTCCCTCTCACAGCCTGTGTGAGAATGTGTGCCAACATTGGGGACATATATTGACCATTCTTTCTTTTTCTAGAACCCAATACCAACGAATAAGCCAACACCAGAACCGAAGCGGCCACCGCGACCGGTGAACATATCATCACTAGTGAAGCTGTCCCCGACGGTCGCAAACACGATACAGGTGACGTGGGCGGCGGACTTCGCGCGCGCATACGTCGTCAGCGTCTTCATGGTGCGCAAGCTCACGTCTGCTGAGCTACTGCAGCGGTTGAAGAATAAGGGCACCAAGAATCCTGACTATACGCGGTCACTTAGTAAGTTACTTGTAGCAGATGCATACCTGTATAGTAGTGAAATACCTACATCATGCACGGAATATACGAACTAAGGTTCCATTTAAAAATACCCAACTGCATTTTTGTGTGTACTGAGATAAATGCGGTGTAAAAGTAAAAAGTAGAGAGGAGAAGAAAAGGGTTAGAGGTAGAAAGCAGTTCAGAACCATATCCCCAGCTCAGTTGTATTGCAGTAAGGGCTTTCAATACCGGTATTACGGGATCCCGTAATACCGTGTTCACGGACTTATTATGGGTATTTTTCAATACCGGTATTGACGCCCCAATACCGTGATTACGGTATTACAAACATTAGATGTGATCTTATTCTCTCACTAGTTTTCACCACTGTATCAATATGGACTCTGTATGTAACGGGTGGTCACCCATCCGCGGACCAACCCAGGCATGAAAAAAAATTGATCGATTATTGATGTTGATTTAATAAATATTTTCATAATGTAGTCCGTGAATTAGGATTAAGTTTCATGTCTTTTTAGACAGTTGACAAGACAAGGATATTTTCCTAGTAATTTGTACATCAGGCGTAGTATAATTTTTTAGCAATAAACAACATTTTTTAAGAAGAAATAGCGATGTCTGCTACGTTTTTATTCTGCAAAAAAGGGCCATCAGACCTATATATAATCTCCGTTGTCGCGATTCTCTAAGGGAACTGTTTAAGGACATTAACATCATGACGGTACATTGCCAATATATTTATGAAAACATAAAATACGTAAGAAAAAATCTGCATATTTTTAGTAAAAGAGGTGACAGACACAATTACAATACTAGAAAAAGAGACCAATTAGTTCAGCCAGATTTCAGACTCGCTAAAGTAAACTGATCTGTCATGGGGTACTGTTTAAGATGCTATAATAAAATATTCTTGAACTGAGTGAGACGAAATTTAAAACATGCATTAAACGCACACCTTGTAAGCAAGCCTATTACAAATTGGCCGGTCCTGCTCCACAAGGACAGGTTCGCAAAAATGGATAGCACTAAATAGTATTGCTGGAGCTGCTGAAGATTGTAAAACTATCTTTGCATTGTATAAATTCATTTAATTTAGTATTATATTATTCGCATAGCCCATATTGTGTGGGTACTCTGTACTAGAAAGCTATAATTTATTGGAAACCTACGTCTTTTATTGACTTGAATGTGCCCCGGCGGTTGAAAGTATGTCATTCTCACTCAAATGTCACGCTGATGGTGGCGCGTGTCGGGTCATTTAGTTCCCTTCAAAATGATTGAGTTGAATGATGGCTGATCCATACGTCATGTTCGTGAACGAGTGCTGTCAGTTGTGCCAGGTCATATCTTAGCTGCCACGGCTAATTTCGAACATATTAATAAATATTAATATGTTCGGAAATATTCATTATAAATATTTTATCTTTCAATGGTCATTTTTGTTTTTTACTATGGACAATTTTAACGTGCACGTCTTGCTACATCGTTCTCACATAATGTACCATCTCAACTCAACATGAATGATGTAACCAAGGTTTTTGTAACAAGATCCTGATTTAAAAGAGTGTACATGGAGTTTCTTACCTATTCTTCTCCATAGAGATCTACGCTTTGGAATGGGCAACTACAGTACTTTCACAGTTATTATGTCTTGTGACTGGGACTGTAGCTTCATTTTATTGTAGTTCGACTATTCAAAAGGGCCTGTAACTGGCATACTTGAAATAAATGATTTT
Source organism: Cerastis leucographa (assembly GCA_963082945.1). Lineage (NCBI taxonomy): Eukaryota > Metazoa > Arthropoda > Insecta > Lepidoptera > Noctuidae > Cerastis > Cerastis leucographa. Next base: position 14,713,964 of record OY720362.1, on the reverse strand, counting down.
GATTGATTTGATTGGTCATCAACTATGATAATATTTTGAATTTTGTAGAGTCGCGCCGTAAATCATTTTTAAATTGGCTTCGAATTATTTAATTTGGGATATTTCATACAAAACATTTCGGTAAAACATTTGGTAGTTTAATGACGTCCTGCAAGGAATACGTCGAGTTATCAGTAACCCTGTATAAGAGAGCTATTTTTAAGGTATTTAGAATAAATAAGAACAACAAAGACCATTTTTACACGTGTTTTTATGTCCTCATTGAACTTTCGTTCAATACCGGTATTAATACCGTGATTACGGTATTGACTTGAAAAAGTCCGGTATTTGAAAGCCCTAATTGCAGTGGCATGTAGTAGGTCTACATGTGAATGCAACGCAACTGTTTAGTCTGTATTCAGCATTCGCATTTTTGACAAATTAGTTATAATTGTAATACATGAAGTCCAAAGCTTTTTGGGTAATGTGCAGCAATATAACACTTGGACAAATAGCTGATTTGCAAATGAGTAAGATTAAATACTATTACAATTTCCCAACAGTAAAAGAAAAGCTATCAGAGGACTACGACAGCGAGATCGCGACGACATCCCTCCGCGTGTCACTGATGTGTCCGCTAGGCAAGATGCGCATGTCGTGTCCGTGCCGACCGGCCAATTGCCCGCATCTGCAGTGCTTCGATGCGTCGCTGTTCCTCCAGATGAACGAGCGCAAGCCCACCTGGCTATGTCCCGTATGCGACCGTCCTGCGCCTTATGACTCCCTGGTAGTTGATGGGTAAGAGAGATTACATTTTTAACAATATAATGCAGATGCTTGTATTGTTCACTATGATACTGATATGATATATCAGTGATGCTAAACAAAGTAAACTAAGAATCGGGAAATGTAAAGCTAGGTGGAGTGACAATCTTCGGAGGCTTGCAGCCAGCAACTGGAAGGAACATTTGCACGTTTTAAGATTAACGCAACAGTTTTCTATGTAACTTGATAAAAATGCTACCTTAGATGTGCCAGCATTGCGGCCTGTCACCATTTCTCATAGCGAAACCAGTTGTCACCCTGTGCTGGTATTGCAATTAGGTGACATTGCTGCTGTGGTTTGCAATTGCCTTTGAAAGAGCACCTTTAGTCAGAAAATAGAAGTAAACTGCAATCAATTAATTATTACATGTGTTATAAGTTTTTAAACTGACATGGTCATTAACAGTATTAATAACACTAAAAACGGGATATTTACCATGTTTACTATTTGTTTTGAGTTCCCGATATTTCAGCGCTGTTGCAAACGCCATGTTACGGATAAACTGTGTATCCCATGGCGTTTTTAAGTGTTATTGATAATATGTGCGTGGTCCAGGTACTTCCAAGAGGTGCTGACGTCGAGCCGGCTGTCGACTGACTGCAACGAGATCCAGCTGCACGCGGACGGCAACTGGTCCGCGCACTCGCCGCCCGCGCGCGCTCCGCAGCAGACGCAACCCACCGCCGAGCCTGTCACGCTCATCTCAGATGATCTCGGTCAGTTTTATTCTGCAATCAACGTTTTTCAGTCGTTAGCCGTGGATTGTACACTGATGGACATAGTCATTGAGACCCCAGTTATCAACCGAACGACCAGGTCCAGTGTTACTAGCACACAGCGATTTTTCGCAACAGCCAACAGGTCGATCGATACACAATCCCACTCGGTGTCTTAGCTAAATTGTTATCTAGTCTTACAAACACCATATTTTTATATGCCAAAAGAAACAAGATATTCTGAACATCTGCCTTATGAGAACGAGTTACGACAAATTAAACATCTAATTAATGTTAAGTGATGAAAAGCTATGCTCTATGCTTTTTCTTGGTAGGCGCTTATCAAGCTAAAATGCTAGTCGTATGACATAATGAAAAACATATCCTTATGGTACAGAAGTGATCCCGGTGGACAACGGTGTGGGCCCGGGCAAGCGCGCGGCCGTGGGCGAGGCGCGGGCTCCTCGCTCGGCCGACGTCATGGTGGACCTCACATCGGACTCCGATGACGACGCGCCACTCAAGCGCAAGGTGCCACAGCCCAAGCCCACGCCGCCGGCTTCAGAATCCAGCGTGAAGAGCGATGATAACTACTCCTCGTCTAGCGGTGAGATGAACCTTCTTTTATTTCGTGACAATGGCATCTGTGGGGTCAACCTAGGAGGTTATTGAATGCTGAACTAGGCTATCCTATAGATGCCTTATTTATAAGGTGTTAGGTAAAAAAACTTAATATAAACAAAGCAACTACTGACAGCAGTTACTGGGGTGACCTAGCCAGTTTTTTTCTTATTTCTGGTGTTGAATGGCATAGACTGACAGCCTACTTGAAGTTACTGACGCTTATGGGCGTTTGCGTTCCCAGAGGCAACAGATGCCTTGCATCATCAAATCTTGCTGTGTCCTGACAGGGTCTACAATGGCTCTTAGCTCGTAAGCCTTTTGTTAACACCATGATTTAACTTGTGGAATGCATATGAATCTAGGTGTACAAAAAGGAATCTAATTAAAAACGTAGCCTAATCATTATGCAATAAGTAAATTAATCTGACATTTCTTATCGGAACGCGGAAAATTCCGAATTGTAATTATTTTTGGGAAATTTCACAATGAGGAAATGTTCTTATCTTATATGCACTACTTTGTGTTCTACTGTGTGTGAGTATTTGTATGAGGTACATAAGTTGATAAGATTAACGAGACAGCTTATATGCATAGTGGCTGGATCTTTATTTCGAGTATTGATGAGTTTAAAAACAGTGAAAGAAAGATGAGAAAAGTAACAATGAAATAAATATGCTTACTGTATTAAAAAGTCCTCAAACTAAATATTTATAATTGGACTTTAATTACGGTTCACTCGGTTTTACAGAGAGCAGACCTATGTCCCAATAAAATGTCATGGGCAGCTATTGAAGGACTTTTTAATATAATAAGCATTTATTACAACAAAATCAGCTAGTAGGACTTGTGTTTGTCTTAATTGTAGGTCAAGGCCTATTGTAAATGTCAATGTGTTCGTATCAGACTGAGTTGTTTAGCGAGGACTGGTGTTTGTTCCCTGTAGCGGCCGAGGCAGTATCATCGAGCGGCTACCGCTCGCCGGGCGTGCCGGGCGCGGCGTGCGGCGTCATCTCGCTGGACAGCCCGTCGCCGCCGCCCGACGCCGCGCCGCCCGGCGAGCCGCCCGCGCCGCACCACATAGGTACGCCTGTGACTGCCACTGCCGCTGTGCCGCACGGTCACATGCCACATGGAGTTTGTGAAAGCAACTGTGCTTGCATGAATAAACCTCATAGCACAGTTATAAGCACTGCACCGGATTGGCATCACCTCACCTCATTTTTAATAGCCGATGGATGCAGTCCGAAGCGTGCCGTTATGGAGCTTTTAAGTGCGTGCAACAGTATGGTTTTTCATTGATATCATCACGAACTACCGGTCACTGCAGTGTTCATAACTGTGCGTTGATTACCAACGAAAATCGTAGCCTGAAAATGTGTTATCAATATAATATCATATCTGTAAATAATGTCTCAAATATGTTACGATGTCGTGAATCTTCCGCGGTCTGGTGGCACCTTTTCAGAGAAGACTAGCTCTTTTCGAAACTCCATGTGTCATATTATCGATTGCGTATTATAATTACTTAGATACTCAGACCCGCTGCCGATCTTGCTGACAAACCAAAAACAGGTAAAAAAATCCGCTTAGGTGACCCATCCACGATGACTACATAGAAAGCCGAATACAGGTAAACTTAACTCACAACCATTCAACTATCAACATCATAAAATATGAATACACAATGCCCGTCGCCGCCCGCCACCTTTCAGATCTGCTGACCAAGATGCCGCACTTAACCGTGTCGCTGGTAGCGCCACCTACGCCCTCGCCGCAGGATTTAGGTAAACTAAACTCATCCCTCTATCTAACCTGGTGTTGATGCTTGGCTAATACTTACACTGTAACTGACCTTGCTATGTTCTGCCCCTTGCCGCCTCCCGCCTGGCCGCTGCAGCTCAACACGACGCCCTGGCTGAAGGACCGCACCTCTCTATCACGCCTGTTTCGACCACTACTGCGTCGGCGCATCAAATTGGTAAATATGATCATTGTCATCATCATAAAGATCCATCAACATAAGTACATACAAGAACTAACATTAACACTGTAATAAAACATGTGCAATCCAAAAGTCCAAAGTACACGCAAAAAATTGTCCTTTACAAACATTTCAATACATACATCAACTCTGGGACCGTCCATTAATCACGCGAGGCTTGAAAGGGGGGGGGGGTAGCGAAAATCACGAAATATCGCAAGGGGGGAGGGGGGGGTAGTAAGATATCACGTGTATTTATTTTTTCGTCAAACGCGCGATTCTAAACCGAGAAGCGGCTTGTAGTTTGACCTTGACTCGCCGTTGCCAGGCAACGAACGAAGTACCTGTATTAAGAGATAATATTTTAAAAAAAAAATAAGATTCTGTGTAGGTACTAAAAATACACGTGATTTTGGGTGGGGGCGGGGGTTAGCCTAAAACCTCACCACGTATCACCTAGGGGAGCGGGGTTAAAAAATACAAAAAAAAAAACATCACGTGATTAATGGACGGCCCCTAGAGTTTATTTCCTGTGAAAAGAACCCACGCGGTTGAGCAGTCTTATGGCATTAGGATGGGTAACTTAGCAAGAGTATAAATATCTTATGGTGCATCCACACAACCCAGCGGCATGAGCAAGCTAAAGAAAAATAATACTTTTTGTTGCCAAGTACCTCAAAGCTATTAATAACCGAACTTGAGCTGGTATAGCACTCGCCTGACACAGGTCCTCACCGGACACGGTTGTTTCGGGAGGTTCCTGCACAGAATCGGGCGGGAGGAAACGGGTATCACCACTGCGAGGATTGTCCGGAAGACACGGTGGGGCACACCGTGGAGCTCCGCTCCGCTTGATCTAAGCACAGTCGTGTCCTCGTTGCGGTGACCTCTCGCGTCCGACCCTGGTTCAATCTATGGTTCGGAGCGAGAGGGAATGAGAAGCCACCGCCTCCCTCTGCGAAGCAGTCATGCTAGCGAAGGATGTGGCGGAACGTGAGAGGGAGAGAGCCTCACATCCCAGCCGCCCGGGAAACGCCCCGGGCGTCGGGGGCCACCGTAGGCGCGGGCCTGTGGACGGTGAGTAATGGGCTAGCTCACCGTCCGTCTTATGACGACAGGCATTGGCGATGGCGCGTTCGTGTTCCACGCGCGCCTCAAGGAGATGTCAGCAAATCCGTAGAGGAAGGGGACCGAGGGGGCCGAAGCCTGCCACAAAGGCCTAAAAAGAAACATGGATGGGTTGTAGTCAGTACAAGTCTGACGCTCCCTTCCGCTCCGACCAGATCAGGAGGGGTCTTTAGATGATTTCCCATCCGTAAAAAATACCTGGTATAGCACTGCACCAATTAGTGTTGGCTGTCGATATTATGGGTCCAGTTAAGCATAATAGTATTTAAAATTCTTCACTAGAAACCCTCAGAAATCATTCAAAATTCGAGCTAACAATTCTTTGGTTTATGTCATCAATTCTAAACTCTTGAAGCATTCTGGGCACAACCTATTTTGTAGACTTAGTCTCTTCCAAGATCTTCTTTTGCTTTTTTTTCTTCTTCTAGAGTGTGTATACACCAAAATTGCAGCAGTAATTGCGATTTTACCGTCCATTTTTGTCTCCAGTATCAAATGTCAAAGTCACATGATAATACTGAAAATATCGATTCACAGCCGAACTTGCCGGCGGCAATAGGGATGATGACTGGGTAAAGAAAACGAAATTCTATTTTGTCCGTCAATCAGGTAATACAAAAATATTAGATACGTATTTTCAAGTTAACAAAAAAATACTTAGTTAAAACGCATTAAAGTTGGAGAGTGGGGGCTCACTACGTCACAACAAGGTATAAAATGTACTGAGCCGTGACGTCATGCGCCATTTCAACTCAAAATATCTCCGTAATTTTACGATTAAGTGAAAAAAGAAAAAATACGTGTCAAATACTTTATAATAATCTACTCGATAGACAAATAAAAAAAAATGAGTCACCATCCCTATTGGTGTTGTGATTCCTGACCCGACCACGAAATGGAACGGAGATTTTACTATTGCACAAAATGGTTATTTTAATTGTGTTTTATTGTGCCACTTTTCCCAGGAATTTGTGCCTTGTACTTTTTGAGTAATAAGAACCGATTGTGGTCGGGCTGGGGATCACGGTTCCTGACCCGGCCACAAGCAAATCTAATAAAATATCAATAGTGTGAAGTTACTGATTATGCCAATAATATGTGTGTCAAAGTGTGCCTATGTCACACGAAATTCTTGTACTATTCTTATTACAGAATATATCTTGATTCGGATAAAATTGAATAATCAAGAAATAAAGTGTGTCAATGACACGCTATGCAATTTTACTACGATTTTGCAAGCAGTTTTATTTTGTGAAATTATGCTATATTTATAGCACTTTATTATTTTATTTTACTGGATGTGTTCACGACTTCGTACGCGTTTACAACCTGTTTTTTTATATCCCATAACTCTAGGATATGATTGAGACCATATCAAAGAATCAACTGGCATATGAATTATGTTTCAATCATACTTTTTTTTTTAGTTCTTTCGCATTTTCTTAGCTTTAAATATGAATTATTTACTATTACTATATATATATATATATATATATATATATATATACAATGAAACTACAACTATTTTACTACACTACTGCGAAGTTTGTCAACCTTGCAAAGGTAAAGATTCGTCATACTGATGAAAATGTTTGACCTAAGTAAATTATGATTGATGATATCTCCGAAACTATGCATTTTTGGACCACCTATTCTAGGAGTTTTAGTATTATTTTTACCTACAGAATATAACCCTAGAGTTATGGTATATAAAAAAAACAGGTTGTATATGTATGGTAGCATTGTATTAGTGTGTTAAGCTTGTATAAAAAACTGGTCAAATGCGAGTCGGGTTCGTATCCCAAGGGTTCCATAACCCACATCATAACGATAAGTTGAAATTTAAACATAAATTAACTGGTTTACAGTACCAGTACAAGCTGAACCCTTGCTGCATACTTTTACTATTTAATACAGAGGTCAAGAAGTTAATAGTTAAGAATAAGAATTAACCTTTTAAAATATATAAAACTAAAATATAAAAACTTGCTGATTTCTTTGTAAACATGATTTGTATTTGGCGGCAAATTATTCTTGCAAAGTCGTAGTAAAATTGCATAGCGTGTGATTGACACACTTTATTTCTTGACTATTCAGTTTTATCCGAATCAAGATATATTCTGTGATATGAATAGTACAAGAATTTCGTATGCCATAGGCACAATTTGACACATATTTTTGGCATAATCAGTAACTTCACACTATTGATATTTTATTAGATTTGCTTGTGGCCGGGTCAGGAACCGTGATCCCCAGCCCGACCACAATCGGTTCTTATTACTCAAAAAGTACAAGGCACAAATTCCTGGGATAAGTGGCACAATAAAACACAATTAAAATAACCATTTTGTGCAATAGTAAAATCTCCGTTCCATGTCGTGGTCGGGTCAGGAATCACAACACGGCAATTGCCAGCGACTTTTTGGCGGCTTTGCTTGTGGTCAACCCGCGGGCAGTGCCGCCGGGCTGTGTGGCTGCACCATTGTTACATTATTAGATACAGGCCATACTAGGCTCAGTTAGACCGAAATAACTACGTTACTCTCGCCAAGGCCCCCCTCTCTTTTTAAGACATGAAATTGTTTCTTTATCAATGTGAAGATGGTGGGATGAGTTTGACTCTTCCCTATATGAAAATGTGTTGGGAAAAGATGTTCTTTGCTCTGCAAAGGGTACAATACAAACTACAGTTCACACAATAATAGTAGTAACTTCCTCGAAAAACATTCCAGGCATCCCACCATACACTGTTCTGTTGTACATTGTATTTGAGTATGTAAACCTAACCACGTTGTGTGCCGGTCCAGGTTCGAGCACGGGCGCTGCTGACGACGGCGAGGCGACGCCGGCGCACTGGGCGCCTTACGCTGACTCTGACAGGGATGATAACTTTAGGAAGTGAGTATTTTATTACGTTCCAACACTTATCATCTGCCTAGCCTTTTTATCTGACCACAACCCAGTTAGTACTGGGCAATACAATACCCCTTTGTAAGACTGGTTGTCAGACTTTCGGGCCACTGACTGCCTGTAACGACTGTCAAAGATCTACAAATGACAGCCTGGACCAACGGCTTCCCGAGGCACGGAGGAAACTCGGTATGCTACGGCTTAATCTTAGAAATCAACCGGTGCAGCTGTTATTATTAAGCCACGAGCTCCAACACTCCTAGGTTATCAACACTACTATAATATCCTAGGTTCCAACAGTACACCAAAATGGGTACAATGGCAGTCTTAACCCCGGTCATAGCTGTAACCATGAAAATGTTTTCATGGTTACAGCTTGTGTCACGTAGATCTACCTTCTGGTAAATAACAGATCATTGATGACGATGTTTGACGAACTCTGATTAACCAACTTCATTAAACCAGATAATGTGGTTAAAACTCTTTACAAGTTGTTATAAATTCACCACAATAATAGTGTGAATATAACTACTGTAAAAGTTTTCAAAGCGAATCTTATAACCTAACAAAATATAATGCTTCTATCCAGATACTGACTGAGGGAGAAGAGTGGTCGCACTTCCTATACCAGCGATCATTCTTCAGAGGAAGACCAGGAGTATTCGTACCCGGAGGTGCCGCTGCTGCCGCCGCCCTAAGGCGCCGCGAGGCACACGCGACGGGGAGGCGGAAGCTCGCACGTCGGCTAATCCAGGAGCCTCTTCGCTCCCCTGCCAAAGCAGATCTTCCAGTGGACCACAAGCAGGCTATACACAAACTGTACATAAAGTCTGACCCTGGATCATTACCGCGGGAGTCACATTCCACTTGACTTTCTGCTCAAACCACACAACATGAACCCTCCATGTTCCACGTTAACATTGAACTCGACCACATTTACTATGTGACTAACGTGCATTTTGTTCACCAAATATGTGTAAATCTGTGAAAGAAATCTTTGAGTATTTCAGAATAAGCTAGCGAGATCAAATATTTTAGTCTGTAAGGGCCTTTTTTGACTAGATTCACTGTAGAGTAGACCTGTGTCATGATAAATATCAAAATTGTTTAAATTTCCAGAGAGCATTGTGTATTATAGAATCATTTTTACAAAATATAGGTTTAAAGTATTTGTATTAGGTACATGATCTGTGTGTGTCTCAATGAGTCGTACAAGTACGAGTTTAATGTGATCAGTGATTTAATGTGTGAATGAGATCAGTTGTAAAATAGTTATACAATTTAAATAGAAGGCCTTAGGATTCAAACTTTTGAATGCGCAAGTATTCCGTAATTTTGTATTTTTTTAGGTAGTGTAAAAACGTATAACAATTTATCGATTTTCTTAATTAAAATAACAAATTATCCGTTGCTTTGCACACTTATCTTTTAAAATACAAATTAATTACTTTACTCTAATTTCAGCTAGTATTTATTTTGTTAATTAATACAAGTATAATTCTAAAAAAATTGCGGCTTGGCATAAGGATTGTCAAGCAAGATACAGTATGTAAAATCATTTTGTTGTTAGACAGAATGCATGTTTCACTGATAAAGAATTATGCTTTTAAACCAACATAGATGTATGTTGTTAAATCCAAATCATCTCATGAAGAGAAGTGTACCTGCGAGACTTGTGTTGTGGACAGTGTGACTGACGGCAGATTGTTGTGAATCCGATAGAGACCCAATGTGAGTCTAACGGTTCCATCTGTATATAGCATCATTGATTAGCCTACATGTTGATGTGAGTTGGTGTCACTTGACAAACATGAGATTAGTATCAACTATTGTTTTATTCAATTTGCACCCGCTTAGACCAGTTTATATGAATTGATCATCAAAACTGGACCTAAATACAAATTTATCTTATTCAACAACTCAGCTGCTCACTACAGTTAAAATGTAAATAGTACTTATGAAAAACCAAAATTTTAATTTAATCATCTTTTTAGTTTTGTAGTTGACTAAGTCGTCGAAGTATAAAATCACTAGGAAACTATTCTGAAATTCCTTTATTGACGCATCTCGCTGATATTAGACATGAACGTTTTTGCTTAAAAATACAGCAATTGTGCTAGAACTTCTTGTTAGACTCAAATATTCTTATCTCTTTAACAATAACTTGAAACCCACAGCAATCTTCTCTCTGAATATTGCTTCATGTTTCCTGATGTTATTTGCCTTTGTAATAGTTATGTTTCTTCAGACAAACTGTTATTGGTCTCTAAAACATCTTAATAGTGTTTAGATTCAATAATATTAATCTCGATCTAATTATTTATGTGTTCAAACTTATGATTTTTTATTAAGTCTCTACCACGTTGCTGAGACAACACTACTACCGAATAATATTATTTTTTCTAACGTCGCTCGGAGAATGTTCTAATTTATTTATATCTAAGACGTAGTGTAATACTGTGTACTTGTATTATAATATTGAGGTGATTGTTGGCATTGTTGTCTTCAATGCGATACAAATTTGTTAGGATAAGATATTGTCATTCAAAAATAAATGTAAATATTGTCCTACTGCATTTTAATTGTATATTATTTACACCTGCTCTTCACCATTTAAGTGTAATAGCATACGTAATACCCACAATCATGAGGCTGTGACGACCGATCTGTGACGGAATAATTATTATTCTATCAACCTGAATAAACCTTTATTCAAAGCTCTAATCATAAAATTAACTCCGAATGCAGGAAGTTATAAAACAATAGAAAAAGTAGAACGATGCTATTCGAGCAGAGCATATTACTGCGGCGTGGCGGCAGTTAACTGAGGCACAGTAACAGAACTAAACGGCAACGACCTCCGTCGCAATGTTTAATTGTCGGATAATTATTGTAATGAATGGGCGGCTGTGCTGATGCCGCCTCAAACGCTACAACAATCATTATCTATTCACTCGGCGGATCAATCCAAGATAGCAGTAGTCTGTGGCGACGCCGATCGTATTCTGTTCTGTATGTACGCGCCCTTCTCACATTTTTACGCCACCCGCCTCATAAACTGCGCGCTCCCTTTTGCACTCGCCCGCGGCCGCGCTCTGCGTCCCGCTCGCACGCACACCTCGCTCACAGGGGGGACACGTAGCTTTGCTCGCTCAAACCCAGTTCCGCGGTCGTCCGCCGACTCTTAGCGGCGCTGACGTGCGTTACGCTCTTACGACAATTTTGTGTTTCTTCTATGAAATCACCAGTGTTATTTGTTTATATTTTATAACATACCCCATGGATTGAACGACATCGCTCACTGGATCTGCCGTTAGCAGTGTAGTGTACTGTACGTGTTTGTGTGAGAGCCGAAGCGAATACTATTGTGAAACGGGTCGGCCGTGTTCGTTTATGTGCTGAATGGTGATTAAAAGTAATTTACTTTGCTTTTACGGTGTTGAGGGTCGGTGCGTATCGATCGTATATTGAAAGACAAAGCGGTGGATTGTTATTGTGGCGTGGAGGAGCCCGGTGCAGCGATAGGTGAGTGATGCTAAGTGTTTTCGTTCCGTTGTGGCAATGGTTGTGGCCATGTAAGTTAACGCAGACGATCGGCGCGAGGATGCGGCGGCACCGCCAGCAGCGAGCCACAGACTAGCTATATCAGTGAACTAACGACCGGATTATACACGAGTAAAAAACCCATAAGCAGCTAACTTTCATAATAAGAACTGCAAGATAGACTTAGTCTAAAACACTGTCAAATTGTTATAAACTCACGTAGTTATTCGAATCGTTATTAGATTCCCCTTTGACAAAGAGCACGTGCAAAAGCTTTGTGTGAGAGCGTTGTGGAAGTCAAAGATTTTACTTGAGTTAGAGATATTTACATTACTCGTTACTGGCAATCTTATGCACTACAGATAGATACGTAAAGTAACCGTATCTACTATTACAGTTAACCGAACGTCAGTGGCTACACTCAAACTTATAGAACTACTACTAGTAGTAGAGTTGCTGTCGATGTCAAATTGTTTTTATCACCGTGCGGACTGTATTAAAGCGTTTGTAGAAAATGCAAAGCTTTAATTCTACTTTAGTTGCTAACTGAGCAGAATATACAAAGTAGGTACAGTCAACCACACCACAAAACACAAACCCATGTAACAAATTGACATTGACAGCGACTTTACGTCGAAGCAATAAGAGAGATTTTCGTAGTACTAGTGTTGCTACTGCTTGCGGGACAGTACCACTTAAAATATTCTATCTAATCTGCATAAATACTTACCAACCTACTGCTAGTTAGTTTCAATCAATCCTCAAGAGCTCAGTCCAATTCAGTTCACATAAAAAAGATTGAAAGATTCATGACTTTGCCATTAACTGAGTCATTTATTTAAAACTAGCTGGTGCCCAGGACTTCGTTCGCCAAATTTTCGCATTTAATAGCAGTAACTAGTAGTAAGATTTATACTCAAGTGATAATAAAATGATTCCCGTTTTCATTCATTAGGCGACATCTAAATGAAAGTGTGCTGTGGGATTTTAAATTTACGGCGATGAGCCGAGCGTTCACAATCCAGCTCTTAGTTACTTAGGCAAAAATGTTGTTGTCACTTACTATTAAAATTTATTCCTGTGAACCATTTTCTCATGTATTAGAAACCGGTTCACAGGAACTGTTTCTATACATAAACCAATTTGTCTAATCCATACTACTATTATTAGTCGACATAAAATCGTTATCAATGGCGTCGACGCAACCAACTCCAACTGATTCGATGTCATTTAGATATGCTTGCTGATGTGTTCAGGGCCTAAATGCTTGGCCACGTACTACGCGATTTGGCGCGTTTGTTACAACAGCGACTGCGGAGAAAACAATTGAAATAAGTACCTGTAATATGTACAGATTTGAGGTTTCCACGAGTCACCGCAACGCAACTGACACAAGTGACAAATAGTCGCATCGACTAAAATCGTGAGAGCGTAATAGCTTCGAATTCGTGAGTGAGTAATGCCCTTCCCTAATGGGATAATGGCAGGCCACCGCTCGCTGCGTTCGAAATATTTATAAAGCGGCCGAATCGCGCCGTGTCAACAACCAACCGTCTGTTTGCTTTCCATTTAGACGTACTGTGCCCCCAGCACGAATCACTATCGAAAAAACATTCGTATCGTCATCGAAAGCATTTTGTATGGGAACTTGAACAGCGCCTCTGGTGTGCATAAATTGAACTAATTTTCAGAGCACGAACAAAATAATGTAAGTTTCGTATCGTCATCGTATCGAATACGAAACGTAACTTAGCCGTTTGTATGAAGATAGCTAGCACGAAGGCATAAAATGACGGATAGTATCGTAATTGTCGAAGGCTGGCTTACGAGTTTCACGAATGTTTATTCACTTTAAATTTGACGGTGACAAAACTTTCGTCGGGGTTTATTTTAAGCAAAAAATTATAATTTAAGTGATTGTGTTGATATATTTTGTTAGAAAATGTTTAGATTAACAAGAAGCACCCCACGACGTAGTGCATTGTACTATTATCTTGCAGCGCGATTGATTGTTGAAAGTAGAAATGTACGAAGAGAAACAAGGTGAGTGTTTTTTTTTTGAACACTATATATTTTTATAAATAAAAAGAAGTTTTCTTTTAAATTTACTATTACATTTGCAGAGAAATCTCAAGACGAGCTCTACTCAGAAAGAATTTGGCAAATATAAACCTACAAAACCTTAGCGACACAGAATTTAAAAATAGATTTCGTCTAAGTAAGGAAGCATTTTTGTTCTTATGTCGCGAATTAAAAGAAAAATCTAGTCTAAAATCAAGTAAAAGGATCAGCCTGGAACACAAAGTAAGTGTAATAAATAAGCTCCTTAAGTAGGTATCTTTTTTTACACTTATAATGTGTACATTAACTAATACATACTATGTGAGTATAATATACAGCTACACTACTAACTATTAACTCTTTAACATTTTTATTTCTAGGTGCTGTGTGCTTTGTCATTTTATGCTACAGGCTCCTACCAAAGAATTGTAGGAATGGCTAAATATTTAGGGCAAACAACAGTGAGCAAATATGTGAGGCAGGTTACTGATGCTCTTGTTAACCCTTTAATGTTAAATAATTTTGTGAAATTTCCAACAACACGAGAGCAGCGAAATATTGTAAAAAACAAGTAAGTAATAATTATAATAAGTAGGCCAATAAAAACAAATTTAGTGCAGAATGTTAAACGGCAAAAGGAGGATCAACCGAACAACCACAAATATGATAGATACCTACCTAATACTAGAAAATTTTACTTACAATACTTTATTTACAGATTTTATACAAAATTTGGCTTCCCTGGAGTAATAGGGTGCATTGATGGATCTCATTTTCATATATTCACTCCGAAAAGAGAAATAGAACACCTATTTTACTGCAGAAAGCATTTCTACTCACTGAATGTGCAAATGGTAAGATGTTACTCTAATAATTTATACTAATAAAATTATAACTGTATATTATGTTACACAGTTATAAATTTTCTACGTTTTTAAATTGTAGATATGTGACAGTGAATGCAGAATTTTGAATGTTAATGCCAAGTATGGAGGTGCCACCCATGACGCTTTTATTTGGGATAATAGTCAAGCCAATAGGTATATCCAAGACTTACACCAGAATAATGAACAAGTGTGGTTTTTAGGTACCTATTTTTTTACATGTTGTTCTAATTATAAATAAAGGCATAAACACTTAAGTGATAAGGTTACTGTCTGTTGTAAGATTATTTAATTCAACAAACAAAAAAAAAATTTTCAGGTGATTCTGGATATCCACAGAGGCCTTGGTTGATGACACCAATCACAGATGCTGCTGAAGGCACTCCACAGGCAAAATATACTACCATCCATGGGAAGGCCAGAGTTGTGATCGAAAATACTTTTGGAAGACTTAAAAATAGGTGGAGATGCCTTTGTAAGGACCGCACATTACACTACACCCCTGAAAGGTGTGCTTCTATCATAATGGCATGTAGCGTTCTACACAACCTAGCATTAGATTTTATGTTGCCTGATCCTGAAGATGATATAATATATTCTTCAGGATTAGGCGTTTCAACGTTTTCTTCTCTAGAAGAATCTTTTCGCGAAAGTGGTTCTAGAGATGAATTGATTCGCGGTAGAGCCATAAGAAACATGTTAGTAGATAGGATTAATCGGCTTCATAATGTAAATAATTGATTTCGGTTTTTGTGTAAGCATGTTGAACTCTATAATAAAGGTACCATTGGAGAATAAAAATATAGTTAAATATGTTTGAAACAAAAGTAATGTTAGTTATTTACAAAACAGAATTAAGTACCTTTAAGATATTACTTTCATGAATATAGTTTCACCATCTCAGCCGTACGACGCCCACTGATGGACATAGGCCTTCCTCAAGTATCTTAAGCTAAATAAATTTAATTCTTACATAAACAAAATGTTTTCTTTTTAAGACTTCACATACACTATTCACTTCTAATTATTAGAAGTGAATACTGTATGTGAAGTCTGTTAACAAACCTTAACACAAATAAAATGAAAAATCAGACACTATTCAGTTTTTTTCTCTAAATATGATTTAAATAACTTTAACGCCTCTTTCATAAAATCTAACCACTGAGCTTGCAACTGAAGCTCTACATCACGCTGACGAATCCTCTCTCGTTCTAATTCTTGCGCAATTCGGTCACGCTCCTTTTCATACTCCCTAGCATTCCCCTCACACTCCTTAAATATATTAACAAGATAATCTTCTGGCTTCTTCTTTTTTTTCGGCGGTTGCCACTGGGTTTGCACTGGAGCTGGTGGTGGTGTAATTGCTGGTGGCGGAGTAGGTGGAGGAAGAGGTGGAGCGACTGTGGGTTCACTGCTTGTTCCTGGAGTATTCCATTCATCTGGAAAAATTGTGATTCAACAATCAATGTAAGCTTTAGTTATCAGGATCTTTTTTTTACTTTAGGTACTTGAAGATCTTATTTTTAAATATTTTGTTGTTACTAGTAGTTATGACAAACAAAAGAGTTATAACTTAGTTCAACCTTCAGGAATTAGTGTATATTCATGAGGAACATCATCCACAGTAAATTCGTCTACAGTTTCTGTGACCGGTACATGTAGACCATCGTTCTCCCCACCAACAACCTATTTAAAAAAAAAAAACAATAATTGAATATTAGTACTTGCTTAAAATTTGTGAGTAAAGGCCACCTTTACTGTTTTACATACCTACTGTATTTTTTTAATTAAACAAAATACGACTCCAGAGTATTCATTAACGCTCATAGAAACATCAAATTTTAGACATTGTAAATTAACAAAAATCATAATTGAATGCATTATGTGGCAGTCAAACCCCAGCCAGTCATCCACACAAGAATTTCAAGTGTCACAATACTAACAAAAAAACTCAAGTGGTGACCCTTTTTTACATGATTAGGTAGGTAAGTTGCAGACTAGTTAAACTTTTGTTCATATTCTGTCCCAATACGGAATTACGATAATCCTAAAATCATTAATTATTATCACTTAATTATATTTCCCTGAGATTACAACGATTGCTATGAAAATAAAAAAAAGTAGAGATATATTTACTACATTACTAAGCAAAAAATATCACACCTGAACAAATCCAGCTTCTTGTATAGGCATCCCAGTAGCAGCCTGCACTCCAATTAAATTTAAGACTCTATTTTCAAGGTCTGTTAGAGTTATCTGAATCGGTGGACCACCGCCTGTACCCTGAGCAGACCTATTTATTTTCGCCCACTTATTCTTCACATTATTTTTGAAATCACTCCATACCTTAACAAATATGAACAAGAGCATGATGTCAGCACCAACATAAATGTGTGCATGTATTTCTTATTGTGTGAAGTAAGTTTATTTCCTTAAAATGTGCGTAATTAGGATATAATAGGCTTACCTTCCTCCACTTTTGCTCTGTTCGAGAATCCCCAGTGCCATCACTATTGAGCATATCTGCTAACTCCTTCCATTTTTGCTGCACATAATGTCTGCCACGAGGGCCCCCGCTGGGTTTGGATAAGTCTCCATGCCTGAAATAAATTTAAAGTGAGTTATAGGACCGTCTGCTCCAATATTTATAGTAATAATATGTGTTACCTTTCTATTCAACTTTGTTTTTACAGATTTCACATGACTAGCGCGTTATACTTTATTTTAACTGGAGTATACAAATAAACTTTAGATCTTTTAAACTTTACAAAAATATATTCCAAATATCCTATTGAAACACTATTCAAATCAACATATATGCTTATGAAAATAAAATCTTAAATGTAATACACTTACTTTTCCATAAATTCTACCATAATGGTGTACTGCGGGTGGCTGGTTCTCATTGCAGAACAATAAAATTGTTTCAAACTTTTTACAAATTAAATAAAAACACAAGACACAAGTTCACTTCAAAACAAAGTTGGCCTTGAATGAGCTTCGAGCGTCCGTCGTTCGTTTAGGAATACAGTCAAATCAAACACAACGTTTTAGTAATCAGTTAAAATATTATGCCATTTATCTAACTGAATATTAACTTTTTATGCAGTTTCTTCGTATTGAGTCATAAATTAAACAGTTTTAAAGTTTCAAATGCCCTAAAATCACTAATTTTTTTATTAACTAAATACTTATGCAGTTTCTGAACGAAACATTCATTCAATGGTAAGATTATTCGTTCTATTTTTCCCATCCTTACTTACGTTAGTATGACGTCACCAACGTTATCGTATCGAGCTCTCGATACTAGTTCGAAAGTGCTTCGTGCTTCCGACTTTCGTTGTATTCCGTTATCGTATCGACAACTCGAAACGTTTACGATACGAAACCTACAAATATTCGTGCTAGCGGTACTGGTCGGCTGGGCGACGATAAGGCCGGCTTCGACAATCACAAATGGCTTAGACTTGTAAGGCGACAAGGGACATGCGGGACCATTCTAATATGCTTTTAGTTATGTCATGTTCTTAGATGTTTACTACGCAAACACACCAACATCATGCAGGTAGGTATATCTAACCTACTCATATTATGAGCAGTTCTAGTCCGTCACAACAAAACTAATACATTCTCCTAAACAACATAAAAGCAACAAGGTACCACACAAAATCTCTATAAAACATTAAAGCGACGATTCACAAAGGGCATTGAAGTGCGTCGAGGGCCCTAAACTACGTTGTCGAGCTCAATAGCACTTAAGAATGATAAGTAAACACCCACCTACCTACCTTCTTGAGAGATGTAACAAAACAGATTTATGTAAACAAAGACATTTACGTGTTTTTACCCCACTCGATGGGGTTAAGAATTATGTGGGTGTGCCGATGCCTGTGACGACAGACTGGCGAAGTACCGGACATACGACATGATATGCTACAAGTACGCGGCTCGCATATTTAATGACAGTTTTCTCATTTCCTTTTACATTAAACAGGCTTCACTGCAGCACTTTGGCATCAATAACTCGATGTTCGATCTTTACATCCAACTTCAAAAATAATTACACATAAACGCAAAGAACTAATAAAATCAAACTACAATTAGTTATTTCAATGTAATTTTAGTTTGAAACAGATAAAGCCGGCTCAACATTTCAGTATCGCTTACGATCAAACAAAACTAATGACAAATTGCTTCTCAAAGGCGTGTTTTATGAAGTCGCGCGCGTGCTTGCTAATGCTAATAGAAAACCGGATTTATTATGACCATAATACCACTATCTGTGTTTGCCGACTCTAGTAAGGGCAATGCATAGCGTTGAGTAACGAGGTACGCTCTCAACACGCCCTAACAATTTCTCTTTGCAACTCTAACAAGAATATCAAAAAGTTTCGCGAGAAAATTTACTGAACAGTAAGCTACACTGAACTAATTTAAATGTTTGTAGAAGAACATAAAATGGATGCCAATGCTTGCCAACACACACAACGTTAACTAGGTAGGTAGGTAAGTACCTAATGCGAAAAATATCATAAAATCGATTTTTCACACACCAAATGTAAAGTTATAGAATAGCAGTCTCATTTCCATGGTTGTAACAAATGATTTGGAACAATGAGCTATTCAAGACGAGGCAAGTGGTTAGTTGAGCAAATGTTTTAAACATTGTCTCTTGTTAGTGGTGTTCGTGGCATGCTCTTCGCGGCCAATTTGTAAGTTTTTTGGACGCTCGCAGCGCCTCGGGAGCCGCTGCGGGCGGTCCGCGAAACACTGCTCGCTTTGTGCACGAACTACGTTGTTCCCTTTCATGGCATTGGTTATTGTACACCGTACTTATTGCCCTGCTCTTTGTGGCACGAATGTTGTTCAGGAATAGAATTGCGATAGCCCGCAAGCTATTCCAACATGCCTTTATTATTGTTCGCTTGTTTAACACTCCTATCTTCCAAAATTATAGCTAACTGCGCAATCTTTATTTCTTTGGCTCGACTATTAAAACCAATATTATCATCGGCGTTTATCAGTTGTAACGGTCTTCGACGAGATTGGATAATGATATCGGCTACGGACTGTGTAGGTATTAATTTAATAAATTGTTAACTAAACCGTTATCTATTCTGTAGTCAATCGTGGCGGAGCGCGGACTGCTGCCTGCTCGATCAGAGCAGCACTCTATTAAAATCACACTTGATTAGATCTCAGCGCGGTTTAATTGAACACTCCAGCCGTGGTATGCACGCCTGGTACACGCTGCACAACACAAACCCCGGCCGCCGAATGAGAACACTCCGACGACGTCTTTATATTTCTTTTTTATTATTGTACTCTCATCTCTCGTCCGATTCGTTTTCGTATTTTTTCCTTTGTCCCTTTTGTTGGATTTTTCATATCCTTCTGTTTTCCGGGTGGATTAATTTTAATTTGAATTCAAAGACTTCTTCTATTATTTGCGCTTTTTATTTCCTTTGAATATTTTATGTTGGAAAGTTATTAACTCATCATTTCATCAAGTATGTTCTAAAGTGGTTATGGTATTACTTTTCGTGGTGGAAAGTAGGTACACGATCTTACACGATAGATAGAATATTTATCGCTGGGGTCGCGGGATCACGGCGCGCCACCGCCCACTGGCAATTTGCCGTCCGCCCGCGGCGCGCCGCGCCGGCCGAACGGCCGCACAGCCGCGCTCACAAGCTCGCACCGAGCTGTAAGACATGTTCTCAAACTAAACGCTATGCTAATGTAATGGGGCTCCATTTGATCACAGCCCACGGCTAATTTCAAATTTTCAATGAGACGTCTGTGGCAGCAACTTTATTAGGTTTTATTATTAAGGCAATATAATCATAGGAAGGCTTAACGTTAAAATTGATCATTTTATTGTTGCGGCATATTAATCGCCGATTTTACTTGAGGTGCTGTTCAAGTCGAGATGTTAATCAACTGATGAAAGAGGTTTCCTAATTTGTATCGTGACACCTTTTAGTACCTAATTGAACCATATATTCGTGACTCGTGATTAGGTATATGTGATTCAAATACAAAGCCACACACGGCGCCTTTGATTTCGGATGTACCTACCTGCGGAAACCAAAATGGACCTTCCCGGAAACACCGCTCCTACTAGTCATACATGCCATTGACAAAGTCATTGTGTGTGTGACGTTTTGTATGAGTAGCGTTTACTAAGTTATTGCAAATTGGTTTCAAAGGTTTTAAAGGTTTTTGGTATTCACGTTAAGGAACAGATAATAATCGTCAAGCACTCAGCGTTTATTATAATCACGATAGCGCGCCATTTCGTATGACAGCCGATCAACCGACAATCTTGTATTATAACCATTTATGCAATGCAACGTCTCAACTGGCATGTTTAACACTCAATTCACGTCTGTTTCTCAACCTGGTTAAGGTGGTGGTCTTTTCGCTCGGTAAAACCGGTGTAATGTAAGTCTGAGTGAGGCTCGCATGTGTGGAGTAGGTAGCCGCATCGTAAATCACTGAACGCGGCGGTAATGCGTAGATAAGAGCTCTCTCATTTGTTTTCCCATTTCCCCAGAGAAATTTCTTAGCGACATTACCGCGCGGCGTATGACGTAACGAGCAATTACCCCGGCTTCACGCGAATTCCTAGTATTCTTACATTTTCATAAAGTTCCACAGCATGGCGCTTTATTCTTTTATACAAAACACATTAAGTATTCAGAGATTTGTCATCTCCGTCGACGGTTAACTTTCGCGGAAACAACGTCGCCGCGGTGCTGTGATTTATTAATGTCCGTTTGTCGTTTTCTAAAATCCATTAAGTAATGTAAAGGATTGTAGCCCAAATAATATAAAACTTTACGACAACCTGTTCACATATTATCAGCCATTGGACATCAATAACGATAACATAGTACATATCATTATCGATACAATTGGTCTCACATCGCACACACAGGGCTGTGGTGCACGCCATCTCGCTTGATTAAGCCCAATTATAGTCTTCACGCGATTATACTGTCGCGATTTACGGATAACCCCGCCATTTTGAGAGAGACGCCTCTTTCATTAGCATGCCATGAATTGCCATGCCATTTCCATGTTCGAAAGCTTAATGACTATGGCCGTGGATGAATTTAATCGTCGACTTGCATTATGAGTGCCGGCTTCGGTAAATTACAAATGTACAATTACGGCAAAAATATTGCGCCTCTTTCATCTCAGAAGTTGTTTAAAACCTGTTACATACTTAAATATTTTATATGATCTGTAAACTCATTCAGTAGATATAGATAACCAAATGTCTAATTGAATACCAGGGTCGCTGACTACATAGTATGTAGTTAAAGTTACAAGCAAGTGCAGTAATACAAACAAGGGTTTGTCCAGAGATTGCCGCGATAACACGCTTGCTTATCGTGAATACAAATTGATTGTCATTTCAGTTCGATTTAACTCTCGACGGACCGTTTTACGCTTGAAAAATAAACTCACCATTGCGAGTTTTGCGACGAAAACATACATATACTTCTTCTATATATATAAAAGAAAGTCGTGTTAGTTACTTCACTTATAACTCAAGAACGGCTGAACCGATTTAGCTGAAAATTGGCAGGGAGGTAGTTTAGAGCCAGGAGAAGGACATAGGATACGGTAGGGTAGGGTAGGGTAGGTAGGTAGGATAGGGTAGGTAGGTAGGGTAGGGTAGGTAGGTAGGGTAGGGTAGGTAGGTAGGGTAGGGTAGGTTAGGTAGGGTAGGGTAGGTAGGTAGGGTAGGGTAGGTAGGTAGGGTAGGTAGGTAGGTAGGGTAGGTAGGTAGGGTAGGGTAGGTAGGTAGGTAGGGTAGGGTAGGTAGGTAGGGTAGGGTAGGTAGGTAGGGTAGGTAGGTAGGGTAGGGTAGGTAGGTAGGGTAGGTAGGTAGTAAGGGTAGGGTAGGGTAGGGTAGAGTAGGTAGGTAGGTAGCGTCGGGTAGGGTAGGTAGGATAGGGTAGGTAGGTCGGATAGGGTAGGTGGGTAGTAAAAAGTGCATTGCAACGCATGCTGGGTACAGCTAGTTTTATATAAAAATAAAAAGACTGAAATTTTCATTGGTGTTAGAAGCCATTTTTTAAAATGAGAATCCTTTTGAACTGAGTAAGTCGGATCATAAATAAATAAGAAAACGATATTTGAGGAGATAAACCCACTTCTTTCATAGGTATTTTATATAAAATAATTAATTTATAGAAATTGACTTAAAATAAATCCTATTAACACTCAACATTCTGTAAATTCTAGTGTCGGTCAACCACTCAAACAACTTGATGTAAATTGGAAAAAAAAAACGTAAGCACGTCATCCAATATTCAATCAATCTTTCTGTTTCTAAATTATCGGTAGGTATTAAACCTTTTTAATACCTATCCATAAGTTTCCGATCGAATTGTAATAAAATCGAATCAAAATCAATCAAGCACAGCGTTCGGCGGTACCAAGGCAGCATAGGCGCGCAGAGCGAGACGACACGAAGGTCGGCCGGCGTTGAAACCAGTTTAGCTGGACGCGGCCGCAAGGTGCCGCGGGCCAGGTTAAGTGCACTGTATTAGCATCATCGCCCGCCCTTTCAAGTCTGCTTATCTCCTGGTCTAGGCGATCTAAATGGGCCTATTGAATTGTATCGTAAGCACAGCACCCGTGGTTTATTAATATGGATGGATCGCCGTATTTATTACGGCTCATTAAATTGCCAAAAGAAGAACAAGAGCGAATTTATTTTTATTTGTTGCCGAATAGATTCAGCGTTATCGACTCCTATTATTGAAAAAAAAATCTAATGTTCATTCTACAATCTTGTTGTTTTTTGTCTAGGTATGCGTACGCAAATACCTATAATAGTTTGTATTTTGTCTGATTGCCCACATAAACCGCAAAGCCATGTTTTATTAGTAAAACCACCATTCCATTCAAAATTCCTTGACTGCTTCTTATTGTAAGTGTGAAATTCTTTCTAATGAAGATAAAACTACAATCTAATAATAGCTGGATTTATTGAGTCTACGTGTTTCATATCGTTTAACAATATGATGTCTCTCGCTAGATATACCTACTTGTAGTTACTTTCTACTTTACAATACAACTACGCAACACCTATGTACAATATTCTGTATGGCCGCAGTAAACTTCCCTAGCTAGTGTATTTGGCTTTGCGCTTTTTAAACGATCTGTAAACCAATTAGCAGCATTGTAACTGCCCAATGCCCATCGTTCAAAATTGGGCCAAATGTGAGGGCGGGAATCATGATGTCAGACGGCAATCGTGTGTGTTTAAAGGCGGAAACACACTTACGTGTCGTGGCGTGTCGTGACGCAATCGGTTTCATACATTTTAATATGGTTAGGGACATATTTGCGTGGCGTGTCGTGTCGCAACGATGTATGACACCGATAGCTTCTGGCGCGTCACGACACGCCACGACACGTAAGTGTGTTTCCGCCTTTACTGACCTATACCTACAGAGTGATTCTTTTAACAACTTCGAACCAGTCTATTTTTTAATTTGTTAATTAATTGTCAATTAATTATGTGGAAGGCTATCGGGGATGCCTTTGCCCAGCAGTGAAGCAAAAAAAAAAACTTTGAATAAAGAAACAGTTTTTAGGATTCCAATTTAAATAAACATCTTGAACACAAGAAATCAGAAATAAAAAAGAACCATGGCAGGAGTGAGTCATACATTACCAGCCTCCATATTTATTAAGAGCCACGTGCATTGATGAAATTTATTTAGGGAAACGTTTAATAGTAAAACTCATCAACAAAACACAGAGATAAACAACAATAAATGGTGAATAAATAATGGTGTCAAGAACTAAATCCTATATTTCATCATCATCTGCCTAGCCTTTTCCCAATTATGTTGGAGTCGGCTGCCAGTCTAACCGGTTGCAGCTGAATACCAGTATGTCACATGGGGCGACTGCCTATTTGACCTCCACAACCCATTTAGTACTGGGTAATACGATACCCATGATTGATAAGATTGGTTGTCAGACCTTCGGGCTACTGACTACCTGTAAAGACTGTCAGAAATCTACAAAGGACAGCCGGCGATCATGATACTGCTGCTATAAAGGGTGTAAAACACCTCTTAACGAAGCCGAAAGGCACTGGTTCTCCCTGTCATTGCGATAATTTTTTTATTTTTTTGTTCTACACCATACCTGGGAACCTTCTAGTTACGGAGATATTAGGGGTCAAAGTTCCAACTTTTTAACAAGTATTTTTTTAAATACAAGTTTTTAATGTAATATTTTTACTTTAAACACCTCCACGACCCCAGTACTATTCAATCCGTCCATCAGCACAATGTTTTGAGTGCGTTACATTGAGTTCTACCACAAAACATGATTTTACACCCCCCAAAAAAAAGTCGTTTCCCAGCAATAATTTTTGCGTAAAGTTACTTAGTTTCATGTACAGAATGCTTGGCTTCTTGATGAGGTGATTTACACGGTGTAGTTTATTTTACACAATGAAAGATTATAAACACTAGACCCTTTATCCTTATGTGTAAAAGAAGACTTCATAGTAGTATTTTTTTCTGATTGTACTTATGTATCGTAAATTCTCAGCCTGAAAGCGAAATGGTTCGCGTTACGTAAGCAATTCTAAACGCTTATTCTTTTACACTTCGCCGCAGAGAATAACGCTTTATTTCAACAAAGTACTGCTTTATTATGTTTACAAAGTAAACGTACACATGTCACTGCTGCTTATTTATTTGTGCTTACATAACAAAGGCGCGTTACGATCGGTTCTCATATAACTTGCACACTCACGTATAACATAAACATAACTTTAGTCACCCACTAGTACTTATTAAGACCTACTCAGACATTAAAATTGAATACTTTACGCACCCATTACCATTTTTACGACAACGCCATAGAAAACGGTAATAAAGTATGTAGCTCCAACTACTATCCTCTTAAATATTTCAAAGCAGAGATAAGACATACAAAAAACACGCCTAGTATAATTTAATAAAAGTTCTTAACATAAACCTGATTCATTAAAATGCGGAGAGTACCTGAAAATAATATAGGTGATCTCCTTTGTTTAATTTACCGGTACAACCGACCAAATCTGGAGGCGCGAGGGTAGCTACGGTTTCCATAACAACACGCGCCTGGTGGTTGTCCCCCCGCCCGCCTGCCCCCCTGGCCCCCTTCCCGCGCGGTATCGATCCCGGCGCCCCGCACCACCCCGCTCCACTCCAAATCAAATTACAGGAGCACGAGCAGGCGAGCGCTAAGCGGAGCGGAGCGATGCTATGAGCGGAGCGGTCCGCGCGCCGCACACTCGCCTTCGCTGAATCAACTTTGTATTGTCGTAATAGTATTTTAATTCTATTGGCGCGCTTTTGACTGCGGTCCCCCTATAATAGCTTGTTTGCAAATTGGTACCTACACGTTACGACGATGATGGCGGGCGATTTACCACGATTTGATCGAACGATATAGGTATTTGAACAGAACACCCTGTATGGCCTTTTAATTAATTAACTTTACCACTTTGGTAGGTACTTTAGTTAGTATACGTAGTGTACCTTGTCTCACAAAAATATAAATAAGCAATTGCGAAACGGACGGATAGTCTAATCAACACTGTAATTTGGGCAGATAAAATCTCTGCAAATCGTGTTTCTATCTATTATTGTGATGATCGTGCGGCGTGCCTGACAAAAGGTGTCAATTGCCAATAATTGCCTAATCTTTATTCATAACATCTTGGAGGTGTTCACATAAAAGGAAAATGTAATGGGATAATGATTGTAACAAGTAATAAGCTCAGTAATAAGTATAATAAGTTCAGGAAAAAAGGATCAACAACCTTCTGAACATAAACAAAATTCTATTTGAATCGAATGGCTGCAATACGGTCGCCGATTGGTTCCGCTTTACACAACAATCGGACATTGATTCCACAAGTTCTCGCTCGTATTGCCAGCAAATTAGAGCTGTTATTCACTTAGCCGTCCATAATGAATAACTCGCTATTTAAATAGTAGGTACAGTGATTGATTCGCGACGAAGAATGTGTGACAGAACTAAAACAAACGCTGAGAGATTTTATAGCGATCGGCAATAAAATCGATTATCGTATCGGATTGCTATCGGCCGAGGGGACCGCAGTCGCTCGGGGACATTTTAATGAGGGAATGCCGTGATGCCGACTCGAGTAAACCGAACGGGACATTTGTCTCTCCCCGAATAATGGAAAAGCGCTGAAAGGATATTTATCAAAACCGACGCGGACGGAGCTCTCCGGCAGTTTATTTTATTTGCGATATTTCGTAAATCGTTAAAATTGTCAGTGAACGTGGCGGATTGCGAGAGCTGCACGCACTTTTATTAATACATGTGAATAGGAGCGGAACGTTCACTATTTTATCATAAAATACGACATCATACATTGGCTCATTTAGAATAGTGAATAGCTATCACGACGGGTAGTTTCTGTGACACAGTAAATTTGTCGTTAAATGATGGCGGCGTGTTGCGTGATTGTGATGAGCGTGTTCTTGGATCGGCGCCAGTTCTGTTACAGACACTTCCACAAACATTCTAAAGAAAACGTTTTTACGCGGCTCGAGGTGATTCACTTCCACTTCATTTATTACCTTGTACCGTTGTCAAACAATCTACCATTTATTTACTTGTTGTTAAATAAAATAGTGATTCGTTCGCCGACCGCAAAACTTCGACTAACGTTTTAAATTGTTCATGCAGTACACTAAATCAGAATTGTAAATGACGTTGGATTTCCGCCAATATTACTTTGTTTCCAACTACCCAAGTATTCATAACTGCCTTAATCGAAATATGGTTTCGGTATCTTAGCTAGACTTGCGTTGCGAGTTGGCGAAGCACATCATACTGAAAGTTGTTAAATTAACAATGGTATGAGTGCCTAATTATTATGTAAATCGAATTAGTGTGGCTTGGGAAGTGAAATTTAGATTAGAAAGTTCTAAAAGTTAATAATTGGGTCATAAATCGTAATTGTGATGGAGCAGTACGGTCATGAGAGCACAGGTCGGCGGGAATTCGTGATCAGTGAAACGATATCGAGTGACCTGTAAGGGTCGCGGGGTGGCAGCCGGCAGCCCGGCCGAGGAGCCGTGTACACGATACCGAGTACACGTACGTATTAACATAGCTAGAGGGCGCTAATAAACACCTACGACGCTACGCACGTACAAAGCCACTTCGTGCGGACACAAATTGCTTTTGTTCGGCGGGAACGTGCTGTGATGGAACCCGCTAGAATTATAGCCCTCTTATTGTGGTTCGCTACTGATGGACTCACAATGAACAACTTCTCTCCGTTAATTACTCGTAACTTTTACCTTTTCTAGTGGCGTTAAGTGTTACAAAGGTGACGCTCTGAAGTTTTCTTTGAAAGTGATACTGAAAGACGAGAGATACAGAATTATAGATAGCCGCGGCTAGAACGAGTCTTGAATTAATGAGTTGATACTTACTTAACTTCTTTTCATTGCAGATCATTTGTTTGAAAGTTATGTACTTAAGTATTTAATGAAGTTATGAACTAGTACCTACTTAGTAGAAATTAAACTATGGATCTAGGGGAGGATAATATTTTGTACAAAGGGTGATGCTGACGAATCAAAGAAAATGTGCATATAATAAAACTGTCAGTTGTACTAGTTTTCAAAACCTAAATATTATTGCACTGTTGAATGCGCACTTTTATTTTCGCAATTCATTTACATAGTGTCGCCGTGTCGGGCATTTGTGCCTCTCCTCTCAGCCTCTTACTAGCACATAACATTACGTAAGTAGTGTAAGTACCTACACATGTATTAGCAGCTCGTTGGTTCGACACAGTATAAAGATTACCAACTCTAAATCGTCTGTAATCCCAGTAGGGTCAAGTAAAGGTATCATCAACGTATTACCCACTGTTCGCCATTCTCGGGTATTAGGGACCCATCCCTTGCGAAGAGGTGCGAACCTATTGCTACCCGGATCCAATCCCCTGCTATAGCGGAGGATTGTTACAAAAAAAAAATCAATAGTGTTGCCTTGGACTTGGTAATCCCTTGGTTCGCTTCGGACCCCTAGTCTACAGGACAGCTGTGTTTGCTTTGAATAGACCCACTAGGGAAAGCGCTCAATGATACGAATGCAATAATAATAACAGAAAGTTAACAAATAATGAGACAATATTTTATAACGATAGATTTTTAACGTCTATCCCATATACATATAAGCTGAACCTTTAAAACATGCAATCTCAGATAAGTTTATCCTTTTTAGAGCTGCGTATCTAATCTTATTGAAATAGAAAAAGAAACAAGGTTACCGTATATCAAACATGCGAGCTCGTTTCTTATTTTATTTTATCTGAGCCGAGAATTCGAGATAGACAATATTTATGTGTGTTATATTTGTGCCGCTGTCGCATCTATTAGTTGGGTACTAGGCGGGCGTAAAACTGAAGAGAACGATTTGGCTTATTAATGTCGTTTGTGGCTCCGTTGACGCGCGTGGGTGCACTTGCAGCGTACGTACGAGTATTGCTGTCAAACGGTCGCTTTCTTTCTCAATATTTAGACTGGGAATGTATTGGAAACTCGAGTCTTTTTTATTATAACAAGACGTATCATTTGTATACGAGCCAAAGGAAATAAAATGCTAATGCATTGTGATGTTCCCAATAGTGCTGCAGACAGTTTATGATAACTAAAGATGTTCTGGTTGTTGGTACTTATGCTTTTATTTTTAACCGGTTTCAAAAAAGGACGATGTTTTTTTAGTTGATGAAGACTTGAAGAGCCGTTATAGTTTCTTATGTAGGTACGTACTACTTAGTGCGAAATTATGCCTACTGTTAACAAAAATTTCCCACGGATCGGACAATCCGCTATGAAAGTAACCATGGTATGAAATAGTGCCATAAACACTAAAGAGCCACTCACATAAATAAAGTGAGATTAAGTTGAGGCGAATCCGTGATTATTCAAGTTCGGTTGCCGAGCGGGGACCACCGACCGTCTCGGATAAAGGCCCTCTAACTCGCTCTCGTATTTCATTTCACTCAAAATGGATTCAGCCTCAGAGGCAAAAAATATTTATATTATATCAAAAGAAAGATCAAAAGTGTTCGCGAATATGAGAGCGAACGACCGCGAACAAGTTGGAGGAGTGAGTAGGTAGGGGGAACAGGGACCGGTGAGGGATTTTTATCGAGTCCCCGCATTCATGTTATGAGTTGACTTATACGATATAGCGTCGTGGCGGAAATATTGTAATCTAACATGAATACAGAATTCAGATATAGGTAATACGTTTTACGACAACTTCGGACGAAATAGCGTGGGGGCTTTTACGTCTCCGCTGTCAAATTTGTTGTAAATTGTTTATTTTTTTAAACAAATTAACATGAGCGGACGTTGTTGACATTATTACGACTGTTTTAAGTAAGCTGACATGATTAAGGCAAACACACAGCATTAAAATTGTTGGCAGTAACCAGATAGAAAAAAAAACACGTAGATATTTTTTTATGTGTGTTTATTCTGATGAAATAGGTAACTCAATCTAATAAAACTTGTAAAAAGTATTCTTTGTAGTTTATTTATATCCAAACTCGTAAATAAAAACATAATAGATCCTCGATATTATAAGAACGTTAGCGTTATTTTCATAAAATAATTGAGCCGGATCTTTTCGAGGCGGGCGTAAATGATTATTCAGAACGTGAGTAACAGTCGTGTAGGTTGCTACGTACGCAGTCATTTCAAATAATCAAAAGAGGGGAATGTTTATGTGTGTACGAAACATCGTTATTTTTTACGCGGTAATAAATGAAATAACGAGCAACTTACATGCAATGTGCACGCACGTACTCACGAACACTTTAGCGGTACCAGGATAACATTAGCATAGTGTAGGTGACATTTTGTAATTTATATTTTTTTGCCGCTTGCCCCTTTTCACTTTTAATAGAATCAAACAAAATAGGTTTATCATTATAAATACCAAAAAACACGATTCCGTCACCGAAAGAATGAAGTAATCATTCAGCCAATAGCATATCTGTACAAATTCCAGTGAGCAAACGGTAAATTGAAAATATAATATCGCTGTTGTATTACAAAGAGAATAAACATTGTGAAAGCGATTATATTGATTAAGTTCTACACGAGGATCTCAAAGGCCATACGTTAAAGCCAGCAAAGCTTTTACTTAGTTTTAGTATTTGTTTTGCGCCGAGACTGGGGAAAACATTGTACCAACCACTCGAGGCTTCGTCTTCAAATTCTAGGCCAAATATGTGTTTGTTATTTACCTTCTCTTGTACTCACATTCAGTGATGGGTATCCGAGATATTATAAAAGGATTGAAAGGTTTCACCAGAAACGTTTTATATTCAAGTGATACGACTACTAAGTATGAAATCAATCGTTTTGTCAAGTAATATTAATAAGTTATATAATAATGGTTATGCGTTATACTTTTTACTAAATGTCACTAATTTTAAATACTGGACCAGTAAATAAAGCAAAAAACATAACATTATCGTTTAACATAATTATGTACCTATTGTAAAATGGCTTTAATTGGTTACCATAATAGGCAAAATGCGCAATGCTACAAATATAAAATAAGACAAAACACGATCCTAATCAGAGTTGTTGCTTTTGTTCATTGAATCGATTATCCCACGCGCTCGGATTATTTCTTGTAGTCACTTATCTCCGTTCCGATCTTATCGAATATGAATATCGATTCATCGCTGCTAATGGCTTATATAAAACGTTTAAAGAGATTAAAAAACAAGTAGATAAATATTAGCTAAGTGATATTATAAACATGTCAGAATGAGGCACTGCCGTTGTTATAAGTAATGAAGACAAAGACATTAAATTCAAAGAAGTTTCAACATTTTACATTACACAAAGAACAAAAGAATGGAGAAGGAATAGCAAGTGATTCCCGCTGCTCGACGCGGGCGGTGCAATGTTTGTACAAGTTATTAACTAAGGCCGTAGTCCGTAGTGTTATCTCCCGTGTAAATTTATGCAACAATCTCATCGCGGCGGCCGCGGGTTCGGGGCTCGGGGTGCCAGCGATAACATGAAATTGACACCGCGCCATCAATCACTTTGGAGTGAGTGGGCTGGCCGAGTGTACGGGTGTCGCGTTGCAGTTGTGGTTATCGGCTACAAATTGCTGTCGCTCTACTGATTAACAACGTACGACTCGTTCGTAGACACGAATGAATAAAAATCAAAATAGTTTTCAACAATCACACAACCGAATGAATAAAATCGATGGAATGCTCGCGGGGAAGCAAACATAATACCCAGTATAACAATAACGCGTAAAGCATTATAAATCGTGTAATAAAATCGAATCGCACAATCCGAGCTCAGGCCGTAACCAATCAGAGCGTAGGTACTCGAATAGAAGTTGATAATAACGATCGCGTTAGTACTGTGTGGACAGGTTTACAAGTGAAGTAAAGGATGTGACAATCCCGCGTTTAAAAGTAAGCCCATATCGATTATAGTTTCCGGTATCTCTTACGTTCCATTGTGTGTATTGTTGTCGGCCGGGGCTGTGAAAGCCCGGCTTCATCCGTCGGCTATAAGGTTGGTTCTCGGAAAGCCAGCTGGCGTGTCGTTCCCAACGCTCCCTGTCTCGCCGGGTAAGATTACAATGTCAATAGACGTTTCGGCTATTGAATCGCTCGCTTGGTTGGGAACTTGCGTCTTTTTAAACAACATTCTTTAGATAACGATTACTTAGTTAGCAATTCTGTAGACAATGGCAATGCCACAAAATTTTGTGCATCATGCTTTTACTAGAAATGATATTTCTTAGAAATGTATTCAAACGGAGTTCAGTCCCACTGACGGTATGTATGACTAGGACTACTAAATAACAACTTAGTTATTTTTTTTTACCTACAATGTGTATTTTAAGTATTCATAGCCTTCCACACTTTTCCAATGACAAGTTTATACCTCGCAATAATGATCATGTTAACTTTTCAAAGACTTTACAGAGGGACATTAATGACTAATAAAAAATCCGTTAAATCCGATCCATATAACTAAAAGATTAATTTGCGAATCTATAAAATGTCTTTAAAAATCTTTATCCATCTTATTAAATACCGGTTCAAAGTTCCGTAGTTAAGAATTTCAAAGTATACCAGTTTCTGAGAGCGACTTTTGAATAATGCTTCAGTTTTTCTTATTCAGTAAGTCTTCCTATAACTCAAACAACAAAGAGCCGGCTGGAGAGATCCTAACAAAAGAATATGAGAAATATCTGCGCCTCTACAATCCGAACCGCATCACTACTTCGGTTATATTGGAAAATATTTCTTGCTTCTCGAATACCCAGTTAAAATCTGTATTTTATCAAAGGCATGAATGTAAATGTTGATATGTGAGCTATATCCAAATAATGCTGTTTCTGCTCTCATGGGATGGAAAGTTTTATTTTATCTACTAGTTTGCCGTGTGTTTAGTTAGAAGATAGACGAAGGCCATTCATAATTTAAGTCCCAGATGCTCTGATTAAATTTCTTCCGCTCCAAAGGTCTCTTTGTTGTCAGTAACTTCTATTGCGACACAAAAGCACTCGTCTACGGCAGGATAATTTATTTTAAAGAGCCCTCTGTCTTACAGAGACTTTTTCGACTTATTACGCTGAATTGTACTTTAAAAAGATTGTTTTTGTCGTAAAATATGCTTCGCTGTATTTTTACTTTTTATATGTCTGAACTTATTGTAGCCTTTTGTTATATTAAACGGGAGATGGTTCAAAAACTTGTGAAGAATGAATTTGTGTAAGTTGTAAACTTAATTTAAATATTTTTAAACCTATTATTACATTCTCATAACGATCTGTTCTTTTATACAGCTCTACAGTGGCCTTAGGCATTAACTAGCGTTTAATTCGTTATAACCACAAATGAATTTCGAGGAAAGCCGTAACGACAGCGCGGCCATCTAAATTTTGATTATTTAGAGGCAATTCATTGAAATAAATTATTCGTTCCAACGAGCGCTTTAACTCGCCATATAGACGCTTTGTAATTATCCGTTTGTTTAAAGAATGTATTACACAAATAAACTTTACGATTCCAACGTTTAAACATAACTTTTTATTATCTCACATGTTTTCTTGAACGCACACACGGGTAAAAATGTTTTATCACCACCTACCGCGCGCCCGTGAACGAGCACGCGGTCTCATTACATGGTGTTCAATAATTTGTCCATTAAGGCCGTCAGTGGTCGACGTGATCCATCATTATAATACAGTAGGTATGTATAAATCAGAGCGGCATAATAGCGCCGGTATTTTGTGATCCCTTCATGCATAAATGTTTTTGTAATATTTTGGAAGCCGTGTTCCAACGTTGCCCCTTCGCCCCTCGCGTCCCGTGCCACGTTGCATTGCACGGTTTCATATTTCTCTTTCTAACTTTAGTTTTGTGAATACGCTGCCAGGCCAGTGACGCCCGGTTCATCACATTCTTTATAAGGAAACTTTACGAGCGCGTTCCTCGCACTTCAATTCCAGTGCCTCTTATTCGATAGCTCGGTACGTGGCTGACTGGCTGTGAAAGATATTACCACAAGTCTCAAAGTGATTAAAATTAGAAAATATTGTCATCTTTAAGGGCGTAAATTCATATTAGTATTTGCGTGTGATTTTACACTTTACTCTTCCACTTAGTGAAGTGTGAAATGATTGTTGCCGCGCGCTTGAACATCACGATTTGAATTCCGCATTGGAGCGCGGTCGTCCGCTCGGTGCTGGCCAAGTCAGTATTCGTGTAGCGTGCGGTTGCGACGCCCGTCTGCTTGTCGCCGTACCGTGATCTGTCGCTTGTACACACCACTGCCGTGTATCGAGTGCCTACAAAATTCATGTTTTGGTGTTTGTGTGGTGTGCTGATAGCTTCCTTTGTCTCTCCGTAGGTGTGTCGAGCACGGAGCGCCGCGCCGCCAGTCAGGATCGCTACCGGGATGCCAGCGTGTCTAGTGATAGTGTGAGATCGTGCATCGTGCCGGTACTAGCGTAGTGTAGTGTAACTATAGTGCATCACAGTGTTGAATGGATTGTGTCTCTTTTGGATTGCCATCGAGAGTCATCGATAGACCAACTTGGGAACGGTGAGAGATTCCATTATGACATCTTTATTTGTTCAGTTAACAGACGCGATAACGCGCTTAATGTATTTGTGTTTATTTAGTTTATTTGTTGAAGAGTTAATGTAGATAAGAACAAATTATTCATATACCTTTGAAATGCCTGGTAAATAACTTGCTAATGTTAGGGATCACCTACCTGTAGATACTGCTAAAACGAGCAGGTAAGTATTGTTCTCGACTTACCTATCAACATTGATCATTTTGTACCTACTGCGAGGTATAATTAATATTTTCCTTTAACGCTAATAGCCAATAAATACCTACATAAATGGTTCGAAGATATTTATCACTACATCCTGCTTCTTATCTTCAACTGATATTTAGTTACCGAGTTATAATAATATCAGTGTTGTCGTTATGTCCTAGGTGTAACCTATTCCGTGGCCGTAAAACTTGGGGACCTTTCAAGTGCCTGTTACACAGTAGGGGCGCACACACCCTGAATGAGTTTTGAGCAAGTTAACGTCTGTCACAATACAATTTAGACCCGAACAAGATGCGTACATAGTGCAAAGCTACCCTTTACATGCTTTACCCTAATTTAATGAGATTAGGTACTGAACTAGTTAGTTTATCACCACATATGTACACAAACAATCTACCATCAACATCTGAATAGGTAAATAGGTACTAGGCTAGCATACGTATGCTAGCCTAGTACCCATGCAGGTTTAAAAAAAAAAACAAAGTTAACCGTTTTTAATTTTCTTTAGTTGCCAGTTGCCAGCGCACAGCGGTAAGAAATCCTCATTGGAATACTTTACCTTCGTGATTGGATTATCCAGCATTAAAAAGTTAAACCGATTGTCAGTACCAGAGTAGGAACACTTGAATTACGAATTACGCCCTTACTGCAATGAATTAGGTGTTGAAGTCAAACTGTTAAAGTGGATTGCGTTTGAATGTACAAATGTCATTAAAATACGCGATACTACACGACTAAAACTATACGAAAATATTAAAAAAAAAAACACTCAATCTCGAATGTCTCACAAAAAATGACCCATTTGTTTCATCATCACCAAATTAAATCACACACACAATGACCGAATGACGTCAACAAATGTGCATTTTTGGTGTACATGAATTTTTAAGAACTTGTCTTTGTTTTTCATATCAATGTAGCAATTAATCAAAATGACCTAAGACCTCTATCTAGAGAGTTAATACCTAAACGTTCTAGACGTAAATAAATACACATTTTCATGAGAGATGACAGAACATTCATTTTAATCATACAATAAAAATAATTATTTATACATATAAAGTAAACTGCCCAAATCGTGCACGATGCTTTCAAATTTTCCATATGGGTATCGAGTTAAATTATCGACTCGACATTGAATTAAAATTAAGCCATCTACGTATAAAAAACACATGACAATACAAATATTTGATGTTGCCTCCAGTAGGTGTTTTAAACCCGGGAGCTAATAAAACTTGCACATAAAAAGCTTACTTAGAAATAAAAACTTTTCGTCGCCGGAACGTCAACAGTGGACCCTTTTGTTTATTTTGAGACATCAAGGAGGGTCGGACCCATTATGGTATGTATGCCGACGTGAAAGGGCAGTAGGCTTATTGAAAAGGAAAAGTACCAGGCCCACAGACACCTAAATTGGTTCTAATAAGACTTGGCCGACTGACAACTTTTTTAATCTGTGGCTTATAGCAATTTGTTCTGATTAGGATTTATTTCATTGCCTTACGAAAACTTTGAATGTATTAAAACTTGTTTGAAGACATATTAATTAATTTGTTGTTGATATTCATCGATTTATTGATAGTATTAATTGGATTAGCAATTTTATGACACCTCTTTTACAGGCAGCCTAAATCGTATAACAGAACTTTTAAAAGCATTGATATCAAAATAGGTTTTTTAGTTTGATTTCTTTTAAGGTTTTTTGGTAGTTGTTAATTAAATACCTACGCGTAGCAATTTATGTTAAGTATCTTTTTATAGTAGGACTCG
Source organism: Cerastis leucographa (assembly GCA_963082945.1). Taxonomy (NCBI): domain Eukaryota; kingdom Metazoa; phylum Arthropoda; class Insecta; order Lepidoptera; family Noctuidae; genus Cerastis; species Cerastis leucographa. Next base: position 14,677,103 of record OY720362.1, on the reverse strand, counting down.
ACTAATCTGACACAAGTCTCTGATTAAAAATCGCAAAGTCAATTAAACACGATTCCTTTTCACTAGACGTAAAAGTATACATTTTGTCACTATAATACCTACGTAAAAGTAAACATTTAACGCACCTACTTACTTAAATTATAGTTTACCAAAACTAATTTTGGGAATAAATTATTATAAAAACTTATCCAGTTTCATAAGTACGGAATACTAGTATACTTAATGTTTGCTAAACACGCATTTACCCATTTTTTACAAAACTATGTAAGTAGTTATGTAGCTGAACGTGCGTTCGACACAGCAATGTAAAATTATGTTCTATTCTTGAAGTGAAATATGTGTACTCTTACGAACACGTAAACATGATGTGTAAAAGCAGAGAAAAAACATTTACACACTTGTTTTTCAAACAAGTAACGAAACATGCAAAATATCAAATAATTTTACAAACAGTAATTTAAAATAAAAAAATGGCGAATACTTTTGAATAAAGTGAGTAAGCACTTTTTCATGCTAACGCAGCATGAAAAAGTGAACATTCGTTCTCAGTCGTTGTGCCACTTATACTTACTTGCGAAAATAAAAATAATTCGATTACGCATTAAAAATAATAAAAATAAATTAGCATTAAAGTAAGCATGACAAGAAATACTAATAGACTGATTGTCGGTTACCGCAAGCGAATTCATCAAAATTCGTTTTGCAAGCGGAAATATTCCGTGCCAGCAATGGTGGAACCACGTAATACAATCGCGTATTCACTGTGAATGCAATAGTGGCTGGGAATGCCTCTCAAATTACACTAGGCAAGTACTTCGTATTCACAAACTCAGTTTCCATAGAATCACCTCCTACAATTTGGGCATTTATCTTTCGCTGAAGTACATGATGTTGTTTGTAAAATATGGTATACTCTACCATAAATAACTCCATTTGCTTCGTTGAATCTCTAAAAATGTACACATTATACTTACATTAATGTTTAAATACAAACAACTTATTCTCCACCACTTATTTGCCAGCAAAACCAACAGGAATGTTATGTGATTCGTGAAGAAGAAAATTGTTTCTCAAGGGAAATTGTAGTACAAAACGTTTCCTTTTTATTTTCTTGTAAACTTGAGATAACCTCCGTACAACTACGTGCCCTTAGTAAAGTAATTTGCTATCGATACTTCTATTCTGTACTATAGATAGATACGTGATCGAGGACCATTTGAGTTCAGCCACTCGACTGATCTAATCGACTCGACCAAAAAATGCTACACTGAACACTCCAACGATTTATGTTCTTTTGGCGTGGCTACGAATCTCTGACACGAATTAAAATATTTTCGAATAATCAAGCGAAAATTCAAGCTCGAGAGATATCAAGTTTTATGAGAGTTTTAATCAATTATTGGTTAATGGATTCGATTATAAATTGAATGGGCTCGGTAGTGGTATTAAGAGATTTTATCGTTCATAAATATCTCTTAAATCACAATGACACAATAGAACATTAGTGGTGTCTCCGCGGCTTCTAGATACAGTTACGCTTATTATTATGTGGGAAGGAGTCGATGAAGCAATGATTTATAAGCCTATTCACTTGTCATAAAGTAATTACTCGTTCTGTTTCTATTTTTTCCATTGTAGTAACAGTTATCTCTATTTTTATTGCTTTCGTAAAACGTCGCAAGGTTACCGTTATTTTTTGTTACCACTCTCGTATCCCATACAAATTATTATTATTTCGATATTTTCCTGTACTACACTATTATCGTTAGTTTTTCAAATAGCGGTTGACAGTTATATTTTCAGTTAAAATATGAGCGTTATTAATAAAAAGATTAAGGCCTGCCTAATACCTGACATTAAGGCGATATTTTAAAAGTTGTTAAACCCATTTATTTATATTTGGAATCTTGAATGCGTGACTTATTATTAGCATCAGCTTAAAAGGTGACGGATCCAATCCATCTGAATCAATTTACGTTCACATTTAGAAGAAAATAGTCAACAAAAGCTTGCGGGCGTTATCTCTTAGCCCTTTCTCCTTTACTCTCGTGAAAAGTGTGTGAAATGAAAGGGACAGGTATAATTTATTACGCCTTTTAGATTCGACTGCTTTCTGTATGAATACTCTTTTTATATGAATAGAGTTTTCAATATGTGCTGATAATCCTGAGGGGCTTATGTTTGGATTTGTGCTCATCATTCATTTTGTAATCTGAGTCTTGTCACTCTGTGTGTTTTGTTGTATGTTAAGTACCTTTAGTAAATAATGTATGCGATAACGTGATAAGAACAAATACTACTTTATTAAGTGCTCGTAGGTTCAAGTAGGTATATACATATAGAACTATGTATTATATTTCCTTCTGATAGTTTATCTTCCTCTTCCCGTTATATTTTCCCGTTTTAATTAACTACATACAAGTGTGTTTTATGTATTTTGAATATTCTCACACATAAAGCTGCAAGAACAATACCAGGATAGAAGAAAACGTATCTATTAATTGGCCCACTATGAATGCCGAATCAATTAACCGAGCAATAAAAGTATCCGAGCAAAAATACATGCGTAATTATAAAATACCAATTAATAAATATTAGTTAATGAAGGAACAGTTTTTATATCTCCTGAAGTTTCTGTGAGCCGTGTACACCACGTACACGGCTCTCAATCTCTTTGATTGTTATGTGATGATAGATTTCGACGCAGGCGCATATAAGTTAGTGCAATCTGCAGATTTTATATTATGCAAGTCATCATAATCATCTGCCTAGCCTTCCCCAACTATGTTGGGGTTGGGTTCCAGCCTAACTGGATGTAGCTGAATACCAGTTTTTCACAGGAGCGACTGTCTATCTTTTCTATTACAGTGATGTGAATTGTGACGATATAATATGAGAAGTAAGATAAATTATCATGTACCTAAATATTAAGTCTAATCGTCGACAGAATGAATTTTAAATTATTATCCAATGTTCCTTACATTGGGTAATAATTTAAAATTCATTGACTTGCGTGCTTGAATTAAGTAAATTCTATCGAAGTATCCATGAACGTAGGTTAGGTAGGTAGCATCTTACGGAAGAACTTAAGCTGCCACCTATTTTTTTTTAAAACAACTTCGTAATATAGTCACGATATAATTTCACAATAGTTTACCAATAACGCTCCCTTCTCAATAGTATCATTCTTTGGATCAGAGTATTTCGATAGTAATCGATAGTCTTCTATCAATGGTATGAAAGATTTTCTTACGTATTTTGTCTTGTCACATCACATACCAATATTTTCTGAAGAAGCGAGCATTCAAAATAATATCAAGTCCCTGTAAGGGCCTGCGCAAACTTAGACCCTTTTGAAGTGAAACTTCTTATGCGACTTCCAACAAGTTTAACGCTACCATGGAGGGGGAATATTTTCTAAAACTCACTAAGAGATGGCAGTATTACAAGATTTGTGACTACGTAGTTCTACTAGGTACACAAGATGGCGTGCAAACAGTCATGCATTCGACTCTTGGGTGTGACCAGCCTTCGCTCAATTTCCATGAGTAGAATAACCGCGATAAACTTATGTAATAAAAATAATACAAAAAGAAAACAACAAAATATTATTTAGAAGCTCAATAAAATAACGAGAGTGAATGCGTGGCACTCAAACGCATGCGTGTAGTATTACGAAGTTTCACTTCTTTCGCGCGGAGGGACTCCGCGCACTATTTTTTGTTACCGACAGGGCACAATATCCCAGGAAACCGTAGTTGTTGTGTTCTGTAGCGGATCGGACACAGTCGCCGGTCGCTACTTCTAGTCACTACTACAATTTACTGCTTGTTTTCCGTCAGTAACACGATGGACGTCGATGAAGAACACTAGGTGTCGTTGCCTAGTGTCGCACACAGGAAAAGAATACCGATTGAAAATCGTCCGTTTGCGCAGCTCAGTACAATGGAAAGTTGTTAAACTGACGACTTTTGGTTTCCAGTTACCGACACCGAACACTTTTTGATAGTCAACAGGAAGCAACTGGACAAAAAAAAATGTCGACGCTGCTCAGGGAGTGGCTGATTTCATACTGGTTATACGGAAATCAAATATTGATTGCTAGCTTGTATCCGACGCAAAACACAAAAGTGTCCACGTTTGCGCAGCGCCTATGAAGTCGTGAGATGATTTTAAGTGACAGCACTAATTTATCACCTACCCACATTTTTCTCACTTACCTAACATTGTCATTAAAATTGGCAAACAAAAGATCTTGAGATATCCAAGTTCTATACGATAGTCGATTAACTTTGCACAAGAATGGCCTTGCCCAAACGGTCAAATATTTAACTATAAAAGATCCTTAATTCAATATGTGGTTAACATAACGCTGTGCAAAAAACAAGTTTCAATTGCAAAACTAACAGGAAAACACAATTAGCACGATTATCAACGGTTATGTTTTGTTATGTGTAAGTTAATGATCTCAGTTGGAGACATTATTTTTTTCCTTGAAACCTGTAATCAGACTTGTGGTTGTAGAAAGTTTATTTATGTAACTGGCAACATTGTACGTAATCTAATAGCCAATTTCAATGTTTTATGTTCCCCATTTAGTTTTTGGCATACTTCGAGATTCATTTTGTAAACACGGTTTTTGTTGATGATCGAAAGATATTTCTCTAATTGCCAGTATTCGAAAGTTATGTCCTTTTCCGGCGTGATATTGTTATTTTCCAAAAAAAATACACTCCAATATTGGTACATCGTAATGACGTAGCTCTTAATTATGTAGATCTCTCGAACCGTGATGTCATGCCCGACGCCGTTATGAGATAATCGGTTTTAAACGAAATATTTAATTATAAATTCACAATGAATAGTCAGCTAGACAAATTGAATTCAGTTCTGTCTTCTGACTTTATTGATTAAGTAAGATCAATTTATTCTAAGACCATATCACGTGAATGTTGTTAGTTCAGAGGTTTTAAATGCATCGCAAATTAGATGAATAATTCACTTATTCGGGAAATTTAAATATTTGTACGGGTAAAGAAGATAACTACATTGAATAGAATCGTCTATTTTTATTATCTCTGATTAACTTAGAAAATCTTAATATGCTTGCTCTAAATCTAAATCATTTCTTGTTGTTTTTATTTCAAATGAGCACATGCACACGCGCGCAATGTACTAGGAAGACATGACACTAAAGTAGGTATCCACTTTAATAATATCATTACCGCTGAAAATGTTTAACACGATGATGCACGGGGGACCATTACCACCACTCATTATTGTTTCGTATAAACCACTGCAATTTAGACGCGCAACAATTTTGCTTGTATACGAATAGTTACGCCATTAAGCTTGGTCGTGAGATTATCTCCAAGCGATAGGGCAGCTAAACCTTCTTGGAAACTTCGAACTAAGCCTACAAATTAAATTGTTGAACGCTCTTTGTAGAGAAATCTTTCAAGTAATATAATTTTAGTAACTATAAAGTCTAGCCTCTATTTCTCAAAGAAGGCTTTTTTATTCTTGATAACACTAAGTGAAAGCTTTGTGGAATTCTAGAGCGATAATAAGCCCGAGGTTGGGTGCTAGATTAAAACTACTGCTTGATCAGAACAAACAAATTTAACGGATTAGCTCGAGGTTCATTTAACTTTCTACAGGATTTTTACAGTATTTTTAGATGCGATTGAACTCTGTTAAGCGTTTGAAACTAAAATTTTCAAGTATGGAATGCAGTTTAAGGTAAATCTATCGTGTTGAAAATCTGTAAGAAATCATGAGTGCAATCTTGGCGATCGACTTGTGTGTTTCCCACGAGTCATTTGTGTGCCGGGGTAACCCTACTTGAGCGACATTAACGTTACACATCGTGATTCATGTCGGATTAACTCGAATTCTGTTATTTTACGTCATGTGGCAACACTAGGGAAGCTTCTGGTGTCACTTTTAAAATAAGAACTACTCCGTTTTGTCGCATAGATTTATGATTATTAATTCGGTGAAGGAATATCGAGGTCGATGCCAAGAAATCATGTTCTCATTTTGTACCTAATCCTTCGTAAGATTATAAAATTGGCAGTTTGTAGCAATAAGCAATAACCAAGTTTATGTTCAACTAATAATAAAATAGCAATTTATACGTTTCACTCGAGTGCTTGGTGTAATATGAATATAATATTTTCCATTATATTTCAAGACTTACGATACTTTAATGCGACATTTATATTCCCTTCGTTTTTATTTTTATGTGTGCAAGAATGTCGCCCTTGTCTTCTATAAATGGCTGTATAACACGACAGCCGATTTTACGTTTATTATTTCGTAAATTGTATAGCAATTATTTAGTTAGTAGCGAGCATAGATAATAAAGTAATAACTCATAGAGCTACATTAGCGCCATTGATATTATTCCTGTGGCGAATTTACATCTTTAATCTATAAGCTAAAGGGTAATTATGATCAAGCGGTGAGTTATTATTCATGAATGCAGATTAAATTCAAACTACAAATTACTTATTTGCATGTTAGATTAATGTTAACAGTAACAAGGTCTGTAGTCACCTATTACTTCAATTAATAACGGGTGGTAAGAGTAACTCTTGTCATGTCAAAACGTTTTAGGGTCAAATTCCTCCTTGTCATGAGGAATTTTCATTTTGTGATTGGTTATCAGTAAAAGTTATGATTAAATAGTTGCGCGAAATAAAGCTTGTAGAAAATAGAAACAGTGAAAAACTTTCCCAACGCAACATTTATGCCGTAAACATACATAATATTGCCTGTCTGACGATTCTTAGGATACAAATAAGGCTTTCATTGTTGGAAACAAGGGATCTATTTTATTCTTTTCCTCAAATGAAACCTTTGATACGTGAATATTTTAACCGACTACTTTTGCGGGTAATACGGAATAAACGGATAGAGTAATACTATTTTGACTGCTAACATTTTTGATTTCAACACAAATAAACTAATGTCGGGTATATTGCAGCGTATTTCCGCCCAACAAGCAATTTTTCTCCGGGTAAAGTGCACCTCTGGTCTGGGTTCGATGTTCGGGCAGCGCGCCAAGTAGCGCGGCGGGTCGGTAAATCACCCGCGCGTACCAGGCTCGCAGCGCGTCGAGGAGCTCCCAATCAGCCGCCCTATTGACAAACATACGGCTGGAGTATAATGGAATCCGTCGCAATTTATCTACCACTGAGCAATCCATCTCTTTCCTTTGAAAACATTCTCTTAATTTAAGTTGACGTCTATAATCATACTAAAATAGTTTTATTTATGAGTATCAGTTACAAAGTGATTATTGTTTGAAATTCTTTCCATTCAACTCTTTTTCGTTTTAGTTGTTTATCGTTTTAGACAATTTTTGTTTAGTCTTGCTATTTTTGAAGTATTTTATTGATCTGCCCACCTTGACACGGGTTTGACGCATTTGGTGCACATCTCAATTTGTACACCATGCTCAAATGGTGAACTTAGCAACTGGTGCACTTCTCATATGGTAAACTTCGCAACTGGTGCACTTCTCAATTGGTGCACTTCGCAAAAGGAGCACTTTTTAAGATGAGTGGAGATTTGGAAAAATTGTCTAAAAATGAAAGAATCTTTGGTTTTGCGTAGGTAATTTTCTTAAAAATACAATCAACAAATACCTTTCAAGTAGGTACACACTTACTTAAACTTAAACAATTTTCAATAATAATACAAAAAGAAACGAAAGTAATTTAAAAAAAAAAATGTAAGAAAGATCGGTCCCGGTCAATCATCACATCACGCTGTTTACGGTTTTTTCTGATAATGTGAAATAAAATGTTAAGCGCACACTTGTCCAAAATAATACAAACTTGTACAAAAAATGTAGTTTAATTAGTAGTTCTCCCTGTCATCTTGTCTGGGAACCTTCTAGTTACGGAGATATTAGGGGTCAAAGTTCCAACTTTTTGACAAGTATTTTTTTAAACACAAGCTTTCAATGTAAGATTTTTACTTTAAACACCTCCACGACCCTCGTACTATTCAATCCGTCCATCAGCACAATGTTTTGAGTGCGTAACATTGAGTTCTATAACAAAACATGATTTTACACCCCCCAAAAAAAAGTCGTTTCCCAGCAAAAATTTTTGCGTAAAGTTACTTAGTTTCATTTACAGAATGCTTAGTTGACGGCTTCGTGATGAGGTGATTTACACCTTGTATAACTAAAAGAAGTACAGTTTAAATTATAATATTATAAAGGTTATTTATATAATATGATATTATATCTTGTCTTTATTATGATAGCTTTTTGCTGTTAATCTAATTTTTTCTTACATAACTATATTTAAACTAGCTGTCCCGCGCAACTTCGTCTGCGTCAAATTTTCCCCGTTTTCGCAACATTTTTCATTGCTGCTCCGCCCCTATTGGCCGTAGCGTGACAATATATAGCCTATGTCCTTCCCAAGGTTGAAATCTATCTTCTTGCCAAATTTCATTAAGATCCGATCAGCCGTTTAGTCGTGAAAAGGTAACAAACAAACAAACAAACAGAGTGACATTCGCATTTATAATATTAGTATGGATTTATTATTTCCGAGTGACTTTTTTTTTATTTTTGAAAAAATAAAATTGTTATATATAAAATAAAATATAAAAATAAAATGTTATATATAAAGTTAAAAATAAAAATGTGTATTTAAAATTATTTTGTTCATTGTATTTTTAAGAAAATTACCTACGCAAGAAGATACTTTCATTTTTAGACAATTTTTCCAAATCTCCACTCATCTTAAAAAGTGCTCCTTTTGCGAAGTGCACCAATTGAGAAGAGCACCAGTTGCGAAGTGTACGATATGAAAAGTGCACCAAATGCGTCAAACCCCTTGACACGTTAAGCAAAAAGACAGAAACATGTTATAAATGCATGAAGAATATAATGTTAAGCTTTCTGTAAGGCAATGATGTTATTATAATTATTGCACTTCACAGGAGTTAATGGACGCTATCATCATCGCCATCATCATTGTCATCGCCAAATTTTGGGCTACCCAATTTAAATTGTCATCGACTCGCTAAGAAGAAGAAAATGTGTGTGCCTCACAATGATTCCAATAAAAAAGCCGAACTAATGTATTTCTCGCTGACTGTGAAGCGAAAGTTGCGGTCTCTGAATCTGGTATCATGTAAACACGGTGTTAAATTTAGGAGCCTATCCTCTTCGAACGGACACTTCTACTACACTATGAACTCCTGGTCCATCAGTGGAATAAGTTATCTTTCTGTTATTTTCTTGAATTAATATTCCAACTGTAAGTTTATGTAGAAAAGAATGTGAAGTGTCAAAAATACAATCTAGTGAAAGATAAAAAGCTACTTTATTTTTGTTGTAGTACTTTTTTATTGATAGTACAAGTACATTCTTAGCACTTTTTTACTTGCTTAACTTCTTTTCGTACTCAATCAGCGGAAAGGTTAGGACTTTTTAGCTTCCCAAGTCATCCCAAGAACTGGTAATTTAATTGATTCTAATTATAACTTCTGCTCAAGACCGTGACTGCTTGTAGTTGAAAGGTGACTGTAATTATTGAACTGTCTAAGTAAAATTCAGTATCCCATTTATCTGGTTGTAACATTTTCTCCAGAACAACGTTATGATTAATAGGGGATAATACTATTTTTTTTTTCTTTGTCCGTCGGGTGGTTTATTGAAAAGTATTGGACACGTATTTTTTCTTTTTTCACGTGGTCATAAAATTACGGAGATATATTGAGTTGAAATGGCGCATGACGTCACATGTAGGTAAGTTTTATACCCACTTGTGACGTAGTAAGCCCCCACTCTCCAACTTTAATGAGTTTTCACTAAGTAATTTTTTGATATTTTGATAAAACAAAAAATACGTGTCTAATATTTTTGTATTACCTGTCTGACGGACAAAATAGAATGTCGTTTTCTTTACCCAGTCCGATCCCCTATTACATTGAGTTAAAAACACCTTGTTTGTTATATTAGTCTTAAACCCAGAATATAATAGTTTCATGAAATCATTCAACGAAATAATACCTGTCCGTTTCGTCAAAAATAATCCATTTCATTGCATGAATATAATAACAGATATCAGCGTTTTGTTATGCGTAGTTAGAATATAGCATTAAGGTTTTGATTAATAACGTTACTCAATATCAAATGGTGTGTTTAAATTTTTCTATTAGCCAATAAAGACTAGCGCTCTGACAGGTTTGGTATCAAACTAGATCTATTAAAATCATGTTATTATGTATTAAAAAGCTAAATTTAAATTGAAACTAGTTTATGCGTTTATCTTGAGGTTATAATAACTTTGAAATACCTTTCAAGCCCAGTATATCGCGTCTAAAGAATTTAAAATCAAAATAAACAATATCTCGTTTAAAACAGATTAATAAAAAGAGATTATTGTTGGTAATCATAATACCCACAAGCATAGGAAAGCGTAAGCGGATTATTTGTATTCAATTTGGATCGTCAAATTCTTTATTCAACCCCATCGCACAATATCGCTGTCGGTTCGCTCGAGAGGTATGCGGGGCTCGCATATCCCCACGAATCGAGCTCTTTTCAACGCTTAGGACGAGGGGAAACTTGTCGAGAGTGCCCCCCGCGACTGGAATCTTAAAAGTGCTATAATTGGAAGGAAATACTGGCTTGTATGATGTTATTTTCGTCAACATTGTTTGCGTGAAAATGGTTCTGTTAATGAATGTTTTATTTTCAGTCACCTATCGAATTCTTCACTTTAAACTTGATCTTAAACGAAGTCTTTTCTCTCATGGGGCTTCGCATACCACTCATGTATTCGAGTAGCCTAGTAGTAACATTTAATTTACGTAAGAGAACACTTTTTATCCATTATAGCGATCATACAAAGACACAGGAAAGTCCTTTTTTTCAATTCCAAGAAAGACAAATAAGTATTAAAAGTTCACGTCTGGAACTGCTAATTAAGTGCCAGTGTAATTAGTTCGGGTATTAAGTAAATTGCAAGCGTTACTTGCTACACAATTTGCTTCGCCGTAATGCCTTGTGGCCGCTGCTTACCCTTTAAAAACGGGTTTTAAATGAGATAGTAACGATTAAACTGCTTATTTTTACATTCAATGTGTTTTTAATGTTCAAAAGGGGATGAGAAGTATTGGTACTGGGAACCGTGAAGATGTTGATAAGTCCTTTTTTGCTAAATGCCCAGGCATTTCACATAGTTTATGTGTTAATGAAAACATAATACTAAGTAACATCTGCGAATTATTACAAGCACACTCAGCTTGTAACCATCTTCTTATAAAGGTAGGCGAAATAATGATGTCTATGTAAGTACAACATGTATTTGTTGCATTATGGAATTTGTTCGGGAAACCCACGGTAAATCACAAGATTCTAAATCAGAGTTCGCCCCATTACTCCCCGCGGACGTCGTAAGTCGTAAGAGGTGAATGAGGGTCTCGGTAACTAATATTCTAGCTAACTGCTTCAACTAATCTAAACTTGTTAGAAACCACTGGTAAGTCCACATCCGCAATAAATTATAGTTGAATAATATTGGGACTGGAACTGGACTAGAAGATTCCTCAATTGTCATTTAATCCCTGTGCCCATGGATGAATCATTGGGCTTTTGGCGTTTAAACAAAGAACTGCGAATGGGATGATTTTTGAATAGGATGAAGTGCGCAGAACCCTATTTTAATGAATTGTAGAAGTGAGGCAGTAAAGTGAGTTCTAGGTCTAATAGTCTTAAAATTCCAAGAGCTTTCAATGCCTCATTAAATTAACTGACATGTGTTTTGAAAGAAAATGCCAGGGTATTTTCTAAGCATGTTTTTCATGTACAGCAAGTAACTTCTCGAGTAAATGCTGAAGCGTTTGTACCAGGCTCGCATAAGCACGCGCGTCATAAAAAAGTTACGAGGAGTTATCAAAAGGGCGCAGTAAAGCCGGCATCGTCGCCATCGCTATAAACTGCCCGGTCTATGTAGGGTTGCCTGCCATATACAAAGTTTTCCACACTACTTAGAAGTTTCGAAAAGTGCTTGGGGACATGGCGATACCATTGAGAAAAAATGTTGGAAAGGAAATCTTCTTGTGTGCTTATCTATACTTGTTACTTACTTGAAGTTTTCATACGACTTGAGATTATTATATTATAATAGAAAAGTGAAGCAGTATAACACTTTATTGCAATTCTTTTTTGTTTAAGTTTTTTTATACTTTCCTAACATTTGAAATTCTATTGCAACAAAGACTTTTACATGGGTTCCAGACTTTGTTGCTCATCATTAAGTTTTCATCAATTGTATACGATTCCGTATTTAATAGGTGGAGTTTGCCAAGGCCCCGAGGTTTGGCTGCATTTAATCTAACAAATGCAGCACAGTTTCTAAAACTCGATAAAAATTATCATCCTATGACAATTATTATAGTAGTTGCAGTAAGCGCTGTCTAAGCTTCGACATTCAGGCCTATGTTAGACCGTAGAAATCTAGACCCCTGTTATACATGATGTCCTAGTACAGGAGTCGAGACCACATCGATTATCTCCCACATTAATAATCAGCAATTAGAAAACAGCGCAAGAGGGATACCACTTGCGCTGTTCTCTAATTAAATACGAAACTGCTCCATCCAGATCTAAAAGCGAGCCATGTTTTAAAATTATTTGCCTCACATTCAATGTAAACAGTTAATTAATTAAATACATCTGTTGTTTATGAGAACATCATAATTTATTGCAATTATCAAAGTGCGCTTTACGAATAGTAGCGATCAGTTGGCATTTATCGAGAAAATTAAATGTGAATGGACTACTTGATAAGTGACTAAAATATTTGTATACTTAGCTAAGTAAGACATTTAGTAAATGTCATCGCCCCGTTATTCATAACATAATTCTATGTCTATGCTTCGTGTAGATGTCATGGCGAACCATAAAATTTTGAATTCGGGTGTTGGAAGGGTGTGTGATAAAATAAAACAGTCCCAGTTCTATAGATAACACGATAATGGATTTCTAAATGGCACGCTGGCACGAAACGTACATTTCGTTTCGCTTTTAAAATTCCCGTCATAAACTAGTGGGTTTAAGCAGCAGAGCTTTGCGTAAATTTGAAATGTTTTAGTCATAAGCGTGGTGCAAACGGTAATCCTGTGGCAGTTTGCATCTTCTATTAATCTAATGCGCATAGTTGTAAATTGCAATAAGTACGCATGGTCGTGGCACTAAGTACGCACCTAGTCCGGGTTTATGTTACGCTTTGTGAGAGTAACCGGGCTTATCTACGCTGTTTTATGACTATTTTACGATTATTGCCCCTTTGAATTGGTTATAACTTCGTACGATATGAAATTTCTATAAAGGAATAATTTTAAATGGACATGTTCATTTAAGTGGTTTTTACGGCGCTGTATTAATTTTTATAGCTCCAGGCCCGGTGAGCTCGCCATGCTGTTATTTAAATTTCATCTTCTATCGCAGCCTCCAAGCTCCAACCGAGGCTATTTACTGACGTCGATAGAATTTAATTAGTGTTCGTTTGATGCTTTCATCAATCGTTAGTCTGTCGCGAATCATAGGTTGGTTATTGTAGATTGAATTCCCAGTATAGAAATAAAAACGTTGCTTATCAAATCAGTAACCAGTGAATATAGTAGGTATACTATATATTTTTATTGGGCTATGTAGATAACGGTTTTTAATGAATTTGTGTCATTAAATTGTCACGGTTCCGATCTGGTTGTTTCTGTGTTATTGCACTTGTTGTCGAAGAGTGGATGAGATGTTGTAATTGTTTCAGGGCTACAATGGTGTGTGCGTGTGCGGGGCAGCGGGGGGCGGGCGCGGGCAGCCGGCGCGCATGGCGGCGCCAATGAGGGAGGGCGCGCCGGCCGGCGGAGCTCGCCCCGCGCCCCACGCGCACCCCGCCAACTTCGAGTACGATGACAACGAGTGGGACATCGGCATCGGCGACCTCATCATAGACCTCGATGCCGACATAGAGAAGACAGACGAGGCGGGCGGCATGGCGGCGCGCGCCGAGCCCGACGCACAGCGCACCGCGCTCAAGATGAAGATCAAGCGCACTAAGCCTGGCACTAAGAGCTCCGAAGCCAAGCACGAGATCGTCAAGTCGAACGAGATGAACGGCGAACCGAAGGCGTCGGCGCCCCCGCAAGCCGCGCAGCCCGCCGCCGCCAAGCGCGGATCCGGGGGGCACCGCAGAGACAAGGCGCGCGACAAGCACCACCACCCGCACCCCCCGCACGACGTCAACGGCGTGGCCCGCGTGCCTCCGCCGCCCAACGCGCCAGGTCCGCCAGGCCCGCCCGCGCCGCCGCCGCCGCACCCCGCGCCGACAGGGCCTGCGCCGCACGCGCCTTTCGCCCCGCACGCGCCCCATGCGCCTCACGCGCCGCACGCCGCGCCCGCTAGCAAGCCGGAGCCGCGGCCGGCGCCCGCGCCGCGACTCCTAGAGAATAAGCCCCCCGCTCCGGCGCCCCCTGCGCCGACAGCCCCCGCGCCTGCGCCCCCGCCGGCGCCGGCGCCCTCACCGCATCCGCCGCATGCGCACCATACGTCGCATGCGACGCATGCTCCCTCCACACCTACAAAACCTGAACCTGACGACTCACGGCAAGAAACGCACAGTTCGCAGCCGCCAGCCAAGAAACAAAAAACAGAATCTAATAAGGTACTTATTCAACTATTACGTAGATTGATAGCCTGAGTTATGACGTGAGTAGCTAGGACCGACGAAACGAAACAATGGACTGGAATCAGCTGCTCACGTGTGCTCTTCTTCTAAGAATACAGCTTCTTCTCAGTCTTTGTAGTGTTGTCTTTCGCGTCTCGCCCTCCAGAGTATACCAACTTCTTGTATTACCCACCATCCGTTCAGCTTAAACCAACTAGGCTTTCAGGCTTGAGCCACAGCAACAGGCTTGGGTTCATTAACACGTGTTTTGTATGCAATGTCTTCCGAACTGCCGCTATTACTAGTCGTCAGGTCATTTGTTTGTACTGCTTGGGAAGTTTGGACATCTGTTTCTCTTCTTGTCGCGTCGCCTCTAAATCGGATCTAAGCATTCATTACGGATTCAAGGCTTCGTCTAGTACAACTGCCATCAATCCTTCCACTGACGCTGTCAGTACCCCTTCGGCTTACTGCAAGCGACCTTGATTATCAACTAGTCATCATCTGCCTATAGCCTTTTCCCAAACTATCTTGGGGTCGGCTTCCAGTCTAACCGGATGCAGATGTCTAGTCTATATGGATGGATTATCAACTAGTGTTTGCTCCAAATAATTTTGAGTACCTTCAAAGTCTTAATCGCTCGTCCAGGCACGGCTTCCAGTCCAAACTCTACAATTTAAAACTACATCAAAGTTTTGTCGTATTTTTTATAGCTTTCGACATTGCCACTAAGACTTCTATATCTCTTGCCTAATGGATTTAAGCGATTTAGAGACGATAAGAGCATCATAATCGTAATAGAGAAGTGAAGTCACTGTAATCTATCGATCACCCAATCGACGCTGATAACGATAATCGCGCGCTAATCGTCGGATTGCTCTTATCGCGTGACTGTGTATCCGATTGTTTCGGAACAGTGTATTTAATTTCCAGGCTTAGGGCTGTTTGCGAGCTTGATTGAGTGCAAACGGTCGTGGGGTGTAATCCGGGGCTGTCGCCTGCCGCATCGGTTCATTAAATCACCCCAGCGGGCCGCACCCGCCCCGCGCACCGCGCAGCTCCCCTGCGACATCACAATACCCGCTGCACTCCACAAATTAATGCGATTGTGGCCTCCGTGGCAAATAAGGCTGTGTATCTTCGATGCAGAATTGCTTAAGCCGAATTATACAGTACAAAGCTACCGACGCCGACACTTGAATTCAGTCGACCTTAGTTCTATAATTTGATCTTCATTTATGATTCGTTACTTAAATACGAATTGTTAAACGTTAACATTCAATCTGATTAAAGATCCCTTCGGCATTAACATTTTCTTCATCGATATGAATAATTGAGAATACGTGACTAGAAAGTGATCACATACAAATGCGAAGCCAGTCTCGGCCCGTATATTGAGAATGTAATGTAGCTGCAAGTTGTCATGCGCGGTACACATAGAGAACAGTCTAAGTAATGGGGATTGGCTCGTTAACTCTTGGTAATCACCGGCCGCTTTCCCTGCCTCCTATAAAATAGTTAACTTACTCCGTTAATAAAATACCTCCAATGAAGAATCGTCGTCATTGTGCACCTGCATGCAATGAACATCTTTCACAATGCTTAAGCGAATGCACGACACGCATCATTAATCATGTCGACGTGACTCCGAGCTATTGCCAAAGGTTTATGCAAACCGCGTCTCGTATGAACTCATCACGCTCAACCACATCAAGTGGTTAGTTTGTACATTAAAGTTTTATCAACGACAGCTGCTTCGCTGGTTGAGCAATTCCGCGTCCGCAATATTTTATGGCGATACGAGATTACTGAGCGGCATAAATGTATAGGGTGAATCTAAGATGCAGGGACCCGCTCCCTTTTCCTTTTCTTGTTATTCTTCGCTCGAGGGTTGCGAACACATCGCAGTCTCCCAAATTCCATTCATTAATCACTGTCGGGGGCTCTAAAAATTTCTAAAGTGCCTGTGGAATCAATTTAACGTTCCCCCCTAACTGGGAAAGTTTTTGAGCGTGATAATTAAAGACGAACGATATCAATTTTGAAGTCTACTCTTAGTTTAACAATGTTCAAAGATTTAATCCACCTAGTCTTATTAAAATGTGATAGCGTAAGTAAAATATAAACGTAACGAAATATTAAAGAGGCGTCCATTTTCTTTTGAAGTCTCGCCAAACAAGGATTCCAATTTGTTTTAAAATAGCTTCGCAATGTTTTTTGATATTAAAGTTAAAAGTTTTCCAATGCTCTCAACAATCTTTTGTACTGTAAAACTGACCCTTAATAGCTGTGGACATTCTCAATTCGTTCCACAGTTCACACGATAATATTATTAATTCGGTGATGTAAAACCCGCTAGCCGGGTGCATTCAGTCAATCCACTTTATTTGTTTACAGTATAGTCTGTGTGCCCCGGACCGTTGTCTGCTCTCGCGGCACTTAAACTGTCGTATAATACACACTATTATTATGACCAAAGCTCCTAGTGAGGGGTGATACCCTAGTCAATGGTTTTCAATTCGTTAGTTCAAACGCGCTCGCTGCTGTTATGTCCCTTTTAATCTGACAAAAACGCATTTCATAGCCTTTTCCCCATTGATTGTTCATGTTGATTGTTAACGTTTAATGAGGTGGAAGGTAACAAAAAATAATAATATTCATTCGTAACAAACACGTTTTTATCGTCGATTATAGTTTTGAATCATATGTAAATTGATATTCTTGTCATACTATAACACAAAAATGGTTTTAGATGTATACATAATTGAAATAAAGATAAGACAAAGTCAAGAAATAAAAATAATATAATTAACGCATATTTTATCTAAGACGAAATATAAGAATTACTAATCCAAATCAATCAATATTTCAAGTGTCACTTTTATTCGTTCTATCAGATAATAAATATAAATGTTCAAAACTATGATTACGCACATTAAAAAAGAGATCAGAAGGATTAATTTATAGCCGTGGCAGACCTGATAAATTAAAATCATTTCTATCAAAGTGACCAGAGGAGCATGATATTTAACATGTATGTCGTCACAAATGAGGTTAATAGCACCGCAGCGCTCGATTATACCGATCGCTCTGAATAAATTTACATGTTGATTGCCGGCTGATCAGTGTTCTCACTAAACTAACTGCTAACTGGCTGCCAAGCTCACCGCTTACATTAAATAAATATGTTGGAGCTTGTGCCGCAAGTCACGCCAATTGTAATCAATTTCTGTTTTGTGCCACTGATTGCACGGGTTTATGTAGTACTTACTTCAAGTACGTATACCGGTACAGCTATCAACCGGTACTGTCGTGTTATTAACCCAGACATTCATCAGGTATAATGTCCGAGTGCCATGTAATTAATCTGCCGTCGTCTGCTATATAAATATTCCAAAAAAGCAGCGACTCACGATAGTGCATAATGTATCGAGTGGAATCTGCAAAATTGAACCATCTCTGACGTGAGTGATAAATTCCAATGAATTTTGCGCTTCAACAAGTTTATTGATACGTCGAACGTATATCGTGTTACCTGCCCGGGGCGTATCATCAATTCATCATTCATTAAAAAAAGCGTTATTGCTTCAGCCAACTTCATACGTACCATGAATTAAAATTTTAATAACCTATACACGGAGTAATTGATTGATGCGATAAAATAAATGGGCTATCGGGCCTCGCCATAACTCCCTCGTAGGACCGCGGAACGAATCACAATAATTACTATAAACGCACCACCATCATTATTTTACTCGGTCAGTGATCGTGTCGGCAGGATACGTAATAGAAAGCAAGCTATGTCATAAAGGTTCATACTTTATCTAACTCATACTAGACACCAGTAAATCGTTTTGATCTCATTTACGAGGCATACATAAGCCGTCATTACCAAGTTGAAATGTGTTACTAAATTAATTCATGACTTGAATGTAAACTAGACAACTAATTGTTTTTTTTTTTCTGTATCGGTACTGCATTATCATTAAATATAGCTATTGATCAAGACAACAGCGGGTGCGAGGAGGTGGTGGCCACTGTCGCCAGATGCCGGCGGCTACTGTGTAATTATTATTGGCGTAATTAGGATGTGAGGCCGGGCAAGGCCCGCGGCGCCGACCGACAGCGCTCCACTCTAACAAATGCCATTATTATTTCCGCTTCGTATTATACTCGGCTGCGGTTTGTTACGTCCTCGTTTATTATGTCATGAACAATTGAAACGATCATAAATTTTCGCTTCTGCAAAGCAAATTGATTCAACATTAATTGCAGTGATCTGTAAGTTATCACGATTCACGCCCCGCTCGCTTCCACTCCGTTCTCGGCGTGCACAGTTTATGTTTACAGTTACTTATTTAACGGTTTTGCAATTTGGCTGAGTAACTGAGTATTATTCCACTCGAAATGATTGCTGGCGAATTGACAGCTGCCATGTTGAGTCGCGTCGAACGTCCCCCATCATTACTTCAATTAACACAAAACTCAATCTGTCATCGCTAGAATATAATAAGGTCGCGTTCGCTTGTTATACATTCCCCCGTCTAAGTTAGTTGTCATAAACCCATTTAAGTTAGTTTATACGGTATTCTGGTTGGAGGAGCCCGTTGGGTCGCCGGTCGAGCGGATCCGGGATCGAGTCGATTGTTTTGTCGGGCGCTCCAGTAATCCGCAGCTGGCGTTACCTGCGCATCTCTTTGTCCGGTAGAGTTTCACTGCGATTGCGACAGACACGACCGATTTGTCGCTCCACACATCGATAAAGGGGAAAAACGAAGGAGATAGAATGTCTTGAAGTTATCTCTGGAACCAAGCTAGGCAATGCGAATAGGGTAGCTTAATGTCAATATGAAATGTAAGCTCATATAACTAAATCTTTCAGCAGATGTTCATTCCTCTAAAATAATTTAATAGTTGACGCTGTACAGCAATCTGCTGTTGTGTGCCAGAATGAACGATGAAAAAACCAAATTGATAGAACCCAATAAAACTACACGATTTCGGAGTTGTACGAACAAATCCGATCGCTCGACTAGTTCGTCGACTAATAAAACCTTCACAAACAAAATATAGGGGAGCTTGGGATCAAAAGCCGATTTTTTGTTACTTTTTTTATAAGCCGCTATTTTGCCCTCTTTTGTGCCCGTGTTGTTTACTAATGGTTTCGGTTGGGTTCGACTTAAGATAATAACTCGGGTTTTTTCTCGCCATGTGTCGTGGTGAGCGAGTTTTTGCCGCCGGAAATGCGAGAATGCTGTTGGGTTGGATTAAAATATATATTTGTTGATTTTTCGGCTTAATCTGTAAACGGGCGAGTGCCGCATGCATGCGCGTCGTGTTTTGTTTTATTTTCGTTCAGAGCGGGCCGATTACTACGGAATACGAGGATTTCGATTCACTTTCGTTTCGATGTCAACGTTTGTTTTTTTAAACAGATTCTGCTTTATTAAACCGCGCCAAGCGCCCCTTTTTGTCCCTTCATTTTTCATTTAGCCGCCGCAATATCCGTAATCGTTATCGCTGGTTAATCAATCACCGCTCTCGTTTAATTCCCCAATATCCTGCGGTATCCAACTAACAATTACATGTGAGGGTCGGGTACTCGGGTATCACCGCGGCACCGGGCGCCCGCCGGACAACGCGGTGCCAATAACATAAATTGTCACGGGTGGTCGGAAGTGGCCCGCTCTCCCTCCGCGCCAGGCCGCGTTCCTCGCGCCTCCTCGCGTCTCCGAGTCGAGAGCTCGAGATTGCTGTCGACTCGACAATCGATATTCAATCTCTTTGACGTTTTATACGCTCCCTACTTTCTTACTTTGTGTCGACGTTTAGCGCTGATGATTGGGATTGAAGCGAGCATTTCCCTTTTCTTTAATCGGGTCTGGTATTTCATTTCGCATTGTGCCTTCTTAAATGTGTCTCGTTAATATTTGTTTGAAGACTGGAGAGACTTTATTGCTGATTGATGTTTTCATTCTATTATATTGTTCGAAGAGAAAATTGCTTCAGACTTGATAGTACTTAATAATTATTATTGAACAGACGTTGTCAGTGTTGTCACGACATTTGTTTTATCGGGATTTTATTACTCGATAAAAGCAATTTATCATCACAAACGTTTTTATTAAGCAGTAGCTCGTCTAACTATTAGCATTTAAATCAATTAGTTATCCTTGAACTTTGTTGCTTCAATCGTGCATTATTAAATTAATGAACTGAACCATCCTTCACACAAAATGATCACGACGATGAATGTGCTAATAAATAACTCTTAAAACAATAATTAAGAAAATTCACCAATGTACGTAGTGTGTGAGTGAGTGAGCTAAAAGCTTTTAATACCGTTTACGATTTCACAGAGCTCGTAATTACGACATAGTTGAACTAATTAGTGAATTCCGAGCGCGAAGCAGCCATCGGTCGGAGGTAATTACAAATCCAACCCGCGTCGCTTATCCTACCAAGTTATAATTGAAAGCTCGGTGGCCCAGAAGCCGGCTCGCCATGCCGCCCAGCCCCGATCCCCGTGTATCGCGTTATTAGGTGCGCATACGTAATTTGTTTGTTAAAGACGGCACGCAGTTATACCCGCTGTGAATAATTTAAATTCATCCCCTCGATGGGACGCGGGGAGGCGGCTCCCGTATCGATTCTGTGCTTTGTTCCGCTGTGTGTGTTTGGATGTGCACTCTGGATACTTTCGGCGGTGCTCTGCTCCCCTAGTATTAGTGAGCACGGATTCTCGGCTCGTTCGGTCGGTTTGCCGCAAAGCCGGGCTATCAGTTGACACGGAGGCTAGGGTTACCGTAACTAATCTGCTGTCAGATGCGCAGTTTTATAGCCACCGGGGAAACTTTAAATATACACTGGTCTACCGGAGGTTTTCATCACGTAAATGCTATAAAAATTAAAACTTTTTATGCTCCATGTCGTAAATTATTCATGAGCACCTCTCTTCTCTCATGTATTTGTGATGTTAATTTCGTTCTAATTTTAATAATTGTATTCAAAACATGAACATTATCTAATGAAAAAGGTTTTTTGTAAAACCTTTTATTGTAGTAATGTTATAAACAGGCAACCCTAGAATAAAGGGATTTATTTGATGCCTACGTATATCGTGCTAGTTGTGTCTAGGAGCGTGGGTAAATATTTGAGTGTATCAATTTATATTGTAGAAAACATTTCAATTGAAATGTTGTTGATTTATACTTCGGGCGTCGTGTTTACATAATTATCGTAAACAAAACGACACGCTGACAGCTACAGTATTAAGGGAAAATATATTATTAAAGTACACATTCCACTTAATCTCTGTGGCTAATTTGGAATGTTTGTATCCATAATATTTAGATGTGATGTCGCCCACGCAACAGCCGACGTCTATTTCTACACCGCTGAGTTTTCAAAAAGATGTGCGACTTTAGTTTCTATTGCTATCGAGATAAGTATCATTCGGTTGTTTGGGCGCTGTGTACTACAGTATTTTGTTGACAAGAAAACTGTACGCCAACATTGAAATATACGATCCATTTAGATTTTTCAGCGGTCGTTAGTAGGTACCGCGAGCACACGATCGTCGATACGAGTGATTGCGTATCTAAAACCGTACGCCGCGCCGCTTGACGTCCGTCCCACTTGCCGGAGCAGACGCTAACAATAAATGACATTGATGTTACATTTAGAGGCTAATTGAGATAACACGATAATCTATCTAGTTGTGACTCGTACCTAGTTCGGACATTAGTATAGAAATCGGAAAATCTAGCACAATAATATCGTTATCTAGGACACTCGTAGTTGACTTTTTAAGACATCGGCAGACAGAACATGCTAGCGGCACTTGAGAATCTGATTAAAACTAAGTACAATACAATACTTGCAAGACTCAAGTACTACATACTCGTAACTATACAAAATACCTTGAGTATGTGTACGTTGCATAGTTAATAATATAAGATAAATATAAGAGAATAAGAACATTGAGCATGTTGAAGTTTTCACACAATATTGTACTCATGAGAAAACAATATCTGCTGCCAACATCATTCTTTTCAATTATCGTCTCGAATGACACAGAGTTGTTGTGGATTTTTTGTTGAAATAAATACATCGCTGTACCAATAGTGTGTACAGTGTAACAATGTCGCTCATATTACGTCCATGGATGAAAATAAACTGACATTTTATTTTTATCGAGTGTAATGTGACGGGCTATCTGATAAATACATGAAATATAACAGCTCTGCAATGGAGCAAATTAAGGTGATTACGTATTTTATTTACCGAGCGAGCTGTCTTTCATTTTTAGATTACAATTCATTATTTTGTTAATAAAATAGTGGACTAAGATAAATCGAGTGGAAATGTTTTTATATTTGTTGTTCAATCTCGGTAAATTATGTCTGTTCAAACTTGAAATGTTTTTTTTTTCTTCTACAAATAGATTGACAATCAATGGGGCTTTTGTGAAGAGCTTACACACTCTTGCACACTTTTTAAGTACCTATGGTAAATCGGATAGGGTGAAAACCATGCGGGATTCAAGAGGGTGATTATTACAATTGAAGTAATTGAACTGACTACAGCTCTTTATTTATTTTACAATGTAAATTGAAACGAGACGAAAGGGTAAATGTCATTATCTTTTTTTCATTATTCAAATGTTTCAGGAGCCGTGTGTCTCCTTAATGTTGGATGATTGAGAGACAATCACTGAAGCAATCTCATGAAATAGTAGTCTGGTTTAAAGAATGATGACTTTTTTTCTTCTTTTTTAGTACACGATTGATGATTAGTCTGCTAAAAATAAGTACGCAAGATCATAATTACTATTTTTAATATGATATAATTGAAAATATGATGTCGGTTTTAATCATAATAAGCAAAATAATATCCCGTTTCCCTTATACAGCAGCAACTACAAAAGACTCGTACAGCTTAATAGGTACCAGGGTTACAGCGCGGCGAGATGTTAGTCAAATGGCGCGCAATACGCGGCTGAGAATAATTTCCTCAGCCATCACAACTCGCGGCGAAGCGACAACTGAATAAAGTTTTGTACCGCGTTAATTGCCACCAGGGGCTCAGCCGAATGGCACGTCTTTAATGAGACGGCTTCTTTAATGAAAATACCAAGTGAACAGGGTTGTCATTTCACTATTTACGAGAATCTGGCTTTGTGGATGTGCAAATTGGAATAGCTGTAATTCAGACATCGTTAAGTTGCATAACTGAGCTTTAACTTTGAGGAATATTTCCGCTTTATGACTTTAGGAAGCACAGCAATTATACATATTTCTGTTAAAACCACAACGTCCACGAATTCAGATAAATAAAAGCCTGTTAAAATGGTTGCGCGAAGGTAGGTGCAGCTCGCATTTATAACTTTGCCGTTGTAAAAGGATATTGCATGCTGCTTTTTTTTGCTAACGGATGCTTAAAAAAATCTATTGTATTAAAATAACCCAGCGCAAAAAAGGTCTGGCTTTGAGACTGGAATACTAAAGTTAAAAAGCCCAATGATATCGGTTTGGCTACAGTAATATTGTTTCAAGTCTTTATTATACAAAGTAATGATATCCGAGCTGTTACTTGTTATGACAAATTTATATACTTAGTTCACGGTCCGTTTATATCTTGACAAGAAATAATTCCAGCTATAAAGAAAACAACACAAAGAAGTCTTTCATATTTTTTATGAAGAACAAAAACATCATTAAAATGCAATTCATGTTTTGTTTTTATCTTGCCACTGACAACAAGTAGGTTTTCGATACAAAGTAATTGTTAAATAAATAAGTACGTACGGACTACGGTACTCTGATGTTTTATCTCTGCATTTTCTTTCGAATAACAAGCAAATCTGAAATGTAATAAGTAATCGTGCAGTTGTGTTTCATCTTCATCAATAAGGTTAGTAAGAAAAAACCGGCCAAGTGCGAGTGGGACTCGCGCACGAAGGGTTCCGTACCATTATTTATAAAAACAAGCAAAAAAATTACTTTTTTGTATGGGAGCCCCTTTTTGTATGGGAACCCCTTAAATATTTATTTTATTCTGTTTTTAGTACTTATTTGTTGTTAAAGCATCAAAAGAAATACATAATCTGTAGAAATTTATCATATGACGATCATGAGATACAGCCTGGTGACAGATGGACGGACGGACAGCGAAGTCTCAGTAATAAGGTTCCGTACCCCCCAAAGAATCAAACGGGACCCCCGTTTGACCCTTTGCGTACGGAACCCTAAAAATAGATTAATGTTGATGAGACAATTAGACCACAGACATAAGCTAAACCTCATTTAAACCATTATCTAAAGCCTATCAAAACTAATTATTCTAAAGGCTTTCAGTTCGTACACAATACATAAGGTAATTAAATAGGCAGGCCCTATCACAGCTAATATGCGTAGTTCCGCATCAGCAGACGGTTCTCAATTCTCATAGTCATGACTCGACTCGGCGAACATAAACAAATAGGAGATAGAAGTTAACTTTTTATAACACGCCCGTTATAATTATACAGATTGCCATATAGATAATTGAAATAGCGTGAATAATCCGCTAAGATGCGGCAACACTGGCCGACACGTCAGATCGCGTGCAACCGATCAACAACACAAAAAATAAATAAGTTATCGAAACATGACATGTGCTTCTCGGAACCGATCGGTTAGGAAGTTTTCCATAAAAATGTCAACTCGAGATATAAATGGCACGGTCGTTAAGTCGAAAGGAAATAAACGTTTCGGATATTGGGAAAGAATGTTTGAGTGCAATACGAAATGTTGTTAATCCAGGTGCAGGATTAAAAAAGCATTACCTGTTTACTCGATCACAACTTTTGTTATTGTACTTGAGCCAAAATCACCGTACAGTGCAGTCAACAGGCAATTAAAATGAAAACGAAAAAATAAATAAACGATTACCTATAATCGAAGAAAAAATCGAATCTAAAACGGATTAATACCAAGTGTTTATTGGAGTTTTAATCGAGTGTAACAAAAGCTCACCGATAAAAATTAAATATCAAATAACTAGTTAGAGGTACGCAAGCAATATTAGGTTTATTTTCTTTTAGTCACCCAAATGATGATAAAGACCTGAAGCAGATAATTTAGTCGAAGAATGATTTAAGTTTCACATACTTGCCTGTAATCATACATTTGATCGCCAAACCAAGCAAAACATAGTTTCGGTTTAAACACAAATCGATTCATGAAACCGGTTTATTCAATTTAAAGTTAGGTAGGTGCTAACACGTCTCGTCGGACGTTATCTACTCTCATCTTAATTATTATGTTATAATTTTATTATTTGAAACAATTCTCATTATTTATACAGCAGGGATTATAATAAAACTTTAAAGTATTCACACATTTGCATATAAATTATAGTTTTAAGTTTGATTATAGCTCGACGCTATGCGAATTATGCAATTATGAATCATAAACGTACATTTATTTAATCAACGACTGCTTAAAATGTTACTAGAAGTTGTGGGACTTAAATTCGCAGATATCTTATCTTCTCATCGTGGTGTTGACTGATTAAATAGTACTAGGGCGCGATAAAATCAATATAGTATAATTTGTTAACGAAATTCCAATCAGTGGCGGCGTCTATTAAATTTTGTTAAAGCTGATTGTGATGTTTGTTCTTCGAAAACAGATTGTATCTTTGCACGCGTAATTACTTAAGTAAATGTATTCGATAATCTTATCTTACCTAACGTACACTATCAATTTATTAATGTTAGAAACAACTGGCACAACTCCATAATTTAATGTAAACCTCAGCTCGTCCCGGCCCGCAGTATTTATGGCTGATTTATGAATAAATCATATTATTTTATGTGTTTCGAATGCTCTTCCCCCTTTATCGCGTACTCTTATCATAACCTGATATCTAACTTATGGTGTGCATGGAGCATAAATCGATATATGTATACGACGTAATTTTATTTACAGTTAGTCACAGCAATAATTATGTACAGTTTACTGTGCACCGTGGGTTTATTTATTTCCTGTGAGTCTCCTCGTACGCGTAACACTTGGTTTCGTATAAAAACCTGTTTGCTCCGTTAATTTATAAATTGAACACTTAATTATATCTAGTTGGTCATTTACGCCCGCAGCCGGTTGGATAAAAACTAATAGCAGGTAGTTGTATTGATAATTATACATAATTTAGCTTAAATTACTATATGTATATAAAGCGGTCACTGGAATCTCCTGTATCCCACGATATCATTGATCGAATATCAGATTACGTAACGTAATGATAACCTGTCTAATGTCAGCTTTAATAATCATAATGCGCTTTATTGATTGATGAACATACCTATATTAATGAAATGTGACATCAACAGGTTACGTAAATGTAATTAGATGCTAACAAATGTTTGAGTATAGATTTTTGCAATCAGTATTTATTTGTGTAGGCGGAGCGTTAATAAAATAGTCATTAGTCAGCATGCGAGCCGTCCCGGGGCATTTAAACAATGTAGGCATCGGCGTGGAGTCCGCGATCGGCTTATACCATAAATCAGCGTTGACGCGCCGCGGTAATTGGCTCGGTGACCGCGGGCTGCCCGCCGCCCGCGCCGCGCCGTTCGACTATATTGCCTCTCCGTTTGATGGACCCCTGGTACTGCACAATTTCGACACTAATGGCCGTGCTCTTTGTTGCCCTAGTCTAAACGATTGATTGATTTTGGTTTGTGACATTTACAACAATACAGTTCAACCGAATTAGACTTGATAACCGGTTGATCTTTATTTTTTTCCTTACTGAAATAATCAAAAATAACGCATAAGGTGCGACATGGTACGCCTGAATGCTACTTATTTATACTTTGCTAACCTACACAGTACACACACAAGTTACACGTGACAAATTATTCATATTTCTTATAACTGTTTTTATACAAATTACAACAAGCTTTGAAAATAACGGAATTTCCATAACAATGGATCTGTGTTCATGTTGTTTAAATTATGCGGCATCGATACTTCGACAGTATGGAATGTTTAACCACCTGAATAAATAAATGTTTGTCGAACTGGAGAACGACAAAGAATGTAATGACAAGTTATTTTTTAGGTTATAAGTTCACTATCCTTGAGTCCTTGACATTGCGAATGATTCTTGAATGACCATTCAGGATTAATTGCATCATTATCCAAAAGATTTTAATTCAAGGTGCTTAAGTGAATACACTGTGTTCAAACTGTTTAATCCGTATTAGGATGTATGTTTTAAGTTGTATAATGATATTATTGAAATAATAGCACCTAATAATCAACCTTGGATAACACGATTAAGGTATGTAGTTTAACATTTATTAGTAGCCTCTATTAAATAAACTATATTCTCATAACAGCCCTTTATAGGTAAAGAGGCAACTTTACTTTGTCGTCTTTACCTATATCTACAACATTTTACGCGAGCAGTCACGGGCCATCGCTTGTATTACCATAGCATAAATAATACATTTTACATTACTTTTGGTTTTCCATTTAAATTTTGTATAAATAATGTATTTTTCTGAAAGTCTATAATAGGTCAGTTCTGTCGAGTTAAACACTTGACGAGTTGAGCCGGTCCCAGTAGGTTCTCGTGTGACACGAATCGATTGCTTGTATCATTAACATGCTTTCGCACACAATGACTGACGTTGACACACGATGACACGACCATAAATTACACATGAAAAGAAGCCAACTTTCTTAAACAATTCATAGACTATCGCAACTAAGTTTTACACAACAGCAAGCACGGACATTTTAAAACATTCACCAACAAAGAGATTTTATTTCAAAACGATTTCGCTTCATAAATAAAATGCGAGAGACTTAACATTTTTATGACTTGTTAAATTGTAAATTGTTATTACTTTGGAGAAAAATAAACCTATTATCGTGTATGAATGTTAATTAATTGATTTCCTACGAGAGAGGACTGTGTTTTTTAAATAACGTGTCCCCGTTTATTTGCTACGCAATAAATTTTATTGTCTGTAAATAACGCTAATAAAGAATGCGTTAATAAAGATAAAATATATGAAGGTTGGCGACGTGTGATTGATTGTTTATTTATAAAATTGTACAGAGACACAATATAATGAGTGGGTTATCGATATCCGTTAAGTGGTAGACATCTCAGTGGGACCAACATAATTTCGTCAAAAAAATATTGTTTAATATCCTGTTAGCTGTTGTTTCAGAAGCGAAATTTGTGTCACGTTTGCCTCATAAACCGCATTGGAGACTAATGTACGGAACCCAAACGTAAAACGAACATAACACGCCTAGTATAAGTGCCGATAAATCTTCCGTTTTCAAAGTGACAGCTGCTAACTTCGCTCTTCAATACGTAGGTATCTGAGTATAAAGATTTCACTGTAATATACGCGTAGTATTAGGTAGGTACCTATTTTACGACAAAAACCATTACAATAAATCGAGATAAACACAACGTATTTTGTGATTACATTTGTTCAGGCTAAAAAATAAGTACGACAGTTGAATATAAAACGCAAATAAGACTCCTAAAACAGATATATTTGTGTTTTTATTCAGTTGGAATGGCTCCAACGACCGTCAAATCTATTTAGATGACGTCACGATGTTTTCAGTGCTGTATGAAATAAAACAGGCTGATATCATCTTTAAATGATAAAATTGTAGACTGGAGTTGAAAAGAATGGTCCCATTGAGCTCGTTGGTTTGGTAGTAATTTTCCGAAAGACGTTTAATAGTGGCACGGGTGCGGGCGTTTCGTGCCGGGTGACAAAAGCACTGCACTAACGGCGGTCCATTTGTCGGCGAGCACGGAAGGCGCCGCGTTCCCCTTTATTTCTGCTGCTCAGAGCACCGCTGTGCCCGATCGCAATATCCTGGACGCCATGCAAATGGCGGCCCAACTACCGCGAGCTGCTCGTTTTTATGCTCGCCTGGTACAAACTGCTTTTGTTTTCATTGGGGCTTAACTTTTTAATGCGCTGGGTGTCATTTTTAACCTAATAGACATCTAATGAGTTTAGTCATTATCATCTGCCTAGCCTTTTCCCAACTGTGTTGTGGTCGGCTTGCAGTCTAACCGGATGTAGCAAATGAAGTAGTGTTCGATACACATCTACTTATGTATACGATGTTTATTTTTCCCTTTAATTAACAATATGTATATTGCGTTCCTGTGGTTAAGAATTGCTATCAAAATATATCTACACATAGTAAGACAAGTAATCAAACGATAACAAAGGCACCTTGCGACAATCATGGCCGGTGCACTTTGGAAGTCATGTTTAAAAACATTTCACGCTACCTGTGCCACATTCACTAACTGTATTATTTTATCTGTTGCAGGTAAGACAGAACTGGCCGGGCAGGTGAGAGGTTTTATTCTCTTTGCGGTTCTCGGGCGACATGTGTGAACTTTATTATAGCCGCCTTTATTGTCCTCGGACCTGTGCCTCGGTGCCTCGGACAAACGACGCGCGAGCCGACCACATTCCTCTATTCGCCACACTCGCCACCCTCTCGCTAAAACGTCACGAAAAATCACCAATTCATAGACATACAGTAAACTAGACACGCTGATTTGATGAGCTAGAAACACTCGCAAACATAATAAAAACAACACAAAAATGTAGTTTTTCATGAGCATGCGACAACTCGACAAGCGACATACTTATTTACACAAGTACTTATGTTATCGCAAAGCAAATTTACACGCTTGAGCAACGGTTCCGCGGCAGTAAATTTATTATAAATTACGAGCTGTGGTGTAAAAAAGTTATACCGTCTCATTGTTTGCGGAGTCGACGATGCGTGTGAACTTTAATGTCCCCGCCATTGTCGCGGCGGGCTCGCTAAACGACTTACATCAGCGACCATTCAGGCGAGCACAGCCGCGCATTAGGCCAGCATTAAAGCTGACTTAGCGCATTAGCACTCATAACAATAACGGCCGACTGAGGCGAATTACTATTTATTGCTGCTATTTTGAACGACATTAAATTACAGCCGGCACTGGGCGACGCGAGATACATCCTTATCTTGCACGTTATTGCCGCTTTGACCTATTCGACGCGGCTAATAGCCGTCACCAATTGTTTATAAGTGTGCTGACTACGAGGAGGTAGAGATTCGAACGGTGTGGTGGACTGGCGCGTGGCGGTATCCCTGCCTGATGATGCCAGATACGATCTGTGATTCCATCGTCCCAATATGAACACAAGGCGATAAACCGAAAGTAAACCGTTGATAGCTGATTGATTCATTTTAGTGTAGATAAAGTCACGTTGTGAGGCGACAGGGTTTATTGCTCAAGATTTTATTGTCTCGTCGAGGATATAAAGAGGTCGGCCTGTACGCGCCAGACTACGTTTACTCGCCTAATGGCTTTTGCAAAATTTATTGGTCTAATTTAAAATAAAGTATTTTTGTGGTAGATGTATCGCTTTATTCGAGTGATAAAAGTTAATATTTTATTGTATCTTTTTGTGTCGGTCTATGAAGATAAATATTCAATTTGCTGTGATAATATTTCTAAGAAACGAGTCTGCAGTGCAGTTTGATTAAACGAGGTACTAAAATAAATACGAGGAGGTAATTTGGTTGGAGAGAAGTCGGCCATTTGCATTGCAGCTCGTCCAGGAAATTGCTACTGGAGCCGCGCGGCTTCATGGCTGGATGCCTGGTACTCGCCGTATTAAGTACTCGCTGATTATCAGCCACCGTGACGGTAACTGCCCACTTCCATCCTACGGGACAGTCATTAACGTCGCACTTATACTAATTTATTGCATAAACCATTACAAGTAAAACAAAAAAAAAAAACAGTAAGTAATGAACGAGGCTGTGAGCAATACATAATGTGAGCTGTCAACAAAATACAACTGCAAAGTTTGTAATAACGGCAAACGCGATAAAACACCATATATGTCTTGAATGAATACATGGTTACAAAAAGCAATTAGTTAAATCTAAACAGATAACATCCATCTGATCTATTAGTTTGGAGTTATCTCATGAAATTATCTAAGTGGTGAAGCCTTCAATAGTGAGTGGAATTATTTCCTGAACTAGCTGACCCGTGCAGCTTCGTCTGCGTCACATTTTCCCGTTTTTGCAACATTTTTCATTGATGCTCCGCTTCAATTGGTCGTAGCGTGTCTTTATATATCCTACAGCCTCGATAAATGGGATATGTAACACTGAAAGATTTTTTCAAATCGGACCAAGCGTTCCTGAGATTAGCGCGTTTAACCAAAAAAACAAACTCTTTCGCTTTATAATATTAGTTTAGATTCGTGTTATATCTTAGCGGTGGTCCCCGACTCTCGGGCGAACGGAAAAATAAATCTTTATTCTACTACATTCCGTTTCGCTTTTGTTTTCTACACCACAATTATGTTTTATTTGGAGAGCTTTAACAGTAAAATATGTATAGTGAGACTGAAAAGAAAATTAGTACGCCATAACTGCTGGCATACCATGACGTCTTAAAACATTATAATTTTACTCCTTTTCCAGTGTGGGAAAGAGATGGCGCTAGACATCCTGTATAGCTCCTTCTCTTTCCCACACTGGAATAAGAGTAAAACAATACTGCTTTAAGACGTCATGGTAGGCCATCTGATGTGTGTACGCACGTCGACCAATCAACGTATAGAAAACCATTTTATGCAGATCTCTCATTGTATTGAAAATCTAAACAAAGCGAGGCCATGTTATACTGGAAATTTTTAGTTTTATGTGGCGCCATGTGTATTAATGAATTCCTAATATGTTATAAGCAGCAACCTTTGACGTGACAACGTCTAATAAATCGATGAACGCCGGCTGCATGCACGAAAAAGGATGACTCATTGTCCCGTTACGCTCATTGTCCCGTTACGCCCATTGTACGCTTGCGCCGCATCAATGTTTTGTTATGATGTTGTCACGTTAAACTATCGTCCGTAAACCAACACAGACAACCAATTTTATTTAATGTGATTTTCTACTTGAATTGTCATGATTTTTGGAAGCCATACTAAGTATTACGAAACTAGTCTTATCTCAAAATAGAAACCGTTATTTCACGAGAAAATTTGTTTTGTATTTTGCTAAGTGTAGGTATACGATATGTATAAGCTCCTGTCTGTACGCACGACGACCAATCAAGCCATGTAAAACCAGTTTACGTGGATCCCTCATTGTACGGAAAATGCATACAAAGCGAGACCATGACTATTGGAAACATTGATGTGTCGCCTTGTGTAAGTACATACATCCATACTTAATATTATAAATGCGAATGTCACTCTGTTTGTTTGTTTGTTACCTTTTCACGACTAAACGGCTGATCAGATCTTAATGAAATTTGGCTAGAAGATAGATTTCAACCTGGGGAAGGACATAGGCTTTATATCATTACGCTACGACCAATAGGAGCGGTACAGCAATGAAAAATGTTGCGAAAACGGGGACAATGTGACGCAGACGAAGTTGCGCGGGACAGCTAGTATTAACATACATCGATAACGTTTGTTACGTCTACGTTTTTGTTACTAATCACAGTTATCATATTATCAGTTGAATTAACGTTAAATATTTGCATAACAATGTTCTGACTGACTTCTGATTACCATTATGAGTTAACTAGGTCATGTATGTAAGAACCGTGTGTTATTTCGCAAGGTCAAGGTTATTGTCTGACCATATTTTATTTGTTTTAATCATTTAATCGTGCCTCTCTTTTTTAGGGTTCCGTACCCAAAGGGTCAAACGGTACCCTATTACTGGGACTTCGCTGTCCGTCCATCCGTCCGTCTGTCACTAGGCTTTAACTCATGAACCGTGATAATTAGCCACTTGAAATTTCTACAGATTAAGTATTTCTGTTGATGCTATAACAACAAATACGAAAAACAGAATAAAATAAATATTTAAGGGAGCTCCCATACAAAAAAGTGATTCTTTTGCTCGTTTTTATGAATAATGGTACGGACCGGAACCCTTTGTGCGCGAGTCCGACTCGCACTTGGCCTGTTTTTTTAATACGTATATTATCACGTCACGATTATGTGACCTGCTGGCATACCGTGACGTTTTAAAGCATTCCAGAGTAGGAAAGAGATGGCGCTAGACGTCCTCTATAGCTTCATCTCTTTCTCACACTGGAATAAGGATAAACAATACTGCTTTAAGACGTCATAGTAACCCCCCTGATTGTACGCACGGCGACCAATCGAGCTGTACAAAACCAGTTTATGCGGAACTCACATTTTACAGAAAATGTATACAAAGCGAGGTCATGTTACACTGGACATGTATTGTTTGATGTGCCGGCGTGTGTAGATGACCTGTTATGTAGAATAGAAACTAAAACTCTAATATGAAACCGTATTCCCTATTTGCAAGTTAAAGGACTAAGGACATTCTCGGTCAAGGCCAGTCCTATTTTTCCATGAAATAGAATCCACACAAAGTTGTTTTACTGCCAGCTCCCAGGATAGAATGTGCATAGTAAATGTTTTATGATCCGGCCGGCAGTCCAGCACTAAAACAACAATGTACAACAGCTAAAGCATTAATAATAGTGCTTTTAAATTTTTAATACTGTAATTTGCGAGCTGCGAACCGTTCGTGCCGCTGCCGTCCTAGTACTTGTAGCACGGACGTACCGCAGTGAAGTGATGTAGTTCACTTTGCCAACCTACCAGGCCAGGTGTTTGTTTTCTGTGACTCTTTCCACGGTTCCACACTCCACAGTAAAACGGCTATTAGCGTGAGTGCACATGAGTAGCACGTTTTAATTATTTAATGAAGGCGGCTCGGCGCGTCGAGCCCGCCACATGGCCACGCGGTCAGCCTGCCCCGCGGCCCCGCCAAATGTGCCTCTAATTACACAGCCCTACTTTTAACTAATAACTCGCTAGTGGGTACAAATCGCTCGCTTTATTTTCAGTTACCACATACATTACGACCTAGCCCACGGTTAATTCACTCCTATACTTACAACATTATTTATTATTAAAATCATAATTACTCGACGCAATTACTTTGTCTGTTTCACTAAGTGGATTAAAACTGATTCTTTTGTTTTTACCAGTATTCTCATCTGAATATTCTGAATCGGGGCAGGCCGACTTTGAAGTTTTATCTCTGTATAAATTGTATTAAATTAGTTGAATTTTCTTAACTTTGACAACGTAACCGTTTCTACAAATTGAAGTTTCTTCGAAGATTCTTTGCCAAATTAATAAAGTTTTAATTGAATCTGTTCAAAAGCAATTTTCGGTAGATGTCAACTAAATGTTTTGGCTTTTAAAAGAAAGCATTATTATTTAAATCATAACAATAGTTTTCTTGTTGCCGTTGGTCTGTCGTTCTCTGGTCACGTGTCCACAATTCCTTTGTCCGTGTGACAGAAATTCTCGGAGCTTTGCGATTGGTCACGATAGCTATCTTAGTTCAGACATCCAGCCAAGGATTTCTTGCTAAGGCAGCGAAGTTTTTCGTCATTTCTTTAAAAATCTTATTGTGGTACTCGCGTTAAACGTTTAACGCGATACCATTAATTATTAACGCATCTATAGGTAATAAAGCAAGTTAGCAGCGCATTGAATCCCGTCACGACTTCACGAGTGACGCGAAGGTCGGTAAATCAGAGTTAACGCTTTCTTTGCTCGCGGATTTATGGCGGAAGGCTCGACACCTCGCTTGTGTATCTTCCGTAGCTTCATGCTCCCCTGGTACTACTGGTGCGCATCTGCGAACCACGCCGGCGGGGCCGGCCGGTCGACACCTCCAATCGCTGTTTACGTTGCATTTTTATTTGAATAAAACTCACATTCGACTCGGAAGATAAAATAAACAGCGCTTATGTTTATAATACTTCACTCCATTTATAAAAGCATACCTATCTTTTTATCGCAGCAAATTCCTCGCGCAAAATAAAAACGCTATGAATATGACAGGAATAAATGAGATGTCTTGTACTTGAAATAGTGCGACGATAGTGAGAGCAATCGATCACAGGAACTCGCACGAATTGCAACATTTATATAGATCCGTCCCGAGCTTTCCCACTTTTATCCCAGCGGGAGATTTATATTCACGCGCGACACCTCTACGCCCTTTGAAGTTGTTAGATGGGGGGAATAAATTCTTACCGCGCACCGTCGTCGTTGTTTTTAATTAAAACGCCATAAAGTTTAATACTTTATTATGTTTAGAACAGAACAGAAATGATAATTACCAAGAAAATAATGTTTAGCTAACAAACACATCGTAATAAATCAGAAGGGTAAACACATTAAAGACGGTGTAAATGTTAAAAGCCATTACCGGAAGCCATTGTCCGAGTGGTGAGTCAGGGCTCGAGTGTGATCTCCACTTAATCCGGTGTACGCGGATAACAACGCTAACAATGTGATAAAGCGGCTCCGGACACGTCGCACTCGCTCGCAATAACTATAAACTATCAACCGCAAACGTCTGCCATCTTGTACCCGGAGTCGATGAAACATCCACCTCTCCCTCACTCCTCCAGGGAGGGCAGGAGCGCTGTCTCCCTCCGCCACCCTCAGGGTTCGTGCACACGAGCGTCATAAACGCAGCGTCATCTTGCCACTTGGAAATTCACATCTCGTACACGGATTTTCATAGGAATAGTAAAAACAAATAAATGAAACGGATATATTTTTCTGTTTAATTCACAAACTTTTTGGTTTTCCCACGTGCTGGCAGTTAATACTTCAGTTTATTTTTGCTACATGTTTTTCATCCGCTTTCCTGTTGCATTTTATCTTTATTTCCCTCTGCTAGTATGTTAAGGAGTTACTAGTCTGTACTGCTAACTGCACGTTAGGCGAGCTGAATATCTGCTCAGTTTCGTATTCTCCTGGTAGAGTTTAAATTACACGAATTAATCCAGTCGGGTACTTCGCCTTCCCTCGGGATGATTGTGTTTACGGACCCCATCTCGCATGATATTTTTTATACGAGACCGTTTTAAGTAGCTAGTTCTTTTAGGATTAAATCTGAGTGTAATACCTACTGTTTAGAAAAAAAAATTAACGATCGTTTTTGCAACATTACTATTTCAACTATTCTGTCCAAATAGTATTTCCTAAACAATGAAAATGATTTCATTGTTGTGAGTTCGGACGTAGTATGTTTCATGTTTACTATGTCATGAATTGGCGTCAATGTTTCAAAAAGTTTTGTGGGTTTAAGTATCATTCTGTTATTTTTGACCGCTAGGGACTACGTACTAATCACGGTTTACTCATAAATTCAAACAAAAAAATGTATTGTTTGTCATTGTGCGTATTGTGTTGAATCGAGTATCACAAAGAAATGTTTTAGTGATTTCATGGTTGAATTAGTATGGCGATCACAGAGCACTTTCTCAATGGCGCGATGTCGCATGAATTATTGATGTAGGGTGGAGCAGCGAGGTAGACGCGGCCAAACGCGACATCTCTGCACACCATTTTATTGTTATAAATTATTCTTTTTCTTTCCGACCACTTTTATTACTACATCACACAATTCGCTGACTTTATTGCCCCTCATCACATTGAATAGGAATACCTACTTATACGTTTTTATTCTTTTGTGCTGATTTACACGTAAGTAATTGTACCTAATGTATAAGAGTTTTTATTTCTAGCTATAAAACACTTAATTGAGATCTTGCCAAGGGAGGTTATAAAACGTGTATTAATATTTGACTTCAAAGTTATTTCCATTGAACAATAAAACGCACAAAACATTCAATAAACGTGTCATTCAATCCCATTATAAAAAAAATCAGTTATATTTGGAGGGAATGCAATTTGAACGTCGCGCGTCGCTTCGCATCGATCGTAAGAAAGGTCATGATTAATGGAAGTGAAATGACATGCATATTATTTAAATTAAGATTTTAAAGCACTCAACGAGGCTTTCCGGCCAGGATATTTTTGAGCGTTCGTCCGTCACTGCTCGTCAACAGGTTCTCAAACTGTTAATCAATTACACGCACCGTTGGTTCGCGCGCTTTTTCCTCGGCGTAATGGATACCGCAGTCCGCAACACACGTACCGGTAATAAGTACGTAGCCATGTATGTACACAGCGAGGCGGTTGGGTTCACGCACGTATGCCTCGCCGAGTGCGAGGGTAAGCTGAGCGACTGAGCGGCGGAGCGGCCGACTAGAGCTACATGCGGTTGTGCTCGTGTGCGGTTGCCTGTTTTTTATTCGTGCATGTGTGGCAGCTTTGTACTGGTCGTGGGGCGAGGACGGTTGGCTGGCTGGTTGGCTGGATGGCATCGCATCGCGGCGCGTCGCGTGTGTGCCGCTGCTATTTTTCGAGAGCCCCGCTTGCGTGTACGGTGTCGTTTTTGCGCTCTCTTTGTTTTATTGTTTTCCTTTGCGACTACAAAAATGAGCGGTGCCGTCGTTATTGTTCACTCGGCTCTTGTCTTGTACTGCCGTTTCGTACGATTTCTTGAGCCGGTTCGGTCGCATTATAATGGCATTATTAAACGCTGTAATAGACTACAGTTTTTGCCTTGTTAACGCTCTGTTCATGTCTGCTTTTTGTCCGGTTCGTAGACAACTAGACATAAAAGTTAATTGTTTCGTTGAGTAGACTGATAAAAAAATTGACACGGTAACTGATTTAAAAGGGCTATTTAAACAATAGAAGTTTTAAGATACGGCTATCGGGAAAGCTCGGGGCCTCTCATTTACATAAGGACGTAGAGTTAACGTCCGCGGCCCAAATAAAGACGGAACGTAATTTGCATATGCAAATATCTTGTCGTTTTCATGCAAATACTTACTTGGTGTATTACAGATGGCTTAATGGTACTTACACAGCCTCTAAGATCCCCTGGGCGCTTCGAATATAACGTATACTTGCTCTATTTATTCCAGATACAATAAAACGAGACCGATATTTCAATTTACATGCTGTTTTAAGATGTCGTTCATATTGTGTATTGTGTGCTCTCAGAATGGGGAAACACGACACCTTTTTCGCAATTTCCTAGCTAATGAGAAACGTAATAGGATGTCTGTGTGTTCAACGTTGTGTTATTCTTATGTGTTTGTATTGTACCACAATCAAAGAGCTTTTGTGGCTGCAAACAGGTTTTCTGTGTGAGGCATCACAAATGTCAATCATCCTATTGAGTCGAGAGATATTTTTTGCGACGGTTTATTCATCTTGTTCGAGCGATGATAATAACACTTCTCGAGTACCTAATTGTGGTGTCATTACCTTTTAAGCAACTTGTTGTATTAACAGAAACCGTTGCTTATAATGACTTTTATTTATGTTTTAATTACTATTATCCTGAAATTGTAGCAGTTGGTAATACAACAGTTACGTTGTGTTTTCACGTGTCCAATTTATTTAAAACTCGTGTTTACAGTATCTGGCTTGCAGTGTATTTTATAAACATCTGCTTACATTGTAAAATTGATGAATGATGCTCAGATCTCGTCGTTATGTAAACAAGTTTGGATACTGGTTTCACTCGTGTATAGTGTATGTAGGTATTGTGTGTAACTGTCTTGTAAATGTATCCTCTAATAGGTTTATTATTTATTCACGATGATGCGACAAATCGCTGCGTTTGTTGGAATTATTATCAACGTCGCTTTAATGATAGGGCGCGGGACAGCACGATTGACTTTCAATTACATTGTATGTAATGTGATTTTAGGTATCCGTGCTGCATTGTATCGTTCGTATATTTGAATTTCGTTCTCTTTGAGCTTTTTTTTTATGTAAAGTGATTTATAATTTATTAACCTATACATAGAAGCATAATTATGTGCCAACAACAAACCTACCATTGTGTAAGACGCTGCTGAGAATTGTTTCTTAAAAAACTGCACATTCCACCGACAAAAGACAACACATTAAGTAAACCTTTATTTACAAATACTGCCAAAACAAACTTTACACTGGCATTAGGTAACACGGAAACAACGACACATGTTAAAGGCGAAGTGCATTCAAATCGTTTAGTTGTCTTGGAATTATTCTGTGTCAATGTAGACAATAAAAAATGTCTGCTTCGGTCTCGGAGCCGCAGCCTCCGATAACATCTCCTCTCGCTATACAAATAGCGCTATTAACCTTAACACCGCTAAACGCGGCATGTTGAGAAACGCTGGCCCTTCCATCTTACTCACACGCACTGTAAAGTCACTGTATCTCTTTCTCACACGAGCATTAGGAGCATCGCGTGTTTTAAAATAAAGGGCGAGATGAATTAAACTGATAAGTGGAGTGTTCGAGACCGTACGTGACATAATGTGTGGTAATTGATAAAATAAACATTATGCACTAGTGGCACTACTTTAACGAGATACGATCACGATAAGGTTTTGTTTGTAAGTCAATATGGAACACTGACAAGCTTCGGTTTGTTTATTGAGTACTCGAGTCGATTGAAAGAAATATTATCATACTTTGTACAGCAAATATTAGTATTTGCTGTATGAAACTTGTTTGTTAGGGATCTTAAAAACATTTTATTTAGTTGAAAGGCAACTTCTCCATCTTTGTTACATGTTAGTAGTATGTTCTGTTTTAATTTAGGAAAGTTGCGAAAGTAAGCGTTGGTGGCTCCCAAGATACCTTCTTTCCAAGAAAATAAAGGTATTACCTTCTTCATTTTCTGGTTACTTTACATAGGTATATTCTTTTTCGTATGTGAAATTGTTTTGATTTAGAATCTTAGAATATACCTATTTATATATTTATACGCTATAATTATGACATTATGGAACTAATAGCCTCACCTCGATATAACTAATTTGTTTTTATTGGCGCAAATCAACAGTCAACAGACCGGATGCTTTCGAAACAATTTTGCAATGTGAGAATCCCTTAGTAAAATATTTCGATAAACCTACATTGTACGCAGGACCTAATCTAGTATATCACATAGATTTTGATTGACAAAATACATAATAGGTTCTTAGATATTTTCTTTTGCAGGTTTAATTATTTTCATAGACATCACAATTTACGATGTACCAGGATGCCAGCGGTTAAAGGAATAATCTGTAGTCTCCTGCTGAGTTTATAACGGACGTTTAATTACCGACTGTTTGTAGCATTGGCTATCGTTTACAGATCTCCTAGAATTCCCTGAAGTGCCAGCAAGCCATCAATAGTAGAGTTACTATGAATGAACCAATAAATAAACAGTAAATGCCTCGATAGAATACCTAGAATTCGCAAGCTATTGAACGACTATATAGGAAGGAACGTGTTAGTTACAATTCGTTAATCGAATTAATTTTACGATACAACGAAATAATAATTCCGTCCGATGAAACCGTTTTTGCAGCACGAAATTGTGATCCAAATCCAATCCGGAATATTCAAAACAACATAAAGCACTAACAATACCAGCATATTAAATAAACAAGCTTAATTTATAAGCCAACCTAAACTGTCAGCAGTGTCAGCATTTCAATGCAAGCTCTGATTTAAAATACTTATGAACAAACACCCCAAATTGGGGAAGCTAATGCAATACAAATTATGCATGGGGTTGCTGCGGGCAACGCGGCAACGTGAGCATACCTATGCCAGTAATTTCGGCGCGCACCATCGACGCTCAACGCTCGTGACATCAAAGGGTTCTCTCGATTTAATCACAATTTGATTAGATTGGAATTGGTGCTTAATGAGCTTTGTGTGCGTTCGCAGCGAACCTAATTACCTTGACTGATGTTTGAGATTCGATTACTCACTAATACTAATTCCTATATCATGTTCAAGTACGCTCTTCATAAAGAAGCTTTCCATAAATATAATCTCAATATTTTATATCGGTACTACTGCTTTTGCTTCGTAAATAATAAACCAGTGTTATTTCAAAAATATTTTGCGATTCCATCCGAGCATTTTGCTCCGAATCTCGTTCGCTCGTAAAAGCTGCACAAGAAAAAATTAGAGATGTCATGGCCGCTTTCTTTGCGCGGCTACGGTCATAATTTCATTTTCTTCGTCGGGGTAACATGAGGCAACGGAGCTCATTTCATAAACCCATAATGCGGTCGCTGCATCCCGTTCGCACTC
Source organism: Cerastis leucographa (assembly GCA_963082945.1). NCBI lineage: Eukaryota > Metazoa > Arthropoda > Insecta > Lepidoptera > Noctuidae > Cerastis > Cerastis leucographa. Next base: position 14,635,298 of record OY720362.1, on the reverse strand, counting down.
GTCGCGAGTGAGCAGGAGAGGCTTAGCTATAAAAGTATTCCCGTCGAAGTTTGAGCTCTACGACGCTCTGTGTAGACACAGTTTTCGGTTAGATAAGTCGGCGGGTGATGTCTTCCGCCCTCGACAAACAGCACACTACATAAGTAGAAGTTTTCTGCTTCATTTATTAGCAGGCGAATGTCGACGTGGAGCCAATAAACTGGCGTGCTCGCTGCTCGCCAGTTCGCCACCCTCTCCAGACGATTTATGAGTGAAACTCGTACTAATTCCACTAACAGCGCTCCCCCAATTTGAATGTTAATTTTTAACAATTTAAGACTGTTTAGTGACTTTGTTATGAGTTGAGGCGCGTCTGGTGAATTCGTAATATCCCTCTGTAGCTCATTCATTTCAGATTTGCGCTCGAATGGCAGCTGTAAAGGTTGACGTTGTAATGCTATTTTACGGTTATAGTACACTGTAAGTGCCCGTGTACTGTGAATTAATGAGAGTCTAACAAATCCCGTCTTGTCGCCGAGTTATTCAACGTATTTTACCGAAAAGATATAAAACAAGAATTCGCAGAATGAAACCAAAACCAATATTCCTTTTGTGAATACAAATATCTTATTTATCAATTACTGAACATGAATTACGTTTTATTGTAGTACTTTATGCTTTCCAGGTAAGTTTGCGGGTTCGAAACAATTTGGAGGTTCGTCCAATTATGTGTAATTTTCCACCCACAACAGGTAAGTGAAAAAAAATGTTAAAGCGAGAAATATTTGAATATATGTGTTACTGTTCATATTAATATTCATAAAGGCATTAAGAGCATAAGTTGGCTTTGCATAATTAAATGTTTTCAGTAACCTTTGAAAGTGAAGGCATCGAGTGATTATGCAAAATGATGGATTATGCCTAGCTGCCATCAAGCGTCATTAAGCGAGTGTGAGAAGAATATGTCAGACACGTTATTATTCTTATGATTATACGCAATCTATAGGATTGAAGCTTTACGTGAGAATTTTAGTAAGTAGCCTACCTGCTTAGACATTTTATTCGGCTCATGTTTTTTTCCAAGGTGACACGCGATTTATCTTAGTAGGTACATTTCTTTGAACATATCATAATTTGGCTTAGAAATACAAAAAGCTAGGGACTCAAAAATGGGAATAAGATGTCGAGTTTATCCAAGTTATTTCATTGCCGGTGTAATGTAACATGTATTAAGAATAACTGTCTATTTGAGAAACGAAAATAATACCTAACTTTTATACATATTATCTGTTTTGTGAAGTGGAAAATAAAGAGGTTAAGCAGTTAAAAAAACACTAACCAGGCGTTCAGGAGTCACAAAGACGTTTATAAAGCCACTGTACCTCTGTAAACTTCCACATAAACCTGAATGGCGATCAAAAACAAATAAACCCCGAAATAGCTCACACGTTTAAAAGCCGCCATTGCTCGACATCCATAGCTCATTGACTCCCAGGGGCACACGCCCGAGATATTGCTCGGTAATTGTCTCCATTGCCCCGGCTCCTCTTTTAGTTCCGTTCATTAAATAATTAATTTGGATTGAGGTAAACCATGTCAATACCACTACCAACAGGTATATTGTAACCTTAGCAAATACCCAAATCCGACGCGAGACTGCTATATTATTTACCCGAGGGTAAATTCCCTCCTTTGATCTCCCTCCCCGACATTTTCTTATACCCTCCGCTTTAATTATTTTGCCTTTGAGCCTCCCTCTGCGCTCGTGGAGTGAATTTTAAGAGGCTGTCACAAAATGGACTCTTAATTACGAGTCGACCAAGTTTTATTTGTAATAATTAATAAGTTTCCTTTAATGTAACGTTACGAATGTTATTGCGTTAAATAAACGATACGATCACTGTCTCTATGGATCCCTCTTTCTCTCTGACCAGTCATAAATCGTCCAACATTTTAGTAGTTAATTATAAACCTATCCAATTACAGCGCTGACTTTTGTCTCGATGTTTTCCTAAGTAGAACTTTTAGCTTCACAACTTTGAGCTCTAAGTGTGTCAAATTACCGGCCATATTGAAAATCAATTCTGTTTTCGCAAAGTAACGGAACCTTTTCATTTTCTCCAGCGTATACGATTTAAAATGATTACAAGGTAAAAGTTCAAAGCTAAAGAGCCCTTGTGTTCGTGTCATTACAACAGAAAACTCCACAAGTTTTTATTATTGGTAGTTTTTTACGTCACCCTATATTTATTATCATCATTCAAAGATTTTTTTTCCTTTCAAAAGACTTGGCAGTTTTGCTGACATTTTCAACACTCTTGCCTATTTGTTTGGATATTTATTTTATTCCCCAAAACATTTGGAAATAACTTGATTCTCTTACATATGAGAAAGAAAACGAGATTGGAACCCTATTTCGTTACATTTGTTGCCCTTGTTTGACCTCATTCAATAATAATGCTGTTTTAGAGAAAGGACAAGCGTATATGTCTCTTCTATCTGTCGTAGAGGGTTCGCTTCATTCGATATTCGAGACCAGAGACACATAAACAGAAGTTACGAAGACTATCAACACAATTTAGAAGTGACGAAGAATTGCTATATTCTTTCTAGCGTTGAACATACCAATAAATAAAACGTGACGGATATTCATTATCGAGTTCGGGTAGTGTATAGTTTCTCTTCTCAAATACATACGTAGTTTGTATCGTTCAAGTCAAGATATTAGGAGATGACAGAGAATAATTTTATTGAGGAAGTTACCCCAGGTCGGTCGTTAAACGCCGACTGTGGCGATAAAGTTAATCCATTACGATTTTATACTGTCGTAAATGTTTCATGACTGCCGTCAACTGTTAAAAGTTTATTTGCCATAATTACAAAATTAAAATTCTCAATTGACTTGGGATGTTTTAAAGTTAAATACGAAGAAAGGTTTGAGGTATTAAACGGAATAGTGCTGTGATTTGATCGAACGTTCAATTAACTTTGATTGGATAAAAGATAAACGAAAAATCATATTTGAGTAGCTGAGTTTAATATTAAAATGTTCATTAATCCGTAGAGAGATCGCAAAAATAACTAGCTTTATCGAAGTTATTTTTTGATCGAATCCCTCGTGTTTACATGCTATCAACAAAGACGCACATTAACTTTTACCCGAGAGATAAAATGGGGCTCTTATTGATAATATTAAATGCGTATAAAATCGTAATGGATTGTTCATCAGACTGTGTTCACATTTTTATTATTACTTGTTCTTTGTCTTTGTCGTAGATCGGACTGAAGTAACTAATTTGAACAAGATTTAATACGGCAATTATCCGGTAAATCATTAATCTGGTTATCACGTTTGTCCATATGTGATGAGCATACATTATTCCAAGTAAGCTTCGTTAACAAAATAACAGAAAATCTAATTAATTAAATACCTAGCGTGAGTAGTATATTAACGCGAACGGTGAAAGTAATAAGTGAATATCAGGCGAACTACTAGGAGAACATTATCGTGTCGAAAGTATGGCGTGTGGGAAGTTTGCGTGCGAATTAGCCGGTAACAACACGGGAGGGCGCGTTAATCCTGTTATCGGCTAGGTATCCGTAACTCGGGCCGGGCCGTGGTCGACACTACAACTTTGACCAGCTTCAGCTTCTTTCTCACCCCCTATACACTTGATTGTTCTTCTTTGTAGTAAGCACCATGGTTAGGTTAGTTGTTTTGTTAGAATTTCAAGCTTCAAGCTGAAACTGCTAATTGCGGTTTCTTAGTTTTATTTTTTGTATTGCGGTAAAAGTTTTACATAACAATGTACAAACGTTGTATGATTCCAGGGCGCAAATAGTGTAGTGTTACATTCCACCCTCCTCCCCATCCACATTAATGCGTATTATAAGTTATACCAAGTTATTATTACATAAAAGGTCCTACAACAACTAGATAAATCACAGTTTCACTGAGTTCCAGTGGAAGCAATTTGTTTTTGTACAGTAAGCAGCGGAACAAAGGAAAGCTCGGAAAACCTTGTTAACTTTTTAAAGCATTCGTTGGCTTCTCATGCATTATTCAGATCAGCCGGTGGGTATACACACGCATCCGTATGATGTTGTGTGTTTGTCACGGCCGCGTACATATGTCCGCCACTACCAGGATAACATCGGCGGTAGCGGGCCGCTCGCTACCCTCCTCACAATTGACATTTCGCAAAGAGCCAACCCTTTTGTTGCTCGGATGAAATGTGAATTTCAATGAAAACGAGGTTAAAATTGCTCGGCCCCGACATAGCCGTGAGCCGTAAAAAAGAGATTTCATTACGGTCCATTGTTGCGTTATGATTTTCACGTTCCATTTTATTTTTAAGAATTGTTAAAGCACAAACACTTTTTCATGCAGTTTAACGTTTGTATTACAGTGTAGCGTCTCGAAAAGCTTTTAGAACGCTTTGTCGGGAGGGCAATTAACTCGGGAGAGTTTGTATTGTGTTTTTCGCTTGCTTTTACTCAATTAAAAAAATCATTTGAAATAATAGCAACGGCACAAAGACAAGAACGAACGAGACGCGGCTGGAATAATTTAAGCTCCAGCACCACCCCACAGAGTTAGCATCTTGTTTCATTAACGTACCGAGTGTCTCGAGTAATATTTATATGAGTTGCGGATCATGAATATTTAGTTATTTACACGCGGCCACGGCTTTAAAAAGAGCAAATTTTGACAGAGGTTCTCTCGCCGTTAATAAAATACAAGGATTACTCAGTGGAGTCGGAGTGGCTGCGTAACGTTATTTAATTTAATAGTTTTATTTGCGGCGGGTGAGATACACGCACACAAAGCCGTCGGACGTTAAGCTTCTTTTATCTCTCCCCGAGGCGGGATGAAAATCGAGCGTCGATATTGTGCTCGTAAAGGGCGTTTGGACGGGGATAAATAACACGTCGTCGGGCCGTGTGCCGACTGTGCCGAGAGGAGCCGAGCACGGGTTACTTGCGAACTGCACTCCTTACTGCGCTCTTAGTACTTACACTTTTTGTAACACCAACGTGATTAGTAGGAACTTGTTGTTTCCTATTCAAATAATAAATGTGGACTGTTATATTATAATTGAGGGGTATATTTGGGTTTTTTTTTAAATTTCGGATAATAGGGATCAGTTGCCAGAGTTGTCATCTATATCGTTCGGAGCTCACTACATACCCCCAGGCAAGAGGAGGGTGAAACACAAACATTTGCGTCCAAACCCCGCCCCGGACCATTGTAATACTAACTACAAAAAAAAGAGTGACGGTGTGTGTATTGTCCTTTGTGCAATTATACTTACTCGAAGTATTCATTCTGATGGTTTTAACGTTTTAACACCTTTTTTGTGGGCTACAGGAGAACATACCATAACCATAAAGTTTTAAAGGAAAACAATCAAATCAAATCATACAAAATACTTCTTCGAAAATAAATCAAAAGAAATTGTTTAAACATTAAATCAAAATGTTGATGTTGTTATTTTAAATTTAAAAATATAAATTGTATGTAAAATTAACAACCACTTAAGCACCGTAGAGTTTATAAATAAAATACCTACCAGCCATAAAAAATCCATCGCAAATAGAATGAAGCACTTAACTAAATTTGCGTGTTTTTCAACAAATTACGTCGGCTAGTGTGAAAGAGCGAATAAAGAAGAAATACGGCCTAGAGATATAAATCAGATTACTCTCCCGCGCAGCCCGCTGTGCTTAAATTAAATGGCTTTGAACGAAAATTACGTTGTTTTCCAAACGCTTTTATTTTGTTGTTCATTCGTCTGTGGAAATTCGCGAAATATTGGTGTTAAATAACATGCAGATGATTTTGTGTTCGCTGAAATACGACTCATCCATAGGTATGAAAAACAACATGATAATCCCTGTAAGTAAAATCAATGATTTATTATTTTCTCTTTCAATAACACACTGAAGTGTTTCTTCAAATGCGAACCATACGTAATAAAATTCAAATTGTGTAAACATAGATTGTTAACCATCAATTCTTGTTTTATCGTCTTCTTATTTTCGAAACTATCATAGAAATAAACCTGTTGTATACAAATGTGTGCGTTGTGGTGAGCACTGTGCCTTCGCTTTGATAATATCGAATTATTGAACTGGTTCAACACAAAAAAGGCGAAGCCGAAGGGCTCTTGTTCTCCCCATCATTTTTTTTTTGTTCTGGACCAACTGGGAACCTTCTAGTTACTGAGATATTGGACGTCAAAGTCCCAACTATTTCGCAAGTTTCGTCTTTTTAAATACCAGTTTTTAAGGTTAAAACTAACCCGTTTACTATTAAATGCATCCATTAGCACAATGTTTTGAGTTCTTTACATTGAGTTTTACCGTAAAACGGGACTTTTAACCTCAAATAAAAAAGTCGTTTCCCAGCAATAATTTTTGCGTAGGGTTACTTTATTAGTTACTTATTTTAGTTTGATGTATTGAATGCTTGGTCGACGGCTCAACAAGCTACAATTAGTTTCATACACACAACTGAACCAGTCATTCGCAGTTAAAATAATTATTATTTCATAAACCATTAACCTCCAAATATAAACGGCGACCAAATCACGATCCCTTCTTTTTTATTGCTTTATTTCTCGTGATATTTTATTTGATTGCTTTTTGAGAACCGGTCGTATTATTCACTGAGCGCTGATTTAATATTGAATTAAATCTTTGATGTATGTCTATGTTTAAATGTTAATTCTCATCGTGTTAAATGATTATACTTTGAGGCTATAACATATTGACATTAGTGTTTTATGAACTCATTAGCCGCTTCCGTTACATGTAAATTATTCAAGATATTTCTTTTGAACAAATATGTTAACACCATGTTTTATTCAACATCGTAAGTTATTTATTCGGTCACGGATTTTAAAGTGCGATTATCGTGGAAATGAATCTGTTTCCTTAAGTATCTTAACTATCAAAGAGCGAAGAACGCGTTCAACTTGCTGAATTTCATTTCAATACATACCAGGCGCCCATACACGCTCGGAGGTTGGAAATAATATATAAAAGTCCCTTTGGCAACGATAAAGGCGTTCCAGATTCAATGCAATTTCGTCGTGTGTCAGTGTCGCTATTCTGTGTCACATCGCGCGCTTCCGCCAGCCAGCCAGCCAAGGCGAGGCTGGGCTTTACGCGTTTCGCTTCTCATTTACAAAGGCCGCCTTGGAACAAAGTTGCATTCTTTTAGTCTGTGGCAGTTCCCGACAAGAATCGCTGCACAACCCTACTTAGGTTTTTACTGACTCTTTCTTTTGTAATGAATAAACTCTTTGTTTTGAGAGAAGGAGAGAAGCGAGCTCAGCTCGATTAGCATTTCGTTTTCATTGCACTCAAATTAATCGCATAAAAGGTAATTTATGCAAATCTTTTCGTCAGCTTAACATTTTGTGACGTCTTGAGACCAAATAAAAGTGATGTTGAATTATCATCTCGTATTTTAGATGTCATAAAAGCCGTAGATGTTATTTATATGGGTGTCAATATATGCGAGTTAGGGTACTGGACCGGTTCTGTAAATGCTCTATTTACGGCCGGAGCGGCTGCCTTCCTATTTCATAAAATCTATGGCTCCTTTTATATTCCTATTTAGGCAGGAAGTTTCCCCCTTGGATAAAAGAGAGCGTTTCAAAGCGCCGCCCGGTATATTAAAAAATATTTCCCTTGCATTTTCTTTGCTCAAAGTTTATTTATTTACGAGCTTGCTATAGGTGCGCTTTTGTTCTGTAATTTTTCATTTCAAGGGCCACTTTTATTATTATGTGGGTGGACTGAAATGCTTTATAAGACTGCTGTTTATCTTTCTTTGAGTTGTTGTCATAATAATGTTTAGACCTAAGCCTTTTAAATAAACACTGCTATGATAACTGAGTTCAAATGTCAGAAGATTAAAATTTATATCAATGATTGATTAGTTTCATAACTGAAACAAAATACGATAGTCATTGCAACTGCAATACGATAAAATAACATCACTCAGCAGTGCGCAGTGTGATTAAACAGGAATGGGTATATTCCCCAGCACGCATAGCATGACCGCCGTAGAATAGAAACGGGCTATGTCGACGGAAGAATCGCCAACTGACATATTGTTATTGTCTATCTGTCATTCGATTGTTCTGTAGATAAAACTCGTTTCTACAGTGGATATGCTACGCGTGCTGGTCGCAGCTCGAGTCCCTACGCCGCCGCCGCGCCTCAGCTCCCCGCCCGCGGTCGCCCGGCGTGGCGTGATATTCTCAACAGTGGTATTTCATCTATTAACCGAAATACCCTTCATTAACCTTACGAAACATTAATTAAAACCATCGTGACGTCAACAATCAGTCAGCATAACATAATGAATTTCCTGTGACGTTTTATCGCTAGTTATTGCCACATTTTTGTTGATCATATTTCTGTAAGCTATTAATTTTTTTTAACTAAATTTAACAAAAGGGAAACGGTAACGAAAATGTTTGAATCAAATTTACTCTATGTACGCACGGTGACCAATCAAGTTATCAAAACCAGTTTATAGAGATATAAACTGGTTTTGGATTGTACGGGAAACCTATACAAAGCGAGGCCATGTTATTTTGGACATGTATAGCTTGGTGTGTTGCCGTGTGCACAATAAGTAGCCTTTCTAGAAAGCAAATAACATTACTTTTCCAACATGCATCTTCATTATCCTAACGTTTTACGTTTAAATGCATATTTATTGCTAAGTCAACTTTGTGCGACACTAAAATCTCATTGTGTAATTAAGTATAACTAAGTTGTTTGCTTGCCACGGCCCCTAATTCAAAAGCTAATTAGGAAGGCTCTTAATAAGGCCCACCGAACAAGCTAAAGAAGTTGTAAAAACTAAAATACGGAGATTAAAGTACATTAAAACCCATCTTTCAACCTTTATTGTAATTGAAACTTGAATTTCGTTTTCATTTATTCCTGTTTTAATTACAGTGTCGGGGTTGACGGGGAGATTTTATTTTTAATTAATCTCGTTCGAATTTCCGAACGAAGGCGCGCCTGTGTGAAATGGCATTCGATTGTTTTTCTACACCACTTCGTTTTTTTTAAAAAACATCTTTCTTTTTAAATATAACAGTTCGATTTTTAAAAAGCTATTTTGTTTTTCTATTGCTGGATTTTTGTCTACGTTCCCGCCTTTAGCAAAAAGTATGATAGATTAAGTTTCAAAGTTCAAAAATAAATTGAAGCCTTTTAGGGATTATTAGGTTAATAAACGGCGAATATGTCAAATCAATCACCGTATTTTTATTGAACCATAAACTGGAATAAACAATACCTAGTGTAATACACACGCTATTGTTTTCTCTCTAATTTAAATAAAAACCCAGTGTTATTTAAAGTGGCAAAGGCACTGAATATAACAAGTTATGTATGAAAAATAATCAACGTACTAACAACAGTAGGTAACTAAAAAATGTTTTTTTTCATCTTCACATGAATTTCATAGTTGCCCGAACATCGCATTAAAACTAGCTGATGATATCTAAAATTAGCTCTAGTGAGTAACTTTATCTGATACGTCTGACATCCCAGGCGTGAAGTTTTTTATTTATAATGAATATCTGATGAGTGGAGGCAATGCGATTAAGAATGGCCAATGGCCACACTTAACAACGCGGAATCTGCAAGAGCCGACCACGAAAAGCTTTAATGTGGAAACGACAGGGTTGCCCACGGAATTGTTGATTGTGACAGTTTTTATGTTGAACTAGCTGTGCCCGCGACTTCGTCAGCATGAAATAATATATTTATAATAATATATTTATATTTTTTCTAAAATAGAAGTAGCCTTAGTTACTCCTTATTACATCAGCTATCTGCCAGTGAAAGTTCCGTCAAAATCGGTCCAGCCGTTCGAGAGATTAGCCGGAATAAACAAACAGACAGACTAAAATTGTAAAAAATATATTTTGTATTACATACCGTATATATATATATATATATTCATATGCATGTAGTAAAAAGCGGTTATTTTAATATTACAAACAGACACTTCAATTTTATTTATTTGTATAAAGATGTATAGATAAAATATGATACGCGGCCATTAAAATCGCGCGGTAAATTGTTTTTAATTAGAACATCTCAGAAATGCTATGATTGTTATTTCTTTTTGTGTTTTAAAGGATTATTAGTAATTATAATGGATAAAGTTTGCGGCTAAAAACTATTATTTTAGAACTCTGAGCTGCTTAATTAGTCCGCCAGACTAGTGATAATTATTATAACCTTTTGTTTATTTTAACACATTTACAATTTAGTCATTTTTCTTTTTTTAGAGTACCTAGTTTCTCAGTATAAGAAAGTACCTCTTCCTTTGTTCGCTAGCAAAATAGTTTACTTACACAGTTCTTCTAAGGTATTTTCTTTGAGAAAACGGAGCTCTTTAAAATAAATTTCTTTTACAAACCTTTTTAAAGTGATTCTCTAAATTAGCCTCACTGTTTCGCATCATTCATTCACTTTCAAAATTATTCAGCTCGATGTTTTATTTACAGAATATCCTTTTAAAAACATAGTTGACGTGCACTTTTGACAGTTGCAAAAATAATGAATAAAAATAAAAAGTTCGCAGAAAACCGAGGGTTGAACGAATATTGAAACAGTTGCGCATCTAATCGAATTGTACAAAGTTAATTACGCGGTGTCAGGCCTGAGTAGGGTACCCACGACCCTCCGCTCCGCGCGGACAAGTCCGTCCAGCCCCGCGCCTGATTGTGTTGCTTAATTATAATTTATAACTCGTTACCGCTTCTGATACGCTACTGGAACTATGAGTGCGTATTTTTATAACACGTAATCGCATAAATAATATTTTAGTATGCTAATAAACTCCTATTGTTCACCGTCTTAAAAGCCTAGTAATATTTTGCTTACGAAATTGTACGTTAAACATAAACATGTAACATTTGCTTATGAATCCAATATGAGCAGAAGCAAATATATTACCACCACCGAGGTTATTCAAGTAATTTGTCTCATAAATATTTTGCTCTTTGATTTACATAATTTATTGAAAACACGAAGCTTCAAAGGAGAGCACGAGAAAAACGGCATGATAATTATTTCCAGTGCTCGCCAACGGACCGCTTTCTTTACGTTTGAAAGTTCATTTAAATGATAATTTCCTGTACTAAGAGGGTTAAGGCGCTGCAGATTTCCTCGCAGTTCTCGGTACAATTAGCCTTATCCGTAATTTCCATAGCGTCTTTCTTGGCAGAGTTCTTATAAGTCGTAACACTGATGTGTTCTAGCCCATTAGCTGACACGAACACTCTTTGTCGCCACTTATTCCGCATAGCAGAAAATTAATGTTCCGTCTCGGGTAGGTGGTGTATAAACAAGATGGTGGGTGGCTCCGCCCCGGTATTTATTGCTTCTGGCACGCCGCGAGCGGCCCATCCACCAAGCTGCCATAAACGCGAGCACTAAAACGTGCCATTTCCCTAAATTATTTTAATGACGTATGTTCCCTCAGTTAAGTGGATTGTAATTCGCTTACACTGTTGGGAATCGTTTCCCGTGCTCCAGTGGACGTATCCGTTGCCAAATATTCACCAGTTCGCGAGATTTAGCCGTGATTTGTCACGGTCGACCGCGGGGCAACTGAATTGTTACAAGTTTTGGAAACGATACTGTTATGAGTCAGTGTGCGGGCAAGAGGGGACATTGTTTCAAGTAGGATGGTATCGTCGAAACGCTTTCCTTTTTCGGAGCTCGTACCGGTGTGACTACAAATAATAGTTGTTACGAAGCCGTAACAGAAGATCTTCAAACGACTCCCTTCGGTATGGTATCTTAATCGTACCGGGGCATGCCGACGCGCTCATTACACTCCACGCTCGGCGCGCTCTTTTGTTCCTGTCGGTTGTGAATTGATTTACTCACTAATGTTTGTTGCGACTGCACTGGCATGCGGCGCCAACGCCGTACCACACCGTGCCGCATGCCATCTCGCTACACCTCCGACTGTTGCTTGCGCTCGATATGCTCGTTGTTACATTTCAATAAAAGGAGAAGCGCCCGCTTCACCTTTTATTGAAATGTAAACTCCGAGTCCCGGTAATAAAGTTTTTTTTTCCAAAGTTTCTGCTCGTGAGGCGAGTTCGTTTGTCAAGATAAAACGGCAGCTGGTCGGGCCCGACCCCTCTTGTTTGCAGTCAACTAGCGGGAGAGCATTGAGCCGGCGTTCATAACTTCGGCTGGGCGACCCCTCCGCGTCGCGTACAATGCCTCCCTCTCGAGTCTCGACTGGCTCAACTTGTAACGTTCACACTGTCATCCATAAAGGATTTAATGGCAATATGGTGTGTAGAAATATTAATCTGTTTGTGGCATAATCAAGTATAGTATCTGTTTTCTCCGGGCGTGCGTAGCGGTCGCGCACTGCGGTCGAGTGAACTCGAAGTCGAGTGCCGCCGCGGCGTTGTCGTCGGTCGGTGGGCGTAAGACTATCGCACATTTGTCATTCGACTAACAATAAAGCGTTTAATTTTATTTATAGGCGTCGCGTGGGCATGATTTAATCGATTATTTGCTGTTATCGCAGTTGAGATAATCAGACGGTATGACTTCATCGTTCAAGATCGGATTATAGGAGCGGGAATTATTTGCGGCACTTGATAATTGACAAGTTATTACAACAGACTTAATAAGTTTTACAAATTCGATATGTTAAATAAACGGCAGGTACTTGAACACGAAGCTATGAAACGGAGAGTTTCTTAGATTACAATCATCGTATCGTTATTGGAGCGTATTGATTTAATTCACTTCGTCATTGTTAGAAACTGAAACGTGAAAAGATTATTGCTAGACTATAATATTTGTCGATTCACATAAAATTTTGTTATTTTTCCAAAAGTACTCTTCGGAACGACATCTCTCGGATTCAACGCTGGAGTGCTTTAGTTTGCAATTTGTGATGCCATTAACCGTGTGCGTGAGCGAGAGGGGCGATGGTGTCGCACCGGTCTCATATCGGGCGCTGAATGTAAATGGCTTCATTTGATTATGTTCTACGCCGTAAACGCTCTTTGAATTTATGCAATCCCGGCGACTTGGTACCGCGGTGCGCGGTCGACTCGACAACCGTTACGATTTTCCGGAGATATCGGTGAGAAAAATTACAATATTCCGGAGACTCGCAATACGATGGTTTGTATTTTCATTTAGTTTTTTGTACTTTACCTACAGGTATGTAGCCAAGATGTAAGAATACTTAAATCTCATTTAGGAATATCCGCAAAAATCCATGAAATTTTGGGCATATTAGTAAAATAAGCTTTCATAATCAAATTTATTATTTTTTCAAAAGAAACAGGGTGTTTAAACGTAAATTTGATTCACATTCAATGACAAAATGCAACTGCAACGCAAACTACTTTGTTAATTTATACATACTGCCATTACCCGCGCAAACAAGCCGTTAACATTTTAATTACATATGTATTTACCTCAATAGTAACATTTGTGAAGTAATTTCAACATAATTCGTGCGAACAGTATCAAATTAATATAACGGCAACAATAAGTTTTAATTAATAACACTTGGGTTGCGGAGCGAAGCGGGGACGAAACGGTGCGGGAGCGTTGCGGAGCTGTGCTATTCGATATCAAACTGATTAAACAATACGACAAAGTGAACATGTGATTATCTTATAGTGATTGGATATACTTGTTTAACCTTTACCATTGTAATAAAATATACATATCATTTATAAGATTGTGTCTAGTAACCTTTGTCAAGTTTGCGATGTGTGCATAGATACAAGATAAGTATCCATGTTGGACTTAGTAGTTTATTTAGTTTGATCGACATGGTATCATGTTGTACCTACTCTACTTGTACATTTTTCGTTTTAATTTATTTCATTTTATAAATACCTGATTACCTATCAATTTTTTTTTAATTATTTGTCATCATGATAAAATAAATAGGTCTGCTCCAAATTATTGTTACCCTAATCTCGAAAGCTTTTTTACTGCATGATTCAAGCATCTGATAGGCCGTTTCTTACTCAAATAAAATATACATATATATCCCTATCAAATTAAATAACTTCCAAACATTGCGTCACAGCTTTCAACAAAAGCAAATTAAGTACTATGTACTCAACAAGTTTTGATTTATTGTAGAAACACGGAATAGGATACAACAAACTTGTCAGAATCAATAGCCCGTGATTAAGGCTTTATTTACGTTCAGTCAGTCGTTCACTTTATATTCGCCGTTCACCATTCAGTCATCGGTCACATTCATTCAAGTTTGGCGAACGACTGGGACTTTAGATCTTGTGTTGAGCCTCGTGTGATAGTTTTAGAAGCACTTTCAGTATTCTAGGGTTTACTCAACTTATTGACTATTGTTTTTCAACGTAACAAATTGTTACTTCCACTTGCTCATAATGCAGAAGCACTATTAGATTCAGCATGCACACACACACTCGTGTTTTTTTTTCATTCAGATGACAAAAGAATTTCTTTTTAATACATATTTAATTCCTTCGAAAGTGTATTGAAAATGGGTTTTTTGGGTGGTTAATTTTGTTAATGCAGTTCTTGGCTCATTCCTCGCCAGCCTCGGCAGCAATAACAAAGTTTTCCGACTTTTATAAAAAAAAAAAACAATTTATATTATATCTGTGGGAATTAAACATAAATGGCAAATTCTGGATCCTACTTTATACATCTGCCTAACTTTCGGGGCTTACAGGCCTGTCGGGTTACTATGACATCTTAAGAGGGGACCCTAGTGGGCCTTTCTCCATACAAACGTATTCCGCAGTTTTCTTCGTGGATAATGCGTCTAGAGCAATGTTTTTTTTCCAGAAAATCTAGGTTTCATCATCAGTCATTTCCTTTTTATCAAAACATCATTTTTTCAATCACTAAAAGAATTATGACAAAAAAACCGTTTTCATCGCCATGTTCAGACGACTATGAGACAAATTAGATAAGTTTTTAACAAAAAAGAAAATAATAGAAGCATAGATATACTTTTCCTCTAAATTTTGATATAATAATTATTTAGATCAGTTTAGTTTTGAAGAAGAAAACAGCGGAATACAAAACGTCTTTTGGTCAAGATTTTTGTAGGTAAAATCAGCCTGAGCTGCTGTTGTCCCTATCGCTCTTTACTGTCAGGGGCTTGGTCAGGCGCAGCGCGACGGCAATAGTTTTTTCAAATACCTATTCTTCAAATTCCTCGGGGCTAGAGTCCCCTGTCCCCTCATATAGCAGTATTGGGAAAGAAGTAAAACAATAATGTTTTAAGACGTCATGGTAGGCCACGATGTTATGATGTGCTAAGTAATATATTAATTAAATGTAAATTTAATTAACTTTTCATCTAATATAATATGTATGGCTTCACATTATTGCCCAGTGTTGCAAATTAAAGTAATATACATCGGCTTTCATATTTCGCGGCATCGCATTCAATTTGATGAATCAATTAATTGAACTGCTGTTTTAATATCGTCGTCGAAACCAACCATGGTTTTCTATGTACTGTGGTAATTGTGGCATAAGAACATACAATAAGTTGGTTCTGGTGTATGTTTGCGTATTTTAGAGTTGAGTTTTTACATCAATGGCACTATGAGGTTCGGTCTAATGTCGGTGTACTATAGCGTTATTCTATCACATGCCTACATACCATCATGATATGCTTAAATCCTGGTACTAAACAAAGACTTTTAAAGAAAAACTACGAGTAAAATACAAAATATTTAACAATGGACAACCGCATTGGCACAGGCTCGCCCGCTATTATTTATTACATGGGACTGGCGAAATGTGCGTGTGATATTAGGTACACCTCTGCCTAACCCTTCAGGATAACAGGCGTGATGTTATGAATAAGTATATTACTAATTATTGCTTTGTACTACATTCAGAACATAATAATCAATTCCGATGACCACTGTTAATATCCAAAGGCTTCCAATTTCTCTTATAATCCCTGTTTAATTAAATGTGGTCGTCCGACAATTGGATATTTAACCCTATTTCGCTATATTTTACATAGCAACGCGAAATATGTGTACAGCCAATAAATTAACGTTTTTAAACATGTTAACATGTTTGCGGTAGCATTATTATTTCGAGTGTACGTTCGTAATTAATGTTTAATAATTACATTTCATGTTTTGGTGTACTCTGTCAGTATTAATTGTTTTCACTGTATTGTTTCATTATGGACAAACGGTAATAAATTGCAGGTTTAGATTATTGAAGTTGATAAATTGTCAATAAACGTGTCCATGTTCCTTTTGTTAGCACAATATAGCTGATTGTTTTATTTAACGTGTTGATAATGTTGATATAAACATTTCCAAAAGATTAGGAAATACATAACAAAAATGTGTAAATAAAATAAAACACTAATAGGTAAATTTTTGTCTGCAGGAAACCGCAGAAGTTTGCGTTGGCACGTCTGTGGGCACCATTACCGAGCCGGACTGCCTCGGACCCTGCGAGCCTGGTACTTCGGTCACCCTGGAGGGCATCGTGTGGCACGAGACGGAAGGTGGTGAGTTGTTACTAGCGCACGAACGCAAAGCACCGTAGCGCGCCCATCCCATACACTCTGCACGCTTCTGCACGCCTAGTACTTATAAGTTCATGCTTTGCGATACATCATTAGCAGGGATCGGAATAGGTAGAGAGAGTATTTTGCCCAAACTTCAAGGAAGTAAGGAACTTGTGGATAATAAATACCTCCGATTTAACAGCTTTATTTCGGAACTTAAAATCATTCCGTGATTTTGTGCGGAGATATTATCCACATGTTACTTACCTGCTCGAAGCATAGGCAAACCTACCAACCTAGTCCGATCTCAGATCATTAGTACCTAATCATTACCGTCATTACTTTTCATGGAGTCGTTGTTTAAACACCACAAGGATGAATAATATTAATGAATAGAAAAAAAAACGCGATTGATTTCACTTAGAAAACTAACGCTACTTTTAAATGCCGAACGCTTAGTTAGTTGGGCAGCTATAACTAAAAAAAAGCTTGTAATGAAGAATAAGTTTAAAAAAGCTTTTCAAACAATTTATTCAGATCATTCATATTCTGTTGTTACAACAAAGATCCAAGTTTTATACAACGTTAAGTTAGGTTATCCATCCATGGAGAGATAAGTAAAACGCCATTTAAATCATTTTATAAGAACGTAGCAATGGATGACGAAACAAACATGGGTTGTTGTACGGGGGAGCCATAATGAATTCGGAGAAATAGGGTTTGGCAATAAATAACGTCGGGTATTTAGGCCAGCAATAAATATTTATGTGTTTTCTGTTATAATATAAATGTTATGATGTATAACGAACGATTATTTCGTGTCAAGTTCAATTTTGATTAACCGCACGCTATTTATATTTTTCTTGCAAAATATTTAAAGATTTTATGCAGCAATATTCTCAGAAAAGAGTTTATGATAAAGTTTGTGAAGAATTAACTCTAGAAATACATATAAAACGTTGGAGCTCTTAAAAATAAAATGCACATAAAATGTGCGTCATTAAAGTCAATATCGAAATAATAAAAGCCCCATAAAGCATATAATTAAGAAGTCCACTTAAGAAGCAATATTAATTTATTTACGACACCTGGCTCGGCGATTATGATTACCGATTGTACGTCTACAGTTTTTTTTGTCGCTCGTCAGTCGTATTTCACGACGGCCGTAATCATCTCGTCCTTTCTCAGAGTTTTTATATTTATTTATAGGTACCTCACAATCCCGAACTGGCTATTAATATTAAAATATTCATGGCGCACATAAAACAGCGGAGTCAATGAGACTCCCTACATAATTACTAGGCGCTTATTAGCCCGCGATAGCATCGCGGAATATTTAATAATCCTCCGAACCGATACGAGAGCCTTTACACCTTTTATGCTCGCCTGGTAATAAAATGCCCCGCATCTCTTTAGGGTAAGTAAATAAATTCCAAAATGGCCGCTAATCTCATCTACATAAATTATTATTATGTTTGCGATGAAATCAATTCTCGCTGCGAGCCCTTATTTATTACTGATTTTATTTTCGGTATTCAGACATTTCATTTCAAGTCAGATCAATTCGATTGTTCTCGCCAAATAGGATCCAATATTGGAATTGCGGGGATTTAATGAACGTCTCTATTCGTTTTCATGATTTATTTTACTTCGAACATCATTACGGGATCATTTTAATGCTTATCCGTAAGATGCGGTCATCCATCATTAAGATGAAAATAAAACAGACAATGTAATACGAGAGCACACGTCCCGAACGCCATTAGAGGGCCAGGGCACGCAACACAATGCCGCTCCCCCGTAGCCGCTCGTAATTATTATAAAACACGATAATAAATCACCATCTGCTCGCTTCTGTTGCCACTTTCCAAATTTATCCGGGCGATGGTCGCGCGCGGGGAGAGGGCCGCGGGGGGAGGCAATTCACGCCCTTCAGGCTTATTTATTTTCGGCTAATGGCGCCGAGGAGCTTACGGAAATTACATACTGTTTACTGTGCGACTCCGGACTCCGACCGCGTTATAATTTTATTACGGGCTCACGTGTAAAATAATCGAGTTGTGAAGTTTCCTCATTTACTTACACGACCGCGGGCTGCTGTACCGCTCGTCGGAATAAATTCTCCATAAGTCTAAAAGTCCGAGACATATCGAGCGGCATCTGGTGCCCGGTACCGCTCAAAAAATGTCCTCAGAGACAGGTTTACGAGGCTGGCTGTAAAACACGGCCACACCACACTACCACAGTACTGTGTACTACGTGCTAACAATTAAGCGGAGGCTACCCAGCAGTACACGCCGCGTTGCATTCCATTCCACTAATTAGTGGACGTATTTTAATATTTATGCTTCGTTTTCGAGTTTCGGTTTATGTCTCTTTTATGAAGCTTATTATGGAGCATTTTGTATCTGACACATAATAATCCACAACTTTTTACTGTGAGGAACATGTTATACGGGTTTTATCATTCCAAATGCGGTTGTTGGACTACCATATTGAGAGAGAAAAGTTAACTTTAGCAGGTCGGCACCATTGAGTGGATGTAAATGAAATCGTCGGAACTTTGTTTGTCTCGGTGTGGGAAACAATGGGCGAGTCTGATTAGTGCCGCGCTCGTCTGCTCGCCTGGTCGGACCAACGCGACGCCCTCCTTCATTTGGCCCTCGTGCTCGACGCCTACTCCACTATTTTGTGTTATTAACTCAATCGATCTAAAGTCAACAAAATATGCGGGAGGTAACAAAAAACAAAACAATCAAGTTCGGTTTTTTTTCATTTTACATGCCTACAAAGCACGCGATATTAAATATTGCGTGTTTAAATCACAAGGTACGGAGTTAAATCTCCAAGTTTAAGATTAACTTTGTGGAGTGCGACTCATACAAATATTGACGCAGGTAGAGATTTGTGAGCAACGAAGTTGGAGGGGTGTCGGGAACAAAGCGGGCAAGCGGCGGGAGGGGGCAGAGTGGGGGCAAGGGCACGACAACTATTAGGCCGTTGATTACCGCGGCCGAGGTGTAATTAGCACCACCTAAATGAACCTATTCCGCTCGCTGTTTTCCTGGTTAAATGATCAAGCGATAGTCGCAAAACCGGTGGTTTATAATGTAAATTGAATTCATTTATGTTTATGAAGGGATTAAGACTCACTTTATGACATCGGATATCATAAAACTACTTACTTACTTTTTCTAAGGGATATTGCTCCCAGAAAGTTATAGTCTTGTTTCGTTTTCTGGCAAATTATTTAGTTACATATTATTTTCAGTTCCGGAACACTTTTTACAATGCGGATTGGGGATATCGTCGTTGCGCGTGCAAAACCGCGGAAGAGTAATTTGTAAATACCGCGTATCTGTGTTTCCACGATTTTACAGGAGGAAGAAAAAACTTAATAACTAAGCCATTTATTTATATTTTACTGACTGAACTTTGTGGACATGTCTTAACTACTTACTTTATTGGAAAATGAAGTAATTTTACCTAAAACTTGATCGGATTCCGAGTAAAATCACTTACGCGGTTTTGTTGCAATAAGTTGCAAAAATTTTAATTTTACTTTTAGTAGGTACGCGGATTTGAACTGAAATATGCTTATTATTTATGAATGAATTTATTATTAAAATGAAATAACAAAAAACGCTTCTTAAACGTAAACATAAAAAAACTATTCTTAATAATCTCAGCAATATTTCTTGCTATTAACTAATTATAAATAATAAAAATAATCAGTCCAATAAGTTGTACTTTAGTACCAAGTAGTAGTTGCACTTTGAATATTGGCCACAAATGTGTAGGTACCTACCTAATAAAAGTAAAGGTAATTTTACTATAACAGCAAAGTATTTAGCTGGTATAGTAAAAGTACCTTTTATCAATGATGCTAATAATTATTCATTGAATTCAAATATAATCAGCTTTTCTGCTCCTCAATTAGCACTTCTTTTTCTTTTTAAATCTTAATTAGTAAAATATTCTTATTAAATTAACATTCCAAACAATAATCTGTGTGGTACAAACTTCTAAAAAATAATTATACTTAATCAGGTAATCACAGTCTTTAAAATCTCAGTAAAATTAACATTAAACATTACTATTTTATGTATAAGGTAAATTATCATAAAAACTATGACAGTCTCTAGGTATGACACTCTTCAGCTCCTGTAGGTGGTCATACTTTGTTTTAGTTATTGGTTGTCTAGATTCATAAAGTGACGGCACACTGTCAATCAGACATGTTATTTTCTTTGGTCTTCTAGGCAAAGGAATAAAGTCATCAGCAAAATGGAGCTTATAGTCGATTGTTCCACTTGGATTATACCTCAGAGCCCTTATATCTACGACACAGTGATCACCCGCCCCACGACCAGGTCTTATTGATTCATAAATCAGGTAATTCTTAAGACTGAAGTCATTAAAAAACGTATAATCAGGTGTTATAACTTCGTAAGGACTTGGTACTTTTCTGGCTTCCTTTGTAATAGTTGCATATTGTGACGGTAAAAAAATTTCCCGGTTCTTCAGCTTCCTCTCAATCACGGAGTGAACCGAGTCCACTTCCATTTGTGTGTGTCCTTTCTCTAAATATTTTTGTGTTATGACAATGTTCTTGGCCATAGCCAAACGCAACAACGCATTTGACACTACATTATTCCTATTCTGAGCGGTACAGCCATCTGTAAATATTACAACATCTTTGGGATCGTTTTCAAGTAATTTTGTCAAATAATTTACAAAAAACGATGCGTATGTAGTGGCTTTCAAATCGCATACCGTCTCGTCAAACCAGTAGCATGTGACTTCATTATTGCCTAGATTGTATACTGAAAAATTGTGAACAGCGAGTTTTGTTTTAAAATAAAGTGCACTGGCATTAAGGAACGGACACAGCTTTACAGCCTGAAGGTCTGCTGTTATTGCATGTATGATTCCTTTCTGTGCTGCCTCTTTGTCAGAGTTTTTTTCAGCTCTAGCTAAATCTTTAAGTTCAATGTGTTTGGTATACAGCTCGTCTGATAGATTTCCTACTTTGTGAGCACAGCACTGGTCGCAAGCATCTTTTTTAGGTTGAAAAAGTCCGATATTTTCTTCAAACAAAACACCTTCAAATATCTTTCTAGAAGCTATGGGTTCGTTTCTCAAACTTGAATAGTCTACGTATAGACGATATAACTGTGATTTTGATTGTATTATTGGTTCTAAGTATAGTTTTGATGTTGACTGTCTACAATAATGGGATGGTAGTTTGGGTAGCGCAGTCAAATATTTTCTAGCCAGTTCTTTTTTGGGTTCTTTGACTACTTCATCTCCTGGTTCAGATTCATTACTATTACTCGTCTTCTCTCCAAGCCAATATCGAACTGTCCATTCTTTAATACCCAGTGTTTCCAAAAATGTTTTTAAACAAACTCTTTCTTTTTTATCATTTACTTTTAAATAGTAAATTTTGGTATCACTCCTTCTTGAATTAGAGCTTTTAGTTTTTCTAGTTGTAGGTATCTTATCTACCATTGATGATACGTACATTTTCTTTTCTTGCCAACTCATTTTCCAATAGGTTTTAAAAATTTGTGATCGAACTTCTTCTGTTAATTTTGAACAATGCATAGCTTTACCACTAAAACATCGCGTTGACATACATAACGGCCCCATTACTCTTGCTGGTTTTGGATCATTTTGAACAAATTTAGTGCCCTCTTTTTTAAATCCAACATACTCTTCTCCCATCATTCTCTGCCACTTATTTTTTATTCTTTTCCAATTATTTGGATCCCCTTTGTGCTTTTTTTTATTTCTATTCGATGTTTCTTCTATTTCCCTTTCGGGAAACCACTCCATATTATCTGGCGATAATGGTTTTAAATTTGTAATGTCTGAAAGTGCGACAAAAGAAGGATCAGCGACTGAATCGTCGGATGAAAAATCATTATCGTTCAACACAGTAGAAGTAGCAATATAATCATCTTCATTTTGTAAAACTGGATCAAAAACTGTTGTAAGTGTAGTAAACTCAGATGTTACATTTTCATTCCGGCATTCTTGCTCTTGCTCTATTTCCTCCGACACAGGGATAGTAACTATTTGCAATGCTGGTTGATTTTTATAATTAAGTTTATTTAATATTTCCTTCTTTTTTTCTAGCAATGCGTTTCGCCTTTCACATAGGTCTTTGAGAGTTACCACTTCATCGTCAATACAAGCATTTTCTAAAAAACAGTCAACATTTTCTTGGTCCTCCATCATTATTTGGTTAGGTACTGGATTTTAAGCTTCAATGTATTTACCTAAAATAACAAAATAATTTTAGTTTAATGCAATACCGCGTAAATAACCAACACAATGAAATGATGTAAATATCAATACCGCGTAATTACGTATTATAGGATTAACTCGTCAGAATTATTAAATTATTAAATAAATAGACGTATCTACACCATGCATGCATATACATATTGGTAAAGACACATTTTAAACAATTAAAACGTACTTACATAGTTGTTTTTAGCGGCAAAGTAATATATTTCAGAAGCACGCATAGATTGTGTGACACTTGTTCGCCGATTTGGTAAATACGCGGACTTGCAGCCAACTTCAAGCTTAATACTGTTCCGCTGTATTGTTTTAATGCTAAAAATGACGTTTCCTATTGGCTAATTCGAAACGCGTGAGGTCTAATATAAGCGAATCCGCGTTGAGAATCTGTTGGCGCGATATTTCAATTTTGCACCTTTTGTTGTTACGCGGTATTAACAAACTGCTGTTACGCGGCTTCGCACGCGCACCGACGATATGGAATATTGTGTGGGTATGACTGGCATAAATCTATATATATAAAAGAAAGTCGTGTTAGTTACTTCACTTATAACTCAAGAACGGCTGAACCGATTTAGCTGAAAATTGGCAGGGAGGTAGTTTAGAGCCAGGAGAAGGACATAGGATACGGTAGGGTAGGGTAGGGTAGGTAGGTAGGATAGGGTAGGTAGGTAGGGTAGGTAGGTAGGGTAGGGTAGGTAGGTAGGGTAGGGTAGGTAGGTAGGGTAGGGTAGGTAAGGTAGGGTAGGGTAGGTAGGTAGGGTAGGGTAGGTAGGTAGGTAGGGTAGGTAGGTAGGTAGGGTAGGTAGGTAGGGTAGGGTAGGTAGGTAGGTAGGGTAGGGTAGGTAGGTAGGGTAGGGTAGGTAGGTAGGGTAGGTAGGTAGGGTAGGGTAGGGTAGGTAGGGTAGGTAGGTAGTAAGGGTAGGGTAGGGTAGGGTAGAGTAGGTAGGTAGGGTAGGGTAGAGTAGGTAGGTAGGTAGCGTCGGGTAGGGTAGGTAGGATAGGGTAGGTAGGTCGGATAGGGTAGGTGGGTAGTAAAAAGTGCATTGCAACGCATGCTGGGTACAGCTAGTAATATATAAACTAGACAGTTTTGTTACAAACGATCGTCATCGCGTGTTCAAAAACATTACTTTCGCATATGTATGACACAAACATTGATGTACAAGCTATTTGGACGTCCCCTAGTCGTTAACAAACTGTAACAAGTATAGGTAGGCAGGCAGCACGCGGTTGAACCATTAGTGACGTTCCAACAAATCGAAGCGATTACACGCAGGCAAACAGTGGACCGACGATCTCTAATTTAACTTTTCCGTGACCGGTGGGTCGTATTAACAATTTACAAGGGGATTTCACCCCTAAATAATAAAAGCACCGAGCGCGCCCAACGATTTCCTTTAGGAAGTTGCGCACCATCTGCTACGAGCTACTTTTTAAATATTTCTGACAACCTGGTATTTCGTTTTATTAGTCGGCTTCGTACGATGGTTTCCGCATTTGTTATTTCTTTATGGCGCGAGTTTTTATATTCACACAACCACATTGCGGTTTTTTCAACACAAGAATTTATCGTACACGTAGCGTGTGAATGTTGTGAATGATGATTTACGCGTTCACAATAGAAAGCAAACACGAGATTTTGAACATAAATAACCGTAGACAAAGTGGTAGCAGAGCGGTTGTTCAATAATAAACTAATGATCGCCTCCATTGTCTCATTAGTCACCGAGCACTTCTCCTTGTTACAATAACTCCACCATTTTATGCTAATGGCTTATAGAGAAATGCTTTATGTGTTCATTGTTTTGTGGAACAATAAATAATAACTGCGAGCTCTGGAGGAGTTGTACCCACATTATACGGGTCACTTGTCAATCTTGTTACACATTTACATTTTGTTTTTCCACGAAACAACTTTATTTTTTTACGCTCGCTATCAATTTATTTGGGATAATGTTTTTCAAAGTTAATGGAGCGTTTCTTCTAATAAAACTCGGAATTCAAAAAACGTGAATCGGTACAATATACATGCCATTGTTTATTTTTGCCATTTCTACAATATTCCTTCTTTTTTATCAACCTTATTTCCGTAAAGTTAATTTAACAGAGGCTATAAACTATCTTAGCCTTTACAATACACGCTCTATAGCGATGGCTAACGGACGGATCGTGGTTGTAATGGCTACGACTAAATGTGCGGCCAATTTTTACATAAAAGTAGCCGCAATAGCGTAATACGACGTAGTGGCGCATTTTACCTGAAACAGTTCACCAGAGTGTGAACGCTACACTATAATACGCTACACTACGACCATAAATCAGTTTTCACAGTCATTCACCAACAATGGTATTGTACGCTTCACAAATTAAAATATTTCGCGACAAACGCAAATGCGCTTATGTAAACCCTCCTCACCCAAATGTAATGAAAGCGAGCTACGGATGTAGTGTGTGAAGTGATATTTGTTACTATCATTTAGTTTGTGTATGTTTATCGTGTGCTCTGTCTGTCAGTAGAGTAGTGTAAACTTCTCCAGTGTACATAATAAATTCGTAGAGCGCGCGGCCAAGCTATAAAAATGTATTAATATGCTGCAAACAATGTTACCCTGGTAGTAGTGAGATCATAACTTATGTATGAGACGCGCTGTGCGGATACTCTGCTGTTTGAAATTGTTGTTGGCACCCGAGAAATATGGCACACCGTTATAATGGAATCTATTTGGTTTGGCGTTATAAAACTTAATACAATATGTGAATTTGTGAACTCATGTTTGTAGCCATCCAACCAATCTCCGCTTACTACTATACCACTGTGTCGTTTTAAAAAGATATAAGTACTTGAGTTATTTACAATTCAACGAGTCCCGCTACCTAGAATCGAGTCAACGAAAAAGCTCGCCAGGGATTAAAAAGGGAATGTTCGGGGCTCTCACTTTTATCTCAATTTGTTACTCTTGTTTACGAAAAACATTTTGAGGACAAAGAGAAGATTAAATCGCTCTGAATTACAATAAGGTCCTAAACCGCGGTAGGTGACATTATAAATTCACAATGAGCCTCTGGTTTGTACAATAAAATTGTGATGGCGGAATGTCCTTTGGAGGCGAAAAAGAGTCCTGAATAGAGGGGTGAAATTGATTAATTAAATTTGCATAAGTTGGCATGCTAGCGCGATAAGAGCGCGAGGTGTGGCGCGCGGGGGGTGGGGGCAAGCTCGGGTGCGGCGGAGTCACGTCCGGGCTCCACCGCTGCGCCGCGCCGCTCGCGTCTCCTGCATCCCCAATATGCAAATGAGTGCTCCCGCGTGACAAATTGGATCCGAGGCTGCCGTCGCCGCCGATAACTTCACTGCACCAATTTCGTTAAAGCCGTATCTTCTTACACCGTTTAAAACTAATCCCATTACACGATCGACAGAACACATATACAAGAAGCCATATATTTATCGTTCCGTGATATTGTTACAGGTGTACTAGTAGTGAATGTGACGTGGCGAGGGAAGACTTACGTAGGAACATTACTGGACTGCACGCGACACGACTGGGCGCCACCGCGGTTAGTATTTATGCGACAGTGCGCTCAAACTCTAATGTACACGAACGGGGAATACTAATGCCGCCGGGAATAACGCGTAGCGAGCTCACAAGAAGTGGCTCAATCTGTTTCAAACACTGTGTAATGGACGTGCTCACTCACGTATGTCTAAAATGAGTCGCAAAAACGTGAGCAGAAATTCCTGAATAGATACACCGGGAATATCTTTTTGTAAATAATGACGCCATTGATTTTCATGGGTTTCCACTAGTTTGCCGATTCGGTCGTCGTAAGGTTAAATGTAATATAAAGTTTCGTATTGTATTTCCTTAGGTTTTGTGACTCTCCAACGGAAGAGTTGGATGCGCGGACACCCAAGGGTCGGGGAGCGAAGCGCGGTCGCGGCGCTGCGCCCACTGACATGACAAACTTCACCGAGACACGGTCTTCGGTACATAGTAAATTACGGAATGGCGGCGCCAAGGGACGGAGAGCATTGCCTTCTCCTACGCCCTTCACGCCTCCCAGACCTGACTCGAAAAGAAAACGCACTTCGGACGCGGAGGAGCGACCTCCGACGCCGAAGGCTAAACGTCCGCCTCCCACACCGTCTTCCCCTCCCCCCGATCCCGTCCTCCTGGAGTGTCCAGAGCCAAACTGTTCTAAGAAGTACAAACACGCGAACGGTCTGAAGTACCACCGGTCACATGCACACGGTTCGCCTGATGACGATGACAAAGACGGATCGAGTTCTGAACAAGAGGAGCCGGCCACGGAGCCCGCCTCGCCGGCTCGGCCGCCCTCCGCGCCTGCGACACCGGCCACGCCTGTCAAGTCGCCGACGCCGGTCAAGTCACCTGACGCGAAGGTTGACAAGTCACCGGAGAAGTCTCCGGAGAAACCCGAAATGGACGCGGAGTCTCCTCGGGAAACACCGCGGTTCGCTGAGGAGTTCATCACGGCCTCCGAGCCGCCCCCGGCTGTGGACCGGCCGCAGACGCCGCCGCCGCCCGCCGCCACGCCGCCTGACGCCCTGCCCACACTACAACCTACACAGTTTAAGGTAAACCTAAATATCATCGTTGTGTAAGTTAGCCACATATTGTCAACTTAGCAAAAGCTTAGTAATCTACCCGAACGTAGAGCTTATGTTCCTCTAAGACGATTGTGGCACCGCAAACATGTGGTCACGACGTGAATGGAAAACCAAATAGGCTGCCAGTGCAGTGTCTGTGCCTTTCAAGCACAAATTGTTAAACTTCTAACTGTATGTATGGTCACGCAGGTAAAGCCTCGGTCAGCATTAATGGCGGAGGAGCGAAAGTCAACAGAGTCACCCGCAGAAGAGTCGCCGGGCAAGAGACGTGCGCGCCGGTCTCCGACGCCGGGCGTCCGGTCGCCGGCCTACTCCGACATATCGGACGACGCCGCGCCGCCCGACGCACCGCCGGATGACCCCGCGCATCGGCCATTCCCTGTTTATCATCAGGTATGATTACACCAATAAAGAAAGAGTTAGAATTATATGTAGAAACGAAGGGAAACATAACTTCTCACCATCCGCTACTAGAAAAGCTAAATCTTTCTGGGGGTGAATTTCACCAATCAATTTAAACCGAAGAAGTTTAGGAAGAGCTGTAGTTGTCATAATTGCTAGGGTATGATGAATTATTGATATAGACACTTGACTGCTCCTGAACGCCGTATAGATGTACTGATAGCTTTCAGTGTCATTGGTTAAATTGGCCCATAGCCACAGTCAGCTTGCTCTGACGAAGGAATGCAAGAAAAGTTTGGTTAGTAGCGCTATTCTTGTTACCATTTCAGTTCTATGGCCAGCCGTCATACATGCCCCCCACGCACCCACCCTCCGTGCCTCCTCAGTCGTCAGACAAAGGCAAGGAGGATCTCTCCAAAGGAGACCCCAAGGGTGACATGAAAGTAAGTACTTCACTCTCTTATAGCTGGTCAATATTTTATGAAAAGTGAATGGTTTTGTACCATGTACCTTGCTTTAAATGAACGTGCTAGGTCACTTAGTGAAAAATATTAATAAACAAAAGAGCTATTCTAATAATCTGCAACTTATGGTCAATCAATTCTAACCAATTCTAAAGCAAGATTTGGGTCAGAATTCGATGATCTTCCTCTGCTACCGTTGCGTTGATTTTGTTAAGTGTGTAGAATAGAATAGTTCTTATTTGCACAGAAAGTAAGGTACAAGTTATATATTATATTAAGATTAAAATGATTCTTAAACTAACTACCTTAACTAATCAAACACGCAAACAGTTTTAGTTATAACAGTCTTTCATTACAACTGATCTGAATCATGATCACCATCACTAAATCCATCTTTTTAATCTTCGCTAGGACGGCAAACCCGACAACGGACCTCAAAAAGTGTTACCCCAACACTTTTACCCATATAACTACGTTCCGAATTTCCCCTACAACGTGGAACCTGGGGGTCCTCCCCCCGGCCAGCCCTTAGAAGACAAGAGCAAGGACAGTGACCGTTCCAAGACCACCCCTAGTCCTTTAGACAAGAACAAGCAACAAAGACCCCCTGATGGCAAGGAGAATCCAGCGCGACCAAATGATAACCATCAGATACTGAAGGAGAGTATCGAAATGAAAGCGCAGATGGGACCGTATGCCTTCCAGAGACCACCGCATGCGAGAGATGAGGAATTGAGAAGGTTTGTGTTATTTTTGATGGTTTATGATCTTTCTTTCTTTTTGGTGTGGTTACTGCCTATCCTGGTTTCAGAGTTTTTATGCCGGTAAAGGCGGGTCGAGAATTATCATTCAATTTCCTTACATTGTTTTCCTTCAACGAAGCAAGTGATGAATTATACATATTATGTGCTTATTGCACATGAATCCCAAAGATCAGACGTGCGTGACTTGGGTTCGAATCGGAGACCTATAGACATAGGTCTCCGATTCGACAGTCCGACGGTCACACCACTACACTATCACAGGATTGTCGTTTTAATATAATAACATTAACGCCAGAAAAAAATTAATGACAAAAAATTGCATCATTAAAAAATGTCCTACCACTTTTCTTCCAGATATTACATGAGTCTAGACCAGAGAAGAAAAGAAGGGGGTGGCGACCCCAAGCCCCCCGGGATGCCGCCCGGGGCCAGCGCCGCCCCGGGGGGGCCAGGGGCTCGGGCCCCACCGCAGCCCGCACACAAGCAGGCTTCCAAAGACAAGGAAGATAAGCCTAAGGAAGAGGTCAAGGTAACTGATTAACCTATGAATTGTGAATACAAGGTTGCCAGGAATAAAAAGTCTTTAAAATTCAGATGAATGCTAGCAACCTTCCTTCATATTTTTGTTTCTGGCAACCTAGTATCATCCTGTGACATAACAGCACCAGGCCAGCCTCTCCCCAACCTCGTTGGCTCCGGCTGCCTGCTAACCTAACCTAATTTTAGACGGAGCCACAGCCGCCCGACCAGCACTACCCACTCTATGGCAGAAACCGATACCCTAAGGTTAGATACCACTGATACCAGATACCACACTTTTAGACTTTGCGTGACGACTAAGAAACTCGATTTAAAGGTTGCGTTTATCGTGACAGCGGCGTTCGACATGACATGATGAACTTAAGATGCACCTTGCATGCGCCGTTGTCGGTTAAATGGTTACCGATCCAAGAGATTGACTCCGCGACTGTTATTTAACTTCGTAGTTTGATCGATTTGCACAGTAGCCTCGACCTGTAATGTTAGCGTCTGATTGACGACCGAGGTAATCCGAATACTGCGGTTATATTTGGAACACCACGGTTCACAATACCGCGGTTTTGCGAGAGCTTTGTCAGCGAGTCAATAAGATCTGTGTAAAGATCACTTGTAGATCATACCCTGAACGTAGTTGAGCGCAGCAACACACCGTGTTGTTTGAGCGGCTAATAGTTCTAGGCGGATGTTTTTTCCGGGGATATTTGTCGTCCGCGGATAAAAGTCATTCGAACCAACGTACTCACTGACTCATATTAAACCATATTTTCTCTTGCAGGTGAAACAAGAAGGCCAGAAGCCGACGACAGAGACGCAGGGTCCTCCGCCACCGCCTACCTCGCAGTACTACCTGCCTCCCTACATGCAGCCGCCGCACTACGGGGCTCTGCCCTTCGACCCGGTGTACCGCGCGCCGCTGAGCCCCATGCTGGTGAGCGGCTTCGGCGGAGGCTGGACCGTGCCGCGCTACCACGCGCCGGAGGACCTGTCCCGCCCGGGCGGCGCGGGCAAGCTCGACCTCATGCCCGGGGTGGGCGGCCCGGGGGGGGGACACGGCCCTAACTTCGCCTACGGCGGCGCTCCACACAAGATTCATGAGTTGCAGGTTGGTTAGCAAAGTTATCACTATAGCAGTTAGGTACATTGACTCTGTGCTACGACTAAAGCTCTGAAAAAAATCTTGAAGGTAAACACTTGGATGTATCGGCTACCTGGTGAAGGGTGTGCCTTTTGGTGGTTTTCTTCTATTAGTTTTAGCGTTTAAAAAATGCTGGTTCTCTGTTACATGTTTTTTCTTAAGTTTCCCAGCACTTCCAACTACATCGATATTAAAACTTTGCTTGTTTGGTGTTCCAGGAGCACGCCAAGTCCCCGGCTAACAAGCCGCGCCTGGACGCGCCCAAGGAGCCGGCCGCGTCGCCGCGCTCGCCGCGCTCCCCGCCGCCGCAGCGCCACGTGCACACGCACCACCACACGCACGTGGGGCTCGGCTACCCGCTCTACCCGCCGCCCTACCCCGGTCAGTACACGCACCTAGCCATCCAGCCGCACTCACAGCCAAGCTAAGTGACCACCGCGACCTATGCGCTCAAGTGACGTCGAGAAAACAAATAAATGAAGTTTCTTCGACATTATCACGAGCTACCGCGACGCACTGCCTGATCTTTGGTCGGGGCATTTGAACTCGGACGCGTGACTCATGTAAATTAGATGTTGTTGAGAAAGACAAGCAGAGTTTCGCGATCTATCTTTGATCTCAATTTGCTTACTACTCCGGGGTTCATGCTTATGATAACACCAGTAATCTTTTTGACTCCTAACACTTCATAACTTATATCTTTGTTGAGGTTGTCGTGTGTTTGAAGTAATTAATTGCTTTTGCCGAATTTCGATTACGTCAACTCTACCCCCTCGGCCTAGCGACCGCCTTCGGTCGCTAATAATGTGATGTGTTGGTTGCAGGGGCCCGATAGCACACGGCGGACGAGCGGGGCAGCCCCGCCCGGCCGTAGCTATCGTAGAGAGACGATAGTCGAGGCGGCACCTTGTGCTCAGAGACAGTAATGGAAGATTATGTTTTGCAGCGGCGGCCGTGCTAGCCAGCACGCAGGCCGTAGTCAACTCGTTCCCGACGCCGCCCAAATGAGAGAGACGCCATGACGTGTAGTGAGCCGACCGTGACCCGCGCGCGGAGCGTCCGCGCCCGCGACCGCGCGCCCGCGACCCGCGCGACCGCGCCCCGACCGCGCGAGCTAGCGCCGCGCGGACTGACTGTGACTTCGTGATGATCGAACTCCGATCGAAAACTTTATCTCTATGCCAGTAGCCATAATTTAAACACTGTGATCTCGCGTAACCCACAAAATGTGTATGTGATGTGCGCTTTGAATGTTCTAGAATGTGTCCGGACCGATAGTTACCTTTTATAGTTGCGAGTGTTGTGTTGTGAACTGTTGACTCCTCGATGGATGTTGTGAACGTTGTGAGGGCGCGCGTGGACCTGCGCGCCCGACACTACCTTGTTTTATATGTTACTAGTGGAAGCACAAACTAGTTTTGTACATATTAGTGTTATGTGTAAAGTACCCTACGATTGTTAGTGTTCGATAAGGGTAATGTAATATAAACATCGAATTTTCCGATTCTCCCTCTGGGCATTGTACTGATGTTTGAAGCCCCGTGTCTAAAATTTATATCATTGCGAATACAGCCTAGTAAGATCTTTATTTATGATGATATCTGCATTCCACAAAACGAAAGCGAGCGTATCTAGTTTTAAAGTATAATATTAGTTAAGTTTTAAGTAATATAGAGTAAGTTGAAAGGCGTCAATGTGATCATTACAATATGAGTCGTAGCGTGCACAAATCGTACTCTGTCTCGATATAGTGAACAATGACTTATTATTATATAAAGTAGAGAGCATCCTATAGATTCGTCGAGTGTTTGAGCATCGCTGTGCGTGTATGTATGTCAGGCTTTTAATCATAAATATAAAAATCTCATAGTCCAATATGTCTCAATACAAGGGATTAGGGTTTCTGTACTGCACTTAGATAAGAGTGGCATTGTCCTATGTTCGACGACGACTATAATTTCCATGCATTTAAAATACCATTGACTTCCTATTAGATCGTCTCAACGGGAATGTAATCTATTGTTTCGTCAAGTAGTCTTCCAATTGTTTAACGTGGGGAAATCTTATTGTGTTGATGAAGCTATTTTGTATTTAATATTAACTGATGAGATGTTTGTTATTTAATTTGCGACTGTACACCGAGTGTGTGCGGCGCGACGGCTCCCTCTGGCGGAGACCACATGTCGGTTGCATTTCAACTTAGTAGAGAAATCATTTATAAACACATTTTAGAGAATTACATAAAATATTTGTAGTGATATGGTATTATTTTCATGACATTTTAGTCAATGTACGCGCGTACCTGTTTCATATTGAATTAACAAAAAAAAAACAATATTTTGTAGAAAATGCGGGGCCTAATACCTAAGTTTATATGGTGTAAGTGAATCAAGTCTGTGACAAGGAATTTCAGATAACCAGTGACTTTCAACCTCTTGTTATTAAATACTGTTGATTTAAAGCAAATGTCTACTTAATTAATTATTATAATTGAAGCTGCATAACATAATCTTTTGATACAGGACTATTAGACAGATTATGAAGATTCAGAATTAATATGGTTTTTAGATGGTTAAAATCCATAAAAATAAATGTATTTGAAGAGTGGGTACCCAGTGTAATTTCCTACCTTAGCAATGGCATTTTTATTCCAAAACAAATGATGTAACAATGCCCATAATCGTAAAAATTTACTTGAATGATAAAGATGAAGATCAAAATCATCAATCAACCATCTAATATAACTGTTATTGAATATATGAAAGAAAAACTTTGTTACGACACTCAATCATGATTAATAGATATGAATATTGTTATTTTCCGTCACATTTTAAGTAGTCACGTAACGATTGTAACTCTGAAAAAAACTTAACTTGATGTGAGAATCTGAAAGCTAAACAAAAATTTGTAAACAAGCATTAGGTGTTCTGAATTGTACCTGCTTACAAGCAATCGTTATCAAGATCGTGATAATCAGCTGTGATTAACGCTATTTTGGAGTATCAGAGCGGTTAATGAGGACGTTATGTTGATTAGCCATTCGTGTAAGGAGGCTCTTGCCCCTCTGGCCTCTTACACTGACACCGTTCGAAAATTCAGTAAAGGCTTTGTTGCAGTATGCGGTAAACCGCGATGCGATGCAGTATGGCCAATAGGATTTTTTTAGAAAAATGTTTGTTTAATAAATGGAGCAGGCATCTGATGCACCGCAAGGTACGTCAGATGCGTAGCATTGTATTAGTGATTGATTTGTGATGACTGATAATATATGCGTCGTATCGCGCCGCGTATTGCGCTCAGCTCGCGTGTGAAGCTTGTCTTTATCTACTAGGAGAGCAGGCACGGGCAGGAGCTCACGTGATCTCATAGCCAAGCGCTCGGTGCATTATCGACGCATAGACTGATCGATCTTTTGTTTCGAACCCCGTTCGACCACTGACATATTACGCTTTCATACATTTTGTACCAATCGCGTCACTTGGTATAACTTGATCATTGTATTTATAATGTATCAATATATAAATGAACATTTGTGTATTTTTTTTTTGATGTAACTAAAGCCAAGTTTGATTTTACTTAGAAAAGAATTCGAGACGTTGAAAAAAGGAATAATAAAGATAAATTATTTCTTAAAAAAATGTGTTTTATTTCCTGCATAAAATGTAAGTAAAAGCTTACTGTCATGATTAATACATTATGCTTAAATGTTATTGTATGACTAGGAACAGAGTGCAACGTTATACAATACGTACATTATACTTATTATATAGGTACTAACAAGGCAATATTTAAAAAGCAACTTAATTTCAAATTAAAACGGTGCGAGATACGTGGAAAGTGCAATATGGTAACTTAAAATATTTACGCACAAGTTATAAATAAGTTAAAGCTACTTATAATGTCGAATAAATTATTCAAAAATACTGATTACTAATGTAAATCTAAAATTATGCGAAATGCGTTATAATAATTTATGTGGACCCATAAAAACGTCAGTGCTAACTCGTTGGGTTATGGCAAACTACATTATTACAATTGTTTTGTTGGTTCTAAGGTGGAGCTAGCAGGTATGCGCGGTCATTGTTATTTATTTCTATTGTCATGTAAAATAAATATATTTTTGGTTCCAATATTAAAGCTTAGATATTTTTCGAACATTTAATTTCGCCATATCTAAATCATAAAAATCCAGCAAGGTAACCCAGTATTTTTGAGACGTTTAGCCCATAACATAACTGGGTAACTGGTTACCAAGTAAAATAAATTAGGTAAAGAAATTAATAATGAGTTGCGCACAACAACTGGTAGCTCCACCCTATTCTTGTAAAATTCTTTGGCCTCCGGTTTGTACAGTAACAATATACTTAACTGTGGTAAAAATCAAATACTAAAATAAAACATTAAAGCTTAATATACACTACAGTAGACTTAAAAATACAAAATTGATGATAGAAATTTAGATACGTAATTTCGAAAATAAATACAGTTAAAATTTCATTTAATTTAACGCAAGAATTTTTCACAACCAATGTAAATATATAGTAGGTAGTCCTACTTCAGTCTAGGTCGTCAGGTCTCAGTTGTCGTTCTCCTTCGCTGAGGAAGATGAGCATAGCTTTGTATAGGAGGTATAAGCCGAGCATACGCCTTTCCTTCATCGGCCAGGAAGCCACCACGCCGTAGTAGTTCCCGACTTTAAGATTCTTCAACGATGCTAAACCTAGAGCATCTATCATCGATGCTTCGTACGTATAAGCCTCGGCTGGTATAACGTTTTGAAAGATATGAAGACACACCACACCTACTTTGTCAGACCAGATGTCGAGGATGTGTTGAACCTTCTTGTCTTTCGACGTTCTAAAGTCTTTCTTCCATAATGTCAGAGCTTGATATAAGTGTGAGTAAGGCCGGGAGCGTTTTCCTGAAAAAGTGTTACAGATTTAGACATTATTGGAGAATAGTAGAATAGGGGGGATCGGACTGGGTAAAGAAAACGACATTCTATTTTGTCCGTCAGACAGGTAATACAAAAATATTAGACACGTATTTTTTGTTTTATAAAAATATCAAAAAAATACTTAGTTAGAACTCATTTAAGTTGAAGAGTGGGGGCTTACTACGTCACAAGTAGGTATAAAACTTACCTACATGTGACGTCATGCGCCATTTCAACTCAATATATCTCCGTAATTTTATGCCCACGTGAAAAAAGAAAAAATACGTGTCCAATACTTTTCAATAAACTACAAGACGGACAAAGAAAAATAAAAATAGGATTATCCCCTATTCTCCTACTTGGGGGTATTTCGTCAGAGACGATAGTGATTTTGTTAGCTTATACTTAGTTAACAAACTTCAGGCACCTTTCGAATTACCGCCAGTCTTGCGAAGCTAGCTAGTGGCAACTAGAATCAATTGTATTTCCTTGTAACTGTTGCCATGCAAAAGTGCCTTGTAATGGCCTAATTTAAATAGTTTGGCCAAACTTAGGTGATAATCGGATAACCAAAATAGATAAATATCAATACAGGTTGTAAACCCTTCACAAAACCGTTAAACAAGCATTCTGTACATCAAACAAAGTAACTCTACGCATAAAATATTTGCTGGGAAACGACTTTTGGGGTAAAAAATCACGTTTTACGATAGCGCTCAACGTAACGCACTCTAAACATTGTGTTGATGCATTGAATAGTATGGGGGTCGTGGAGGTATATAGAGAGTTGAAAGGTATAAAAAAAACTTGTTCTAAAAAGTAACTTGTGAAACTTTGACGCCCAATATATCCGTAACTAGAAGAAGGAGAGGAGGAGCTCGTGGCTAAATAATAACAGCCGCCCGGTTCGATCTTTCAGGTTAAACTGTGCTTGCCAAGGTTGGTCCGTGGATGGGTGACCATAATTACATACCGAGTTTCCTCCGTGCCTCGGAAAGCACGTTAAGCCGTTGGTCCCGGCTATCATTTGTAGATCTTTGACAGTCGTTACAAGTAGTCAGAAGCCAAAAAGTCTGACATCCAGACTTACCCAAGGGGTATCGTATTACCCAGTTACTGGGTTGTGGAGGTCAGATATGCAGTCGCTTCATGTAAAATACTGGTACTCTGCTGGATCCGGTTAGACTGGAAGCCGACCCCAAGATAGTTTGGGAAAAGGCTAGGCAGATGATGATATCCGTAACTAGAAGGTTTCCAAGTATGGTCTAATAACACAAAAATATGATCGTAAAGACGTGGCAAACAATATGTTTTCGGCTACGTTAAGGGTGCTGTTACACACATTATAATTTATAAATTAATTACCTTTTCCAACATAAAATATTGAGTTAACAAATGTAACCCAACACGCGTGTTTGTCCTGGTTCCCTGCCGTCACAGGTAAATTGTTAGTCAGCCTGGGATCCAATAACAAATATGTGAATGAAGTCTTGGCGGTCCCTTCGCGCCATTTCTTGGTATTGTCGCTGAAGTTAGCCCGGGCCCCGCTCTCCAATTCCATATACACTGTGAGATCATTTATCCAGTCTTTGTTTCGTAGAGATTTTTCTATTTCTATACTGTAGGCTGGAAATTAAAGATTGTTTTTAAGTACGCAGATAGATCACGTGCTAGATTATTAGAACTCTGCGATATGCTTTAGCTAGAGCTAGTTTTTCATTAGGGGGTGAGATATTTCAATGTCCTGACTCCTGAATATAGTTACGAAGTTATTACCTAAATATATTCTACAGTTTAGGTATTAATAAGTGCTGAAATTACCATTTGCGATACAAAAAGCCGTAATTACATCTTTCACTATAAGTATTCACCAGTTAGTAAAGGTACTAAGTACTTGTAATTATTTGAGAAAAAATAGCATTGTACGGCTGTCCCAAAGTCTAAACAGATGACATCATAACATAATATTGATAGGTAGACTTAGTAATACCTAGTTGCTACGAAAAGTCCCGCAAGTCTGACTTTACTGACATTGAGTATTAGTATTTCCCAGTAGGTCATAATCATACGGCAGCTGTGACGATATAAATATACCTACTGATAACAGCATCAACCGCATTTAATTTTCATTATCTCTACATAGTTATGTCAAAGTGGGGTGAGCAGAGATGATAGGGGTAAGGGCGAATCCAGAGAAATCTTTGAAAGAGACTTTTACATTGTTTGAGAGATTTTGTGAGGATGATATTAAAAGAAAAGGAGTAAATGGTAGCTTGATGGTTTACAGGGAAGAAATGGAAGAAGAAAACGTTTTGTAGCGACCCCAAGTATCATGGGATAAGGCATGAAAATGATGATGATTTCATACCATTGGAGCATTGGGTTGTTGCCAACAAGGACTGAATATTTTAAAAGTTTTAGATAATATCTTATTGAGATAGTCATACTCGTTTTTCTAGAGCTGTTGTGCTATGACTTAACAGCGAAAGCATGCTTGAGTTTAATGAGCAAGTGCAATAAACTTGCACCAAAAAATAAAGCTAAGCACAGCCAATACGACGCAAATACTAAAGAATTAATAACCTTTGTTCAGGAATAAGTTAACTCCTTCTTTACTTGGTAATTTCAGTTTTATAACCATTATGAAAACTAAATCAGATTATTACAAAAATGATAAAATAAAGCAATTCTAAAAAAAATCATTGCCACGACTATTAAGAGTATCGTCCATTATTGTCAGTGTCAAAGAATCATAAAAAAGGTAAAATAAAACGATTCGTTATTTCTAATAAGTTGCAATAACTACCTATCATCGTTTTGAACCTCTATGTTATTATTAGTTTTTCTGTGGGTTCAGGAGGTCTACTCTCTCTCTCCGAAACGTAACTTCGGCAACGAACGAAAATTAAACGTAAGTAGTTACATTTGTCACCCTACTCTACATAATTTGCGGACGCACACAATAACATTCAATACATTCGTTGTCTGTGAATTCGAACTTCTGCTTACATTAAAATGTGAGATCCCGCGCTACGCTACGGAGCGCGGTGCAGTGTGATAAATGTGATAATCGCTTAACATCCTAAAAATCGAAGTACCTAGGCAGATACAGTATCTGGGTGCGAATATGACCGATCGAGTTTTTGATAATATCATTGTCTCACGCAAATCAGCAGATAAGGCGTTCTACAAAGTCGAAATTTTTCTTAACCTCGATGAGTCATATTTACCGCTATTTTCTACAAACAAAAGAAATTAATCATTAATAAGTACTTACTTTTCTTCTGTTGGTTACTCGTAATAGCAAGTCCCCGAAGATTACTACTCAGTTCATCCACTTCAGCCCTAGATTCCTTAGGCCTTCCTGGCCCTTTCTTCAGCGCCTGCAATTTCTTTAAGTACAGGTTCCTTGTGGTGTCCTGTATGGGTCCTGGGGTGAACCCTAGTCGTAGCAGTTCAGCCCTGAGGGTATTGTCATCGTACTGAACCGATGCTGGTAGGGACGACGCCACGGAGACTATGGTCTGGTCAGGAGTGAATAGCTCTGTGTCTTCATCCACTGAAAGCCTGAGGAATCGTCGGTACATTGTTGTTATATTTATCTTTAGGGCTTCGTACTAAAATGCTATTAAGCCAGGGTGTAGGGGTAACGCAAATCTATTCAGGTTCTAATATAAATCGCAGGGAATATACGTATAGATTTATTTGAGTGTCTCTAAACAGGTCGTTAGCTTTTTGGTTGATAAGACTGTTAATGAATTGTCCTGAATCAAGTACATAGGTATTTCTGGGTTACTTTGAAAGTATTCTTTGTTCACTGATACCTAGGTACGGACTAACTACTGTACGACAAACTATTTTAAACAAACTCTCGAACTATAATGATAAGGATTATTCGATATTGGTTAGTAGTCATTTCGGAAGGTAATTATGTAATGATAACAACGTGACGTCAGCAGTTGATAACTCGCGTTCCGATAGGGATTCACCTTTTGACTGAAGATTTATACTTCAAGGGCTATGGCAAAAAAAAAATACATTAGGGGAATTCCCAAAAAGTATTTTCTCTTGAACTGCTTTTCATATTGGTACAATTTGAAACATTTGCATTTCACAAAGTATTTTCAAAAAACTTTTTTTAATGACTTTGGGTAAGTACTTACTTAAAACTTAGTTTAATAAATTAAACTGAACATAACATCACGCCTGTAATCCTCGATGGGATAGGCAGAGGTGTACCTAATAGTACACGGGGGTCACAGATACGATGTAATGTACAAAAAAAAACTACTTACACAACAGGCGAAACAAGTAGCCTTTTCTCAATCAACACCACATCTTCCTCCTTATCCTCATATTTGTATTCTTCATGTACATTCGCTATCACGATACTCCCCCCCGAGTAGTTACTGCTCACACCACTACTCGCCGATGATCTCCTGGTATTACCGGCCTCCTCACCCTTGCTCGTACACAAGTACTCATTTGTTTTGTTCTGAACCACTGCTAAAACCCTGTCTAGTTCCTGCGAACACTCACTTGAGATCAGACTACTCGTGTTAGTATTACATTTGGCATGTTTTCTCCTTTGTTTCTTCAAACTACTCTTTGTATGGTAATTTGTATGGGTTATGTTACTTGGTGAGCCAGGTAACGAAAAATTCTCATACACACTGATGCGTTGGTTCATCACATTTGATTTTGAAGGTTCACTAGACTGCCTGGTCTCGTCTGAAGTAAACTCTAACCGCTGTATACCACTTATTTGTACATCTGATAATTTGCTTGAGATGCAGGACTTAAAGGTAGTGTTTATATCACTAGATATCCTATCTTTAGTGAGATCGAGTGTTACATTGTCTGTAAAATCTAAACAGGTACTTTTCCATGGAGCTGATTCGTTGTCTATAAGGTATGTGTCGCCTATTACTGTGGGGTAGAGTTTGTTTATGGTCAGAGTGTTCTTTTCGCACCATTCGTTGATTAGTCCTGATTTCCTGATTGTGGGAGCATTTTCTTGCGGGTTTTCGTCAACAATAGGTCCATATTCTGCTACTATTTGGTCTGTCGTCAATAATACTCTCTCTGGAAAATTATTAATTTTGATATTAATGTGAGTTGCTTTACACTATTTTAATGAGTTCAAAACATAATTAAAATTAACACTGTTATCAAATTATTTTATTTAATAATATAATGGCCATTTTCACTAAGACAAGGCCTTAAACTATTGCATTTTTGTGCGCAGAGTTGCAATTCAAACTGCAAATGTTCACTACAACTATTAGTGAAAGAAACTGCTTCAAAACCGATCTTTTCATTTGGGAGCTACGATGCCACTGACGGACTCACAAATCCACACGTTAAGCCTATAATAGCCCTCTTCTTGGGTGGGGGTTAAAAATGGACAATATACATACTAGTCATAAAATACAGCTTACCTAAGTCTAATGTGTAAGCACATTTGTTAGCGGGACCATCGTCAGTCACATCTACAACATTGTGTAGGTAGTCAAACACCTCCCACTGCTCTTCTCTGGTAGCATAGTCAAAAGCAGAGTGTCCATCCAGGTCCCGCTGTGAAGGGTCTCCTCCGCAGCCTATAAGGAGCTTTAGGTTCTCCACACGGCCCCATATGGCAGCTATGTGGACTGGGGTTACTCCGTCGTCATTGCTGTAATAAAGAATTAAAGGTAAATATAACACCGCACCTGTATTTCTCCAAAGATTTAGATAGCTAGTATAGTCACGAACAATAACATGTATACACTTAGCAAAACTGAAAAGGGTTGCTCATGAAATTACGGTTTCTACGTTGAGATAAGACCTATTTCGTAATAGTATGGCTTCCAAACTTTCATGTTAGTGAAAACGTAAAACCTTAATCAAAACAGTAGGAGAAAATCACTTTTAAAAGTTGCTGCATGTATTCATATTATTATGCGTGACTGTACACTCACATCTTGCCAATGCTAGATATTTTGAAAGTCACATACAGGTGATGGTGGTATGGGTGATAAGATAATAAGGTGGCAAGCTAGAGCCTATTGGCATCAACAGAGCAGCAATCCTATCTCCGGGCCAGAAATTTTAAATGGGAATACCCAGCAATTTAAGGTAAAATGTTATTTTATTTACAGAAAGTTGAAAAAAGAACTCTTACCATAAATTGGGATCTCCCCCCTTCTTCAGGAGTAACTCGGTGCATTTCTTGGATTTCTCCTCTGGTTCTATCCCCACAGCGAGGTGGAGCACTCCAATACCCTTGCATGGTATGATCTGATTGATCTCTATTGGGTTTTCTTTTAGGAAATTTTCTAAAGACCTGAAAATATGACTAAAATGATGAATAAAAGCAAAATATTGGTGAAATAATTGCTTTTCTCAATGGTATGTGAAAAGATGTATTGTACAAAAAAAGTTAAGGAATAATGACGGCACGGTTGGCACAGTGGCAAAGCGATTGACTGCTGCGCTGCGTGTCGCGGGTTCGATCCCCGCACGGAACAAATATTTGTAAGGCCTACAAATAGTTGTTCCGGGTCTGGCTGTTTGTGTAGCTAAGTTTAAATGTTTGTAAACGCACCCACGATAAAGGAGATATTCCTAGTGTGAGGAAAAGATAAAAAAAAAAAACTATGCAGTTAGACAGAAAAGTGAAATTACATGAATTTTGTGGGATTATGTACAGTGATTCTTTTCATTTGCGTAACTGGAGGATTACAAAATGATGACTTGTATAGCCAAAAATGGAAGTGGAGCAAGATTCAAGAAACGTTTTGTCATGACACATTCTAAGTAATACATATTTGATTTGACCAACTTTTGTTATCCATTTTTTTTTTCTACTTGTTGCCCAACTTCAAATAATCTTATGAACAGTGCAAATGCACATTCCTTCTTTTTTTTTTTTTTTTTACAAATGGGTAATCATCAAATGACTTCTCCCGCTCTGTGCGGAGTGGGAGGGAGTGTCAGACTTGTACTGACTAAAACCCATCCATGTTCCTTCTTCGCCCTTTGTGTTCCAGAGCCGCGGTATCTCTTTCGAATAACCCGCAGCCCTGGAAGGCATCGGGCCTCTCAGACCCCTTCCGATTTGCTGACATCTGCTTGAGGCGCGAGTGGAACACAAACGCGCCGTCGGCACGGCCTGTCGTCATAAGACGGACGGACGGTGAGCTGGCCCATTACTCACCGTCCACAGGCCCGCAAATGCACATTCCTTACTTGAGATTTAGACAACTTATTGTATTGTAAATGGTATTATTTTGGAGTAAGGTATCTCCAGCTCCATAATTAGGTAACTAGATTCAGCTTCATTTAATAATTTTATTATCATTTGTGTATTAGGAGTTTAGGAGATACCTACAGACTTGCTACAGAAATTAAATATTCAAGTTTACAAAACTAAATATAACTATTTATCATTAGCAAGACTTATATGATTTTAGGTAGAATAACGTTATGAAATATCCAATAAGGAAAAATAATTCAAGTTGCAACCTGAATTATATTTGTGGTGCAATATATACCTCTGTGGGGGGTAGCACAAAATTATTAATTAACTTAGAATTTTGCGAATTCTTAAATTAAACAATGAGTAAAAAGTAAACTGTTATTCTTCGTAGCAGGCAGATGTTTGATAACACAAAGGGATAATAATACTCACTCAAAAATTCAGGTTTTGCGGCAGGTGTTCGCAATGTAATTGCTACAAGAACACACTTTGGCAAAAAGTTTTACAGACAAGTTTTACATACCTTTCAGTTCCATTCTGAATTATATCGTATAGCTTGAAAATCTCTTTGTACGCCGTGCCCATGATTTTTGAAAGTGAACTGTGTATTAGTCATCGACTTCCTAAATTGTATTCATTTCCTTTCTTGCTTCCTGCCTCAGCTACGTAACTTTTATAATAAATTGGCATTGAAACTATTTATCAAAAACACAGCGATAAAGATTATCCCCTTATTATCGTAATACCGAGGTTAAAACACGCACTTATCTTCAGTATTTTGTTTTCTAAAATTATTTAAATTAACGTCAACTTAACTTGGGTATATTTTGTTTACGTTTGGTTGGCGTTCCTTTTCACGTGCAAAGTTATGCAACATTAAACGTTCCATTTTAAAAGAAACTTGTTGAAATGTTTTGAGAAACTTTAAAAGTTAAAAGTTATTCATAATAAAATAATTGTTAATTTATTTTCGTATTTATAATTAACACTCTGTAGTTTCATTAGCCAAAGTAGCCAGTAGAACCAGCATTCTAATTTTGCACAATGAAACATAGATGGCTCTGTGTATACTCGTAGAGCGTGCACACGATGGCCGTGTATTATGGCTAATGGCTATGATAAATCACAAACTGCCATAAAGCAATATAAAGGGCAGTATTTGTGAAACGGATAGAAATGTCTAAAATTTTGAAGATTAATCAATTAACTCAGAGTTGTTCTACATTACTGCCAGGTAGGTTCCAAAACTGGCTATACTAGAAACCAGTATGTCACATACTGTATGTGTACCTGGAGAGGTTAAAGTTTAGGGGAGCTATGGAGCGAGGACTTAGTTTTTTTTGTTTCTTTAAAGAAAGCAATAGAACAATTTTTTTATAGCATTATTCAGGTAAGTGTGTTCCACATAATTTCTCTGTTGTAAACTTGTAAAACTTCACACCTGAAAAGAAGAACAGGTATTTGAATATTTGAATCCACGAGTAATTAAATTAGGTACTAACATGTCATAACATCAAGCCTGTAATCCTCTAAGTGTAAGGCAGAGGTTCATCATAAAATACATCACATCCACATTTTGTCAGTTTGACGGCATGATTGGCG
Source organism: Cerastis leucographa (assembly GCA_963082945.1). NCBI lineage: Eukaryota > Metazoa > Arthropoda > Insecta > Lepidoptera > Noctuidae > Cerastis > Cerastis leucographa. The sequence continues at coordinate 14,590,694 of OY720362.1, read as the reverse complement.
CAGTGGACAAGCGATTGGCTGCTACGCTGCTTGTAGCGGGTTCGATTCCCGCACGGAACAAATATTTGTATGGTCTACAGGTAGTTGTTCCGGGTCTAGCTGTTTGTGCATGTGAGTTACACCCAGGGCCGGATTATCCATAAGGCGAACAAGGCAACTGCCTAGGGGCCCCGCATCGAATAGGGGCCCCGTGCGTGCATTTACCAAGAAAAAATAAAAAGTTTTATCGAACGAAATGCCTAGGAACAATTTGCTGCTAGTTGTAGGTTAGAATAAAAGTAATAAAAAAGGTAATCGTGTGTGATCTGTTCTAGTTGGGGGAAAAACTTTTTTACGAAAAAAAAAATAACCGACTTCCAAAAAAAAACACTAAATAGTGGCAAATAATTTTAGTTTCGGCAGTCGGTGACTTGTTTGTTTCATTTACTTTTTTGCCACCGACTTCCGAAACTAAAATTATTTGCCACTATTTAGTGTTTTTTTTTGGAAGTCGGTTATTTTTTTTTTCGTAGAAAAGTTTTTATTTTAGCCTTTTCAGTTGTGGGCTTGTGGTATCTCACTTTAATCCTAGTCAAGTATAATTTTACACTGTAACTAGACACCAGCACATCGTCCATACATACGACAAAGGACAAAATGCATAATAAAGAGGATGACTCAAAAAGTACCTAAGCAAAGATAATAATAAAATACATCTGGCTCCACCGGGCAAGCTTTCTTTACCAAATGAATGAAAAATCATCTAAATCGGTCTAGTAATCACGGAGAATTAAAAAAAAAATTAATATAATGAAAACTACATGGCCAAACTATATTAATTAATATGGGACCAAATGACAACTATTCCGCATCAAACTAAAGAAGAATCACGCAAATCCGATCATAAATCTCAGCGTAATCGGTGTATACACCTGGAGAGGGCATACCGTTACAATTCCAACAAGCCCAAACACAGCTAAGATTCATTGCCTTGTTATGGAGTTCTGAAGCCTGTCTCTTGGATTCATCATCAGATCTGATGGTAGAATAGTTCTTATTGGACGCAAATGCTTCACTTGTTGTAGAAAAATACCAAAATCACTGTACGTTTTCCTATAAAATTTGAAGAGTTCTCTCGATTTCGCCAAGATTCCATCATCAGATCCCGACTTGGTGACTATGGGACCATTTGGGAAGTATACCCTTTCCAACAAAAAAATAATTTTCGAAATCGGTTGGCAAGCGACGGAGTAATGCGCGAACAAACATAAAAAAAATACAAACATCTGAATTGAGGACCTCCTCCTTTTTTAGAAGTCGGTTAAAAAAGTTAAAATGCCTAGCTAGGTGTTAGGATCTAATAAAGGGTGTAAAACACCTCTTAACGAAGCCGAAAGGCACTGGTTCTCCTTGTCATTGGGATCATTTTTTTGTTCTACACCATACCTGGGAACCTTCTAATTAAGGAGATATTAGGGGTCAAAGTTCCAACTTTTTGACAAGTATTTTTTTAAATACAAGTTTTTAATGTAAGATTTTTGCTTTAACCTTTTGACCGCCACGTCAAAAAAGAAAAAGCGTGCCCTCAGCGCCAAGCTCCGAATTCATAATTTAATACCTACAAAATAATAGTGAGGGCGAAATTATATCGATAAAGCTCATAGAAACCTGACAACATTTTTTTACAATGGTTTTAATTTCAATAAAGATTATTATACCATCCTTGTGTTGAGTTTTATTTCATCGCGCTTTGTACTTTATGACATAAATGTAATAATCTGTGTCACAGTTACGGCGTTTATTCCACAAATAGAAACAACAATCGATAAAACCAAGTCAATAGTATTACAGCACTATTGTCCATCATGACGTAATTTTTTGTCACCCTAAGATGACTGTTGGCGACTGGCTGGGATGCCACCTTTTTTAAGAACTATATATATATTTTGAATGATTGTTCTATTTTTTCTGACTTTTGCTGATGTTGTCAAGTGTCTGTGATCCATTGCTTTGTACATAGTTTGTTCTGGCATTAAATAGCAATTATAACATACTAACAGTGTTTCTACCATCTCCAATCCATTTTAAATAATTACAGTCCACTTAGCTCACCAACATTTTGGTCCATTCTCGCCGTAAAAACAAACCATTTTTTTCAACATTTTCATTTTGACGTAAGTTTTTCATTTTTTCATTTCGCTTAGTAAACATTCATTTCGTCATTCTTATTCATTAACTATGGTGGAAACACGTAGTCAAAGCAAGGCAAACACGGACACTACGGCCACGGAAGTCAATCGGACGCAGCCCGAACGTCGCGAACGTTCACGGGGCGGCGACCGGCCGGCTTTGGCCACAGCAACGGAGGGTGCAATTAACTCGACCACACAGTCCGCGGGCACTGAACCTTGCGACCAGGCACAACCTAGCCTCGCAAATCGCCTAAGTGTTCGATCTAATTCGGATTTAGATGCAAATGCAAAAGCACCTTCATGCAGTGCACATAGTGTTCATAGTACACAGTCGTGCAGTGAACGCACTCACTCCTCGAGGTCTTCGGCGACCGTCCGCGCCCAGAAACTGGCCATCGAAGCAGACGCAATGCGGCGCCGAGTGGAGCGCGAACGCGAGCTTGCCCGCCTCGAGGCTGAGGCGGAAGAGACGGAACTACAAGCCAGACTAGCCGCTTTGGAAGCATCAGATAAGTCATCTAAATCCCATTGTTCACGTTTGTCTAATTGTCATTCCGCAAAACGCACCGCGACGTGGGTTCTCGAGCAGAACATGACCACGGTAAGTAACTCGAACATGCCTGGTGAGGCACCGACTGTCACTTTGGGCAACCCCCAAGGACAATATTCACAGCCGGCCGCTCCTACCAACACGGTATCGTTCTACGTACCGAATGTCAACCATGCAGCCCCGTCGTCAGTTACACGCGCCGACGGTAACAACGACCACAATAATGCTACACAGCAATCAAATACGTCTGAACGCCCTATCTCAGACCCTGTAACTCAGCTTACCCAAGCTATAAACGCCCTTTCCAGCAAACCAAAGAGACCCGAACTCGTCACGTTCTCGGGCGAAGTTAGTCAGTGGATGGCGTTCAAGAGTAGTTACGAACGAACTAAATCTAATTTTTCTCCGTCAGATAATTTAGATCGTTTAAACAACGCTGTGCGCGGTCCGGCGTACCAGTCCGTGGCGTCTCTTCTGTGGACTTCTGGGGAACCGGACGACATCGTGAGTGCCCTAGAGCAGACGTACGCGCGCCCGGAACTTCTCGTCGCCCTCGAGGTCGCCGAGCTGCGCAACAGTCCTAAGCTAAGTTCTCCCGAAGAATTAAACCGTTTAGCAAATAAATTACGCAACTTCGTAACAACGCTTAATTAAGCTACTTAATCAGAGCGAATACTTATGGTCACCAGAGCTCTTTCGGTGCATAATGATGAAGTTGAGCGAGCATACGCGCGCTCGTTTCACGGACTTTGCTTCCGTTTATGCACCCAATCAACCAAATTTAACAAAATTGGATATTTTGTCACGCTTTCTTTTAGTAGAGGCTGATAAACAGTTAAAATATAACTTTGTTGCCGACAATACGGTTAAGGCACAGAACACAACGCATCCTACTAGATTCCAATTGAAGAAGGAAACAATTCATGCCACCGTATCTAACAACAAATTGCCCGAGCGTTGTACCTATTGTAAACAAGGACCTCACAACATAAAAACCTGTAAAGTTTTTTTAGCGCTCTCAATAGACGACAGATGGCGTTGGGTCCGTGAGACAAAAATATGCTACCGGTGTTTGAAGTCTAGCCCACACACTTGGAATTTTTGTCGCGCCAAACGTTGTGGAGTAGACGGATGTCCGAGACGTCACAACGCGCTCCTTCACGGCACAATGACAGCGAACTCCAAACCTGGCGTAGCATCCAGCAGCCAATGCAACAATACTCAAACTTTGTTTGCGGAACCGACCACTCTTGTTAACGTGGACAATTCAACCAACGAATTTGAACCATCTGTCAAAATTGGAAATACATCTGATACCTTAATTGATGTTACAGGGACTTCGCGGTCAACCGATCGCCCTCGCGGGCTGCTGAAGGTAGTCCCGGTCGTGCTCGAGGGTCCTGACGGCGAGTTCCACACGACGGCGTTACTCGATGAGGGCAGTACTGCGACGCTCATTGACGGTGAGGTTGCTTCGCGCATCGGCGCGAAACCCACCTGTCAGGAGCGGCTACGCATCGAAGGCGTCAGTGGTATGACGAAAGAAGTTGACATAAGTTACGTAGACTTTTACATTCGAGGTCGAAATTTATCTGATCGTTATTTAGTAAAACACGCGCGGGCGATCAAACCTTTGGGGTTGCGAGCGCAACACCCAGGCAAAATTATTTTCTCAGACTATGATCACTTGGTAGACTTAACCGACGATCTTTCATACACTGACGTCACCCCTACTGTCCTCATTGGTGCGCCCGATTGGCACCTCTCTTTAAGTCGCGAAGTACGATGTGGCAAAAAGAGTGATCCTGTCGCCTCGAGAACTTTGTTAGGTTGGGTACTTCACGGTGCGCTTTCCGTTTCATCTAAGCCACTCGAATTTGTGAACCACGTATCGGACGCTTTAGACATTCTTATCAAAAGTCAATATGACATTGATGCCTTAGGCATAACGAAAAGCGCCCCTCGCCCAAACGATGACGATAAACGAGCCGTTGATATTATCGAATCATCGGCGCGCCAACTTAATGATGGACATTTTGAAGTTGGCCTACCCTGGAAGAAAGAACTGCCAAAGACTATACCTGACAGTTACCCGCAGGCATTATCGCGCTTCAAGGCCCTCGAACGCCAGATGGCAAAAGATGAATCGTTCGCCACAGCCTTTAACAAATTTATAGACGACGTCATTGCAAAAGGCTACGCTGAGGAGTGCGAACCAATCACCTATCACCAACGGAAACCACCAAATGGTTCCTGCGTCAACGTAGAAGCTGGTATTCGTTGGTACCTGCCTATTTTCGGCGTACTTCACCCTCAAAAGAAGAAGCTCAGAGTGGTCCACGACGCCGCCGCGGCGACGAAGGGTGTAAGTTTAAACAGCCTGCTCCTACAAGGTCCAGACTTACTTTGTTCTTTACTAGATATCTTGTTTCGCTTTAGAGAAGGCGCCGTGGCTATAAACGGTGACATAAAAGAAATGTTCCCACAAATAAAAATCGCTCCAAGAGACAGAGACGCACAACGCTTCCTCTGGCGTAACAAAGAAGGCGAACTGAAAGAGTATCGTATGTCCTCTATGATTTTTGGCGCAGTTTCAAGTCCGTTCATCGCGCTCTACATTAAAAACAAAAATGCGAGAACACTCCAAGCCGATTACCCCGCCGCCTGTAAGGCAATAATTGACGACCACTATATGGACGACTATTTAGGTAGCCACTCCAGTGTCGCCGACGCGGCGCAGCTGGCCGCTGACGTAGTCACCGTTCACAAAGCCTGTGGTTTCGAGATGCGCGCGTGGACGTCAAACGATCCGGAGGCACTTTCGCTTATCCCAAAGGAATTTCGAAGCGACGCAACCTCCGACGTCTATTTACCGCCTAGTAGCGAGGTTGGCGTATTGGGTGTTAAGTGGAACCCACGTCAGGATTCGCTGGGTTTCCGAGCAGTGTCGCAGTTACCGGCCGACACCTTAACCAAACGTAGTCTCTTATCAAACGTAATGAAGGTATATGACCCCCTCGGCTTATTAATACCGGTCATCATCTGGGGCCGCATTTTGATACAGAAACTATGGAGGGCAGGGGTCGGCTGGGACTCACCGCTTCCCAACACGTACGTAAATGAATCTGAAGACTGGTTTTTATAATTGCAGGTCGCGTCCAACATAAAAATACCTCGTTGGTATATGACTAAGACAGACGTAGTGGATACCCAACTGCATGTATTAGCCGATGGTGGCGAACAAGCTTATGCATGTGCTGCCTATTGGCGTTTTAGATACGATGACGACTCCGTGTCGACAACTCTAATCGGCAGTAAAGCACGCGTTTCGCCCTTAAGGCCGGTCTCAATTCCACGCATTGAGCTACAAGCTGCGCTTATAGCCTCTCGTTTCGCGCAAACAATTTTGCAAGCTCATCGAATTAAGCCCTCCGAGATCACTTTTTGGACAGACTCAACCACTGTCCTTAAGTGGATTCGGAGTGATGCTCGGGCGTTTAAACCATTCGTGGCGCACAGGTTGGGAGAGATATTAGAAACCACCAACCCGTCCAACTGGAGGTGGATCCCTACCTCTCTCAACGTCGCCGACGATGCCACAAAACCTAAAAAATTAAACCTCACACAGTCTCATCGATGGTTTACGGGTCCTCCGTTTCTGTTACAGCCACCATATGCTTGGCCGACCGAGCGAGTTGCTGACATCGAGGAGACTCTACCAGACCTCGAGTTGAAATCGGAGCTGGTGGGGTTGCTCCTCGACGTTCCGTTCTCGAGTCCAGTACCTGACGCGACGCGTTTTAGCTCTTGGCTACGCCTTTTACGCGCTACCGCCCGTGTTCTCCAGGGTGCGCGATTATTCCGGCTTAAACTGTCTCGGCCAATAGATCAAAATTCTAATATATACATCGACAGCACCAAATCTCCTTCACAACTTCACGCGGCGGACATCATAACAGCTGAGAAGATGATACTCCAACGAACTCAGAAAGACAGCTTCCCCGATGAGCTGAAAGCAGTCGAATCTTCACAACCCGTGCCCAAAAACAGCCGAATAGCAAAACTCGCTCCAACTCTTGGTCAGGATGGCTTGATGCGACTGGACTCACGGACAAAGTATACGCCAGGAGTGAGTGAGAGAGCCATATCGCCTGCAATTCTGGATGGTCGCCATCACGTCACACGACTCCTCATCCTTCACGAACACATTCACGCCGCACATTGCTTCAACGAACTTGTCCTTAATGAGCTCAGGCAGAAGTTTTGGATACTCAAAGCAAGAGACAGCATTCGTAGCGTAGCCAAAGCCTGCCTCCAATGCAGAAGGTGGAAGGGCCAACCTGCTCGACCTCAAATCGGAAATCTACCGGAAGAGCGACTCGATCATCACAAGAGGCCGTTCACGCACGTGGGCTTAGATTATTTCGGTGCGATTACTGTCACAATATTCCGACGTCACGAAAAACGCTACGTCGCGCTGTACACATGCCTAGTAACGAGAGCCATCCACTTAGAACTTGTCACTTCACTTTCATCCGATGCAGCCATTATGAGCCTAAGACGCTTCATTGCTCGCCGAGGATCGCCTTCAACAATATTCACAGATAATGGCACCAACTTTGTCGGAGCCTCCCGAGAGCTACGCTCGTTACAAGACGACGCAGTGCAAGAATACGCCACAAACCACAAAATTGAATGGCGTTTCATCCCACCGGCATCACCGTTCATGGGCGGAGCATGGGAAAGATTGGTAAGAACCGTGAAGACAGCCCTGAGAGACTGCCTCGCAAAAAAAATATTAAAAGAAGACGTACTATCCACACTACTCCTTGAGGCAGAGGCCATAATAAATTCGAGACCTCTCACGTACGTGCCATCTTCAACCGACTCACCAGAAGCGATCACTCCTTTCCATTTCATCCTGGGTTCCTCTTCAGTCGTACCTTGGACCAGCACGCTCACGGACGCAGACTTAAACAGAAGATGTGACTGGCGTAGAAGCTTACGTCTAGCAGATCAGTTTTGAGCACGATGGCTGCGCGAGTACCTGCCCACGCTCCGAGCAAGGGGACTCTCTACCAACACATTTAGTTTCAGTGAGGGAGACGTGGTGCTGATCGCCGACGCTACCCTTTCTCGTGGCTTATGGCCGTTAGGAAGAATAGTGTCGATCTACCCAGGGCCAGACGGAGCGGTCCGCGTGGCAGACGTCCGCACTAAGGGCGGCATACTGCGCCGACCGGCCCGTAAGCTAGTTTTAATGGAAGCTGCTTCCCAGCCAGTAGCCACCGGTTGTTAGTGTTCCACTGGGGGTCCGGTATGTTGGCGACTGGCTGGGATGCCACCTTTTTTAAGAACTATATATATATTTTGAATGATTGTTCTATTTTTTCTGACTTTTGCTGATGTTGTCAAGTGTCTGTGATCCATTGCTTTGTACATAGTTTGTTCTGGCATTAAATAGCAATTATAACATACTAACAGTGTTTCTACCATCTCCAATCCATTTTAAATAATTACAGTCCACTTAGCTCACCAACAATGACAGTGGCGCAGTTGGCACGTATTTCTTGAAATTGCTCGCTTCTTCTCTAGAGGTGCGACACCGATACTTATTAATAATATCGAAATATTTTATTTTGTTCGTTTTGTACTTTTAACATTGTCAACTAATAAAATTTAAGTTTCTTTGGAAGAACAAGCAATATTAATGCTTTAGTATAACGCCAGTCACTGATGACATCAGTGCAGAAGTAAATACCGTTTACCGTGTAAGTACCGTTGTGTTAGTGTTGTTTACTTTCGAATGTATACAATTTACAAGGTGTCACCTTGTTTCGCAGACAGAAGTTTCACAGAATTTCGTTTCCCAGAAAATGTTTCACATAATATTTGGTCCTCGTATTTTTATTTCGAATATTTTTGTTTCAACTACTATTTACTTGAATGAAACATATTTTACAGAAACACACTTCAATGAATTTTATAATCACATTTTTTTATTTAACAAATTTATCAAACTGTAGAATTACTTTTTAACGAATATTGTTTGTTCGATGTATGTTTCCATGGTATTTTATTTCAACGAAATTATTAACCTTAAATTAAAATACTGTCCTTAAAAGTCAATATGTTATACTACAAAAGTTAGTGACAAAAACGAATGGCTGCAAACCAGACTCCACGTAGTCTTGTCTGCCCTACCCCTAGAGTGTAATTTAAGCCCGCGTAGGCGCGGGGGGATGAGGCGGCTCGCGAGCTGAGGAGCAGGTGGTATCTATCGGTTGCCGCCTCGGCTGAGGCTGGCCGGCTTGCCGGCCAGCAAGCCGAAGCTGCGGTGGTGAGCGTTAATACCATCTGCGACGATGAACTCGCGTGGGCCCGCCGAAGCCCCGCAGCGCCGGAGCCGTGTCAGAAACCATGCTTGTTGCATGCTGTATGCTTGCTTGCACGCTGCATGTTGCATGCATGCTTGCATGCTACATGCTTGCTTGCATGCTGCGTGCAACAGGCATGAACACCATTAGTGAGAATAAAAAGACTTTTCCTGCTTGACAAGAATTTAACCGCATTATTTTGTTAATGCGGTGTTGTAATTTTAGGTATAGGAGGGTATGTATTTTTCAAAGGTATGAGTTTTAGAAACTGTCACTCGATAAAATGTAATTCTTCGTAATAAGTTTTATGTGAAACAAACAATATGTGGATAAAGAATATTTGATTTGTAATTCTATGATATGAATATTCTAACATTAAACTTTATTTGAAACAAAAATTGATGATTTAAAATTCTTCAAAGTAAGTATTCTGCGTATTGATTATTCTATGAAATGATAATATGAGAAACAATTTATGTGAAGCGAAATTCGATGAAACAATTAGCGACGAAACAACGCACAACCAATTTACAACACTGTAATGAATAGGAAATAATGAGGAATAATGGTACCTACCTGGACAAAGTTTCTTAAGCGTCACAAACATGAAGTTCACAAAAGATAAAATAAAACATTATATAAAAATCAGTTTTTTTTATTAAAAAGTTGGGTGGTAGAAATTGGTAGAACAATCACACCATTTTTAATACCTTCACACATTATATACCGTTCAATATGTATAAGACAATCAACATAAGTTTAATTCAACAATTGTATATTGATTTATATCGATATACGTATGTATTTTTAGGTAGGATAGTATTAAAAAAAAAACCATTATAAACGTGTCAGTATCGACTCCTTGCAATATACTTAATAAGTCTTCACTGCTCATATTAAAGTTATCCATTATTAATCATGTATACAGTAAACAATAATAATAACAGCAAAAGAACTACTCTATTCAAAAATTTTCCTCGTTTGACGTCATGGGACTGTCAATCATAGACGACTGTGGCGTTCCCGGCACAGACAATACATTGGGTGATAGGGATGGGCATTGCAGTCATTACAATCAATCGATAATCTATTAACACTCGACTTTTAAAGAGCGCATAGTTCAGTATTATAAAATTTTCTTGATTTCTCAAACATGAAAGTTCAATATCAAATGTTGTATTTGTTTAATAATGCAGAATTCAGAGTAAATCAAATATAACGTAGGTTGCCGTCGAGGTCGATATTCTTGTTATATTGACTGCTGCCTACATCACTACGTGTCCTGTTGAGGCGACTGTGGCTTTGAGGGCACGAACTTTTTAACTGGTTTTCTTTTTTGTCATCTTATGTTACTACAGATGAAATCTAATGAAAGCAGTTCACTTCAAATAAATGAAGAAGAGTCAAGGTAAATAATTAACAAGGGAAAAACACAAAACAATGCTGTTTAATGACATTTATTTATGTGTAAAATTCTGTCAACCATTCGCGACCGTGGCGTGCTGGGCACATTTTGGTTTGTCGTCTACACACGACTGTGGCGGTCAAAAGGTTAAACACCTCCACGACCCCCGTACTATTTAATCCGTCCATCAGCACAATGTTTTGAGTGCGTTGCATTGAGTTCTATCACAAAACATGATTTTACACCCCCCAAAAAAAAGTCGTTTCCCAGCAATAATTTTTGCGTAAAGTTACTAAGTTTCATGTACAGAATGCTTGGATGACGGCTTCGTGATGAGGTGATTTACACTTTGTATAATTAGGACCTCATAATTAGCAAAAGGGATCTTTGAAATCGTTCGTTTCAGCCCACACTGACGCAGACAGTAGTGACGCGCGAAACATGCGACTTCATACAATCCTTTGCATTGCTAAGTCGTGCAACTAGTAAGTCGTTGCGACTTGCGTCATACCTAATGGTTTAAAATGTTCTGTCAGCGCCGCCGTGAGCGTACAGGCCAGCTAGTTTAAGATGCGCATTTATTTGGTCTATCTATGAACTCGTGATGTAATGTGCATCATAATTTGGCTGGTTTGGACGCTTATGGCGCTGCTGACAGCACGATTATTTGAACCGTACCCAATGTGTCCTGCAGCTTAGTCTATAACTGTTACAGATGTTACAGTGTTACATTTCATATAATGGAATGTAATTCATAATGTATCCAAACTTGTTGCGAGTTCGGATACATCATTCATGTTGGACGGGTAATCCTCGATTCGTTGGATGCGTTCCGTAGCGTAATGGGTAAACAATAGTTACAAAATGTTTGATTTGTAATTGCGATTTCTGAGTTCTGCGACCCTGAATTTAATTTAAAAAGATTTACTGTGCTCCGTGTTTCAAAACTTACCCACGGATTTGGATAAGAGTGCTAGATATTTTTAAAGTATAAGCCTTTATTCAGAACGCAGCTGGCGGGCGGTCGGCTGAGTGAGTAGACAGAGTAGATACTACCTGTTGCCGTTACTAACATCGAGCAAAAAACGGCAAAAAAATCACGTTTGTTGTATACAACAAACGTGATTTTTTAAGAGGGACTCTTACAAGAGTCCCTCTTTTTTTTTTTTTTAAGGATGGGAAATTATCAAATGACTTCTCCCGCTCTGGGCGGAGTGGGAGGGAGTGTCAGACTTGTACTGACTAAAACCCATCCATATTCCTTCTTAGCACTTTGTGTTCCAGGGCCCACGGTATCTCTTTCGAACAACCCGCAGCCCTGGCAGGCATCGGCCCTCTCGGACCCCTTCCGATTTGCTGACATCTCCTTGAAGCGCGCGTGGAACACAAACGCGCCGTTGGCACGGCCTGTCGTCATAAGACGGACGGACGGTGAGCTGGCCCATAACTCACCGTCCACAGGCCCGCGCCTACGGTGGCCGGGGGCCACTGGTTGCCCCCCGACGCCCGGGGCGTCTCCCGCGGCGGGGCTGGGACGTGAGGTTCCCTCCCTCTCACGTTCCGCCACCTCCTTCGCTAGCATGACTGCTTCGCAGAAGGAGGCGACGGCATCCCATTCCCTCTCGCTCCGGACCATGGATTTAACCAGGGCCGGACGCGAGAGGTCGCCGCCGCCAATCGCCGCTACGAGGACACGGCGGTGCTCAGCCCAAGCGGGGCAGAGCTCCACGGTGTGCTCCACCGTGTCCTCCGGCCGATCCTCGCAGTGGTAACACCCGGGCGTTTCCTCCCGCCCGATTCGGTGCAGGAACCTCCCGAAACAACCGTGTCCGTTGAGGACCTGCGTCAGGCGGAAGGTGAGGGCGCCGTGGCGCCTCTCAAGCCACTCCTCAAAGAGGGGACTTATCGCCACTATTGTGGCGTGCCCTGCACGTGGTTGCGACAGTCGCTCTCTCCATGTCGCCATGAGATCGCGCCGGAGGTCTGTCCGCTGAGCTTTCGTTTTTTTTTTTGTATTTATCACTCGTTAAAAATCAATGCAGCTATATTCTTGGAAATTGAATTTATTTTAATTAATTTATTTAATTCAGGTCCGTGACCCCTATAAAACAAAAACAATAAAATATAAACAAAAATAAATAAAAATCCAAACACATAAATTATTGAACAGCTTAAATTAATTAATTTAATTTTAATTACTGACGAGATTGTTTGTCTTTTTAAACCCGGACTACAAATGAAGCCCCGCCCGGACGCTCCCCGGGCGCCCTCTAAACTAGGAAAAATCCGGGGAAACCCGGACGGATGGCAACCCTAGTTTTATGAGACTTCGTTTTGATTTGATAGCAAGATCCAAAAGTATTAAATTAATAATGATGTGGCTTAGGATACAAATGCATGCGTACCAGAAGACGCTGCGTAGGCAAGAGTAGTAAAAATGACCTTGTGAATATGATTAGTGGCCTTACCTGCAGGGTGCATGTCTTAATACTGTGTTATTAAACTAACCACTAACTAACTAACCGGAGGATCTCGTGGCTAAATAATTACAGCCGCCCGGGTCGATCTGTGCTTGCCGAGGTTGGTCCGTGGATGGGTGACCATAATTACATACCGAGTTTCCTCCGTGCCTCGGAAAGCACGTTGAGCAGTTGGTCCCGGCTGTCATTTGCAGATCTTTGACAGACGTTACGAATAGTCAGAACTTCAGAAGCCAAAAAGTCTGACATCCAGTCTTACCAAGGGGTATCGTCTTACCCAGTTACCGGGTTGTGGAGGTCAGATAGTCAGTCGCTTCATGTAAAATACTGGTACTCAGTTGCATCCGGTTAGACTGGAAGCCGACCCCAAGATAGTTTGGGAAAAGGCTAGGCAGATGATGCTTACTAACCAACTAGTGTTTTACATGTTAGCAAATAAATAAGATCGCAGGATAGCACTGAATGCGGAAAGCATGACTATAGTCGTTGTCATACTTGAGGGAGTTAATAGTCCAGCACTGGTCTTGGGCCCTTGCCCAAGAACTGCAGCGAAAGCTATATTGGTTTTGTTATCTTTCTGTGCGAGGCCCAATTTTATTTTTCTAGTAATTAACAATCAGATTTTTTTTTCAGTTTCTAGACCAATTACTCTGCGATAGCGAAGGTTTGCAACATCTGGATGCATCCCATACTTGCAACAACTGGCAATCCGTGGCCTTTATCATGCACTGGTTCGGAGATAAACAGGACGAGTTCGGTCCAGGGACCTTTTACGACTTATCCCCAAAGGGGTTGTTGAAAGTAGACCCCCTATGGGGCGAGCCTATTGCCACAATTCCAGACTCCGTAGCTGGTGCTGAGTAATTCCTGATGGAAAAACCAAATGACACTTTGTCCGACCCGGGAATCGAACACAGGACCTCATGCTCAGCAGTCGCAGTTTAATGACCGTGACATGGTAAATATACTTACCTAGAGTACCTATCTCCTGTGAAATATACTTACCTAGAGTACCTATCTCCTGTGAAATATACTTACCTAGAGTACCTATCTCCTGTGAAATATTCTTACCTAGAGTACGTATCTCCTGTGAAATATACTTACCTAGAATACCTATCTCCTGTGAAATATACTTACCTAGAGTACCTATCTCCTGTGAAATATTCTTACCTAGAGTACCTATCACCTGTGATGAGACATACTTGAATTTAGCTTCTCATGCCTGCCTGCGCATTTTTGAAAGACTGTCTCACAGGTGACGCGACGACCTACAGCCGCTATTTAAACAGGTTTTTCTAAAATTTGATGTGCCTTTATCGGCTGCATATTGTACTCACTTGCGGCACAATATCCCCTATATTTGGAAAGCCCATTAAGCCGTTGGTGCTGTACCTGATCTCACTCTATTAGTGTGGGATTGTCGATGTCGACTCATCTAAATATAATGAGATTATACAAGGTGTTGTTTTTCATCCTCGTCGAAATTCAAGAGGATGTCACAAAATACATAAAAAATCAATTAAAATGACGGTTCCTAGTTAATCCATACTAATATTATAAATGCGAATGTCACTTTGTTTGTTACCTTTTCACGACTAAACGGCTGATCGGATCTTAATGAAATTTTAGATTTCAAAGGCAAGAAGATAGATTTCAACTTGGGGAAGGACATAGGCTATATATCATTACGCTACGACCAATAGGAGCGGAGCAGCATGTTGCGAAAACCGGGAAAATGTGACGCAGACGAAGTTGCGCGGGACAGCTAGTTACTAATAAACGCTGATTTTTTTGGTTGTTTTAGTTGGTCAGTATTTCAGAATAACCCCCTTACCGTGGTTTAGGGAATGAGAAATGATCGATCATCGAATAAACGTTTGAGATTTTTTGTATGTATGAAAGTGCGGTTAAAGGGCGAGGATCAGATGGGCCGCGTTTAAAACAAGTGTTTCACACTTACTGACTTTCGTAAATAAGCAAAAAAAATACCTTGTAATTTTATTATTGATTCGGGACGAGAATCATTAGCATAGTTACCTCCTTAAATTTGGCGAGGATGCAAAACAACACTTTGGCTGATAAACACCGAGTTTTTACCTATCTGAAGTAACAGCTATGATCCTCATATCAATCGGGCAGAAATCCATACTGGCAGTCTGGCACGGTCATAGGCTATTAATGACCAATTCCTAGGATCTGGAACGTGAACGCAGGATTCTGAATGCAGCGATCGCGCTTACGATCACTGGAAAGAGGCATTCGAACATGTGCAGTAAAGAATGTCAGTCATTATGTCCATAAATCGTTGAGTTCTTATCTAAATTTACACACATTGTATGCGGGATACTTTATTAACATGTTACATTATGTGACAGGTTTGAGTGTTCTAGATTTTTATCATGTTACCTTACCTAACGTTAAGTATTTTACTCGGTATATTTTGAAGTTATCATAATCTTAATAATCATAAATCTTTATTTTTCTCGACATCAGAAATTAGGGCGCTGGTTCACTTAAGCACAATCTTAGAGAAAGGTGTCTGAAGTTGGAAAGTCTTGAGGTACAGATCACCCCTCCGGCTTAGATATAAAATTTAAGTCAAGATACGCTTGTCAGGTACCTTTCGTGTCAAAATACAAAATGATCAAAATCAAAATTTTTGTATGACTTTTTTCTTGAAGCCACAAAATATCGTGATCAGTGGGTGTGGGTATAATCATTAAACAAATTTGAGGGAGGTGATTTACGGTATCGGTTGTATCGTGTTTCAATCTGATACCGGGATCGGTGGATATAAACCCCAATATTCCCAATAGCTGCTCTATAACTCTTTTAAATCTCTTCTTTCAAAAATTTTTTTTTTCAATTTTGATATTCTACACGAGATATCCTGTGGGTTCCGATTCTTGCCTGCGAAACGATATCGATATAATTGTTTTTTCGACAAATTCCTGGTTTTCAAAAACTAATCAACACAAGTAAAAGCTGACAGATTGTCAAACTCATGAGAACAGCTGTCATTGGCCGACCGATTGCCAAAATATTAATTTGTCTCATAGTCATTTGTCCTGACCAGTCTTTCAAAAACCGGATGCAGCATCTTATTTTAAATGCGAACTGTATTTTGAATACTAACTACAAGTTCCAATCGGCCGGGTGTAGCGAGTCAGGCGGCCAGACCCCAGGAGCCAATTTATCAATACAATCTAATCACAAAACCAGTCGAGGTTAACGCCCCGCCACTGATTTGTAAACAGGCCACGAACGGTGGCAGGACCGATATTTTAATTATTTTGTGGTACTGCCTGGATCATAAATTGGCTATAAAAGTTGATTATATACTTGTTATTTTAGAACCACAAAGGGATTATTTTTGATGCTCACATGTTTCCTTATATAATATACTCGTACAATAAATTCTATGCCTTAAGTTAGTTAGAACAAATTTTGAGTCCTTTGGGGCGTTGTCTAATTTTGTCATGATACCAAAATGTATGCTGAAAAGTTGTCTGGTAATCGGTTGTCTTGGTATGGGAATGAAATGCGGAGAAATAAGGAAAATATTGTGAGGAAAGTATTGAGACTTAATGTGGTTGGATATAAGAAAAGAGGAAGATCAAAGAAGCGATGGATGATTGAATCCACTGTGTGACAGAGTAAAGGATGATATGGCAAGAAAGTAGGTGTCTGATGAGATGACGACTAATAGAGAAAAAGACATGCTGCGCCGACCCCAAATAAATTGGTACTTGGGCAGGACTCAGGAGAATGATGACAGAAATGTATCTTTCTTTGAGGTTTCGCTAGCTTATTAAAAGAGGCTGAATGCAACTATTGTGTAAGCTGATGGCAGTAGTCGAAGTATACCGCCTTAATGTGTGTTTTATGTGAGTTTTTCTAAGTCAATGCTTCGTAGGAATTTCGTAGAATTTTAAAAGAAAGAATATTTTCTTTTGGAGATAAGATTACCAAATGATTTGTATGGATGTCAAGTATCGACAAACAGAGATATCTTTTGTATTTAAGCAACTAGGTTAAGTGTACTGTCATGTCTTTCGATTTCGATATTTAGTGCAAAGTGGCTTTTAGCCTTCTTTAAGCTTTCGTTTTGTTCACTGATGGATGAAACGAATTTAAACTTTTAATTCTCGATAATCAAGTCAAGCTTCAAACGGGTATCCATTTTCGAAACAAAAGTAGATTACAGTATTTTAAAACGAGGTCGTTTATTGTTCTGTTTAAAAACAAGATATTAAATAATTGACAGGTGTTACCTACTTATAGAATTTAGGACACAAACCTTGATAGATTTGCCAGATATAAGTTACTTCATTTGGGGTTTACACTTGAACAAGCTAAAATTTTACTTTTATACGATGTTCAATTAATTAAACTAATAAATAACTAGTATACTCTTCTAATGTGCTTAGTATGTACTATGTATGTATGAAGAAAACGCTATTTTTTCAAATTGAATTATTTTCTCAGATGACTGAAATAACAAGTTTTTGGGTATTTTTTTTGGGATACTCTATAACGGTTAACGTGTCCATAAAGCGAGAACTCACAAAACCACATTTTGTGTATAATATTATTTCAGGTTTTTAATTGGTTATGCTAGGAGTCAAGGGCTGAATGTTTAGGCATTCATTTGTTATATAAAAAATACCTAATGTAAATGCGTTAACGTGTAGGCACTTGTGAGGGTTTGAGGAACCTTAATATTATAATTCTACGGACAAGTGAAGCGGTGTTTATTGTATTGACAACAAGCAACAAGTTGATCCTTATCATTCCGCGTCCAATCGTTGTTGGGTGCGCCATACTGCATAGACGTATTGAGTGTGCTCGCGATCCAACTAGTGCCATAGACGAAGACCAAATTTTTTTTAGTGCCTGTAAATTAAATTTAATAAAAAAAGTTCACTTTCAAAATTCGAATAAAATAATTTGGCGCGGTAAGTACACGATATGCATTATTATTATTTTTTTGTTTAGTTTTTGTATTTGCTGTTGTGGGTAATCCTTTTATTGTAAAGATCTTTGATATTTTTTTTTATTTGACCCCTTTCGTGGAATTTAAACCTTTGGAAAATGAGCCAACGAGTATTTTGAAGCTTTTCATTTGGTATAACCAACCACAATAAGTTGATCGTTTCCGAAGTATTGATAAATTAGATAGGTACCCGACAATTCGAGTTTTTTAATTCATGTAAGCATTCGTTTACCCACCTTTTGTATCAAAATAAAATACGTGTTCTTACTTATTATTTTAATAGAATACTTACCAAGTTAGCAGCAACTTAGACGTATTTATTCAAGTTTTCTTTAAAAAGTAAAACCCACATCATATTAAGCAGTTACTAATACTAATTAGCAATTACTATATGAACAGCTGCTAGTTCGCTAACAGAAGTATCTTAATTGTAGGTTACTAAGGTACAAGCGCCCACTTAATTTTAAATCACTGTAAAACTATTTAAAAAAAAGAGATAAGTAAAACCACTGGTTCAAATATATAAAATGTTTATTAAAGACACATTTTAAATAAATACAATTTTTTTTGTACCATAGGAACAGAGAAAAAACGTTTTTTTTAAACATAGTCAATGGGCCATCTTAGGAACATAGTAGCTCAAGAAAGCCCATTATCAAGACCAGCAAAAATATTTTTTCACTAATTAAATTCAAAATGCAGTTTTATTTAGTATTAAGTTTTTTACATTAATTAATTAGTAAAAAAATTGACATTGGGCCTTCTTATGTCTATAGAAACTTGGAATGACTTTAAAACAAAAAATCAAAGCTTAAACTAATAATTGCGTATGTTTTGAGATCCATCTCCTTTGCTCGTAACTAAATAATACTTATAATATACTCTATTAGATCATTTATTTTCAATTGTGGGCCATATTAGGTACATTGAAAACTATTTTTAATAAAAAGGTATACTGTACGTAAACTTAGCTTAAAAACTTATACAAAAATAAAAATTCTAAAACAAAAACAGAATCGTAATCAACAGTAAGTTTTCAGTAACAATATCTTTCATTTTCTCTTAAACTAATAGCATAATCAACAATCAAAAAGTCTGAACCATTTATTTGCAGGTAGAAGAGAAGACTCTTCCAAGACAAATTATATTGCTCTGACTTTTTAATTACACATTGGGCATAGGAAAATATCGGTGTCTTCTTTTGTCAAACCTACACAATCCTCATGGTACCACGCCAAACATACTTTACATTGACGCATGTCGGCAACCCTGTCCATTTCACAAGCTTGGCAAAACCACACTTCATCATCAGCAGTTTCAGTCTCCACTTTTTTCTGTTTTTTTGCCTTTTTTTCTTCTGTAGATTTACAGTTACTTTTTTTTTGTTTAAGTTGTCCTTTTACAGGCATTGATTTTTTCTTTGGTTTTTTCTTTTGTTTTTCTAATCCTTTTTCTTTGGCAGAGTCAAATAAGTCTTTGGTAACTTTTTGGCCGATATAATTTAAAGCTTTACGCCTTGGTTTATTCTTTATTGTTGCGAAATTTGGCGTAGGAATTTGTTTATGAAATGGTGTCTTAGCGCCTGATGTTCCTGGAGTTTCTTTAATTTTAGAAAGTGGTAAGTTATCATCAGAATCCTCAGATCTTTCCTGATCACGTTTAGTAAATGAAGTGTATTTTTCTCTAGACTGTGGGTTGATATTTTCTTCTTCCGACTCAGATGACGACGTATAAATGTTAATATTTCTTGCAGGATATTGTGCATGGGTGAAATTCAATATATTTTGATCAAAATATTCTTGATCGGACTCGTTTGACGTAGAACAATCTAACAGTCGTTGAGGGTGCATATTTATACCGGAGGTGGAAGGAATAGGTGAAAAAAACTGAGAATTCCTGTTGTACGGAATGCTCAAAAGAGGCTGTCTACTATGCTGTTCTTGATATTGAGAATCCTCAATGGTAGAACTGGATGAGGAACTATAGTCAACTAAGTTTGCAGGAGTACTAGTTGAACACTTTGGAATATCTAATATATTTCTTTCTGCAAGTTCATTCTCTGACAGATCGTCTTGAAACTGGGATAAAATCGATGGTGACAAATCTTGTAAGTTTTCTTCATTGCATGTGACATGATCTATCTCAACGTTATTGTCTCGTCGTGGGGAGACCACTAAATCTCCGAAATCAGTAGCTTGTTGCATTTGAGAGTCGTTTTGAAGCTGTATTACAGGTAATTGCGTAAGCGCTGAAGGCGCGTAAGCTTCTTGCGGAATTGCATTGGGATCATAAGGGTAGAGACCGGTGGCTCTGAACCCGTTAATTATATTTTCTTGGGTCATGCACCTGGGCCATACTTTGATAAAAATCTTACTGAAGCGCTGTTTTGTAAGTTTGCGATCTGGGTATTGATATGCGTATAATAATAGCTCATCATCCCAATGATGCTCGTAAGATTTATTAACTGACTTATCAAGGGGTTGTAACTCGTGCGTTGTATTTGAGGGCAAACAGTATAATATGATGTCGTGTTCATCTGCTGCATCTACGATCCTGGCATCCAAATGACAAGAAGCGCCATCAAAAATTAATAAGCATTTTCCTGGAGACTTATACTGACCCAGATGTTCAATGAAGTCTACGAAAAGTTCGGTCGTCATGCTTCCCTTGGGTGCCATCTTCACTAAGCCTCCAGCAGGCAAATTGTCACAAAATTCTGGTTTTAATCTTTTGCCCTTGAATAAGATCATTGGAGGCACTGCATTTCCCGTTGCATTCACACACATCGCGATTGTCACATTTTCTGCATGTTCATTAGCTATAAAATGCACTCTTTTTGTACCTTTTTCAGCAAAAACTTTCTGCTGATGATGAAGGTTCAATCTACAACCCTTCTCATCCATATTATATAGACGTTCTGGATGATTTGATATATTCAACTCGCAATATATTTTTTTGACAGCTTCAAAGTGCTTTTGAACGATGTGCTTATTAAGTTTTTGTGCTCTACCGGGATTCATAAACTGAGCTTTACGAAGTGCTATCTCTGAGTTGCATTTGAGGAAACCGCTCAGCCATTTCTTCCCTGCAATATTTGTTATTTCACTGAACATGTTTGGTATGCCATTTGCTCTACAGAACTCGTACGCTTGTTTCCGAACAAGTTTGGAGGTCAGCGGCATGCCTACGTGAGCAAGTCTTATTATCCGTTTGGCTAAGTCCTGTTCATGTTTTTTATTCAGAATAGGTGGTCTACCAGTTACCTTTTCTGTTTTTCCGGATATTAAGTGGTTTCGCAATGTACGCCTTGGGATACAAAATGCTTCAGCAGCTGCTCGCTGTGACATTTCGCGTCTCTTTACTGCCTTTATGGCATTTTGTAGCTGACTTTCTGACCACTGGCCTCGAGGCTTTTTCCCAGTTGGCGCCATTTTGTTGAATACCAGCCTATGGAAGAAAAACTACGTTAACAATAAGCTGTGGACGTAATTTTAACGTTTAAAGCAAAATATATTTTATTTTTAAAAGTTTTTACAGAATTTTTTCTTGCCTTATACAAATTTAATAAAAGGATTAGACATATAAATGTATAAAACTTCAAAATATTATTTTTATTGCAATTTACTACATAACAAATGTAATATTCTATAGTCCAAAGAAGGCCCGGGCCTTCTTTGGGGGTCATGTAGTGGGCTATCTTATGGAACTTTGCCATATGGCAGTAAAAATCATGTTAAAAATTAAGTTACACCATTAGAATATTAAAACTTACTTTGATTTAATCTTTACACTTTTAGTACTAAGATTTATCAAGGTCTTACGCGATATTACTGTATTTTGTTGTAAAAAAATAAATATACTTACGTGAGTAAGGTTATAACACGTGCACTGCTTTGACGCGTCACTGACAACTGACGGTAGTGTTCAAAATGGCCGTGCGCGATTGGCGTGATGAAGTTTGCCTTTCGTCTAGGAACGCATTCACAAGATTCCCGCGAAATTTTAAATTGTTCTGGCCACCGTAACTTAAGTATTTTTAAAGTGGGCCATAATAGGAGGTGGGCCTTATACGGCGACTGTACCTTATGTTTGTTTACCTATTGCCTGGTAAAAAAATTCAATTAGGTACTGTTAAATTTTACATTTTGAATAGCGTTTATATTCGCATTTTAATACGAATAACACGCTTTTCTAAATTGAGATTATGATTTTGGAATAAGGTCCAGTTTTATTCTGGCATAATAAAAATTCGTCATCTCGGAGGCTTTTATGAAACGCTGGTGATTCGTTCTTGACAGATTGAACGGAGCACTTTCTCCAGTCATAAACATAGAGAGAACTGTAGGAATATCGCGGGAAACATTTCCCAGCGGTGGGACAACATTGACTAACCAAACAAAAATTACTGTCATCATAATAATATTTGGACTTTTGGACGAAGTGTGTCCGATTTCGACCAACATTTATTTTCCACTAGCTGTCCCGCGCAACTTCGTCTGCGTCTCATTTTCCCCGTTTTCGCAACATTTTTCATTGCTGCTCCGCTCGTGGGCGCGTGGGCTCGTCCTTCCCCAGGTTGAAATCTATCTTGCAAAACTTCATTAAGATCCGATCAGACGTTTAGTCTTAAAAAGGTAACAAACAAACATACAAACAAACAGAGTGACTTTCGCATTTATAATATTAGTATGGATAAGAAAAGCTTCCGTTCTTCTAAAATTAGAAGAATCGAAAAACTGACACATTGTCATTGTATACATATTTGTCATTATGTCGAGTCTTCCGTAGACAAAGCTCGTTTCTACAGTGGTCATGCTACGCGTGCTGTATAGAAACTGGCGCCATTGTTAACTTAGGGGACTTGGGGTCAGGGTCATTATTGATATGTCTCCAATATTTGGGTCAGTTTTTAAACTACATACTTATAATTGAAAATTGAAAGTATCCAATCAAATGTGTCCTTCATAATTACAACTCACCTCGACACGTCGCCTTTGTTGAATACACAAATATAATGAGTATTTTTGTCTAACTTGGCTGCTACACAAATTAATTCTAGATTAGGCCTTCAGCAAGATGAGAAATTAGCCAATGGGGACATACAACCAGGATTAAACCTATGTATACATAATAATAAAACCCAAATCGTAGCCTATCCGTACCTACCTACTTATGCTAAAGGGGTTTGGGTAAGATTGCATGTGCCAGTGGCATGATTTTGTTTTCCAACGGGCACTGTTGTAATTGTTGCTAAAGTATAGTGGATAATACAATAATAATAAATCCTCAAAGAATTTTGCCGAAAATTATATCGGAGCTTGATACCTGATGTCAAAGATTTCAAGATTACATATTTTGTATATACAAAACCGGCCAAGTGCGAGTCGTACCCGCACTCAGGGTTCCGTAGCACCAAACAATATAATAAAAAAATGTAAATCTACATTCAACAGCAAAACTGAATTTGTTGTTAACAATTTTTGTCAATTTTCATGACTTTGGGAGCAAATATCTTATTAACCATAGACTTAAGAAAAAAAAGTATTTATATGATTATTTATTGAAACCTCGATTTATTTTTTTAAAAGCTATCGATAGACACCCCACACAGTTATATAACTACGTGGATTTTTAACCCTCAGTTACTTGTTTGGAGGGTCACCCCTATTTTATGTTTTTCATTATTTCACATCGTAGGTATTTGTGTAGCGGTTCATAGAAGGCACCTACTCTACAAATTTTAACTGCCAATCGGACATATCGAATCCATAAGGGTTCCGTTTTCCATTTCGTCTGTCTATTTGGCAACGGAACTCCAAGAACTGGTGAAATTCTATTACCTATACCACAGAATAAATATGCCTACATCAATGCATCAGGCACTTTGGTTAGTTACTTTGTAGTAAGCACGAAGCACCACCTTCTAAATACAAAATACAAAGAGTCTAGGTCCCGTTATTATCTTGGAAAAATCCCGCTTTGGTAAATACTAAAAATACGATTACAAAATTAGCATATACATATTAAAATACCAAAAATGTGTGTCCAAAACGGATTATTTTATTTGAATAGTTTCAATACTGGTTATTTCGACAGAGGTGGTTGACACAGCTGTCCGTATTCTGTGGTACCTTGTTTATTATATTTATGTGTGGTATTTACGTTGAATGAGGGGTCGATGCATTGAAATATATATTTTTTAAGTTTTAATAGTTTATTATATCTATGGGTCGATGACATTAAAGATTCAATAAAGTGTTTCATCAACCAGATGTATCTAAACCTAAATATAGATAGTCTTTTATTGTGTGAGTTGTTATATGGTGGGTTAGATAATTATCTGACTAATAATCAGTAGACAGATTGGCGTAGTCTATTGTATTGATTAGTTTAATTACGGACATTATGTTTGTGAGGTCATTAAGCATTAAAACTAACTACCATGGAAATAGAATAGATCCCATACAGATAACCAATACAGTAATAAAAGGATTCCGGCACACAGATATGTGAGCGGCAACTAAGATCGTGGTCGTTATCATATCAAGAAAACTTTTCTTCACAAGCAAATTACAAAATTAATCAACGGGTCCAGTTGACCAATTTAAAAATGCATTATGTCGACTGGACCCGCGGGTCCCGCAATTGCGGTATCAGTTGACTCACCTCGACTATTACGGCTTGTGGACGTATTTTTTTGTATTCTTCGATGGCCAGAAGCCTGAAAGTCTGACAATCAGTCTTACCAACGGGTATCTCATGCTACGCAGTAACTGGGCTGTGGTTGTGGAGGGCAGATAGGCATTCGCTCTATTTAAAATACTGGTATTCAGCCGCGACTAGTTAAATTGGAAGCTGACCCGAACATATTTCGGCAAGGCAGATTACTGGCTTACAGGTTATTCGTCAGATTTGTCAGAAATTGAAATAAAGGATCCTAATTCAGATGCTGGCGTCTTTTATGCTGCTGGTGGGGGTGTCTTCGACCCTGGCGTTGGACAATGGGCTGGCCCTGACTCCGCCCATGGGCTGGCTCACGTGGGAGAGGTTTAGGTGCATCACAGACTGCAAGAAGTACCCCAATGAGTGCATCAGGTGAGGATCAAGTGGTTACAAAGTGATAACCTACTGAAGTTGACTGTATTTGTGTGTGTGTTCAAGTGGCATCTTCAAACATTGACTTTTTTTTTCTGTCTCTATGGTAGATTATTCTAAGGTAGTAGTAACAAGTATTTTTCTTTTAACACATAATCAAAAAATTACGGAGATATCAACATCATCATTCTCTGGCCCATATCCCAATTTATTATTTGGGGCTGCGCAGCATGTCTTCTTCTTCCATACTTCTCTATATATTATATTGAGTTGAAATGGCGCATGACGTCGCGGTTGAGTAAATTTTATACCTAGCTGTGACGTAGTGAGCCACCACTCTTTTAACTAATAAATACGTGTCTAATGTATAACATGACTCTCGGACAAAATAGGATTTCGTTTTCTTTACCCAGTCATCATATCAAGCCTATTATCGTTTTCTCGTACCTCATGTTTGCAAGATAATGCGACTGATGCTAAAATGCTCATTTTAAATTCTCTTGAACTTATGTTAAACGTATTCGATCTACAGTTAGGAGACATGTTTATATGTATGATCTGTTCTGTCTGTACCGTTACCAACATTGATATTCCTTTTGAATCCATTGCCTGGAGAATGCTGAGAACTGCAGCAGATACCTTGTTGAATTATTACCTAGTGTTGGTTCAAAAGCTGGGATGATGAAATTCTGTTTACTATTATGGACATCTCTGTCTTTCTATTGCTTGTAGAGCGAACGAATCTAAAATAGTTTTCGTGGTAAGAAGTATATGCCGATAGAGAAAGTACGAAATCACGAAGGGAATTCGCCAGTCATGTTTATGTCCCATGTAATAGGGGGCGAGCCTTTTGCCATCAACCTGGCACAAATCCAGACTCCGTGGCTGCTACTGAGAAATTCCTGATGGGAAACCCAATAACACATTGCCCGAACCCTGGAATCGAAGCCAGGACCTCATTCTTGGCAGTCGCGCTGCGGCTAACGAAGCAGTCAGTCAGTTTGGTGTTCGGGAGGAATAATTTTAAAGCTCTATGGCCCCATAATAGGGGGAGCCGTACAACCCTGCATAATCAATACTATTGACTAATTTACGTGGTATAAACGTTACGAAAAGCCATGATCGAGTTTAGTTTAGATGCAGCAGCTCTAACTTCTGATTATCCCTACAAACATTTTCAGTGAGAACCTAATCAAGCGGACAGCAGATCTGATGGTGGACGAGGGGTACCTTGATGCAGGTTACGAGTACCTGGGTATCGACGACTGCTGGCTGGAGAAGAAGAGAGGGCCAGACGGACGGATGGTACCCGATAAGGAACGGTTCCCCAATGGAATGAAGGCTCTTGCCGATTATGTAGGTATTTCATAATATCACATCACCCTAGGAACTCGAAAGGTGGGGAAGCGTGCTGTACACTTGTACCTACAGTACCTAGTATGTACCTACCCGGAGTAAGGGCCATGTTTAGCATATGGTTTTAGATCCTCCAGCATAGAAATTTTCAGTTTGCGCGTCTGTGTATTTAAGTCCCATCGTTATTATTAAGGCGCCATGACATCAACTTTTAACAAATCTTGTCTCTCTGCTTAAAAAAATCCCGATATCCAAAAACGTTTTACTTAACCTAGAGTTCTTAACCTAGGACCCCACGTAGTCTGTGTATGTGCTAACGGTACAGTCTGTTTCGAAGGATACCTACAAAAGCGAACCGAAGCTGCAAAACTATCCAAGATAATTTTGGTCGCGTCAGGCAGGACATTTACAGACGCTAGCACATCATGCTACCCGAAACGGTCAAATTTTCCCAATCAATCTTGAACCTTATTCTTTAACGATACAGTTGAAAATCTATTAAATAAAATTGACAGGTTGTGGTAGCTTGATGTGCTGGCGTCTGCGTCTAAATTGATCTAAAATTACGATCTCGCTTTGACGTTCCAGATACACAACAAAGGCTTGAAGTTTGGCATGTACGAGGACTACGGCAATCTGACTTGTGCTGGCTACCCTGGAGTACTAGGCAACGAGCATCTGGACATACAGACCTTCGTGGATTGGGAGATTGACTACCTCAAGCTTGATGGATGCTATATTGATCCTAAGGAAATGGATGCCGGTAGGTTAAATACGTCTTGAGAGAATAACAATTTAGGAAGATCAGTCTTTTATAGCGAAAAGAAAGCATCGGTGGATGGATAGTGTGAAGGTATGGATATGGTGTGGTTAGTGCATAACCTGATGTCAGTGTTTTTATGCCGCCCATGGTCCTCTGACTTGGCTTTAAATGCCGTCGAGAAATACCTCTCTGGCATGCTGGTTTTCTCACGATGTTTTCCTTCACCGATGCAAGTGATTTTCAATAAACAACACGCTCTTGAACCCCAAAATCAGAAGTGCGCGTCTAAGCTTCGAACTTGAAACTTGACAGTCCGACGGTACACCACTAGGCTATCACATCACAAAAGGAAAGGGGGTAACTATTAAGAAGGACCGTGATGCCGCCAACACGCCATAAATTGAGATAGGGGCACAAAGATGTTGATTATAATTCGCCAACATTCAAAACTTCTTTCTTTTCTTTCTTAACCCTAAATAAATAACCATACTGCGAGTTACATAAAAGATAACCATGCGCGTCAAAAGCAAGATTTTCAAATGCGTCTATTTCAGAAAATAAGCTGGGTAGATTTTTAATAACTTTATCGTTTTAAAGGTTTACTATTAGAGTTAAAATAAAAATACGATTATATTACAGTCAGTGCTATTATAAGTTATTTATTACTAAATGAGTAGACCTCTAAAAAAAAAAACAAAAATCAACAGTGTTTCTAGTTATGGGACTACTTCTCCGAAGTTATTATAAAAATCAACAGTTTTGTCTTACTATGTAGTCATTTTTAATACAATCAGTCTGAAAATAATAAGCATCACCATACTAAGTTTATAGACAGCAATAGACAGTCATGACAAACGTCATTTTTGTGCTCGCCTCTCGAGCGCTTCATCTCTTCATGGCTACTAAAGTATTGTATTTACCGCAAAGAAACAGCCCCGTAGAGTAGACCGACGTCTGAGTTGGTTGAAAAGCATAAGTTGATACATGCACGGAATAAAAAACGATGGCGATATATTGTTTTCGCGAGCGCCTTTGGGGCTTATTATTATTATTTTTGTAGGTTATCTTTCTAGGGTTAACACTTGGTAGATGAAGAAGAAAGATGCTTTTGAAATAATATCCGAATAGGCTTACGTAAAACTTTTACTCTACTTATATATAAGTTTTTAAATCAATTGCAACATTGCAAATATCGGGAGCTCAAAACAAAAAGTAAACATGGTAATATCCCGTTTCTAGTGTGAAGCCTGTCGCTATTTTAGATTTATCAAAACACGGACATTTTTTTTAGATTTCGATCATTTCATGTTCCAGGTTATCCGTCTTTCGGGAAACTATTGAATGACACTGGTCGATCTATACTCTACTCGTGCAGCTGGCCAGCTTATCAGGAAGACGCCAAAATGCTTGTAAGTACCTCATTGGTCTGAAGTAGAACATTACAATTTTGGGGTGTCCAAATCAAGAGGAGATTAAATCAAAGGTACTTTTTAATTTAATCCTGAGGCAGGAAACCTCATAAATTGTGAAGCTACACTAATATTTTATTATCCTCTTTGCCATTTGCCTGCTGTGTCCTACGTAATGTCCGTGATTGTGAGCCAATTACTATTCCGAAGTTAACTTTTAACATTCGATCTTTGTTACTCGATTTTCCTCATGTTGTGTCTAGTTTCAAGATTACGAAATCTTACTATTTAGTAGAAGAAAAATAGAAGTAGGTTCGTTGTACCCTTTCCTCATCATTGCAAAATGTCTGCCCTTTCCTAGTGAGTTTTTTAATAAAAAACATTACCATATACTAGGAATATCTTCTGTATCGTGGGTGCGTTTACAAACATATAAACTCGCAAACAGTCAGACCCGGAACAACTACCTGTAGGCCATAAAATCTATTCCGTGCAGGAATCGAACCCCAATCGCTAACACACTGCGCAAACCTTGCCGTCAAATTTAAACCCCACTATCGGGTGGTGGGTCCAGTCGACCGATTCAAAATGTGACTCAGTCGAGTGATCCCGCGGGTCGATTTCGAGTGGGCCTGTTGACCAAAGATTCCTATCGTTTATACTAGTTCCTTCTTTGTTCAGTTGTTTTGAGGCAACAGTAAATGGCTAACATGAAATATGTATCTAAATTATCATCCAAACTCTTTGCAGCCCGACTACGGATCGATAGCTCAGCACTGCAACATGTGGCGTAATTGGGATGACATCGAGGACTCCTGGGCCTCGCTCACCAAGATCATGAACTGGTTCGGAGACAATCAGGACCGGCTGGCCCTGCACTCGGGCCCAGGACACTGGAACGATCCAGACATGGTAAAAAAAGCTTAAGGCTTTATCCTTGTTAAGGTAAAACTAAATTGCAGTCGTTAGAGGGTAACCAGTCGATAATGATCGCCTCAAAACAAAAAGGCATGCATGAACGTAATCTAGCTGCCTGCATGCAACACACTATGCCGTGCTCATACCATATAAAAAGCTTTTATGAGCTGCCAATAACTTATATTTCCCATCGTGGTGAAAGGATAAGCCAATGGACTTTTGTCGATTGTTCAGAGTGCGCCGGACGTGTCAGAAGGTAGTGTACATTCTGCCAGGGCTGCGGGTTGTTCGAAAGAGATACCGCGGCCCTGGAACCCAAAGGGCTAAGAAGGAACATGGGTGGGTTTTAGTCAGTACAAGTCTGACACTCCCTCCCGCTCCGCCCAGAGCGGGAGAAGTCATTTGATGATTTCCCATCCGCAAAAAAAAAAAAGGGTAGTGTACATTGGGGTAAAAAAAAGTCTTCTGACATTGGTTTTCAAAACCGTTTTATTTTCCCATTATTTAAATATGCCTAAATATAAAAATACAAATAGTGGTTAATATTATAAACACTTTGCGTATTTTATATCCCGTCACAAAATTTCAACTATTTCAATATCTTCATTTATAGTCAGTATCAATTAAATGATATAAGAGCCATTTATTACATTAAATTTAACAACTGAACGCTACGTGTCAATTAAACAGTCGCTATTGGCAATTTTTAAAAAACACCGCTAAATGGCGCACTAACAATAAATTGGTAAGGCAAGCCGGGCTTTTCAGGTTGTATGACAGATCCGCTAGGCGCCACCTGACAATGGCCCACATTCGATCTTGTGCTGCATGCCTTCACCCGCGGACTTGACGATCTTATGACTGCATCAGCGAGCGGAGTTCGCACAGCTGTAATTTGGGCCAAATTTGCCATCGACACGCTAAGAACAAGAAGCTGTCAATGTAATAAAAGCTCTCTGTGTGACTGCGTCAAACAGCTTTTAAACGTCGCGTCGTGTCATTTGCGATATTCGCCCTGAATTGATCTGCTGGTTGTAACGGTCCATTAACAACTTTTTGAAACTGTCAAAAGGTTTTTTTTTTTCTTATGTTTGCTCGGAGAAGTCGGAAATTGAACATCATTATGAGAAAAAAATTCTCAGTAGTTCGACGGTCGAACAAGTGAAAAGAAAAATTCTCACAAGTTCGACGATCGAACTAATAAATCGAAACTAGTGAGAACAAACCATCTTTTGTAGCAATCTAAAGTTAAACAATATAAAAATGTTGGAATATAATTATACATTTTTACAACTGTATAATATTATTTAGATGTCTATATTATTTTTATAAATTGACAATAATTAACAATCAATTTAAGAAAAGTTGACTAAACTTATGAAAATTAACATAAAAAAGGTAAAATAGTTGTAAAACTACTAAAAAAGATCATTTTAGTTTTAAAAATGTTGGTATTTTTTCATCAACAGCTACTGATTGGTAACTTCGGTCTCACGGTAGACCAGGCGCGCGTGCAGATGGCAGTCTGGTCGATCCTGGCGGCTCCTCTCCTCATGAGCGTGGACCTAGCCACCATCAGACCAGAGTTCAAGGAGATCCTGCTGAATAAGGACATCATTGCGGTGAACCAGGACCCCCTGGGCAAGCAGGGCTTGAGGGTGTGGAAGAAGACGGAACGTGGAGCTGTAAGTAGACTTCAAATTGTGTTTGTTCCGGGCAAGAATCCAGAATCTGTGCTTTTACTGAGAAATTCCAGGTGGTTTACCTAATAACATTTGTCCGACCCGGCAACTACGCAAAAATTATTGGGAAAAGATTTTTTTTTTGCTCTGAAAACTTACTTCTTACGGTAGTACTCAATGTAACGCACTCAAAACATTGTGTTTAAAGTAAAGTTATAATTTCAAATTGTGATTCTAATAAAAAAAAACAAAAAGAATGGATGGGTTTCCTCTATAAATGCCTCCGTAACTAGAAGGTATTGTCTAGAACAAAAATGTGATCGTAAAACATGACCGACAGAGCAAGTGCCTTTCTTAGGCCCGGACTCCACCAAAGCGGAGCGGAGCGGAGCGGAGCGGAGCGGAGCGGAGAGGAGATGTGTGGAAACCAATCAAATTGGTTGAAATCTACATCGCGTCTGTCATTTCTCTTGTGATTGGCCGAATCTTGCACATCTTCTCTCTGCTCCGCTCGTCTCCGCTTTGGTGGAGGTCGGGCCTTAAGGGTGGGGTGGGGTGCTTCGTTGAAGGGACTTTTTCACCAATTTTGTCATAGTTGTTTACCATGAAATTATCAATTTACTGTATTTTTTAATACTGTATTTTGAATAGCAATACCCTTATTAACATCTCTGAAATTTACCTCCAGCGGTCTCGGCTTGAGGTCTGGAACCGTGAGCTGTACGACGGTTCCCGCGCGCTGGCCTTCGTGAGCCAACGAGACGACGGCATCCCATACGCCGCCAACTTTACCTCCGCTGAGATGCAGGTGGCGCAGGGCGAATATGAAGTTCATGTGAGTTCGTTTGATTAGTGCCCAGCCTGGTGTCAGAGTTTTTATGCCGCTCATGGGCCCCTGATTTGGCTTTACGTGCCGAGAAAAATATCTCAGGCATGTTAGTAAAAAAAATAATGGATTAGCCAAATAACCGGATACAATGGTATTGGAACGGCGCCTGATGAATTTCATTGAGCAATAAATTGGCCTTGGACAATTTGCTCATTACTGTGTGTTGAGAATAGAGAGCTTTGTTTTAAATAACATATATCAGAAGTTTCATAATACTACATCCTGTTTTCATTAACACAAGGCAACATCTACACCAACGCCTAAATAAAGCCTCGTATACACTAGGCAACGATTGACTCGTAACACGTGACGCTCAACATGTTCAGCAGCGTTGCACAACAACGCGCAACGTTGCTTGTTTCCGTGCAACATGCAGTTAAGCACAGGGGGCACGCTGAAGTAAGCAACGTTTGACAGGTCGTGGCGACATCTTCAATTAAATTAGTAGTTTCTAACCCTACCAACGTGATTTTTAACTTTTTTATGCATTTTTCGATAAAATTATATCCACCGCCGCTGAAATCAACACTATTTCTCCCTTAGTGGAGGGCTCTTTTTGTTTTTTTTTCTATTCCAACAGTTTATTCCACTATGTTCTCATGGGTGATATCAACCAGACCAGGTAAATAAAAAAGATCTTTTGGTCTCCTCATGTCACCTCGGAAGAATTTCACCTAGGTGATATCTCCCTGGTGAATTATATAATTCGACTTAAGCGGAGGCCTTTGTTCACCTTGGAATTGATTCACCCAGGTGAACAAACGCGACTTTTAGTATTCGTGTGGTTGACTTTTATCACCCCCGTATTGAATATAGTGGAATAAACCGTTCCAACAGAGCAATAATTACCGTTGGTGAAAACGAACATTTGTGCCTTTTCCGTAAAATATTTACACTTAGGTACTACTTACTCATTGTTTCAGGATCTCTACAAAGATGAAGGAGTGCGGAATTGGAACTCCGAGCAAGATTTCGAAGTTAGGATTAATCCATCAGGTTAGTTTGAGATTTTTGGAATATTTTTAGGTTCAGTATCAATCAATCAGTTTCGTAAGTCATCATCAGAGGCAAGGCCACTAGGAGGTAAGGGCGAAGAAGAAAGTGCAAGTGAAGGCGAAACTGGATCTCAAATGCTAGTTGCAAACGACATCACGAGAGACCCATTATGGAATCACCATTCATCTACCAATGGACCCCTCGTCTGTAGTGAAACACGTTATATCAAAGGGTTTTGAAAGATCTTCAATCGTGGACGAACAGCAAACTAATCCTGATTTAAGTGTCTAAATAAAAAACCACCACATTTTTCGTTTTTCCAGGTGTAAAATTCTACAAGTTTATTCCGAAGACGTCAAGTTTGAAAGGCGAAATGCCTTCCAAGACTGAAAGCAGTACCGTGTCTGATGTTGTTGTGAATATTGTACTGACCAAGATTTAATTTTTAAGTTCTAGATATTTAGTAAGAGGTAAATAAGAACATAATATTATAAGTATAACTGTACAAACATCATCATCCTGTAATGTTCCCACTGTTGGGACACGGGTCTCCTTTCCTTTAGTGGTGGCCTCGAAGAGTCTCACCTCGCGGGCCCAGTACGGGTTGGTGGGTGCCATGTGTCTTAGAATTATTGGTTCTGGGCCAGGGCGGTTTCCTCACGATGGTTTCCTTCAGCGTTTTAGAGCAGTGGTGATGAAATAAATTACACAAAAGCCGGCAAAATGAGTTCGCATCCAAGACCTACAAGTCGTAAGTCGGGGCATCCCTACTGGACCACCACTGCTCTCATGTGATCATATAAGAGTAAAATTAAATTAAAGTTTTTAAATATTTATTTGCGTTATTTTTTATCCTTCTCTATTCTCCTTACTTTCTTCCTTACTTTGTAGCTATTAGTGCCGACGCCGACAATTCTTCCAATGTTTAAGTTGTCGTTTGCCATGTTACCGAACATAAATTATGAACTTGTTTGTAGAACTAATATCCTAAAATTCAACTTCTTTTGTGCACTAAGTGTTTGCTTACCACTTACTATAGACTTGAGAACAAAGTGGACACTCAATACTGTCGCGAAGTATTCTCTTTTTATAATGTAGGTAAAGTTCGATGACTTGACAAGTCGTTGTTGTTATTAGTAGTCATCCGCTAATAAAACCGTAACAAAAAAGTTATGTCTTTCTTTGTGTCTCGTGATTGTTGGCAAACTGCTCGACAACCGGACAAGGTGGCGATCTGTGGTTTCTGCCTACCCCCTCCTTGGACTCCGAAGCCAGCCACCTCCTGACCTGCTCTATGTGCAACTCCACCTGCACTTAAAGGAACCTGTGCGAAGCCGCTACCAACGCCGTCGATGTGGCTGAGTTCTAAATAATTATGGGAATCATCGACACGAAGAAGAAGAACCTCCTTAATAAACGCATGATTGTATAATATGTACCTACCTATAGCTTCTACCTATGTAGCTAGAATCCCTTTGCAAAGCACTTGGTAGATATTGCTGCCTATATTTTTTTTTTATACTATGCACCGCACTAGTAATTTCTTCTGTATCGTGGGTGCGTTTACAAACATTTAAACTCACATACACAAACAACCAGACCCGGAACAACTATCTGTAGGCCATACAAATATATGTTCCGTGCGGGGATCGAACCCGCGACACGTAGCGCACCAGTCGATCGCTCAACCACTGCGCCAACCGTGCCGTCAAAATAATAATAGACTGGCTGTTTTGCAACAGGGCTTATCAGGCTGTTTCAGAATTTCGAACTAAGAACACGCACTAAATTATTTGAGTGAATTAACCAATCAGAGTTTCTCACAATTATTAATGTTTGGTTCAATTAATATCTAGGTTGAAGCTGCCGCTGGTCTATAGTATAGTAAGGAAATAACGTAAATTGCGCAAGGTTTTCATTAATTTTCGATGACGCTAAGGTGAAGTGCTGCGTACTTTCGTCTTACTTACGTTTTTGTTGTGAAGGCCGTGTCTACATGGCAACAGCGACTGGGTCAGATACATCTCATTAGACTATACTACCCAAAAGGTTAATTGAAGGACGTGATAAAACTCAGTTAAATCGGTCGACGTTTTCGCTCCGTTCTGAGTAAAAAGTGACAAGAATATTTGAGGCTTTACCAGCGGGGCTCTTATTTATGTACCTAAAAGGAGTGTATAGGGCATTATATGGTTATGTAGGGCGCTATTCCAAATAACTTTATTTCCAAACCACTCTGTTATGTCGGCGGATTGGCCTCAATGTGTACCTAGACGTTTTTTGGGTTTGGTGTATGTGCAAGATTGGTTAAAAAGGCTCTACGAAAAATTTATGAAACTGTTAATAAGAGACGAAATTCTTCAAACGAGCACAGTAGCACCTAGACAACTTAGTTTTTTTACGTCCTACGACCTATTTAGGAAACTGGTCTGGTCGTACAGTCAGTGAGCAGCATTACCTGACCCATTTGCCTCTTTTTTGCTTTGTGAGATATTATGGGTCAGGTAATGGTGTGGGCACTGTACATCTTTCTACACAGGGTTTTCTAATTTGTAAACCAAACTTAGAATTTTTATCAGGTAATTTTACGACATTAATTAGATAAAATTGATAAGGTATGTACGTACGGTCTACCAAATTAAGGCCGTCTGGCCTGAATATTCGGGTTAATGATCGAACAATATTTTGATAGGATATAGACTTTGTTAATTATTTAAGTAGGCGAGTACCTACATAGCTAGCGCCATTATTTCAAAAACCAGTTTTCTTTGGTATGTCGCTCATTCAAGCTCTATGTTACCGTTATTCTCAGTGAAAGTTTGTATGTTCATTAATCTATAGGTTAATCCATTAAATGGTTTGGTTTTTATTTAGTTTTTTGGTTAAGATGAACGATTTTCAAAGAGTTTATTTTGGAAATTCCCGAACGGTGCTATTTTATGACATAACTATTTGACGTAACCGCATGATTTCCCTTACTGTCAAAACTATGTCAAATTATAAATCTGAAATTCGGAAGAAAATGTAATCAAGCGGCATATATTATAAGTTAAAACAACAAAAGATTTACGAAAAATTATTGTAAACACAAAGCGGACAAGTTGATCGTGACATTGCTATAAACGAGTACTAATCGGTGGCGCGCTTGGCGCAACGTAAATACTGTTATCGGACGTTCGCGTAAGAGCGAAAGAAAGCTGGTTATTGGTATTAGGTCAATGGTGTATTCGTGCCGGTAACGTGAGGCTGGGTGCTGACGTCGGCACCGTGCGAGACGCGGCAGGCGCGGGCTCGAGGCATCAGTTTGCGCCGGTTACATCGCTCGGGTAACACGTACCGACGAACTAACGGACCACGAACACTAATCTCGAGCGTGAAAGTTACTAACAAAGATGGGCGGAAGAGTAGAAAACGTCGGCATCCTCGCCATGGAGTTGTACTTCCCTTCACAATATGTAGACCAAACAGAACTGGAAAAATTCGACGAAGTGTCCACCGGCAAGTACACGGTCGGCCTCGGCCAGCACAAAATGGGCTTTTGCTCGGACAGGGAAGACATAAACTCAATTTGCATGACAGCTTTACACAGACTGATAGAGAAAAATAACATCAATCTTCATGATATTGGACGGCTGGAGGTTGGTACTGAGACAATTATAGATAAAAGTAAAAGTGTGAAGACTTACCTCATGACCTTATTTGCTGAGGAAGGAGCCACAGACATTGAAGGTATAGACACAACAAATGCTTGTTATGGTGGCACTGCAGCTCTGTTTAATGCTGTGAACTGGGTGGAGTCATCCTCCTGGGATGGTAGGAAGGCAATAGTGGTGGCAGGAGACATTGCAGTGTATGGTAAAGGCCCAGCAAGGCCTACAGGAGGTGCTGGAGCAGTGGCCATGCTCATAGGGCCAGGTGCACCTCTGGTGCTGGACTGCGGTGTTCGTGCCTCATACATGACGCATGCATATGACTTCTACAAGCCAGACTTGTCATCAGAATTCCCACTTGTGGATGGGAAGCTCTCTATAAAATGCTACCTCAGTGCTTTAGATAATTGTTACAACTTATATTGTAAGAAGATGAGGAAGATTGATCCTGACTTCAGAGGGTTATTGAGCTTAGACGGTATGTTGTTCCACTGTCCTTATAGTAAACTAGTACAGAAATCTCTGGCCAGAGTGTGCTTCAATGATTTCCTTAATGCATCACCGGAACAACGGGAAAAGCAATTCCCAGGCTTATCAAAATTCAGTTCCTACAAACTGGAGGAAACATACTTTGACAGAGATGTTGAGAAAGCATTTATGACATACAGCCAGGCTCTGTTTGATGAGAAAACCAAACCATCCCTGTACATAGCTAAGAATGTAGGTAACATGTACACTCCGTCATTGTACGGAGGCCTTGCATCCTACCTCATTAGTAAATCTCCTGAACAGCTGATCGGGAAGAAGTTTGGATTATTTTCATATGGATCAGGTCTTGCATCTACAATGTATTCTATAAATATTTGCAATGACATGAGTGTTGGATCAAAATTGGCTAAACTATTAAATTCCTTGAATAAAACTGTGTCTCTATTGGATGAGAGGCAGTGTGTGGAGCCTAGCAAGTTCTCTGAAATCATGGACAATAGAACTATGAACTACCACACAGCACCATATCAACCATCAGGCTCAATAGACATATTGTTCCCTGGTACATACTACCTCATTGATATTGATGAACTAAGAAGACGTTTTTACACAAGGAAAGTTTGAAGTAATTATTTATTTATTAGTTTAATTTTGTGTGAGTTGGTGCAGGAGCTATTTGGTGTTGTTGGTTTACAATTTATTATTTTGTAGTTTGATTAGAAATTGAGACTGTTATCTATCTAGTTTACTATGTTTGTGAAACATTCTGCTCCTAACTGTTAATTAGCACTGTTTATATTATTGTGACCCATTCACCTCGAAATAAGACATCAACTTCAGGAAGCAAGTGTACTTTGTACGGTACATTTGCACACAAAATCAATCAAATTTATGACTTGTATTTATAGTTTTGGTATCTTAGTCATTTATTATGTATTTTGAATACACAATGTAGAAATGAATTGTGAGGGTTGAATTTATTAAATGGCTATATTTAAGTGGTTTGTGAGGTGTTAATGATATAAAAGAAACAATTATGTATAAGTTATGAGTGTTACAGTTCTTGATGTTCCCTTTTATAATGTCATTATCACTTTCAATAAATTATTTCTCATGTATAGTTTGTGCAAAGCTCAAAGTTAAATAATTTGCATCACACCAAAGTTATAGAACCTATAACAACATCAAGAGATGTTGTGCCTTTTATAATTTCATATGCAATTATTTATTATGTTGGTATTTCATATTAGTGCAATTATAAATTATTATTCATAAAAATCGCAAAATAAATTCCATGAAATGGACCATTATACTGCATATTGTCAATAAACTTATTGAGAATTCAATCTTTTGTTTTATTATTTACTGTTGTCAAACAATACTCTTATTGTTTGTAGATAACTGTATCTCTGTCAGGCTTAGGTGAAATAATTTTGAATGCAAAGTAGATGCTAACATTGCTAATTGACGAAATATTTGAATAAATCAATTCGAAATCTGTAGTTTTCTCTCTTCTACGAGTTGAAATCTCTATCAAGTATAATTTATTGAATTTTTTGTTTCGGCGAACTCACCGTAAAGTGACTGCAGAATATGAAGGTTACTTTTTGTTTCGTTTATTAATCTAGTTTAGTTAGCTACCTGCTGTATTTAATATTCAAGCCTTTATCAGATCATTGTTTATAAATCCTAGCTATAGAAACGGTGGATGTACTGTGTGACGGATGATATGGCAAGAAAGGTGTCTGATGAGATGACAAGTAATAGAGAAGTATGGAAGAAGAAGACATGCTGCGCCGACCCCAAATGAATTTGGATAAGGTCAGGAGAATAAATGCTGTTTACAAATTCTATTTACTCATCGTGTAAAGGACACGTTACACGATGGGTAAATCGTGTTTGTTTCGTGCATTCACATTATTTTTCAAACTAACTAACTTTGATGACGAATATATCTCATTTGTATTACGATCATTTTATTATCTTGTTATTATTATGTTAATCGTACATACAGACGCGTAAAGAGCAAGTTATTATGTGCACAATCTAAGTAGAATTTATGGATGTTTGAGGTTGAGTTTCATTGTTATGGACAATAATAGAAATAGAACAGATAATAATATAACACCCCTCTTTTTTGGTCGGGGGTTAAAAAAGGCTCTCGCTTGGTAGCTGGATCAAGGGCTTGATTCAGAAAGCAGTACTTCAGTATTGGATAGGAGGTTCCTCTCTCAAGAGCCCTGGCCACCGGTAGCTTGGACCCTGTTTTTTTTTTATATATATTATAATACTAGCTTATGCCCGCGGCGTCGCCCGCGTGGAGTTCTATAATTGTCCCACGGGAACATACTATTGGGATAAAAGTATCCTATGTGTTAATCCAGGTTATAAACTACCCGTGTGCCAAATTTCATCCAAATCCATTCAGTAGTTTTTGCGTGAAAGAGTAACAAACATCCATCCATCCTCATAAACTTTCGCATTTATAATATTAGTAGGGAAAATTATATAAATGTAGGATAACGTCTCACTGGCCCTCCAGACACACTCCCTGTCCTAGAGTGGAGCGAAACTGACGAGCGAGGCCGAGTACTAGTATGTGGTCGTTCTAAAACATTGCAATGGCTGTCATTGACCATAACCGGTTCATCTATATCTTTGAAACCAATCCAAAGAGAGTAGTATTGGCGGCAAGTCCCTTATGGCTTAGTAAGTAAGAAAATGAATAAAGAAACTAATGTAGGATACTTACACTTTCCCGGCAAAATCCACCACGCGAATGTTGGTTTTATTCTAATGTTTTTTTCGCCATTTTGAGAGTAGAGGTATTAAACAAAATAAACAATACAACATACATACGTACATGAACTCCTACTTTTTTCCAATGGAGGTAGGCAGAAACCACAGTACGCCACCTGCTGCGAGCCCCACATCAGGTCATACACGCACGCCGGTTGCTAGTTCTACGCATCTGATCTTTCTGAATAATCAATACAACCAGCAAAATAGCTTGCTTCGGTTCGAACCCATGACCTATCACTACATCCAAGTCGTGAGTTCAGGAACGAACGAACACCACATTCAAATCGACTAGACCTGTAGAAGTTGTTTATATCCCTTATTCATCAACCAGAAAAGAGGTGATGATTTTCAAACGGCTGAGCGGATTTTCTCGAAACAAGTTAGCTAGGAACACTTTCAATTAAAATACCTTTCAAGCGAAACCAATTTTATCAAAATCGGATCGTTTCACAGATACACACGTCAAACTTATAACACCCCTCTTTTTTGGTCAGGGTTAAAAACGAACTCCGGTTGAACTAACTTTAAAGTTAATGTGGAACTCTTCAGTATAACCGGGAATGCCTGCCTGGTTACAAAGGAATGCATGCTATGGCCCGTGTTTAGCATGCATGATTCGACTGCTCACATATTAATATCAATCTGATTATCGCCACGAATGCTCGTACTATGCCCCGTTACGTCTGATTACTGCTCGTACCTACTTGCTTCTATTTCAATCCCTCTAATATAAACGGTGTAAGTAAACACAACACTCACTTGT
This sequence comes from Cerastis leucographa, assembly GCA_963082945.1. Taxonomy (NCBI): domain Eukaryota; kingdom Metazoa; phylum Arthropoda; class Insecta; order Lepidoptera; family Noctuidae; genus Cerastis; species Cerastis leucographa. The sequence goes on along the minus strand of OY720362.1, from coordinate 14,549,903 downwards.
ATTTTCCTGTAGGTGGTGTAGGCAGGTAGGTAGGTACAGATATAAGTAACTGCAGGCAGGGCCTGCATTTTCCGCATGTAATATTTGCATGTAAATAGTTAACAGAGATTAATTTGTTTCTATAGTTGCCAAGTGAAATTAATTAGGTATCTACTACAACGAGTACCTAAGAAAATGAGTGGGTACCTATGGAATCGGATCCTCATTTTTAGCCGACGTAAAAAAAAAAAGTTAAAAACAGAAAATGTTTCGTGGGCTTAGTGGTCGCAAATGCGACTGCGAAGCATGAGGTCCAAGGTGCGATTCCCGGGTCGGGTAAGTTGGTATTGGGTTTTTCCATTAGAATTACTTTGTGCCCGGTTGATGGCAATAGGCTCGCCCCTATTACATTGGACTTGAACATAACTGGCGAAATGTGGATGTAGTTACTATTAGGTGCCTACACCTCTGCCTAAATCATCGGGGATTACAGGCTACCTATCACTATCACGGTTCATTAGATACAGCCTGGTGACAGACGGAAGGACGGACAGTGAAGCCTCAGTAATAGGGTCCCGTTTGACCGTTTGGGTACGGAACCCTAAAAAACCTGGTTTTGTGTACGTAAGTTGATAGCGAATTTGATGATGCAGGAAATCTAGAAATAATTGCGTCATTGCAGTATCGCGATCATTCTAGGTCAGTAGGTAAATTCCTATGATAATATCTGGTAGGCAATTATAATCACGCACCTCTGATAACCTCTAGGAAAGTCTTTTGACTACTTATACTTAGTTAAACAGTCAGGTTTATTTATCAATGGATTCTTTTAAAATCTGAGGTAGTCCTGTGTAAAATACTGATAGGTTAGAGCTTTTAGGTATGTAGGCTGGAGCTATGAGCTGCTTCTAGTTAGGCCTGCTGCCATTGGTGGTATTTGGCGAATCACTGCGGTATGGGAAAGAAACGGAGCTATATAGGGTGACTAATAATTAGTGACGATACTTAAACACGTGATTGTACTCATGATAACAAACAACTTTCCCAAAGAAACATTTTTTTTATACTCATTCACTTTGATCATAATAACACAACAACCGTATGAAAATCGCGCGCGCGTGCGCCTGTGACCTATCAACTGTTAGCCGCGTAACGCTGTTGTTTCATTACTATCGTTCCGTGCCACAGTGGGTAGGCAGAGCACCCGCATGGCTCGCAACCTCGAATTTCATACGGCTGTTGTGTTATTGTGATAAAAGTGAATGAGTATAAAAAAATGATTCTTCGAAAAAAGCTTTTAATTTACCCTTTTTGAAGTGAAACTTCATAAGCGACTTCCAACAAGTTTAACGCTAACATGGAGGGGAATATTTTCTAAAACTCACTAAGAGATGGCAGTATTACAAGATTTTGACTATGTAGTTTTACTAGGTACGCAAGATGGCGTGCAAACAGTCATGCATTCGACTCTTCGGTGTGACCAGCTTCCGCTCAATTTCCATGAGTAGAATAACCTCGATAGACTTATGTAATAAAAATAATACAACAAGAAAACAACAAATATTATTTAGAAGCTCAATAAAATAACGAGAGTGAATGCGTGGCACTCGAACGCATGCGTGTAGTATTACGAAGTTTCACTTCTTCCGCGCGGAGGGACTCCACGCACAATTTATTATTTTTTTAGTTGTGGTATTTCACATAAATCCTAGTCAAGTATCAATTTTACATTGTAGCTAGGCACTAGCACATCGCCCATACATACGCGGAAGAAAAAATGCAAAATAAAGAGGATAACTCAAAAAGTACCGAAGCAAGGACTACCGCGCGAGTTTCCTCTACCAAATGAAAAAAGAATCGCCTAAATGGAACCAGTAATCACGTAGTACGGAGAAATAGGTTTACCAAAAAAGTGTGTGTGTTGTGTCTAAAAAAGATGCTGGTCGAATCAACTTCTTTCTAAGAAGTCGGTTGAAAATTAAAACTTACGGAAACCGCATATTTTTATGGTTTTCTCAAGTCGGAAAAAAACGCAAATATTCAAATGAAACTTAGCATACTGTATGCAAAATAAAGGACGTAAAAAATAGATAAAGAAAACACAACACGCCACCGACTTACGCCTGCAATAAATTGACTCTGATGACCGGCAGCGATTACTTTACGTTTGAACTCACTTATAAGCATGATAATCTTTACAATACAAAGCCGTCTTATCTAGATAAGTTGGCTTAGTATTCTTCCCTATTGTGCTACTGACATACGTTTCTGAAGATTGTTGGACGAAAACAGGACGTGACGTAGACACCTATCAGTGATCAGAATGGGACATCCTGTCTTTTTGTGGGTGACGTTAGAGTATCAAGTGTCTTGGAATTAGGATCAGCGGCATTTAGAGCACTTTTTTTTAAACTAGCCGTTCTTCTTTATCCTGTGGTTAGCGCGCTAGCCTTGTGTCAGAGTATTTATACCACCCATGGGCCTCTGACTTGACTTTACATGCCATCGAGAAATATCCCTCAGGCATGCTGGTTTTCCTACTATGTTTTCCTTCACTGAAGCAAGTGATAATTATACAATACGCAAATGAATCCGAAAAATCAGAGGTGTGTGTCTTGGGTTCGAGCTTGAGAGCTATGACTGGGTAGTCGGACGGTCACACCACTAGCTATCACTGCTTATAATAATAACTAGCCAACTAGCCGTTATTGTTCCACTACTGGGTGCCTGGGTGAAGGTCTTCCCAATCTGTCGTGTCCACGCATATGCCTAGCCTTTCCTCGAGTTTAGGCTTGGCTTCCAGTCAAAACGAATACCGAATACTTTAGCCCACTAACGAAATAACACGATAACTCTAGGTAGGACTGGTTGCCAGACTTCCGAACGTTTTAATATCCTTAACGATTGTCAAAGACCTACCTACAACCGGGAAACAAATATATAGCGCGCTTTCTGAAACACAGGCGGGAGTCGTTATGTCTTGAACTGCCACCCGTCTGCGAACCGACCTTGACAAGCGTTACTTAACCTTGGTATTCGATTCATGTGGTTATTATTGTTTTGCCACGTGTCGTGTGTCATTCGACGCAGCAGGGGAATGCTGCCACCCATTGTCTTTCTTTATGTAGGTATTTAATAGAATTAAGAAAATAATACGTAACTGTCATGCCAAGGCCGCGAGCAAAATTTCTTCGTTCGAGCATAACATCACGTCTGTTTCCCCGGAAGGGTTAAAGCAGAGATGTCCCATAAAGTGTACCCGTTTCGCCATTTTTTTATATCAGGAGCCCACAAATCTAGACTCCCAGCTGCAACTGAGATATCCCTGATAGGATAACCGAATAACATTTTACCCGACCAACCCTGTAGGACCTCTACAGTACCGCACCAATGAGGCAGTCCGAATAATTTTCTTTAAGGCGTAGATATACGTGAATTGGGCTTCATATAGGATACATTAGAACCTTTTTTTTTCGTAACCCATACAAGTTTTTTTTTCAAAATAATATATATTAATCTACACAATATAGAGCATGTCCTCTTGGCTTCAAAAAAATTAAAAATATTATTGTAATATCATAAATAAATATGCAAAGTGGCCTCTGTTTTTGTAACTTACTACCATTTTTCTCCTAAACTATCAATCACAGGATCTTTTAATTGCCACCAATATATTATATTTAGTAATGCCGAAGGGACCTTTGGCTTATTTTTGCCAATAACTTTCTTATTTATTTATATGGATTTTTTTACGTAATCGCTACTCGCAAATCGCGTGGCCACCCCTCCGGCGCCCAATAAATCAGTGCGGGACGAGACGCTGTGCTGAACGGACCTGTGACACTTTTCTCCGCAAACAAAATAATTGTCGGTAGCCGTACCAATTACAAATGTTTTAGGTTTATGTATAGTGTCTGTAAATATTAGGTTATTTTAGTATGAAATTAGGTATAACGCTGTACATAATAATAACTAGTTGTTGTTTATTCTTATTATAATATCAAAATGTGTGACAAAAAAAGACGCATGAAGTGTAATCTATATACATACATACAAATAAATAAAATTGAAGTGTCTGTTTGTAATATTAAAATAACCGCCTTTTACTACATGCATATGAATGTATATATACGGTACATATAACCAAAACAACATTTTTTATTTTTTTTGTCTGTTTGTCTGTCTGTCCGTCTGTCTGTTTGTTCCGGTTAATCTCTGGAACGGCTGGACCGATTTTGATGGGATTTTCACTGGCAGATAGCTCATGTAATAAGGAGTAACTTAGACTACTTCTATTTTAGATCTATACAAAATAAATAAAATTGAAGTGTCTGTTTGTAATATTAAAATAGCCGGCTTTTACTACATGCATATGAATGTATACGCCTACGGTACGTATATGTATACCAAAATAACATTTTTTAAACTTTTTGTCTGTCTGTCTGTCCGTCTGTCTGTCTATCTGTCCGTCTGTCTGTCTGTTTGATCCGGTTAATCCCTGGAACGGCTGGACCAATTTTGATGGAACTTTCACTGGCAGATAGCTGCTGTAATAAGGAGTAAGTAACGAAATAAAATACAAGAGGAGAATGCAAAGAATAAAATGGTAATTACCTACTTAATACTTTATGTACTTGTTAGGTAATAAAAACTTTTTTACAAAAAAAAATAACCGACTTCCATAAAACACTAAAAAGTGGCAAATAACTTTAGTTTCGGAAGTCGGTGACTTGTTTGTTTCATTTACTTTTTTGCCACCGACTTCCGAAACTAAAATTATTTGCCACTTTTTAGTGTTTTATGGAGGCGGTTATTTTTTTTTGTAAAAAAGTTTTTATTTTAGCCTTTTCAGTTGTGGTATCTCACTTTAATCCTAGTCAAGTATAATTTTTACATTGTAACTAGACACCAGCACATCGTCCGTACATACGACAAAGGACAAAATGCATAATAAAGAGGATGACTCAAAAAGTATCTAAGCAAAGATAATACAATTCATATGGCTCCACCGGGCAAGCTTCTCTACCAAATGAATGAAAAATCATCTAAATCGGTCCAGTAATCACGGAGAAATCGGTGTACATACGTGAAAAATTTACATATAACAAAAAATTTAATAAAATGAAAACTATATGGCCATACTATATTATTTTTTTATGGGACCAAATGGCAGGTATTCCACATCAAACTAAAGAAGAATCATGCAAATCGGATCGTAATCGGTGTATACACCTGGAAAGTGCATACCGTTACAATTCCAACAAGCCCAAACACAGCTAAGATTCATTGCCTTGTTATGGAGTTCCGAAGCCTGTCTCTTGGATTCATCTTCAGATCTGATGGTAGAATGGTTCTTATTGGACGCAAATGCTTCACTTGTTGTAGAAAATACCAAAATCACTGTACGTTTTCCTATAAAATTTGAAGAGTTCCCTCGATTTCGCCAAGATTCCATCATCAGCCAACGGCCAAGTCACACAACATTTACTATAATAATAAAGAAATCGCAGTAAGGAACCTTAGACTTGGCACGACTTTGTCTAGATTTCATTACTTTTTAGAGATAAATAAGCAGCTCTATCGAGACTTGGCTAGTTTTTTACAGAATGTTTTTGGTGGATTTCACTTCTTTTTGAAGAAACGTGTAAACAACGTGTAACGTGAAACAGTATTACTTAACGCCCAGCAGTGGGACGCTATAGGCTAGATTAAATTAGATTAGAAGATGTGTCCCACTACGCTGGATTTTTGCAATGACAGTCGATTTTTTTATGTAATATTCCAATAGTAGAAGGGGGCATTACCATATCTCTAATACAGCTGAGACCAGCTGAGGGTTCTTCATCAGATACTTCAGACCTTCGATTTTTGACATCAAATGGAGCGGCCCGCCAAGTTGAATATTTTTTGTAAAGGCGGTATGTCGATCTCTAATAGTTTGGTTGGGCTCTTGTGTTTTGTAATCAGGGTCACCAGGTACAGATCTTCGATTATCCTAGTTTTTATAGTTTTCCCTTTATGTGGCCATAAAACCCTAACTCTGTACCAAATTTTAGCCCTCTGAGTTTATGGAAAGTACTAGTTCTATTCTGATGGTCATGAGTGAGTGAGTGTCATATATGAGAAACTGCTTTCGCTTAACTTCGGAACTAAATGACCTACAGACTTGAAATTTTGGATTTTAAGTATGTGATTATAGCTTACTGGATGACGAACATTTCTGCCGTCTGGCCTTATCCAGAGGTTCTCAAATAAGGGCCTGAAAACGCGGTGAAATGGTTCCAGTAAAGGATGGTACAGCAGTGTTTGCTTCGCGCTCGACTTGGCGGGGGCACTGCCGTGCCCCCCGATACTTACCGTATAGTCATATACTAATACTAATACGCATATACTAATACGCCAATTAGGACTTTATTACTTAACCATAAACGGTAAAATTTAAATTTTTTACTAAACTAGGTAAGTTCGGAATTTGCGAAAATTGTCTTCTGAGAAGCCGATGCACAATCAAATTACACAGTTAACTTTATAAAAATAAGGTCTTATTTTGGTCTAATATTTTCATAGAAAAGGGCACCTCAAGAAAAAAAAACCTAAAACAATTATAATACTAAAGCTTTTATAGAAAAAATAAACTAAATATTAATGTAAATAAATAAAAATAAACTATAATATAAAAAGTAGTATAATAAGTAGATAAGTAGATAGCATGCGACGGGCGGCGGCGGTGGGGGCCGGGCGCCGGGCGCTGCGATGCAATATAATTGAGCTATTTGAAGTTCGCGTTGCACGAAATTATTGTGAGGGGTGGGAGGCGCACGCGGGGGACGTAACGCCCAAATGACCAAGGTCACTGGCGTATATCCAGCTCTTAAACCGAGGTTTGTACCTACATACGTACATAAGGGGCAGTCTGAAAGTGGCGCCGGTGACTGAAAAGATGTGTGGTAGTCGGTTGTCGTGGTATGGGCATGTGATGCAGAGGAATGAGGAAAACGTCGTGAGGAAAGTTTTGAGTATGAATGTGGATGGTTATAGGAGTAGAGGAAGACCAAAGAAACGATGGATGGACTGTGTGAAAGACGATATGGCAAGAAGGAGGTGTCTCATGAGATGACAAGCAATAGAGAAGTATGGAAGAAGTTGACATGCTGCGCCGACCCCAAATAAATCGGGACAAGGGTAAGAGAATGATGATGACCGAGGTTTGTACTCCTCGCATCATATGTATTATGATTATTATGTTTATTAATGTAGGTATGGTTTATTCAAATCAGTGTTTCGTTTCAGGATGATGACTTGGCGGTTACATAATATTTTAAGTATAGTTTCTCATACGATGCCATCGATATTATTTATAAAAGTGCAGCTACTATGACCAACTGGCCGAAGCCATTACTTGCTAAGGTCGGGCGTTTTGGGGGTCTGTCTCTTGTTATTTTGATGTTCAAAAAGTGCTGATTATCAGTCTAATTTGAATAAATGACTTGATTTTGTTTCTTAGGTAGTTATCAGAATGTAAGTAAATGCTTGTAGTTGTTATCAGAATCAAATATTCGTAGCTATCGGATTATATTGGTAAATGGTTACCTAGTTGCGATATCACGCATGAGATTAACAAAACAGCTATTGTGCTCCTAACAATATCGTTAGTACTTCGGTTGCTGAAATGCGACGGTAGATATTTATAGGTTCCATGCGTAAATTAACGCCTTTTTTCTCATGGTAGGTATGATGGTGGACCAGGTGCCCTTATGACAGTTGGCAGAAACTAGCAAACTCCGTTAGTTTTTCCACCAATAATAAATTACGTCGGGCCAAGACGGGCCTAGCAAGAGGTAGCGAGATGATAAGGACGCTTGGTTCCAGGACGCACGGGAAAAGAGCTCATGGAAGGAATTGGGGTAGGCCTTCGCCCAGCAGTGGGACAATATAGGCTAACAAAAAGAAAACTTTCTAAAGGTTGGCTATTCGAGAAGAGTAACCTGCTGTAAAGAGTAACTTTCCTGCTTGTTGATAACTCATGTATTAATGATAAATCAATAATGATAACTCATGGATTGGTATTTCAGTACACGAGTAACATACATAGGTATATGCAAACCTAAATCATAGTGTATACAGTACACCTTATCTTCGAAAGATCACGGGTAAGACTTGGTTGGGAGCCACCAAAGGAGGGGGCCAAGATACTCAGCCAGCTGCCAGTCAATGGGACATGGCTGTCAATGATGAATGACAATTACCAGTTGCTCTTGAGTGCGATTTGAAAAGTTACTGTCTTGGTAATTGTCATGCATGAGACCGTTTAGATGGTTCAAGTGACACAATAGCTACTAGTGCTACTACACAATACTTATTGTCATTATCTGCAGTTCATGGGTGACGACTGACGAGTGTTGTGCCATAGACGATAGGTAGTCATGACAGTTTTAAATTGACATCACCGGCGACTCACGACGATTTGTTGCATTCGACCTGTAACACACCCTCTGTTATGTCTGCGCAGTCATACCGCTCAGGCATACTCAAGCGGTAAAATATATATATTAGCAGCGGTGGCCCAGTTAGAGCAGCGGTTGCCCAGTTAGAGCAGCGGTGGCCCAGTGGTGGCAGCCCCGACTTACGAACCGTGGTAAGCTGTGGGTTCGAACCCAGGTAGGTGCATTACTCTGTGTAATTTATTTCATCACCGCTGCTCTCAAAAACGGTGAAGGAAAACATCGTGAGGAAACCGGCATGTCCTAGAACTAAAAATTCGAAGACTTCTACCAACCCGCACTGGGCCCGCGTGGTAGATTATAGTATAGCCCATTCCCTCTCATAGAGAGGAGGTCTGTGTCCCGGCTGTGGGAACATTATTGGCTGATCATGATAGTCTCTAGGTTACTCTTTGTGGTTTTTTCTTCTACTATTCGCGTTCATGAATACCTGCTCAGTTTGACTGTGCTGGCAAAACTGCACATGCAGAACCTATCGTCTATGGCCGGCTTTACGTCGTTCACGGCCACGGGCGATGCGTCTTGCGACGTGAATTACGTCTAGCTACAGGCGAGCGCCACTTTTTAACCCCCGACCAAAAAAGAGGGGTGTTATAAGTTTGACGTGTGTATCTGTGTATCTGTGTGTCTGTCTGTGGTATCGTAGCTCCTAAACGGATGAACCGATTTTGATGAAATTGGTTTCGTTTGAAAGGTGTTTTAATCGAGAGTGTTCTTAGATTTGTTTCGATAAAATCTGATCAGCCGTTTGAAGGCCATCACCTCTTTTCTAGTTGAAGGGAAATTAACAATTTGCACAGGTCTGATCGATTCGAAATTTGAAATCTTGTCACTTGTCACCATGGGCATTGCCAGGGGGGTGGGGTACTAACCCCTCCCTCCCCCCAGAAAGTTTTTTTTTTTAATTTTTGCTGTTTTCGTTAATTGGCGAGATGACACGCAACACCGAGAAAAGTGGAAGCAATGGGGGAGGCCTATGCCCAGTATGGGGACAGTCAAGGCTAAGATAAAACAATATAAGTTTAAAAAGCATGAAATAAAATAAAATTAAAATTTTAAAAAACCCCCGACTCAAAAAACCTCTAAAAAACCATAAATAAAATAATCCAAGCGTCTTAGCGTCGGGGGACCGCTAAGTAGACCGCTCAGTACTAGCACATAACAAAGCGGACCCCCGACGCTAAGACGCTTGGATTATTTTATTTATGGTTTTTTAGAGGTTTTTTATCTTTGCGTGTGTGTCGTGTTACGTGGCGGTGATTCGTGGCATGCACTACCACCACTAGCCAATTCTTTTGTTCTCTCAAGAGTCGCTGTCACGAGGCGCTTGTCATTTGAGCGTGTTGCTCCGCTCAGTATGTCTGCCAAATCCTTTGGTACAACAGGCACGACGTAAAATTATTTTTCGTCAAGTAGATCAAGATGTAGGTAAGTTATGTCGTCCGTAATACGTATGCTCCATAAGTATTAACAGTTGGGTTATGCCGGTCAGATCACAATTGCTCCATATGGTCGATGACGATTTTGTATTGATTAGTGAAGGGCGAAAGTTTGATTACCATGCAGCTTAGTCTCACCAAAGCTTTATGCTTGTCCCGTGTTATCTTAATAGACAAGATAACACGGGACCTAAGTAAGGGGGAGAAGGCAGTCGCTACCTGCACGCGCGCAAGTAAATTGCAAAAAATGGCAATTTACTCCTCCCACGGGACAAGGCCCGCCACCAGAACTACGGGGAGAGAATGGCGCATTAGATCACGCTGTCCCCTGACTTGCGTCAAGTGCGAGGAATCACCGGGGTGGTTTTAGTCAGTGTCTAACAGACCCCTCCACTCTTCTCAGGGCGGAGGCCATCCAGTGAGTATTTCTACCCAATGAAAAAAAGGCCTCTAATCGGCAGTTCCACAATACTCATTCCTCCGCCTCCCGAATCCAGTCTGCTTCAACCATCTAATATTAAATATACCTACATCCAACCAGCCCGCACGTCAATCCAAAGGTGGATACAGACTTTGAGAGGTATGTACCACGAACGGCGCACAATGAATGCCTCGGCTTGAGGCGTGCGTGTTGAAAATTATACCAACATATGCTCGGATCGAGCCATCGCGTGCAGAGCAAATGCCTCATTTGTGTCTTCATGTTTGTTGCGAGGCATGTGCTATGCACAGAAGTGCGCGTGCGCGGCGCGCGTGTGCCGCGAGCGTGTGCCGGCTCGGCGTGCGTTGCGTTTGGACAGTTGTATCCGCCTCGCTGTGATTTTCTTGCGCAATATGCGTCCATATAGAAAGAAATTTCACGAAAAGCAGTTGCGTTATATGAAAGTAACCGATTATTATGGGATCCAAAAAATCATTATTATTACAATAAAAACAAAAGACATGCCATCTTGACTGCTGCTGTGTGGGTTGGATCGGCCCGAGGATGCGCTGCGCGCTGTTTGGCCCGAGCAAACGCAGTTTCATTTTATCGTTCGAGGCATGCGTGGATATCGTAAGCGGCGCACACCTCGAACGAGCATGCGTGACTACGTCCACAACTAATGTAATGCTCGCGCTGAGGCACTTTGATCTTGAAGCATTTGCCGACGTTGGCTCGCCCTCGCACGTGCGTAGCCCATGCCTCGCCACTAATATAAAGGTACACTGCACCTTGCGAGGCATTCGCTATGCGCTGCTCGCGGCGCATGCCTCGCAAAGTCTGTATACGGCTTAAGTGCGCAAAACGGTGTACATAAACACACTGCATCAGTTGATAAGTAGATAGCTTAGTGCTACGGAATAAGGTGTTAAATTGGAGATCTCTGGTATTAACAGTGTGGCGTTATCACCGTTATCAGTTTATTGCATTTTATGCAATAATAAATAAGCACCTGCTTTTAATTTACGATAATCTATTCAGGGACATTTATTATAATGACAAGCATTTATTCAGAGTTACGTCGACGGTGGATTCTTAGAAATTCCGTAAGGGAGTTTGAGCGATGCTGAATTTGCAACGTTCGGTCCAGCACGTCACGTTCGGTGGATTACAGCCACCTCCCACTCCGCAATTCGTTTCCGAAAACTCGTTTTCGAAAACATTTCGTTTCTTAGTTGGTTAGTTGTATTTCTACAAACCAAGTTCGTATTCGTACAGATGTGTCCTTTCATCCAGAATCTGGCTCAGCCAGTGTGTATATTACACTTTTTATATTAAATAAGATTCCGTTTCACCGTATCTCGCCTGATGTCTAGGGTGGAGCAAAAAGGTGGGTTTCTTCTAGGCAAGCGCCTAGAAGAAACCCACCTTTTTTTAATATTACACGGCAAAAAATGCCTACCACACCTTCCTGGGAGAAGGCTTGGTTATGCGGGCTTGCACCCACTAAAAAACACCGCGTTGAGCCTACTGTCGATGTCGCCTAGGTGGAGAAACCGAAAGAACTGCTACGCATGACGCTCGTGACCCATCTAGCGAAGCTCACCTCCGGGTAACTAACTTCTTTAGAGATGTCCGGACTCACCTGAGACATTGCCAACAATCATGAGGGCCGTGCAACACGACGACGTTGTACGTGGTACGCTGGCACCTCTTGGGGCGGCATCAGGTCGAAATAACCCATAGGCTAGGCTGCTCATAGCTTATAAGTACTAAGCCAAACTACTTATAAGTACCTGTCTGACTGCTCGGGATCCAGCCGTTCGGGATTCTTTCGTAGGCCAAGGCAAGAAGCCTAGGAATGTAGTTAAATAAGCTTTTGGGGTTGACGTAAATGGTTTTAAGTCATTCATTGATACCACTTACGACCATAATAAAATTGAATGGCGCGTCGAATTTATCAATTTATTTGGACCATAAAAGAATAATTTAATTCTTCTGATATGATAAAATTTTGGTATAAAACGTGAGGTCTAAAAACAGAAAGACATGATTGTAATAGCATCTTCTTGATCAGCAATCAACAAAGGTAAGCGGAAGTTTCTTTTAATAATATTGTTTTAAAAATAAATTTAATATGAAAAAAATACTAAGTAAATTGCAATTGACTTTATAAAATATAATCTTTGGTTTAGTGGTCACATCTTGTTTGCTTCGTTGTTCGAATCCCGAGCGAGACGATCTAATTTCTAAGTCGGAATGATTCTACTCTATGTTAAGAGATCACTTACTGCTGATAGGATATGGATACACTATACATATTTGTCTTCTCCTTGACGTTACATTTAAAAGTGATCAGAATTATAATATATACTTTTTTTTATATTTTCAGACCAAAAAAAGCCTGAAAAATGAAATTCTTCGTTGCCTTCGCTGCCCTTGTGGCCTTGACCGTCGCCGTGCCTCTGAGCAAGCCCGTGGACACTGACCTCGCTCAGCTCGAGGCCATCATCGCCGCCATCAACAGCCCCAGCACCGACCCTGCCACCGCCGCCCTCCTCGAGGCTCAGCTCGCCGACATCATCTCCGCCGCCAACCCCATCGCCGTCGGCCCCGCTATCATCCCAAGCCCCGTTGTCGTCAATCCCGAACCCATCTCCGTTGGACCCGCTATTATTCCCCCCAAGCCTGATGGTGGCGCCATCGTAGGTCCCATTGCTCCTTCCCCCGTCGTCATCGGCGAGATCCCCGCTGGCCAGTCTCCCTTGGTCCAGATCATCGTCAACGTAAACAAGGCCTCCCCCGCCGTCCCTGAAGTCGTCCCTGTTAGTCCCATCGTCAGGCCTGAGCCCATCGGTCGCCCTGAGCCCATCGGCGAGATCCCCGTTGAGCCCGTACAGGTTGTGGAGGTCGCCCCCGTGCCCGCTGAGCCCGTCCAGATCGGAGTCCCTATCATCCCTGAAGCCGCCGTCATCCTCCCCGAGGAACTCAACTAAGCTCCTGAAGAGTGAACTCAGAGGACATAACACCTTTTCGATGACCTAACATTCTAAATGATCAATAAATGTTATAGTTGCAAACTTTGATATTTTATTACACCTACCTACCAGAACATGAAACGTGTATGTGAAATAATATCAGGAACTGTCGGTTGGTGTGTTTGTATGGAACTCTGACTATACTTGACTTGGACTTGTATGTAACTGGTTGCAACAATGTAATATTGAGAGATAACTTTGTTGAAATCGTAAACCTTTGTAGCGACCACAAAAAACAACATACTACAAAAACTACTACAGCGCCATCTATGATGCGACGGAGGAACTAACATCAATTTCCTACAAGTCGCAAGCAAAGTTTACATCAACTTTAGTATATATAGAGAAACCCGATAACAACTATCGGGCAGTTGCCCGCCAGACAACACCTGTCTGGCCGGAGGATCCTCCCTTTTCTATGGAGTATCGAGGAACTTTACACCCTGTATCCTCATACTCCTAAACCTTCTCACTAGTTTGGGGCTCACAGTCAATTATCAATGTAACCTACCTGAAGGTAATATTTGTGTGTGTGTTAATTGTTAATCCGAGCGACAGTTCCTGATATAATTATTATTGCTCGGCCTTCCGATGGTGTTTCTTCAGTGAAGGTAAGAATTGGTGACACTACATTTCGTGACATACTCCGGGAGTTTCCTGAAATAACTCGGCCGTCAGGTATACACCGTGTACCTACACACAGCACCTTACACTACATACGAACAATACCTGGACCACCCATCTTGGGTACACCGAGGCGACTGGCTCCAGACAAATGAAAATCGCAAAATCACCCAAGATCTGAGTCAGACTCAGCTTGGGTGAATTTGCATCCAAGGCAGTAATCCCAGTAAGAGGTACAGTAGAGGTAATGAACTAAAAGGAGGAAAATTAAAAAAATATATAGGATTGTAGAAAAAAAAACATTCAACGAAAATTAGTTTGAATAAGATTTGATGTTTAGTGTTTGAGATATGGGACTTTTCATCAAACTGCATCAGTAAGTTTGTTTTTCATTAAAATACTATATTAAAAAAAAAAAACAAATTTAGTTTTGCTGTTAAATGTAAATAACATACACGTTAAGATTGAGCCTTAATTTTTTTTATTATATTGTTTGAAGCTACGGAACCATGTGTGCGTGTGAGTATGACTCGCACTTGGCTGTTTTTTTTTCTTTTGCGGGAACCATACAAACGATAAACCAAAAAAAAAAAGTTTTGACGCCGTATTTATTTCATCGAGCAATACATAGAAATTGGTCAAATTGCTAAATGGTGGCGGTAGCAAAGAATACATTTTTGAATGTTAAACAGATCACCACCTCATGTACGGTTAGTGCCCTGGATTACCAGACCCATTTTACAAAGCAAAAAAGAGGAAAACGGGGCACACTTTGGATGAATATTTCACTTTTTATTTATAAAGTTGTACATTTAAGAGCTTATTACATAGAATTGGGATTCGGCGAAGGCAGTGCTATCTTCAAAAATTGTGCATAAGTCTGCTTGTCGGTTCCTTTGGAGGACGTGCAGAGTTTTTGTGTAGGGTAGACAGAAGTGCATAAAGTTGCCTGAGTTTGAGTACCTTATAATCGGAATAAAGCTGCACAGTGGGACACCTGCGTGGAAGAGAGAGCATCACCATAAGGACAGCTCTCTGAGCTCTCTCAATGCGGATAAAAACATTTTATGTGGCACCACCCCAAACGGGCAAGCAGTACGTTAATACATAATAAATAGGGCAAAATATACTAGACTAGCGGCCCGTCCCAGCTTCGCACGGGTGGACATTTTTAAACATTATTTTTTTTAACATGATTAATAAAGATAATTTAACTTCATGCTAATTAAAACGTACATGACAAAATTTTTCCAAATGTTCTAAATAAACAAAACGTATTTTTTTTTTGTTGTTTTATATATTTTATTTTTAGCGGGTGTAATTTTTTTAGTCATGTAAATTTTTTATGTATATTATTTTAAGTTTTTATGTTTTTATTTTGTAATAGTTTACCTTAAAGCTTCACTGTACACTATGTTGGCAGTGGTATTTGTACTCGTAGGTGATAACAAAACATTAATTTTCAGGAGATCCTACTCGAGAAAGAGCAACATACAATTGCCCATGAGAAAAGCACTCTTTCTTTAGGTTGATGCCAACTATCGAGAAAGTTTGTCCCTGGGATTTATTTATTGTAAGGGCAAACGATATCTTTACAGGAAATTGTAACCTTTTAAAAGCTATAGGCAAATCCGTCGGTATCATCGGGATCCGCGGAATGTGAGCGAGCTGACCGGCCGCGGGGCCCATGATGATAGTTGCTACAATCACATTGTCTTTTAATTCCTTTATCAAAAGTATTGTACCATTACAGTGCAGTGCAATGCGCGGTCGAGTACGGACGTGTTTGCGCTGCCCGATACGAATAATATATTCGCGTGTCGCGCGGCTCTAGCCGCTGCCCTGTTAACGTCGCTATGAGTTCACAACCGCTCATAGCCAACGAGGTCTTGGCATTTATCAACCATGCCATTGACTACATGGACGAAGTCAGCATCTTACAGATCTGCAAGTCCCATTTCAAGGAGGAGGAGATCAGCAGTGCCAAGTTGCTGCTGTTCCAGTCGCTCGGCAAAGTCGAGCAGATGCAGTCCCGCCGGAGGGATGGTGGCCAGAAGTGTGTTCAAGACATCATCACGTTGTTGAAGAGCACCGACCCAAACGACGTGCCCGCTTTTGTGGCGAAGGAGCTTCATAAGTTGCCCCGAGTCACGTTTGACCACGTCGACGTCACCAGGTTGCTGAAGGATATTACAACTCTCAAGGCAAGTCTGGCTGAGGTTCAGTCCACATTGGAGGTGTCAAATAACACCATTGGTGAATTACGTGCCGAAGTAGAGTTGTTGCGCAACTCTGTTAAGGTAAATAGGTCGCCTGATGCCTACAGTGTGAGCGCACGTTGTGGAGCGAGAGACGCTAGCGTCGGCAGTTTTGAGTCGGCGAGCTCCACTGCGTCACCCGCTGCTCATATTGCACCCGTTGCAACTTGCGCCGTCGCGGCTTCAAGGCCAGCCGAGGTAGTGACTCGTGTAGGTACGTCGACCCCTAAACGTGCCTACGCTGCCATTGTCGCCACGCACAAACCTGTGTCGCAGACCAAGAAGGGGGATAAGATGAGCTGCTGTGAATCTGCCAACAGAGCTTCGAAACAGCTAGGCCCAGCGTCAGGAACGTGTGACAAGGATGGCTTCCTGAAGGTGGAGAGGAAGAAGAGGAAGAAGCCTTCTAGTCGGAACCTGTGCGGGACTGCGCCGGTAGGACCCAATATGATGCTGCGTCCGGCAATACCAACGACGCAGCTCTATGTGTCCCGTCTACTTCACACCACGAAGGTTGAGGAGATCGTGGAGTATTTACGAATGAAGACCAACTGGATTATGAGGGTCGAGAAGTTGCAGTCGCGCCACAACACGAATTTCAAGTCGTTCGTGGTGCGAGTTCCGACTCACCAGATCGAGACCTTCCTCAAGGAGGAGTTTTGGCCGGCGGGTGTAATGTATCGGCGATTCCGCGGAAGGCTACGTGACACCACGCAGTGCAACACGACGCCGTCACTTCGTGTAAATAGTTTACAATCATAGTTCAATTAAGTTTTTAGATATGTATTAGTTTATTATTGTTGTTTTATTACTTTTGTATTTTATCTATGGGCCTTAGTTGCCTGAAATAAAATTATTATTTCCTTTATTACACATACTGGGAGGGCTTAAATTTCTCAATAGCATAATGGAGTACCTACCTACTATGCGAACACCCCTCTCCCACACTTCGGTGCCATCTCTCTCGCCGCGTTGCTCGCTGCGCTGCTTGGAGCCACAACGGCGTGTTAGCGTGTAATTTTTGTTTATATAGATATTTTTAATTTCGTAATATCTTTTGAATGGAATGTTCGATTTTAATAATTCAAAAAGTAATTAGGTACTAAACAGGTATTGAAACTGTCTTGAATAAGAAATAGTTTATTGGGATAAGAATTAATACAAAGGTATGGATAACATGGTCTGATTTCGATCGGCATTTCTATCAACTTTTAAAAGTATAGTAGTAGTATAGTTATAGTGACATAACTACAATAGTTGGAGATATGGTCTCGCGAAATTTTTTGTTGATATTGATATGTATATAATATTGTAGAACATTTTTTTGTTCTATCATCAATACTTTCCGCAGCCCATGCGATGAAAGACATTTTATGGCTCATTTTTTTACACTTTGGGTTGGTTTTAGTAGGAATTTCTAAGGATCTCTATTTTTTTCTAGTAATAAATATAGCCTATGTTACTCAGTAATAATGTAGCTTTCTAACGGCAAAAGAATTTTTGAAATCGGTTCAGTAGTTTTTAAGTTTATTCGTTACATACAAAAATACAAATCTTTCATCTTTATAATATTAGTGTAGATGCAGATTAAGAGTTTCATGATCAGCAGAATTTTGTAGGTTCTTGAAGACATATATAAGCTTATGTATGCGGACCGTGATCTTGAGTATATGGGGGTGCCAGTAAAGATACTGATCAATAAGTACTCCCAAATACCTTACGCAAGAGGATTTATTGAGGCAGCGGCAGTCACACGGCGATCAGCAGGCACACGCTTATGATAAAAAATCATAAGCGTGTGGTCTTAGGGTTTGAGATTTTGAGGGACACCGATTTGACCTTAAAGCAAAGGGAACGTATCCCGTTTTATGAACGTTTAAGGTGAGCAAGTTATTGGACAAACATTTCATCACGGACGCAGCTTCGGCATTTTTGTATGTCTGGGGCCAGTCACAACCATCTATAACAAGGGCAGTGTCGTCCACGTATGTAAAGATCTTGCAATTTTCGAGAGGGTTTTTGCAGAGTTCATTTATATAAATGAGACAGAGCCCCAGGATGCTACCTTGCGGGACGTCGTATGTGATTGGAAGCTCATCACTGTCACGTTGGCCAAATTTTACTATTTGGGTACGATCACTGATATAGTCTGCGAAGATTTTCAATAGGTGTTCACGTATTTCCAATGCTTTCCATTTTACTTACATTTAACAAGGCTGAGGCAAAAACAGTGAAAAATGCCTTTGACAGATCAAGGAAAATTCCCAGGTATTTTTGTTTTCTATCAAGCGTCTTAGCTACGTGATTAGATAACTGTGTCTTCACTTTTGACTGCGTTTCTGAACCCGTATTAATTAGTAATTGGCTAAGATATTGTTAATGGTTTAATACAAATTGTTCTGGTAAATTCTAATCTCAATATGACAACTTGGCTTTTTTTAATAAACCAACACTTACATATGATTGATTTAGGGACTATTTTGACAAAAGAAAATGTTTTCAAGGGCGGTGTGGTTTGTTGTTTTTAGACTTTTGATAAGTCAAACTAATTTTTGTATTCAGATCGATCGTTATTTAATTGGTACATAATAGATGGTAATACAGGTATGACATAGTTCTTATATCAATATCAGCAAAATATAATTTGAAATTATATGACATTTCTTCATTCATTTACATAATATTTTAGTAGTTCTATACCAGAGGTGTATTGTTTAGTTATTTAGTTGAGTTCCTCGGGGAGGACGACAGCGGCCTCGGGGATGACGGGGACGCCGATTTGGACAGGCTCAGCGGGCACAGGGGCGACCTCCACAACCTGGACAGGCTCAGGAGCGACCTCTACAACCTGGACGGGCTCAGGGACGGCCTCAACAACCTGCACGGGCTCAGGCTTGATCTCGACATGCTCGGGGGCGAGTGCAGGTCCGACGGAGACGGGGCTGGACGCGGCCTGGTTGATGTTCAGGATGATCTGGACCAGAGGAGTGCCGGAAGCGATCTCGCTGGAGGCGGGACCTTCAACGATGGCCACGGGGGAGGGGACGATAGCGGCGTCCTCAGCAACAGCACCGTCGGGAAGGGGGAAGTCAACGATGGCGGGGCCAACAGCGATGGGCTCGAAACCTTCGACGATAGCGGGTCCGACAGCGATGGGCTCGAAACCTTCGACAACAGCGGGTCCAATAGCAACAGGCTCGAAGGAGTCGATTATGGCAGGTCCGATGGCAATGGGCACGAAGGATTCTTCAGGGGCAGGGACGGGGCCGGCGGGTCCAGGGACCACTAGACCGCGCTGTGTCGGCACAGCGACGGCTACGGCGATGATGGCAGCTACAGTCAGCAGGAATTTCATTTCTGGAACGAGCAAGAGTATAAGTGTTAATTTATATTTACAAAAACAAAATTTTAATATGGACAGTATTATTACAGGTAAACTATAGTGATTTAAATCTGAATGTTAGTCCTTTAAATGATTCACTAAATGGTAAGGCTCATATGACTATTTGAGTACCTAGTTTATGATCTCTTCCCTAAAATAAGGAATAATTACTCTTTCGGTGACAAATAATAAATTCAATAGATCCAAATATTTAATCAATTATTATTATTTCTAATGTAAACTTACTTGTTATTTCTTGTAGTTGAAAACAAATTATGATTTTAGATAGAACTCGCAACCTTTTATATGATCAGTTTATCAAACAGTCTAAATGATAACTGTTCTACGCCTGATTGCACAAAAAAAAAACTTTTGACTCACCTAATATTTGTAATCATTGACATAGGCTTTGTCTTGTACTTAGTATAATCTTATTTCAAACGATACTCTTGCGCCACCCCATCTTCCTAGCTCATCGTGCTATGCTGGGGTCGCCGCTGCGGCTGCGGAGAACCTCAAGTGGCATAAATATTATAATCTCAAATATATTACTTTTTGGTACATATATTTTCCGTTTGGGGTTCGAGTTCCGTCAGCCTTTTTAAGGGAATTTCGAAACGCCTAGTTGACGCTTCTTGTGACCCAAGAGCTGGCTTTTACCTTGGCCAGAGGCTTAAAGATGCCATGCAACATGCAAATGCCGCCAGTCTCTTGCGCACATTACCAGCTTGACACCGTTGAGGATGTTTTGATGCCAATCAATGACATCAATCTCCTGCCTTTTTATGAATTTATTTGGAGTCTGTAGAGCATTTCCTTTTCTGCCATCTACATTTACATCTGCTATTTTTTCTAAATTTTGATTTCTTCGAAGCCAATCTTTGATCTAGTCATAATCGTCATTGGTGTAATTCATTCTTTGGTCTACCTCGGTCTATAACCAATCACTTCAAGATATCTCGTCATCTGCCTAGCCAGGCACGGTCGTGTCTCGGTCTGCTTCCTTCTACGGGCTGGGTGGTTCTATAATGCTAAACCTTATCGAAACAAAGAGCCTTGTTGCTAATTTTATTTAGTTACGAACCCAAATCTTTTCATTATGCACACTAAACTAATTAAGCACTCCGCTTATACAGTCGTTATGGGACTGAACAATGTTATCAGCTTTATTTTCTTCTTGTCCGGAATCTGTAAAAGCTTACCAAGGATGTCACTTAGGACTTCAGAGAACCCAACAGCCGTGCAGACTTATATACTTACTTCATGATCGTCGCCCACGGTCCAATTTCACCCACTGACAAGCAGTGGCCTCTCTTTGTTTGTGCTAATCCGGATGCTTCTCCTCGCTGCCTTATCTACTTTTTATGAGCTTCTAGGTAAGATTCCCAGGTTGAGCGAAGTATTATTGGATATCTATCAGAAATTTCTCCAAAAGCAGCCCGTGGTCTAAATTTGTTTCCGGTTCAGGTATGCCTCCCTTTACATGGGAGTGGGACTTAAACACAAATAGGATGGGGAAAAACAGAAGTGATATTCTAATATTTTTACTGAATTCAAGCAGCATGTCAACGTACCTAGTAATCATGTATCTAACAGTAATCAGTTAGATCGCATCGGTAATAAATAAAACGTGCAGCTATCGTAGTAAGCTGTTGCCGGAAAAGTTTATAATTCAGCCACTATATATTATGTCTGATTGCGAATTGATATCGTTTACTGTGGCGATAGTAAACGATAATACGCACGTGTGCTTACTACGTTCCTTTAGTAATCGTTTGAAATGTTGCATCAGTAGCAGTAGTTAAATGAGCACAAGCATGATACGAAACATTTCAATTTTTGTATTTTTTAATTCTTTGTCTGTAGAAGAGCAAAGTACCGGCGCGGCGGCGATGCATTTGCAATTGCAGAGACATCTCGTCGATGAGTCTCTAGTTCTCTACTATAGATACCGCTAGACGGCGGTGATCGCTTGCCATCAGGGCCGCGCAATACCAAAAAAAACCCAAACACCATCAGATCTGCCTAGCCTTTTTCAACTATGTTGGGGTCGGTTTGCAGTCTAACCGGATGCAGCTGCTGAATACCTGAATTTTACATGGAGCGACTGCCTATCTGACCCCCAGCACCCTGTTAGTACTACGGGGTTTAATATCCCGTGTTGAGACTGGTTTCCAGACTTACTGGCCACTGACTACCTGGAACGACTGGCAAGGACCTATAAAATTGACAGCCAGAACCAACTGCTTTATCGTGCTTTCCGAGGCACGAAGGAAAGTCAAACACAATCCTGTTATCTAAATGTTTAGTACAAAAAGTTATTTGGTAGGAAGACTTTATTGTGCGGTTGATATTACTGATTGTGATGCTGCTATTCTTATTATTTATTTATTTTTATATAACAATTTATGTACACACTTAATACAGAGAAGAAAAAAGGAACAGAAAAGATGTACAAAGTTGATGCTTATTTCTAAAGAAATATCTTCCAGCATACCTGCGAAAGGAAATATTAAAGAAAGGAGATGCAGACATAGTGTGTAAAAGAAGAAGAGAGAATTGAATACATAAAACTTAAAGCAAATAATTCTTGTTAGCGTGTCGATGGAAAATTTTCATTAAATATAATAGGCGCAAAATTCAGCTATGCGAATTAAATTCGCTGATGCAGGCATAAGATCGTCAAGTGTGCAGGGCACACTTTGTCGGGACATGCAGCGCTAGATAGAAGGTCATGCTGTTATTAATAGGTTGAGTAGCAATTTGAATAAATAAAAAAAAAATGAAAAGTCTGAGTTCTATTTACAGTTACTCTACCTGGTGCTATGGAATGCAAGAACAAAAATTGAATTTTATTTCAGACGTAAAAGGACTACAGAGAACACGGTAGCATGAGCGGAGCATAATAAAAGTGCAAAAAGATAAACATAACACAATTTATTTTTATTTTAGGTGTACAAGAGCAACAACAATAAGACAAAACAACAGACAAATAAGACAGAGACTATCTTGACAAATTCATTCTTGTAATATCAATTATGTAGATGATGATAGTACTATAGGTTAACTGAAAAACGACTTTTTAATATTGCAGACTTCTTATCAACTACCGTGTTTCGCAAACTTTTTGTGTTCAAGGTATTCTAGGAAATCGGAAAATTTTGGTGGTACAACGTGAATGAAAAATTTATTGTGTTTTAGGGATATGAGGAACAGGGTGTTAAGTTCCTGAATACTTCGTAGAAAAGGGAGGATCTTCCTACCAGACAGGTGTTATGTCTGGTGGGAAACTGCCCAACAGTTGTTGTCGGGTTTTTCTATATTATAGTCTTAAGTCGAGGTAAACTTTGCTTGCGACTTGTAGGAAATTGATGTTAGTTCTTCCGTCGTGTGTGTCCCAGTGAGTCGGGGCCGGCGCTGCATTTTCTCCAGTGCGTTAGACGTGGAACAGCGCCGCGATGAGGCAGACAGCTAGAGGTGTCGACCGGGAGGTACCTAATGAAACTCTCGGCCGGCCTAAAGCGCAGTATGCTGTGCCAAGGTCGCTTGAAGAGGCTGAGAGTGCTGACTAGGAATGCACTTCTGCTGCATGCTAGTCAGGAATACCCATTTGGAGCTGGCTGGTTGTGAGACTCGCTGCTCGAAAGGTTGAGGAAGTGATGTTGTTGATGATGACGACACGTTGCTCGAAGGCTGCGCTGACGTCCATTTCGGGGTCACCAGTTTGGGGATATGAGAGTCAAAAAATATAACAAAACGCAAAGCTACAGTCCCAGACACAAGGCATAATAACTTGTGAAAGTACTGTAGTTGCCCATTTCAAAGCATAGATCTCTATGGAGAAGAATGGGCAAGAAACTCCATGAACAATCTTTTAAATCAAAATGTTGTTACAAAATCTTGGTTACATCATTAATGTTGAGAATTACAAATATGTGAGAACGATGTAGAAATACGTGCAAGTTAAGAGCTTAAAGAGTAAAAGATTAAATCAATATTTTAAAAATAAAGTAACTAAAATAAACCGTAGCAGCTAAGAAATTACCAGTCACAGCTGACAGCGCCCGTTCACGAACGTGACGCATGTAACAGCCATCATTCAACTGCACCATATTGAAGCGAACTAAATGAACCGACACACCAGCCACCATTTTTTTTTTTTTTTTTGCGGATGGGAAATCATCTAATGAGTTCTCCCGCTCTGGGCGGAGCGGGAGGGAGTGTCAGACTTGTACTGACTAAAACCCACCCATGTTCCTTCTTCGCCCTTTGTGTTCCAGGGCCGCGGTATCTCTTTCAAACAACCCGCAGCCCTGGCAGGCATCGGCCCTTTCGGACCCCTTCTGGTTTGCTGACATCTCCTTGAGGCGCGCGTGGAACACGTACGCGCCGTCGACACGGCCTGTCGTCATGAGACGGACGGACGGTGAGCTAGCCCATTACTCACCGTCCACAGGCTCGCGCCTACGGTGGCCGGGGGCCACTGGTTGCCCCCCGACGCCCGGGGCGTCTCCCGCTGCGGCTTGGACGTGAGGTTCTCTCCCTCTCACGTTCCGCCACCTCCTTCGCTAGCATGACTGCTTCGCAGAAGGAGGCGACGGCATCCCATTCCCTCTCGCTCCGGACCATGGATTGAACCAGGGCCGGACGCGAGAGGTCACCGCCGCCAATCGCCGCTACGAGGACACGGCGGTGCTCAGCCCAAGCGGGGCAGAGCTCCACGGTGTGCTCCACCGTGTCCTCCGGCCGATCCTCGCAATGGTAACACCCGGGTGTTTCCTCCTGCCCGATTCGGTGCAGGAACCTCCCGAAACAACCGTGTCCGGTGAGGACCTGCGTCAGGCGGAAGGTGAGGGCGCCGTGGCGCCTCTCTAGCCACTCCTCAAAGAGGGGACTTATCGCCACTATTGTGGCGTGCCCGGCACGTGGTTGCGACAGTCGCTGTCTCCATGTCGCCATGAGATCGTGCCGGAGGTCTGTCCGCTAAGCGACAATTTGCCGTGGCAGCGGAGTTTCCCCCCGGCGTAGTGCCTCCGCGCGCCATTCATGCAGGCGCGCGAGGACCATCGCCTCCAGATCCCATGGCGGCAATCCGGCCAAGAGGCTCGCCGCCTCGCCGGAGATCGTGCGGTACCCCCGGATCAGCCTTACGGCTTCAACCTTCTGGGGCGCGTTTAAGTAATGGGCGGCTCGCCGCCTCAAAGAACGCGCCCACACCGGGGCCCCATAAAGGGACCCGCCACCATCAGCGTGACATTTAAGTGAGCATGTCATTCACTAAACCGCCAGGGTAAATTCGCGTCAATGAAAGATTATTACTTTACAGTACGTAGAACTCACACATGTGCTATGCAATTATATAATATTAAGAGATTGAATCTATACAATATGCAAAGATATTATACAATCTTCTGCAGCTTCCAAAATATGTTCACATGGCAATTTGATTGCCCCTATGGTTGTGGAGCAGGACCAGCATTTATCCAAGCATTTTTATCATCAATGTTATCTCCCAACTTATGGGGGGAGGTATTTTATTTTTACATTTTGAACAGTACCCCATGAAAGATGAGTCTTATACTTTAGCTAGCCTTAAACCTTTCAATTCTACTCTTTGTGTGAACTTTAAGCGATAACCTTATTTTTCCGAGGCACGACTGTGCCGCGGCACACTCTTTGCGGAACACTGAACTACAGAACAGCTGGCCTTCCATGACGTCTAAAAGCAGTATTGTTTTACTCTTATTCCAGTGTGGCAAAGAGACGGAGCTATACAGATTTTATAGGAAGAAGTAAAGATAGTCAAAGCATAATTTCTTCGCAAATAGTTTAAATGGCGATCAGAGATCAATCACTCCATATAAAGAATTTAGGTAAACATCGAAGCCTACCAAGCCTACCATACCTAGAAGAAAAATTTGACTCAGATTATGATACTCGTAAAAGTAAAGATATCATGGACAAAAACTAGTCTTCAAGCATTTTATACCAAAATTCAAAGTACAAAAGGCGCTACAAAGGTTCTTCCACACCTCCTTAACCGGTAAATAACCATAAACCGGGTATCTAACAATAAAACGTTATCATCATAACAATCTAGCCTGATAAAAAATCAGTATAAATGTCGTGAATTCTGTTCGAAAATTAATAGATACTTTGTATCTTGCAGCTATAAACAAGCAGCATTAAGTAAGTACCAAATATAATATTTCAACAGTTACATCAATTTTTCAACAACCTATTTTAATATCAAAGTTACTTATCTTCTAATGCCTTTCTATTTTCCAACATATTAGAAGCCTTTGTACTCAAATATTTTATGCTTTTTCCTGGGTTTTCTACTGTATGTACATAAATAGTAAAATAAATGAGTCTAAAATCTTTCACAATACAAATACAATAGTAAACCATAATTATGTGACTGTTTTCAGAAATGAAATTCCTGCTGTCTGTTGCTGCTGTCATCGCCGTGGCCGTCGCTGTGCCAACACAGCGCGGTCTGGTACCCGTTGGACCTGCTGGCCCTACCTTTGCCCCTGAGCCTATTGCCATCGGACCTGCCATCATCGACTCCTTCGAGCCTGTCGCTATCGGACCCGCCATCATAAGCCCCGTTGAGGGTATCGCTGTCGGACCCGCTATCGTCGAAGGTTTCGAGCCCATTGCTGTTGGACCCGCCATCGTTGACTTCCCACTTCCTTCTGAGGAGGCCGCTATCGTCCCCTCTCCCGTGACCGTCGTTGAAGGTATCGCCTCCAGCGAGATCGCTTCCGGCACTCCTCTGGTGCAGATCATCCTGAACATCAACCAGGCCGCATCCAGCCCCGTCTCCGTCGGACCCGCACTCGCCCCCGAGCACGTCGAGATCAAGCCTGAGCCCGTGCAGATTGTTGAGGCTGTCCCTGAGCCCGTCCAGGTTGTAGAGGTCGCTCCTGAGCCTGTCCAGGTTGTGGAGGTCGCCCCTGTGCCCGCTGAGCCCGTCCAGATCGGCGTCCCAATCATCCCCGAGGCCGCTGTCGTCCTCCCCGAGGAACTCAACTAAGCGTCTATCATCACGATGAAGCCACTGCGAATGACAATTTAACATCTAAAATTGTTTGAACTTATATTCCTTGGACTTTCTACCATCACCTTGAAACGCTTGTATGTCCAATATATTGAAATACATTAAAAGATCTAAAATGTAAATACGTTTGTGTTTTGTTTCTTGCCCTTTAATACTAATTATTTACATTAAGATCTATTTTGAGCACTGAAGTAAATTTTAGGAAATCTTAATAATCTCAGTATTGTAGGAAATAATTATTACATTAAAATGGTACAGAAGTAAAACGTCAATAGCTGGACGTTACGTTAGCCTTTCGAATCACACCTTACCTTTTCCTTTCAGTCTCATTAAAAGATTTTTGCTAGACGTATGGTCATAAGCTAAGCTTTTGACTTTATCGACCACACACTAACTCATACTGTGACAAGCCACGAAATCAAGGGAAAAGCTGTATTAATTGGATTAATAATAATTATCCTATCGTGAACAAAAAGTATTATATTCAACCTGTGTTACATATCATACCTAATCAGGAGTTCTTCAAGGAAGTTTACTTCGTCCATTACATTTTTCTAATTGACACCAACGATTTGTCTATAAATATCTCTGTAACAGCCTGAAGTCTGGCTTTTGTCTCAATTGATGGAAAAAGATTGTCCCCCACTACATGGGACAAGTATGAAGTAAAATCCAGCACCGCTTAAGTAAAGTTACCCGCGAGATCAGCATTTATGCAACAACCGGTAGTAGCCCATCAGCACGCGTAGCATGACCACTGTAGAAACGAGTTTGGCTACGAGAGAATTGACTGAATGACAGATAGACAATGACAATGTGTCAGTTTGTCGATTCTTCCATCGACATAGCCCTTTCTACGGCGATGATGCTACGGGTGCAGACACAACACCTGCTTAGCCGATGACTCCTCTATATTTCTGTGAGGAGTTATTTTATTCCCTCTTAAATGTTTAGGATTAACAGCATTCTACATACTTACTTTGGTATGGTCTTTTGCTCTGGGGTGAATTCCATTAATATCATCTGGTACAGAAAATAATGTAGTATATAACTTTGCTGCTAGTCAACAGGACTAATATACTAATATGCTCTGGTGAGTCTCTTATAAGAGAGCACTTAATTCTGAATAAAGGATAAATAATGTTTCACTGAGACAAACTTTCGAACTTTATCTGAAAAGTGCAGATATCCATAAAAATAAACATTAATCTAAACTCGTGTTCAAAAACATTCCAAAAGTGCTTCGATTATCAGGGAATCAAAACTTCTGAAATTACTAACCTTCTGGTATTCCCCTGGATATTGTGGTACTGTTAACATTAATAGTACATTATGATATGAGTGCGGTAAGTTGAAAATGACAGCCGTGGCGATATTGCTAGCCCGAGCCGCAGGCGAGGGCTAACAAGAAAGCAGAGGCTGTAATTATCAAAGCGCACGTATGTCATACGACGTTTTATAACATATTTGCGAGGAAATAAATAAAACTCGGACGACATTTTCAAATAAAAACAAAACAGCGAAAAGAAAAAGCGCGCGGAATAATTTTTACTTGTTCACAAAATATGCAATTAACGATTAAATTAAAGAATTAAATGTTTATTTATTATATTTTATCTCCCAACTTAATTTTATTAATAAAATGTTGACTACTTTTCTGACATAAAAACTCTTTGCTAAGATTTAAAAAAGTACCGTTCGTTTTAGACGGAGCATTATGATAAGCCGTGCGTTTTACTTTACATTACCGCACTAGTGCGTAATGTGGTACATTACGATACTGAACTTGGTGCAATAAGAGACCCTTTACGAGCAAATGTGTTATAAACATTATTATAGGGATTATCATTTCAATTGTGTAATTGAGTAATGATTGTTCATCTTAGGAGTCATCTCCTTTCTAGCGAAGTCATCTAACACAGCCATCTCATATCCATCTTTTCACATTCATACTTTCTTCACAACATTTTCTTCAAGCTTACTCTTGACATGCTTATACCAGACCACAGATTACCACACAATTTTTCAGTCACTGAACACACTTTAAGAGTTCCTCTTACATGCTTATTTTTTATTATATACAGTCACGGAACGCCACATATTCCCCTTTGCAGTAGTAGTTTGCAGAGTTTAAGTCTCATGCTTTTATCTCTCATTCATCCCTTTTATGGCCCAATATTCTGATCGATTGAGGAGCTCGTGGCTAAATTGTCACGCTGAGTGGTGAATGTCACTTGAACCGATTTGGATTCATTCGCCTTGATTCGCCAATCTTTAAGCCATTTCGCGATATTGCCAAGGTTATTTTGGAGTTTTCGGGTGGCTTTTTCTGGGAGTTCGTCCGATGCCAGAACTGCTGTGTCGTCAGCGAAAGTGCCTGTTACAGTGGCCTAGGAAGATAAGTACCGCCAACCTGTTATTTTGTATTATTATTTACGGATTATTTTAGATCAATTAACTTATTTCATATACTTGTGAACGATAAGCAGCAGAACATGGCTTGATGTATAACGTTCAGAAGAGTCAGTATATTGTGTTTGAGGCGGGTACCAGGTATCTTCTTGATGTGCCTTCCATACGGCTAAGCGGTGTTCCTCTTGAGCGAGTGGACCAGTTTAAATACTTAGGTCACCTGGTCACCACTGACCTCGAGGACAATGCTGACATTGAAAGGGAACGGAGGGCTCTGTCCGTACGCGCGAATATGATAGCCCGCACGTTTGCACGTTGTACTGCAGACGTAAAGGTGACGCTCTTCAGAGCATTCTGTACCACCTTCTACACGTACAGCTTGTCGGAAAATTATTTTATTAGATTAAGAAACCTTACACGCGGGTCAGAACCAAGGATGTAAGGTGAAATTTAGATAGAGAAAGTAGATGATAATGTAGAAGAAGTCAGAAATTTGCGGGTGATTCGACAGGTGTTATGAATGGTGGCTTTTTGCAGCATGTAAAGTGTGTGAGTAGGCATCTGTAGAGTGTTAAGACTTTGTGTGAGAGATTTAGGTATAATACCAGTAGATGAGAGAACAATGGGGACTATAAAGGGTGTAAAACACCTCTTAATGAAGCTGAAAGGCACTGGTTCTCCCTGTCATTTCGATCATTTTTTTGTTCTACACCATACCTGGGAACCTTCTAGTTACGGAGATATTAGTAGGGGTCAAAGTTCCAACTTTTTGACAAGTATTTTTTAAATAAAAGTTTTTAATGTAAGATTTTTCCTTTGAACACCTCCACGACCCCCGTACTATTCAATCCGTCCATCAGCACAATGTTTTTAGTGCGTTACATTGAGTTCTACCACAAAACATGATTTTACACCCCCAAAAAAAAAGTCGTTTCCCAGCAATATTTTTTGCGTAAAGTTACTTAGTTTCATGTACAGGATGCTTGGTTGACGGCTTCGTGATGAGGTGGTTTACACCGTGTATGAACAGTTTGTGCTTTCCATTGGGTTTTAATTTCAATGGCAAGATCTTGGTATTTGCTGAGCTTTTCGGATATTGTGGTTTGAATATTATGTGAGTTAGGTATTGCTATATCTATCAGATAAACTGTTTTATTGGTTTTGTTGTGAACGGTAATGTCGGGTCTATTGTAATGAATTGTTTTATCGGTTATTAAAGCTCGGTCCCAGTAAATTTTATGGTCGTTATTTTCTAAAGCTACTTCTGGTTTATATTTGTAATACGGTATCATTTCAGAAACTAGTTTATATTTTAAGCTAATTGTTGGTGGATGATTGCCGCGACATACGCGTTAGTAACAGATTGCCCTGCAGACCGAGTTATACTAAGCAGTGGTCCACCCAGCTGCACGACCCGTACACGTCACTGATAAAAGTGAACGTATCCGAGTCAATACCTAGCATTTCCACATCAAAAATAGGGGATAATCACATTTTTTTTGTCAGTCCGGTAGTTTATTGAAAAGCATTGGACACGTATTTTTTCTTTTTTCACGTGGTCATAAAATTACGGAGATATATTGAGTTGAAATGGCGCATGACGTCACATGTAGGTAAGTTTTATGCCTACTTATGACATAGTGAGCCCTCACTCTCCAACTTTAATGAGTTTTAACTAAGTAATTTTTTGATATTTTGATATCACAAAAAATACGTGTCTAATATTTTTGTATTACCTGTCTGACGGACAAAATAGAATGTCGTTTTCTTTACCCAGTCCGCAGCCCTATTCAAGAATTCAACACATATCCAATACTGCTCAGCACAATAGCCCACAAGCTCGTTTTAAAATAGTCCATACGGTGCAGCATTAAAATCGCCTAAGATATACACAGACTCAATGCCGTATTCTTCAATTATTGCGCTTACCATACTAAGTTAATCCGTGAACTCAGCTATATATACACTAAGCACTATCACTGGCTGTTCATCGGTTATTATTATGTGTACGCTCACTAACACAACACAACACAGACACTTGCTGAAATACGCTGCTTCTCCATAGCAAGGCGATGCCACCAAAAGGTTGCCCATGCAACAGAGCTGCGGACGTGTCCACCGCTGAAATTCCCGAGTAGCCAAACTCGCTGCGCGTGAATCGTACTTAAGTACGGTATTTCATACGGTAATCACAGGAACGACGAGCTCCCTGACGCTATCCATGGAGCGTTTAACTTTTTTGAAATTAACTCAATTGTAGGTAGCAAAACGATAAGGTCTGCTATCCATTACTGTTATTATTGAAACCGTCAACAGATAACAATCCGTTCAGCTTTCGACGCTTAAAATTGACAAAGCGCCTAAATACGATGCCACGGGGCCATAAATTCTCATCCAGATAAGATGGTAACTTGGACTCGGGGACAAAAAATTTGTAAGCAACGAGTCCCCTTTCTTTCTTTATTAGTATTTTCTCCAAAGAAACCGACTTAGACTCTGGCCCCCAACACCTAATTAGAAATCAAACTTCCGTATCTCATTCTTTTGTACTCCACGGTACTGACTATAGTAAATTAGATAGAATTCTAATCAGCTTAAAAACTGATAGTGCCCCCGGTTGGGGTAAGGTAACTACATTTTTTTTAAATATATAAGAATGGAAGCCCTTCCAATCTTAACTCATCTGACTAACCTATGCTTTAATAAAGGTTTATTTCCGGAAGCACTAAAACGATCAATTATTACACCTGAACACAAAGGGAGGAACAGAGACGATGTCAACAACTATAGACCAATATCAGTCCTACTAGGAATTTCCAAAATTGTGGAAAAACTAATAAATAAAAAACTCATTAAATATCTAAGTAAATATGACTTACTGTCGCCTACACAATTTGGGTTCAGACAATGTGTATCGACCGAGGATGCATACCTTTTCGGGCAAGCGAGTTTCCAAGATAGCCTCGGAGAAGCACGCCACATAAAAATCAATCAGTTTGGAAGCCAGGATATTCCTGATTAATTTCTCAGTGCCGTCGACCGAGGATATGAAAGCCGGTAAACTAATACCAGACATTTTGCGGACACCGAGTCCTCCCATGGAATGGAATGAAGGGAAAGACTTGCTTGAGCCCGAGCTCGGTCGTCCAAAACCGCATTTAAAATGGATGATAAAGTAAGTTTGATAATTTGTTCAATTTTGTCCCACAAATGTGTGTCCATAAAGGGGAAGCAAGAAGGAAATATGTTTATTTAGGGCCGAAACAGCAGTAATGAATTATAGTGATGGCCGAATGCATGTTAATTTGTAGTTGTACCAATATTTCTGAAACATCATTAAAATTTTGAATTTTTGTGGGGAAATAATTTTCATGGATTGGAGACCCAAGGAGATGAAGAGAGCCTTTCTCAATAATTTTGATATCAGGGGCGATTGCATTAAATTTGGAAAAAAAACAGTTGTCTGTCGGTACTGTCCTCTACATATATACACATTTAGAAAGATTTAGGTCAAAGTCAATGGAATTAGTACATTTTTGGGATATAGATCAGGATCGGGATATAGATAGGATTTAGATCAATTAAAACGGTATCTACATCGCCTCCTAAGGTTCCATCATCAAGATACCAAACGTTAAATTTAGAATTTAGCTGTCAAATAATTGGGTGGATAGCTAAGCTAAATCACAGGCCCGAGAGGGTCACCTTCTTGACAGCCAACAGCAGATTCCAAAAGGTTGTCACGATATAGTAATTTTGATGGTTGTCTGTAACATTGCCAAAGAAAACATAAATAATTTGGGGTAGTTCTTTTTTAGTTACTATAGCAAGGTGTCCCTATTCACTGAGTTGAAGGCATTCTTTATGTCACCTTTGCCAGAATTTAAGTAGGTCGACAAAGTGTACGGCAGCCTCACAGACCATTTAGAGCCGTAACCTAGCTGCAGGGGCTATCTTTGCGAAACTGCATCACCATAAAATTTACAGCAAATCTTGGCTTCCATACGACGGTAGAACCACCGCAATGGGACGATTGCCGCCATCCCTCTTGCTCACACAAATTGGCCCCATATAGGACGTCGATGTCGGTTTCGTTCATCTTGCCGTAAAGCATAACGTTAATCAGAACTATAAGCTCCTTCAAGAGTTGCTGACGAGCTTTTCCGGCGCCTGAACAAATAGGGTCCTTTTGATGCTGAGGACTTAGGCCGTCGAGGCCGCCGGTGGAGCCACTCCGGAAGGAGCAGACAGCTGTGGCTATCTCTCGACCTGTAATGGTGATGGAGTTTATGTCAGAATCAGGAGGGTCGGGAAAAGAAAGGCCATCCGCTGGGGCAGGGTGTTTGGTCTCCAGAGCTGCGAGTGTTTCTAGAGAGCACAGTGCCACCACATCGCAACTAAAAAGAATCCTGGCTGCTCCACTAATGTAACCTACCCATAACTTGGTTTCCACCAAATGGGATGAGGTATATCTCTGTGTCGGTAATTTTGTGTCTAAAAACCTTGAGCCGAAATGTTACAATTTTCTTTAATTTGTGATGTTAAAGATTTTTTGATTGGAAGGTGAACAGTTGTTCCCAAGCACTTAGCGCTTCTCCTCACTTTATTTTTCCGTTTTTATCTGGTTTTCAGAGTTATTTTTGTTGAAAACACTTGTAGTTGAGGTTTTCACTGTTCGGCACTGTTTTAACACAATATTTGTCCAATTTTGGTCGTATTTACATTTTCCAAGCTCTAAAATCGACAAGCGTTTACAAACATAAACATTGTTTACACCACAGCAAACGACAAACAATGCGTACTATAGTGTGAGCACTAGGCTGGTATTGCCAGAAACGAGGTATTAAATTCGAAAGTCCGAGGTGCAAATGGCTTCGATAAAGCTGGTTTACGAACCGAATGTTGTTTAGTTCGAAACATAGGTAACCCGTGATTAGACAATCGAGGCAGTTAATCCGTAAAACGAGGGAAGCCCTAAATTAAGCGTGTAGTAATAAATAAAACTTAATCTTTTAATCAACTAGTCTGATAAAAAAATACTATAAATGGGGTGAATTTTAAATTAAAATCAATAGATACTTTGTATCTCGCAGCTATAAACAAGCAGCATAAGTGAGTATTATATTCTTGTGAATACTAGATTTAAAAATTTAATGTGATTCTTTAAATTTATTCGAGATTACCCGTACTGACTTTTGTATTATATTTGTGCTATCGTAGATTTACTTATTTTTTTCATTTCTAGAAATGAAATTCCTGCTGACTGTTGCTGCCGTCATCGCTGTGGCCGTCGCTGTGCCCACACAGCGCGGTCTAGTGGTCCCTGGACCCGCCGGCCCCGCCCCTGCTCCTGAAGACTCCTTCGAGCCCGTGGCTATCGGACCCGCTATTGTCGAAGGTTTCGAACCCATCGCTATCGGACCCGCTATCGTCGGAGGTCTTGAAGGCATCTCTGTCGGACCCGCCATCATAAACCCCGTTGAGGGTATCGCTGTCGGACCCGCCATTGTCGGTGGACTTGAGGGTATCTCTGTTGGACCCGCCATCATTCCCTTCCCCCTGCCCGAGGGTGCCCTCGCTGAGGAGCCCGCTATCGTCCCCTCTCCCGTCGCCATCGTTGAAGGCCCCGCCTCCAGCGAGATCGCTTCCGGCACTCCTCTGGTGCAGATCATCCTGAACATCAACCAGGCCGCGTCCAGCCCCGTGTCCGTCGGACCCGCACTCGCCCCCGAGCACGTCGAGATCAAGCCTGAGCCCGTTCACATTGTGGAGTCCGCTCCTGAGCCCGTCCAGGTTGTTGAGGTCGCTCCTGAGCCTGTCCAGGTTGTGGAGGTCGCCCCTGTGCCCGCTGAGCCCGTCCAGATCGGCGTCCCAATCATCCCCGAGGCCGCTGTCGTCCTCCCCGAGGAACTCAACTAAGCGTCTATCATCGCGATGAAGCCACTGCGCATGACAATTTAACATCTAAAATTTATCTGAAATTATATTCCTTGGACTTTCTACCAACACCTTGAAACGCGTGTAGGTCCAATATTGAAAAACATTAAAAGATCTAAAATGTTAATATTTTGTTTTCCTGCTTATCATTTACTTCTCGAAAACTCACTCATCTTGGTATGCAAGCAACAGCATCCAACATGATTCAGTACCTACTGTGTATGTGAATGCCACCCAATGGTAACATTATTAAGCGCTTTAGAATCAATAGGTATTTGGAATAACATATAGTGAGAAAACCAGGATAATCTTAATCGGAAATTGCGTATCTGACTTGAACAAGCGTGCAAGGTGATAGATCAATGATGCTCTGTTTGAGTAGAGGGCTTTGCCCAGCTTTGGGACTGTTATATGCTGGTATTATTATTTGGTTATAAATTACTAAAACATAATATTATTTTCTTTTGTTTGGTGTTCTTTATACGGTTTGAAATCGGAACACCTATATTGGATACTAATCCACGGATAAATCTAGCTCTACTATATTTTTATCAAAAGATGAAAGTCCATCTTGAATAGCAGTCTGACTTAGACTTTATTATGATGTAATGTTACTACCTACAGACAAGGCAAGCAAGAATTGTGTGGATGCTGGAGGCCCAGGACCGAATAAAGTGGCGTGTAAAGTAGGATATATCTACCTTCAGAATTGGGTGAATACGGGTTGAAGAAAAAGGGTTGGTGAAAGACACTGCTGGCAGAGTTCTGTTAATTTTAAAATAAACGAAACGGTACGGCGCCGGTGGCACGGTTTAGTACGGCCTAAGAGTAAACAAACTATAAACTTCAAAATTTAGGGACGTGCTATGAAATAATGGTGGTCAGTTTTTCGTTGAAGTACCGCCACACACAAGTATTACCTACATGTCGTACATCAGACCCTATAAATTATAGACGTATTTGGGTACGGGTAGTAATTAAACCGACTTCTATTAATAGTATTTTTGTCGTCCAAAAAAATTACTTGTCCTTTAAATTACTTGTCCTCTAAATTACTAACTCGGCCACCATCAATGTGCATCTAAAAAGTACTATCTCAGCCACCATATATCATAGATGTCGGCTACTGTAAATACATCTCAGCAGGCAGCAGCATAAAGCATCTATATTTGTGATATGATATGATATTCTAGACCAATAAAATTGCAAAGATTTTTTAATAAACATAAATTATCACATAGCAATAAACAGTTCGATTTTACCCTTTCTGACCCGTGGAACACCAAAGTGGTTCACCTAGGTGTTCCACGGTTAACTTTCTGTACCCTTGGTTCACCTAGGTGTTCCACGGTTAATTTTCTGTACCCCTGGTTCACCTAGGGGTCGTTTAACTACTATGTGTTGAACTTTTAGGACATATTTAGAGTGCATGGGAAGGCAAATGCGATGCTTTGGGTAATTTTTGCTATTTTTCCAAGGCTTTTGATTGCGTTTTTCATGAAAAGTTAATCAGGAAACTCCGCCACTACGGAATAGTCGAATCGTATACGTAATAGGAACCAGAGAGTTGATATTAACGGGAAAAAATCTTCGGGATCTATTGTAACAATGGAGTACCACTGGGCTCAATTCTTGGTCCTTTCTTGTTTCTTATTTATATTAATGACTTGCCTTACCTCATAAAGGATAACCACGATATAGTGTTATTTGCGGATGACAGTTCGTTTTTGTTTATAATTAAATGTCAGCAGCTAGTAACTAAAAGTAGTGCATTTGTTTAAAGTAAATAATTTACTACTTAATGGACGAAAGACCAAATGCTTTAAGTATACTCTACCTCACGTTAGGCAGGTGAAAGAAAACTAGTGTGTTGGAGAAGGGCGAAGAGTTGAATCCTAAAAATAACACGATGTTCTTGGGCTTAACTTTAGACCCTAAGCTTCAGTGGCGCCCACATATAGATCATTTGTCGAAGAAGCTGAGCTCCGCAGCATACGGAGTTAGAAAAAATCTAAGTTAAGTCGAGCTGGACAACTGGTCATCCTTCGGTCAGTTATTCAGGCTACCCATGAAATAGCGTCCTTTTGCCGCAAATCTAAACTTTGGCCAGATTTTCTAGATAAACTCTGCCAAATGTGGGCATCGACTCTAAAAATAAGGTTTTACTACGATTTCAAACTCGTAAGTCCCAAGAAAGAAACTTTAATACAGCGCAAATGATGTTTTTGTATTTTTAAATAATAAGTAAGAGCTTGCGTTTTAGACTAAATATTTTAGAAAAACTTACTGAGAACTCACTGGTATAGCCAATATCCATTCAACAATGAAAATTTGTTACACATAGTGCGGACACTAGTTATTGGCAAAAGTAGCAAATAATTCGAAAAATCCAAAGAGGTAAAAGTAGAGTAAAGGTAGGGGATAAATATTAAGAAAATAACATAATTGATGATTCAAGTCGTATATTTAAGTCTTTCAATAGGTGTACAAGCGTTTCATGTTGGCAGCAGACCGTCAACAAAGTACTTCGGGTAATTCTTCTTAATTATAATAACGTCTAGTTGCTATGGCTTAGTTGAGTTCCTCGGGGAGGACGACTGCGGCCTCGGGAATGACGGGTACGCCGATCTGGACGGGCTCAGCGGGTACGGGGGCGACCTCCACAACCTGCACGGGCGCTGGGGCGACCTCTACAACCTGGACGGGCTCAGGGGCGGCCTCAACAACCTGCACGGGCTCAGGCTTGATCTCGACGTGCTCGGGGGCGAGTGCGGGTCCGACAGACACGGGGCTGGACGCGGCCTGGTTGATGTTCAGGATGATCTGCACCAGAGGAGTGCCGGAAGCGATCTCGCTGGAGGCGGGGCCTTCAACGATGGCGACGGGAGAGGGGACGATAGCGGGCTCCTCAGCGAGGGCACCCTCGGGCAGGGGGAAGGGAATGATGGCGGGTCCAACAGAGATACCCTCAAGTCCACCGACAATGGCGGGTCCGACAGCGATACCCTCAACGGGGTTTATGATGGCGGGTCCGACAGCGATGGGCTCGAATCCTTCGACAACAGCGGGTCCAATAGCGACGGGCTCGAAGGAGTCGATGATAGCAGGTCCGATGGCAATGGGCACGAAGGAGTCTTCAGGGGCAGGGGCGGGGCCGGCAGGTCCAGGGGCCACTAGACCGCGCTGTGTGGGCACAGCGACGGCTACGGCGATGACGGCAGCTACAGTCAGTAGGAATTTCATTTCTGGCAACAAAATATAACTTTGATTAAATCGGTACATAAACATTTTGTTTAGGGATAGATGTCCAAATAGACATAATAAGGCAAGTATGAAAATTAAACAGGTTACAGTACAATCTTTACTTACTTGTGTTTGGTTTACTTGCAAAATACAAAGTATGTCTTTTGATTAGAACTCCCGCTATTTTATACGAAGTTTTTATCACATCAAAATACTCAAACTTTTAATTAATCTTAAAAGATAATACTTTAGGCCTAAACTTACAGATAATTACAAGGAAGTTCTTGATTGTAAGCTAATTTACGACACCTTTCAGTGTTATCGGTTCATGACTTGTCTAGTTGAATTTCTACGTGCTGATGAAATTGTGGTAAAACATGTAAAGTATTAATAACGTTTTTCTAAAGGGCAAGGTTCGTTCTCATTCCTTCAGAGTGAATTTCGGCCATGGTAGCCAATCTCAGCGAGACTAGCTATCGACGTAACAGATGTTAGAGTGCACAAGTATGCAGTCACAGATACGAGTGAGGGACGCAAACATCACATTCCAACGCGACCGGAGATTAATCCGGCACAGGACTAACGGCTCGTTCAAACGAAAGGAACTTGAAGAATGACAGAAATACCCCATAAGCACTGTTTGTGATAAAGAATTGCGAAAAAGGCAGGACCAAAATTGCTAAGATTGTCTTCTCTACTCGCATTAGTACGAAATTCAAACTATAACTTATTGAGAATACTGGTAAATCGTCAGACACTCAAGAAGGTCTTACAAAAAGAAAAAAAACATTCACGGTCAATAATTTTAAGGATCACTGATGCTTAGACTAGCGTGAATATTTTTATAGCTAGCATATTTTTATGGAAGATGGTAAAACATAGTGGGCATCTGTACCGCAAGTTTGTAAGAGTTAAGGCTTTCCAATGAGATCAGTTCTAAGTTTTGTTCCGCTTAACATTCCCAAAATCTACCTACAAATCCTTTAAGCTGATAAAATGATATTGTTTCATGCAAGCCACATAATTATGTCAGACAGTCGGCCATTTCAGCCACTTCAAGCTATGGAAAATAACTTTTTCGCTATCCTGAGCAGCGTCGAACAGGGATTGGGTTCAAGGGCAGTTTGAAACGATCTTGCACAACAAAACGAGGTGTGTGTATAAAGTTGTGGGATTTCCAAGTTACTATCACTTTTATATCCGCATCATCCCTGATAATTTTAACAATGCTATTAACTTAGGTATTTCCATAATTATTGCCTTCGATAAAAGCAATAAAATGTCTTACTTTCTGATTAAATTCCTCTCCCTCATTAACATTACTTAGTGTTGGCTTTGTTCTTCTTCTTTTCTTTATATAGAAACTAGCGACCCGCCCCGGCTTCGCACGGGTGCAATGCTGATACTAAATACACTACAGAAAAACTGTGAACGTTGTATATAAATACATAGCGGCCCACTCTGGCTTCGCACGGGTATAAAATATATATAGTTATTATACATATAAACCTTCCTCTTCAATCACTCTATCTATTAAAAAAAACCGCATCAAAATCCGTTGCGCAGTTTTAAAGATTTAAGCATACATAGGGATATAGGGACAGAGAAAGCGACTTTGTTTATATTATGTAGTGATTACGTTCACTGGTCATTCATATTCAAAAGACAATCATCATTCTGATTTCTTTCCACCACGCCACCATGCTACCTGCAGCTAAATCTAGATATGGACGATACATTGTGACCCATCAGTCGTCATCATCAGACAGTTTTCCATTGTGTAGTAGCCATGGGAAATTACTTAATTGTAGAGGTTAAAGTAGGAGTTAGAGTATAGCTTCTTAACCAACTATCATGACAAAAATGAATAATAGCGATTTATCGTTATCCGTTACCTTTTACAACTTGTTATTAAGATAACCGTAAGTAAGTAATTCATACCTTTCAGATGATAGCGCCAAACAAAATTTAAAATTTGACGTTGACAATAAATCTTCCTTGGGACTAACTAATAGGAATGATAAAGCATGGCCAATTTCTTTTTTAAAGAGTGCATCAATTATAGCAAAATTATAGTAAACAAATAAATAGATAAAAAAACAAGTAAATAATAATACAGTAGATGTTAACTTGAAAATATACTTTATTCTTTCTGAAACTCATCGCATATATGGTCTGTGTAAAACTAAAACAGTCATGTGTTCTTATAGAAATAGGTACACATTTTAGCCAATTTTTTTTGTTTGTGGAATAAAATAAAGTTTTGAGCTTAGTTCAGTTCTTCGGGTAGGACTACGGGTTGCGGCATGATGGGGATGCCGATCTCGACGGGCTCGACGGGCACTGGGGCAACCTCAACAACCTGCACAGGCTCCGGGGCTACATCAACCACCTGAATTGGCTCAACGGGGATCTCAATGGGTTCAGAAGGGACCGGAACAGGCCTGACGGGTGCACTACCGGGTTCACCAGCGGCAGCGGCCGCATTGACGTTCACGATGATTTGCACGAGAGGACTAGCCGAAGCAGCAGGAACGGGCTTGTCAACGATGGCAGGTCCAATGGCAATGGGCTCAAAGTTGTCAACGATAGCGGGTCCGATGGCAATGGGCTCGAAGGTGTCAACGATAGCGGGTCCAATGGCAACTGGCTCGAAGGAGTCAATGATGGCGGGGCCAATCGCAATAGGGTAGAAAGAATCCTCTGGGTTGGGAGCAGGCGCGGGGCCGGCGGGGCCAGGTTGGACTAGTCCTGGCTTGGCAGCAGCTACGGCGAGCAGGGCGGCGAGAAGCAGCACTTTCATGGTTTCTGTGGGCAATTAAATATGATTTAAATTAAGGTGTTAGAACACTTTTTTAAGCCTATCCGCTTAAGCGTGGTAATATAACTTAGTTGTGTTTATAGAATTAACTTTAAGCTTTTCTAGGTATCAGTCAATGCACTGAAGATTGCACAAGCACATATTCACGCGTTTACACACTTCGTGGGTATGTTGAAATGACACTAAAAACTAAACAATGTGCTCTAAAATTTCAAAGCAAATAAAAAATTATTTGAAGAACTCCGTAAAATATCCACGTACGCACCTGTTTGTTTTCTGGTTCAGACAACAAATACACAGCTTTTACCGAATTTTGACCATTATATATACTATTCTTTATCAAGGGTACATACTCCACAGGAAACAGATATAGATGCAATAAAATGCACTATAAATACGAATGATTGATGAATGATACAACAGCAATAAAGCATATTGCGTATTCGTAGATAATCATGAAAACAGCAAAATGACGATGCTAAACTCTAATTCTGAAAAATTTTCATCATCTTCATTTTCATCAGAATTTCTTTCGTGTCAGCGCAGCCTAATTCAAAGATCTTTACTTGTCGTCATATTATTGTCATCCCTTGCGTTTTCGTCTTCATCTATTCTTGAGTTTATACTCAAAACTATTCTTAACTTCTTGAGGCACGTTCTTCACTTATTTCTCCGTACATCTAAAGTATAAATAACTAGCTGTACCCAGCATGCGTTGCAATGCACTTTTTACTACCCACCTACCCTATCCGACCTACCTACCCTATCCGACCTACCTACCCTATCCTACCTACCCTACCCGACGCTACCTACCTACCTACTCTACCCTACCCTACCTACCTACTCTACCCTACCCTACCCTACCCTTACTACCTACCTACCCTACCTACCTACCCTACCCTACCCTACCCTACCTACCTACCCTACCTACCTACCCTACCCTACCTACCTACCCTACCCTACCTACCTACCTACCCTACCCTACCTACCTACCCTACCTACCTACCCTACCCTACCTAACCTACCCTACCCTACCTACCAACCCTACCCTACCTACCTACCCTACCCTACCTACCTACCCTACCCTACCTACCTACCCTATCCTACCTACCTACCCTACCCTACCCTACCGTATCCTATGTCCTTCTCCTGGCTCTAAACTACCTCCCTGCCAATTTTCAGCTAAATCGGTTCAGCCGTTCTTGAGTTATAAGTGAAGTAACTAACACGACTTTCTTTTATATATGTATATAGATTTCTTATACGATTTGTATGTCTATCACTGCCGTCTCTTTTAGAGATTTATTCTTTTCAAATTCTAGCCAATCGGGAAACAACACTGAACCCTCTTAACATGTTCAATTTCTCACTTCGGTTTCGTTCAAACGGCTTTTATTCATTTCTTTTGTGAAATTAAACTATATTTGATTCAGCAGGTCTTTTTAGGTTCCATCATCATTCACCTCTCAGTTGATTAACACTTTTGGATTGTTGAGTTCACCCAACCTACCTCGTCTTTAAGTAATGATTTTGCTTAGTATAAAATGGTGTACATCATAAAGGGTATTTAATCTATATCTCTATCTGTCCCAGCTGCCTTTGACCGTTGATCAATGAATCTTCTTAATATTTTTGTGTAGGTACACCTAACAAAAATCACAAAGGAAAAGATTCCGATCACGTTTTTGCCAGTATTGACGTCACGGTAGACATATTGTTAATCTGAATTTATCGTTTTATGAGCCCTTCTAATACCTGACGAATTAACTTGAGTTAATCGCGACGGCAAAGTACGCTAATAAATTAACTGTGCCTTTTATCTTCAGCTATCGGTGTATTGTATTATGATAATGATTATGCGTCTTGTTTTTCATTTTGTCATTGTTTTTTGTAGTTTTGTAATGATGACTACTGTTTTGAAACGCCATTTAATTATAAGTTATAAGCTCTTATTTAACTTGTCTTGTTAGTTAGTTAGTTTTGGTCAAATCCTGCAACAGAATTTAAAAGCAGTTGGGGGGAACTGCCCCCCAACCGCTAATGACATTTTGCACACATCTTTGGTTCTGGTGACAATACATTTTTTGTGACAGACATGACATGATTCCTACAGTCAGTGCAAGGAGACTACTCCTCTACGGGTTAATAGAACGGTCACGAAACTTAACGCTTTCAATGTTGATAGACAAACCTACTTGATTCTAGTAGTGATTACTCAATTTGGACGTGAAAAATAAAAAAACCAGTACCCCTCCCATCACTTCGTAGCATCGTTAGTGACGTTACTTACGTAATAAGTACAATCGAGAACAAGATAGACTAGACTCTTAGGCCAAGATTAGCTAGAGAATCAATATAACATTTATACCTAACCGGAATTCGAAATTAAGGTAAAAACAGCGCCCCAATTACAATCCCAATCCAAAAGATTTGGAGAGACGACGAATTTTTTAAACATAACATGTTGCAATGGAGTAAAAATAGCTTCATATTTTGGACAAAACGGCATAAAATAACCCTTGTTTAAAAAACAAAGGTTACGAAATTATTATCATTTATTATTATCTATAAAATTTTCCTGAATGACAAATTGTTATATGATGACATAATTAGGGATTGTTAGTATCGATATAGACAAGATATCAATTAAATTATAAGCTTGTGAATAAAGTATAAATGCTAAAATGATTAATGTCAAGATAATCAATAAAAGACTTTCACTAATACTGCCTTCCTGAGATAATCCTCACGTCTTAGATTATCCTAATTACTAATCTAAAGATGACTCATAATTATTGACAGTAATTTAATCAAAATATTATCAATGTTAACTATGTAGCCATCTTCTAAATCATTTTAAAGGTACCAGGTAAATAAAGTTTGCTCTTAATTGATTTTTGAGTTCTTAAAGCACGCTACGCTAACTCATTTTGTGTTAATTGGGCTAATGATCTTCTATCAGTATCTGTAACATAAATGTCTCATAATATCACGCCAATGATACCTGAAGGATTAGGGCAGAGGTATGCTCAGAGTACAATCACATTTCGCTTGTTAAACAGGGGCGGCTCGCTATTGCTTTACTTTTATTTTATTTTCCTTGGGGCATTATGTTTACCTCTTGTGAACGCGAGACCAACA
This sequence comes from Cerastis leucographa, assembly GCA_963082945.1. Lineage (NCBI taxonomy): Eukaryota > Metazoa > Arthropoda > Insecta > Lepidoptera > Noctuidae > Cerastis > Cerastis leucographa. The sequence goes on along the minus strand of OY720362.1, from coordinate 14,505,641 downwards.
AGACAGCTTATGAGTAACTATGATTTTGTAAAGGTTGTTTTATACATAAATCGCTCCGGTGAAGAATTTCATTATGATTATAATTGCAGTATCGTAAGCACTCATACGCAGCGTAACTCATTGATGAAAAACTCGGAATAAGGTCGGCCCCAATATACTTCCCTGATGTATTCCGAAAGTGATAGTTTCTATTATTTTAATTTTGTTATCAACTTGAAAATACAGGCTTAGGACAGTAGGGAGAAGAACTTTAATAGCTTTTGATAATATCACGAAACTGGACTGTGTATATAAATTCTAGTTTTAATAGGGGAGTGGAAATACTGACTTTGTCGAAAGCCTCATCTGTCTATCTTTCTTACGACGAATTCACTTAAGTCCCGCATCTCCTGTATTTGATTGAAATCATTCAGTAGATAAAATATAACATAAGATCAAGCCTGTAATAACTGAATGGTTAGCAGAGGTGTACTCCAGAAACGTAAAAACCTATGTGGTTATTTATGAATTGACTAGAAAGAAGAACACTAATTTCATAAATTTTATCAGAATAGAAAATAGTAGACACACAGGGTTTGATATGTCAAAATTGATTTTTAAACTAATAATTTATTTAGCGAATTATTTATTAGCTTATAATCTTCTTTTATTTGCTTCACTCAGTAAGAGCTCTAATTCACTGAAATTCATCATTCTAATTCACTGAGATTTTAAGCAAGATTTGACTTATATTTTTTAAAATTTAATTTAGTACTAAAAGTTCACCCCACATAATAAGTCCACAAAATCTAATTTGATGTTCGAAATTATTAATTTAAAATGCATATTTATGCAGTCTTTACGCTAGTAAATATGGGTATTAATAATGTTATTAGGGCTAAACAAGTGGTGGGCACAATTTAGATTGACATAAACACGCTAAAAAGAAGATAAAAGCCAATTAAATTAAACTATTAAAAATATATGGTCTTAGTACAATTATCGGTTTAATTATGAACATCCCGACAGCTGTTATTGTAATCAAGTTATCTTTGTTAATTTTTTATGCACCATTTTAGAAATGGTTTGAAAGGATTGCTTTACCGATCAATTTCGTTAACCTAATGATTTATATTGATGATTATGCCCTCAAAAACGGCGAAGGAAAACATCGTGAGGAAACCGGCAAGTCCTAACACTAAAAATTCGAAGACATGTGACATACCAACCCGCACTGGGCCCGAGTGGTGGATTACAGCCCACTCCCTCTCATAGAAAGGAGGCCTGTGTCCCAAGCAGTGGGTACATTTTAGGCTGATGATGAATGATTTATACAAATTACACACATTCCGATTTAGCAAAGTTCGTACGAAGGTATTTCCACCTTCTGCTCAAGAGGTGGTCGACATTAGCAAACCCCACTAAATATATAGCTGTTTCTCACACCGGTTTGCAAACCCAATAAGATAGCTTAAGTGTAGCAAGACAAACAAGGCATGGGAATCAAATGAACATCTACACAGGAAAAGCAAAATAAAAATAATAAATTGTTCGCAAATCTCTTTTATTGTATCACACGTAAGGACATTTTCTAGATACTGTAATCAAGAATTAGAACCACTCAAACAATTCACATCTTAGTTGAGTTCCTCGGGGAGGACGACTGCGGCTTCAGGGATGACGGGGACTCCGATCTGGATGGGCTCAACAGCCTCAGGGGTGACCACACCGACGGGGTGCACGGCAATAGGGGGGCTGATGGGAGAGGGCACGGGAAAAGGAGCGACCTCAACAACCTGCTCGGGCTGAGGAGCGGTCTCAACAACCTGCACGGGCTCAGGGGCGGAGTCCACAATGTGGACGGGCTCAGGCTTGATCTCGACGTGCTCGGGGGCGAGTGCGGGTCCGACAGAGATGGGGCTGGACTCAACAGCAGCCTCGTTGATGTTCAGGATAATCTGGATCAGAGGAGTGCTGGCAGCGGGCGCAACAACTGCGGGGGAAGGAGCGGGAGCAACAATCACGGGAGTGGGGATAATAGCGGGCTCCTCAGCGGCGGCACCACTCTCGGGAACGGGGAAAGGAATGATGGCGGGGCCAACAGAGATGCCCTCAACGGGGTTGATGATGGCGGGTCCGACAGCGATGCCCTCAGTTCCACCAATGATAGCGGGTCCGACGGCGATGGGCTCGGGCTTGACTCCAAGGATGTCGAGGAGCATGTCTTCGAGGGCGGCGGCGGTAGCAGGGTCGGTGCTGGGGCTCTGGATGGCTGCGATGATCTCCTGGATCTCGGCGAGCTCAGACCTCAGAGGCCTGACGACGGCGGCCGAGGCCACGGCGGCGATAAGAGTGATGGCGATGAAGTATTTCATTTTGACAGTATCTGCAAATGAAATTTAGGATGATATTAGGAAGAAGTAATTGTATGACTGAATTAATTTATTTCCTTATATGGTGAACACAAAGATTGATTGATCACAATACTTACTTTATAAGACGCGTATCGAAGACGACTTGTCTCATTCAATTTTCGATCACTATTTATATTAGCTATTATCTATGTTTTACTTAGAGATTAGTTGTTATCTTAGGATTAGTATAAGCCATGTTCCAGCCTAACGTTTTGTAAACTCGGATGACCTTTACATGTAGTTTAATTTTACTAGTGCGAACTGTTATTAGTTAGCAATAGTTTGATTTACGGCAGAAATAATAGGGATTTACATACAAAGATAGAATTATTATGCATATCGGTATCCCTTTGATAGGTACAAATTATGGTACTGAGCTGAGCAAATCATTGTTGACTGTTCAAACTCTTTATGTTTTTCAACTGATTCATTAATTTTTACGTAGGTACTTCTGAATGTTTCTCACTTTAGGCATCCCTCCCTTTATTAATTAAGTAGTTTTTCATGGGAACATCAAAACGGAATTTTAATTGGAAGTAATGATGATTATTTTGCAAATGGGTTTTTACAAACACTTTTTCACATAATCTTTTTTTTAATAACTAGGTGAGACCGGTGTTTCGTACCTGACTACTCTGAGAAGAAACAGCAGAAACCAACTTCTGAGTTTATTTCTGCTGTTTCTTCTTTGTGGTTCGTTTGACCTCTGGGTCATAGTCTCTTTTAAGGTCCAGACCAAATGGCCAACTCACATGAAAATATGCAGATAAGTGTCGATGATAGTCTTTTGAGGAAAGAAACACACAGATTTAAGTGGATCTGTCCAGCCAGTGCAAGCATTTATCAGTTATCATGTAGATCTCTTTCGCAAAACGGAGTTGTTTCGACCAAACCCCTACTTTTCGTCATCAGGAGGCCTACTCTCTTTCTCCGAAACGTAACTTCGGTGACGAACGAAAATTAAACGTAGTTACGTTTGTGACCCTACTCTATATAATTTGAGGACGCACATAAGAAGTTCGAATTCACAGACAATTAACGTGAACGAATGTATTGAATGTTATGGTGTGCGTCCGCAAATTATATAGAGTAGGGTCACAAATGTAACTACGTTTAATTTTCGTTCGTTGCCGAAGTTACGTTTCGGAGAAAGAGAGTAGGCCTCCTGTTCCTAGGACGAATCGACTTGAGCTCCTAGGCATGGAGTTGACGTCCAATCTCAACTTCTGCGCCACCATTGAGTACAAAGCCCAAACTGCGGCCAAAAAGCTGGGCATCCTAAATAGTGTGAAGCGATACTTCATGCCTGGACAGCTTTTAACAAGCACAAGTCCGATCCTGCATGGAGTATTGTAGCCACCTTCGGGCTGGCTCAGCTTAATACCAGCTTGCCGCGCTTGACTCGGTGAAACGCAGAGCAAAGAGGCTGAGTGGCGACGTAGAATTGGTGGATGCCAAGTTTCACAGCTTGGCTCCTCGCCGCAAGGTTGTCTGCTTGTCGGTCTTCTCAGGCTGTACTTCGGTGAGTGTGCCCAAGAACTCCACGACCTCATCCCCCAAGCCCCCTTCTACCATCGGACATCTAACACACTGCAAGTTACCATCCCTACCTTATTGCTATTCCACCAATTCGCACTAAGCGTTTTCAAACGTCTTTCTCTATAACAATACACCACTATTTTTTAATTAGTACCAAAAAAAAAATTGGCCTCCATCCGTACCCGTTACTGATCATATTTGTGTAGTCAAAACTCAAAAAAAAAAAATCCCTAAATTGTCCACGAAAAGGTAAATTATAACATAACAATCATTCAAAACAATTACTACTACAAAATACTACGCGCAGTACTTTTCCATTTCGGTCGCCATTCATAAATCCCCAAAAGTGAATAGCCTGTACAATGTTTCCATAAATTGAGTGGCATTTTGGGATTTAAATAAACGCTAATAACTTTTCTGTTTATGAATATTATTTAATGAGATTTTACATATATATAATACCGAGACCTTCTCTAATAAGCCCTTTAAGTATTTGTACTAATTAAAATTATAGCTGTATATCTACTGTAACAATTGTGTTAGTATATGCATGCTGACTGGTATCAAGTTGACTCTTTTAGTCGACCATTATCCAGTAATATGCTATAACAGGTAATAGCTAGGCTTTCCTGTTTTACATGGCGTTAAACATTACACATCACACATTTCGCCTGTGGTGTGTGAACGTGGGTGTGACTATATTAGGTACATCTCTGCCCTACCTTTCGGGGATTACAGGCGTGATGTTATGTCCAGTACGTACCTAGTAATGCCGAAGATAGATCTTAGTGTCGTGCCATTTATCTAGATTTTCCCCAACAGCTACTGGACAAGCTGGATTAACTGATAGATCATTTCCAGTCGGTTCATTAAAGGTGTTGTAACTTTTTTAAAAGCTTTTATTTTATGTTTTAAGCAGGTCTTGACTTATTATTATTATGAGTCTGTTCTGCCCCACTGCAGGGCATGTAATTGTTCCATTATTATCTCTAGAGCTATTTCAGCTAATCACACCATTTTCTTCTGGGCCTACCGCAGCACCGATTCCTGCTGTTCGGAACCCAATCCGTAGCTAGATATTTTCGCCCACTTTTTAAATTGGCGGCTGTATTTTCTACGTCTGCAATTTATGTTTTGGAACGAAGTATACTGTTCCTTATACGTTCTATACTTAAATATTCATATTAACTACAAATCTTGGTAGAAATGGTATCTACTGTAGTGATCGGATGAAAGTATTTCCATCCAATTTGTCTTTATCATCATCGTTGGCAGCCTTGTTCCATTTCTGACATGGGAAAGGGTAAGCATGCATTGATGTTTTTGCTCTAACCTTACTCATCGTCATCCTCATTCTATGCCACATCCCAAGCTATTCGGGGTCGGCGCGCAAGTATTCTTCTTCTTCAATACTTCTCTATCACTCGTAATCTTATCAGAAACTTCCTTTCTTGCCATATCATCTTTCACACAGTATATATTAATTAAGAAAAATTTATTTAAAATAAAAATAATTAAGGATTGTAGGCGTCTAGGCCCATACGGGAGTCATTTTTATAAGTTCCTTATGTTAAAAACAGGAAATGACACCAATTAGATACAAACTCAATAAATGAACGTGCCTACATAAAAATAGAATTGTGCATGCAAATGCATAAAATTAAAACAATTTGTGTAAATTCCGCAAATCACTTTATTGCATCATATGTAGAAAATTACATTTTATAGACACAACAATTCGATCAATGCTTCTGCTATTTCTTAGTTAAGTTCTTCGGGGAGCACGACTGCGGCTTCAGGGATAACGGGCACGCCGATCTGGATGGGCTCAGCGGGCTGAGGGTCGACAACTCCGATGGGGTTCACGGCAATAGGAGGGCTGATGGGAGAAGGCACGGGGAAAGGAGCGACCTCAACAACCTGCTCGGGCTGAGGAGCGGTCTCAACAACCTGCACGGGCTCAGGAGCGGCATCAACAATCTGCACGGGCTCAGGCTGGATCTCGGGGGCGACGATGTCGACGGGGGCAACACCGATGGGGCTGGACTCAGCCTGGTTGATGTTCACGATGATCTGAACAAGGGGGTTGCTGGCAGCGGGGGTGGGGGCGGGGGCGACAATAACGGGGCTGGGGACGATGGGCTCCTCAGCGGCGGCACCACTGTCGGGAACGGGGAAGGGAATGATGGCGGGGCCAACAGAGATGCCCTCAACGGGGTTAATGATGGCGGGTCCAACAGCGATGCCCTCAGTTCCACCAATGATAGCGGGTCCGACGGCGACGGGCTCGGGCTTGACTCCGAGGATGTCGAGGAGCATCTCTTCGAGGGCAGCGGCGGTCGCGGGGTCGGTGCTGGGGCTCTGGATCGCGGCGATGATCTCCTGGATCTCGGCGAGCTCAGACCTCAGAGGCCTGACGACGGCGGCCGAGGCCACGGCGGCGATAAGGGTGATGGCGATGAAGTATTTCATTTTGACAGTATCTGAAAGTTCAACGTTTGTATAAATAAAGATAACTGCGAACATACTGGATGTGAACGATATTAATAATGTTGTTTTCACTATAGGTTAAATTAGGCGCTGTGTGAAAAGCCCTGACAAAACCAGAAGGTGTCGCATCGCGTCTTGTAGACGATCGCGGGCGAGCTGGATAAAATCAACGACCAGGGGTTCACATTAGCCCGGTATAGAAGAAAGGATGTAAACTGGAAGTCATGGGAAGTGTAATTATAATTATATAATTATAATTATATAAGTATAATTGCCCTTGACTTCCAGTTTGCATTGCACCCTTTGCCCAGAGTGGAATGACGCAGGCTAACAGTATTCAGTAACCATATTTCACTTTTAAAAATGTGCGTACTTACTTTATGCAACGCGCTTCGAAGACGACTTGCTTTTTGAAATGACTGTATAGAATTTATATTGAATTTTATCTTTGATTCTACTGCAATTTGGATTATCGTATTTCATGATAGGAAGTGTTTAAAACTTTAGAGCCCCATTAAGATAAGGAAAGATAATGTTTTGTACGTTTCATAGTGCTAATGGATCATCCTATACTTCTGAAGGTATTATTATTCAAGCCGTTTTGTAAGACGTACAGGAGGAAACACCTCGATGAGGCTTGGCATAGGACCGTGGAGATTAGCACAAGAAAAGAGGCCTATATCCAGCAGTGAGTCAATCAAGGCTGTGGATGATGATGACAGGAGTTAGGCCATAAATCTAAGCATCTCTGCTGATGGGATGAGGCTCATAGATCAATTGTCAGGTTAAAAGACTCTTTGTATATTTTGTTATTCGCATTATGCACATTGAGATTGAACTGCAAACACTTATCGTAAATTTTTGATGACTTGCAACATTTAATTGAAAGTTTCTTTGTTGTCTATGTAAAAAGTAATTTTTGGATTATTTATAAGTGCAGATTTACATTGATATTTTAGAGCTCTGTCCTCTAAACCTTCGCTTTTTAATAACATTGCACTACACCCTCATTCGCTAGTTATGTTTATAAAGTCCCATGTAAAGGTGGCGAGCCTATTGCCATCAACCAAGCACAAATCCAGACTCCGTGGTTGTTACTGAGAAATTCTTGATGGAAAAACCGAACAACAAATTTCCCGACCTTAGAATTGAACCTGGCTGGGTTCAATTCTAAGGTCGGGCAGTTGAGATTCCGACCACTAGACCAATAAGATAGTCGATAGGGTTGGGATTTTTATTTTATTGTATTACCTAAATAAGCTTTTTATTTTATTTATTTTTTATTAGCCACGCGCCAACGGGAAAGACCGTTAAAAGCTCATTGTAGACGGCGCGACCATAGCTATGTCCCAATCTTACCAATAACGTCAAGTTATTTTGAAATATAAAATTACATCACCAGATTTTCAATCAATAATGATGCTTGCGATTGATAGCGCTAACAGTTTCATAGTTGCTATCCCGTTTGGCCAATGCAGCAATAGAGCAACATCTGTCATCTATCATCCTGTCTATGTAAGTAAGCGCCAGAAGCACCATACATCTTCTGCCTAACATTTTCCGAACTATATCGGTTTCGGCTTCCAGTCCTGGGTGCAGCTGAATACCAGCATTTTACATGGAGCGACTGCCTATCTGACCTCCACAACCCTGTTAGTAGTATACGATACCCTTTGGTAAGGCAACAAATATTTGTATGGCCTACAGATAGTTGTTCCGGGTCTGGCTGTTTGTGTGTGTGAGTTTAAATGTTTGTAAACGCACCCACGATACAGGAATAAATTCCTAGCGTGGGGCAACGTTTAAAAAAAAAAAAAAAAAAATGACAACCATGTCCCACGTCTACTGTTCAAGGAGGTTAAATTTCCTCGTTATTTTGAAACAAAGGCACGCGACGTTTTTGTTATAAAAAATGGCGGTTATTTGAGTTTCATAGATAATAACGAAGCTTAGATAATAAAGAAGTTTCAAATCCTATCAACACAAATTATCTACAGATAATAATAGTGTCGTTAATTTCCTGTCTTTTCCGTAAAGTTATCATTGTGTTTTTTTGGGAAGTTTTTTCGTTGATAATTGTTTTCTGTAGTAGTAACTTAGCTATTTGCACACCACCTTACATCATCAACCATGTCACCTTAAGTCCGTAGTCACCTCGCTTACAAATTGCGCATTTGTTCTGTGTGATTCTGAACATCTCACTGCGGAATCAGCCCACATACAAGAATGGCTACAAAACTAATAGTGGAGGAGTAAGACCAAAAAAGATGCGAGCGGCCAGATCTATAGTGGAGCGTCAACCAATTTTCTTGTCATATCTTAAAGGAGTAACGGACAAGATAGGTCGATTACTGAGTAAATACTCAATAAATACTGTTTTTACTCCGCATAAGAATATTGCGCTGGGTCTTCGTTCCCCGAAGAATATAATCCTGTATGAGCATCCTGGGGTGCATAAAATTGACTGTGCGGCAGTTCATTCATGCATCGGTTGGACTGGACCAATCATTGAATCTTACGGTACGCTCATCTTATCCAAATAGCGTTCTTAGTTAATTATTTACGAATAGGAGAATCATCAGCTTAAATAAAAACAAGTAAATGTGTTACAGAGCCAATTAAAGTTTTTCATTAGTAAAATCAGAAAAAGAAGTAGAAATCTTAGAATCACGACAAGCACGTTTTTTTTTTCTAACCTGCTCTTTTTCGCTCCTGGGCAAAGGCCTCCCACTCGCCACTCCTCCATCCACAAGCACGATTAAAGATAAACTGAAATAAGGTAAAAAAACACTATGCGCTTTTAAACAACTCAGTATTCAGCCACAGGCCGAGTGTCTGCAGCAGTATTCAGCCACAGGCCGAGTGTGTGCAGAATAAATAGTGTATGGTGGGTCAAATGAAAACTCTTGAATGAGAATATTGAGCTGCTTACTCGTTTTATGTATGTTAACTTTACAGAATAGTTTATTTCAACGCTGTGAAAATGAACTTAGGTTGTAAGGTGTGGCGCTGCGTATTCGAAAGAGATATCGTGGCACTGGAACACAAAGAGCTAAGAAGGAACATGGATGGGTTTTTAAGTCAGTACAAGTCTGACACTCCCTTCCGATCCGCCAAGAGCGACGAATCATCAAATTTTAATGACCCCTCCGGTCATTAAAATTTGATGATTCGTCGCTCTTGGCGGATCATCAAACGCTGTGAAAATGAACTTAGGTTGTAAGGTGTGGCGCTGCGTATTCGAAAGAGATATCGTGGCACTGGAACACAAAGAGCTAAGAAGGAACATGGATGGGTTTTTAAGTCAGTACAAGTCTGACACTCCCTTCCGATCCGCCAAGAGCGACGAATCATCAAATTTTAATGACCCCTCCGGTCATTAAAATTTGATGATTTCCCATCCGTAAAAAGGATGTTTTTTATTTTCCATCGAATTAACAAAAAATAAAAGTTAGAACTGCACCGATCCACCAAGATCGGTGCAGTTCTAAATTCCTTTTTCATAATCTCACTACACTTGTTTGCAAAGATTGTTATCTGATTTCACATATAGTATTCAACGGTAGGCATCTAGGTAGGTAGTTTAAAAGTTGATTTAAAAACGGTTTTTGTATTATAAATTGTTTATTTCATTATTCGTAATAATTAAGGGTTTAAATCGGTGACCATTTAGTTGAGTTCCTCGGGGAGGACGACGGCGGCTTCGGGGATGACAGGGACGCCGATCTGGACGGGCTCAGCGGGCACAGGGGCGACCTCCACAACCTGGACGGGCTCAGGAGCGGCCTCAACAATCTGCACAGGCTCAGCGGGGATCTCACCGACGGGCACAGGGCGACCGATGGGCACAGGCCTGATGACATGGCCGGCCTCAGGGGCGGCGTCGGCGGCGGGGCCGACAGCGATTGGGTTGGACTGAGCTTCCTGGTTGATGTTTAGGATTATCTGAACCAGAGGTTTGTTGGCAACGGGGGCGGGGGCGACGGCGTCAACAGCGGGGCCGGGGACGATGGGTTCCTCAGCGGCAGCACCACCGTCGGGAAGGGGGAAGGGAATGATGGCGGGACCAACAGAGATGCCCTCAACGGGGTTAATGATGGCGGGTCCAACAGCGATGCCCTCAGTTCCACCAATGATAGCGGGTCCGACGGCGACGGGCTCGGGCTTGACTCCGAGGATGTCGAGGAGCATCTCTTCGAGGGCGGCGGCGGTCGCGGGGTCGGTGCTGGGGCTCTGGATCGCGGCGATGATCTCCTGGATCTCGGCTAGCTCAGACCTCAGAGGCCTGACGACGGCTGCCGAGGCCACGGCGGCGATAAGGGTGATGGCGATGATGTATTTCATTTTGACAGTATCTGAAAGTTCCACGTTTGTATAAATAAAGATTACTGCGAAGGCACTGGCTGTAAACGATATTAAAAATGTAGTTTTCACTATTAGCAAAAATAGCCGCAATGTGAAAAAAACTGACAAAGCCAGAAGGTGTCCTGTCGCGTACTCGCGTTTCGTCGACGTAGGCGGGAGAGCAGGATAAAATCACCAGTGACGACCAGTGGTCACTATAATCCTAGGACAGAATAAAAGCTGGAAGCCATGACTTTGTTTGCACCCAGTGTCAGCACACCAGTTTGCACCCTTTGCCCAGAAGTGGAATGACGTAGACAACCAGTAACCCGATTTAGCTTTTAAAAAGGTGCGTACTTACTTTATGAAACGCGCTTCGAAGACGACTTGCTTTTTGAAACGATTGTATAGTATTTATATTGAATTTTATCTTTCTATTCTATTGCAATTTAGATTATCGTATTTCATGATAGTACGGGTTTAAAAGTTTAGAGCCCCAATAAGATAGGATTAAGATCTTGTTTTGTACGTTTCATGGTGCTAATGGATGACCCTATAGTCCTGAAGTACCAAGCCGTTTAGTAAGAGGTACAGGAGGAAAAATCTGGATGAGGCTGGCAGGACCGTGGAAATTGGCACAAGAAAAGAAAGCCTAAACCTAGCAGTGGGTCAATTTAGGCTGTTGATGATGATGACAGAAGTTAGACCATAAATCTAAGCATCTCTAATGAGGGGATGAAGTTATATGCACATAAGTACAGAACACAACATTTTGCAAATTGAGATTGAACTGCAAACCTTTATCGTAATGAGGTAATGATGACTTGACTTGCGATATTTAATTGAAAGTTTCTTTGTTGTCTTCATGTATGTATAACGTAATTTCTGGATTCGTCATCTGCCTAGCCTTTTCCCAACTATGTTGGATCGGCTTCCAGTAGTACCGGATGCAGCGGAATGCCAGCATTTTACATGAAGTGACTTTTACACTTGTTTGCAAATGTTGTAATAATAATAAATAATTGCAAAACACAGTATTCAGTGGTAGCTAGGCACCTAGGTAGTTCAAAGGGTATTTAAAAATGGTTTTTGTATTATAAATTGTTTATTGCATTACTCGTAAAAATTAAGGGTTTCAATCGGTGAGCATTAGTTGAATTCCTCGGGGAGGATGACGGCGGCTTCAGGAATGATGGGGACTCCAATCTGCACGGGCTCAGGGGCGACCTCAACAATCTGCACGGGCTCAGCGGGGATCTCACCGACGGGCACGGGGCGGCCGATGGGCTCAGGCCTAACGACATGACTGGCCTCAGGGGCGGAGTCGGCTGCGGGGCCGACGGCGATGGGGTTGGACTGAGAGGCCTGGTTGATGTTCAGGATGATCTGTACCAGAGGTTTGTTGGCAACGGGGGTGGGGGCGGCGGCGTCAATAGCGGGACCGGGAACGATGGGCTCCTCAGCGTGGGCGCCGTCGGGTAGGGGGAAGGGAACAATGGCGGGGCCAACAGATATGCCTTCCAACGGAGACACTCCGAGGACGTCAAGGAGCATCTGTTCGAGGGCGGCGGCGGTGGCGGGGTCGGTGCTGGGGCTCTGGATGGCGGCGATGATCTCCTGGATCTCGGCGGCCTCAGCGCTTATGGGGGTGGGCTTGACGATGGCGGCCGAAGCTACGGCGGCGAGGAGGGCGATGGCGATGAAGTATTTCATTTTGATTTATCTGAAAACAGAGTTAATGTTAGCTGGCATACATCTCGTGCCACTGACGTTTCTGTTCCTGACTGACATGATTGGACAAGTCGTTTTAGATAATCAAATACAGACAATCCTTTCAACTAAGACAGATTTAAAAGTAACTGTAATGGTAGATGTAAGTAGATAAATAAATAAATAAATAAATAAATAAAAAACTTTGTTAAATCGGTGTTCAAATGGTTTGTATTATATTATATACGAAGACGGCTATCAATAGGCATTGCAGGACATAGAAAAATCTCCTCTTAACTTTAAAAATATTATTTGTTCAAGTATACTTACGTTGGTCTGCTTTTACACGACTGTGACATTTTTGGTTTTCATGCACTTTTTATATGGTTGGTTTATCTATTAATTTACGGGATTATTGCAAATTATCTGACTGCAAATACTGTAGTATTCCTCGTTTACAATCCTGATTGGATAAGGAATCTACGTTTTATTTGGGTGCATAAATCGTATCTTCTTTTCGTGATTAATATCATTTTCTACCGTAGTAAATACTTATATTTATTCAATGTATGTAAAAAAATCAGTGTAATAAATAAGAAAATGATTAATAAATAAGAGTCTGAGGTAATGTGTAATAATTGGACAATCATGGGACAAAGTTTCACCACATGCTACAAAATCACTTGACACTTCGCTAGCCTACTTCGCTTTTTGTCTATTAATCTGTTGTCGTGCGAACACTGTATAGTAAATAAATCATAGCAGGTGCTAAATTTCGATCATTTGATAAATAGCCAAGTAGAGAAAGTGCTCGAAAGGAATTAAAACTTCCTCCTCGGTCCTCTCCACACTGTGGAAACCCATCCAAACACCTCATTTTGCAGTTGAATGTTTATCTAACATAAATTAATGCCTGTAATCCCCGAGGGGTGAGTTAAAGCTACCTATACTAGGTACTATAAGTTTCTATACCTCTAGCTAACCACTCAAACGTCGTTTAATTTTTATGATTGATCTCAGTAAGTCGTAAACTCGATGTGGAATGGCAGCCGAGTATACAAGTGTTTTTTTTGCCAGGAAATGATAAATTGATTGTCTTAGTGCGTATCCATACTTCCATACTAATATTATAAATGCGAAAGTCACTCTGTTTGTTTGTATGTTTGTTTATTACCTTTTCACGACTAAACGGCTGATCGGATCTTAATGAAATTTGGCAAGAAAATGATTTCAACCTGGGGAAGGGCATAGGCTATATATCATCACGCTATGACCAATAGGAGCGGAGCGGCAATGAAAAATGTTGCGAAAACGGGGAAAATGTGACGCAGACGAAGTTGCGCGAAACAGCTAGTTTAAAATAACTTAAAGCAATGGTGACAACAATATATGGGGAACTAGCTTTTGCCCGCGACTGGCCCTAATTTTGATGTGTAAGAAACAAAAACAAAAAAGTTATCATAATATGTCCTTCCCCAGGATATTATCTAAATCTTTGCCAAATTACATATAACGATCCTATCAGCCGTTTAGTCGTGAATAAGTGACTACCTTTTCACGACTAAACGGCTGATAGGATCGTTCTCGGTTAGTTAACTAACTCGGTTAGTTAACCGAGTTACTTTTATAATAATAGTGTGGAATTATGGATGAAAGTTATTTAATGCCGCGAACGAAGTGAATGGGTTCGAGCGAACGACTCAGGACCGGTCGCCATGACAACGCCGTCAAAATCGATGTGGGTGAAGTTCACTCGAGTAGTCTTCGCTCTAACGCTACGCATACCAAGCCAACTAGTCTGTGCATACCGTCCTTATCACTCCTATGTAACAAGCGTGTTGCGTGCTACTTTAGTGATGTTAAAGATGTTAAACAGTGTCATTCTAGTTATACTGAATGACTTTATATTGAGTCACATAATTGTCAGAGACAGAGTCAACATTTCTGAGAAAAAAAGTAAATAATCTTCGAAAAAACTACTGTTTCGTGGTCTATTATTAGAACATAATTAGCAGCACTTAAAATGAAGGAAGAACGAAGTCGGTTTTATAACGAAGGTGAACTGCTGTGCTTGCAGGGGCTCATCCACAAGTACGACTTGCACCAAATTTCTAAATTTATAGGCAAGCCAAGAGAAAAAAAAAATGCCTGGTCTCGCCTCAGCAAAGAGTTTTAGTGTTTCTAATGAACCTATAATTATGGAGCATTATTTTATAAAGCAGCGTGTTCAATTTGTGGGCGCTGATGATAAACTGGATAAACATTTGTGATATTGTCTATGGACATTCTATTGGAGAACCAAAATGGCGGCATTACGACTATGGGCACGCACCCATAGTCCAAAAGAAACAAAAGAACCATGCACGACTTTTGTACACACAGCTTAAATGCAATTTATATTATAGATTTTGAGAATTACGACTAAATATTTGAAGGGGGATTTATTACAACCTTTTTTTTTGGATGGAAACGGATGGGAAATCATCAAACGACGACACGGTTAGCGCAGTGGTTGGGCCATCGACTGCTGCGCTGCGTGTCGCGGGTTCGATCCCCGCACGGAACAAATATTTGTATGGCCTACAGATAGTTGTTCCGGGTCTGGCTGTTTGTGTATGTGAGTTTAAATGTTTGTAAACGCACCCACGATACAGGAGAAAATCCTAGTGTGGGGCAACGTTTAAAAAAAAAAAAAAATTACTTCTCCCGCTCTGGGCGGAGCGGGAGGGAGTGTCAGACTTGTACTGACTAAAACCCATCCATGTTCCTTCTTCGCCCTTTGTGTTCCATGGCCACGGTATCTCTTTCGAACAGTCCCGCAACCCTGGCAGAACAACAGTGTAACAGTGTAAGGAGATCTTTGTAACATTGTAAATAAGAATAAAGTTACTTTCATAACCAACATATTTATTTACAATTACCCTTTTGGGTTTCACAATAGTATCACAATAGGGGATCGGACTGGGTAAAGAAAACGACATTCTATTTTGTCCGTCAGGCAGGTAATACAAAAATATTAGACACGTATTTTTTGTTTTATCAAAATATCAAAAATTACTTAGTTAGAACTCATTAAAGTTGGAGAGTGGGGGCTTACTACGTCACATGTAGGTATAAAACTTACCTACATGTGACGTCATGCGCCATTTCAACTCAATATATCTCCGTAATTTTATGACCACGTGAAAAAAGAAAAAATACGTGTCCAATACTTTTCAATAAACTACCCGACGGACAAAGAAAAAAAAAAATAGGATTATCCCCTATTCTTATAAAAAAGTAAACATTTCTAGGAAACACAATAATCTTGGAAAATAACATTAGAAAAAAAAATAGATCTTTAAAATCAGACAAACAATTTTGCCACACAGCTTATTTCGGTATGTCTACATGAGCTCACAACTGACACTCTAGGCACCGAACTTGACCGAACCCATTTTTCATTTGACCTGCTGTTTGAAAAGGATTCCATGCAATCTATACAGACTATAGTGATGATTCACGCAGTGAAGATTGCTTCGCTGTGTGAATTATCAATAACCTTTATGAGACAGGGAGAAATGCACCATCTAGGACTGGGGTAACTCCAGGACTGCAGAGACCGCCGAAAACACCACCAGCTCGTCTTTACTACATGTTTGATGATCGTAATTATTTATATCTTTGGATTTTTTTTAGAGAACCGAGTCTCAGTTACGAAAGTGCTGGGCTAATCTCAAAAGCAAAGCAAGGAGAAACGCCGCACGGGTACCGGACAAAACAGGTATAATTTCCCAAGGGTACTCTGTACTCTAGTTGTGTATCTATGCTAATAAAATAAAGCTTAAGAGTAAGCTTGTTTGTTTGTTTGAGCGCGCAAATCTCTACAGCTACCAATCGGATTTGGAAGTTTACTTTTGCATTATTGAGGAACGTTTTAGGCAAAATGAGCCCAGTCATATTTCATCGCCGCCCGTCCACAGTCATTTGATAAGTCTTGAAAAAATAGTTTACCAAGTCTTCTCGATCGATATTGCAGTTTAGAAAACTTAATTTATCTGTTTCTGTATGGCAGGATCGAGGTGACGCGGCAAAAGAGTTCCTGGATGAATTTGGGGAAGTTCTTGGCTCAGCTGTGGGGCAGAATATGCTACTTCTAGTTTAGCAGAGAAAATGCGTTTTAACTGAATAATCATTTTGATAGAAACCAGTCAAAAACATACAGTTTTATCTTGTGCCGTAACTTGCAGAAAATTCAAATGAACAGGATTCTCAGAGGGCAAACAACCATCATTGCTCATGTTCAAGAGTTGCAGTAGTGACACCCTTTTTCACCGAAAGAGAACAGCAGTGCTTGCAAGGGCTTATCCGCAAATACGGCTTGCATCTAAATTCAACGTTTATGCACTACGAATCAATCAGAAGACGAGCATGGGGTCGTGTGACCAAAGACTATAACTCTATTAAATCAAACTCGCGTGTAAGTACCCTTTCAAGATGTTCCTACAGTTTCTACTTCGCTGTTATTTTACCTTTGACGGTTGTTAACTGTCAAATTCACTGTGATCTATATTCTCGCAACAATAGGGTTGATGCCATTGACAAGTCCATCACATTTACAAGTGATCTTTACTCCCGTTAGGTTGCTGTTGGGACGCAGGTGTCAGAGATAAAATAACTGTGTATTTTATTTATACAACAATCACTGCTCGAAATTGACGGATCAAAAATATTTCTTTGAATAAATTGAGTTCATTAAATACTCCTTATATGTACTAAAATTATGCCTTAAATAACTACAATAATTAATATGCCACTCATGTCACATTGTTTTAATGATATTCGACAAATAGGAGGACAAGATGTGCTAATTTCCTCCGCAAGAGAGAGCCATTGTATTACCTAAATTGCAAAAAAAATTACACAAAGGTTTTTTGAATGAAGTGAAAACTTCTTTATCCGCGTTGAGCGATTTTTGGTCGGGGAAAAACCTATGATTTTGCGTCACCGATGGATGACCTCGACATGCTCGTGACGTATTGCGCTAGACTAGCGACGCGAATGATTTAAAAATTCAAAAAAGAATGCAGTAATTCTATTGTTTTTTGTTTTCACTTCTGTCGGCAGCATTATACAATTAATGATACTTTACAACATATTAATTAATCTAACCTACAAACAAATAATTTACATGAACAAAACAACATGAAGTTTAGCCTTCTGAAAGTAAATCCTTTGACAGTTACTGCTCACCATTCACTGTTTATTTTCCGCTAGCTATTAAGTTGGCTAACTTGAGTTTTTTTTGTAAAAAAATATGATCCACTACGGAATCATCCAAACACACACAGCACTGTGGTATAAGCTGACATCTTAGATAGCCGTAAATAAACTGTGAAATTATTATAGTTAGCGTTCTTCAATTGGTGTCATGGAAGTACTAAAGTAATAATACGGAACGGACTAAAAGTACGAAATCACAACGGGTCCGGGTGTCAAGGTGGCGCCATCTACTCTCTTAGTTTTGAGTAATATTCCATTCAAAGTTCGTTCCCGAGTTTCGCTTATGCATACTATGGATAGTCTAAAAAAAATATTTTTGTGGTGATCCACAGCAGGAAGAAGTGAATGTGATACCTATGTGTGTGCTGTTTAGTGAGTTTTTAATCAGCGACGCGCGGATATCGCATTCTTTTTCTAGGCAATTTCAGTCTTATTTCATTTTGTTTCTTCGGCATTCCGTATTGCAGTTGCGCCTCGTCTATATAAAAGGCAGTTTAAATAACTTTCTGATCGAATATTTGCTTTTTTTAGAGAACCGAAGCCCAGTTGATAAATTGGTGGAAAAATCTAAAAACGAGAAAAAAGATCTTGGCGCGATTAAAAAGCGAGGGATCGCAAACTGAGGGCGAATCTACGAAGTCGAGTGAGAATTCTTATGCAGTAATTGAGGATACGGAAGATCCGTTGGAACCCACCAACGAAGTTAAGCGAGAGGTCGATTTTAACAGTATACCTGCTGAAACTCCCACTGACGGTATACCCACCTCTAACCTACCTACCTCTGTGGTATAGACATATCGCCACAGTAATCAGTAAAATAAATATACATAACATTGTAATAGACAATCTATAACTTATACAAATAAAGACTTCACAAAAAAAATTTGCTAGCGACACAGTCCATCCGTATACACGATGGAATTAATTCGACGATTTTCTTGGACTCATCGACTGCAGGTACTCCTTGTATTTTTAATTATAAGTTTAGGAAAACAGTTAATTTTTATTTGATCGTGTTAAGATACCGCCGCATATCACGCCTGTGAAGATTACCAACACGGAAAAGTAATTGTAGGTATTTTGATACTTTAAGTTACTGCTCTACATCAACATGCGATCGTTGTTCCCACACCTTTTTTGTTGTTGTTTTGTCATTACCGTGTATAATTAACCGTACCCACCGTTTGCAGACTCTCACTAGCAAATTTTATTCGACCCCACAGTTATTTCATTATTAGTTCTAGTAGTGTGCCGCCTGTATTAACAATATTAAATTCTGTCTTTCAGAACTGGAAGTTCTGCCGCCAGAAATGGTCCAAGAACAAATGGCACTGGTGCTCAACATAAAAAATGAGCCCCCTCATTCTTCAACGCCGTCATCGTCGTTTGGTAGGTCTTGAAAAATAGCTTTTAGTCTTCTCGACCTTTGTAGTGCACCAGAAAGCATATTTTACGTAACATATTTTTAGTAACTTTCATGAATTCATTCTTTTTCTTTTTCGGGGTTCTTCTGATGGACTCAAATTGTTTCCTACTAGTTAATAAATTGTTTTCATTCGACCCCAAATAATAAGTGGGAAAATAAGTAGTATTATTATTCCACTATATACAATACTTAGAGGGTTGTGGAGTTTGAGGTGAGATAGACAGTCGCTCCATGTAAAATACTGGTATTCAGATGCATCCGGTAAGACTGGAAGCCCACCCTAACGTAGTAGAGAAAAGGCTAGGCAGATGATGATTATTATTCACTGGAATTTGAAATAATCCAGCTTAGCTAGATAATTTATCGACGTGGAATGTCGTGTCAGTTATTTACAACTATTTGTGCCGAACAGGTCGTTGCAAATCATCAGGGCGCTCATTTCCAACCGTCGTCATTCTCCTGCATGCTTTTTTGCAAATTTGTTTGAGGCCGTCGCAACATGCAAGACAAAGACACTCTTTCACGCAGTCCATCCATCGTTCCTTTGATCTTTCCCTACTCTTATAGCCCTCCACATATCGAAGTTCTTAATTTTCATGATTTTTGAGGTAGTTTGCCAGTTAATTTACTCTTATAAATTTTTCGAAGATGAAAATGGTCACGTGGACATCGAAGATTTGCAGTGGTTGAACAGTAAGCGAATTGAAGAACGAGAGGAGGAACTGCACCGTCTACGAGTGGCGGAAAAGGAGTGGCAGGTAAAAGCAGCGGAGGAAGTCTACTTGAAGGCCAGGCTTGAGAGACAAAGTGCGGAGGAACTGCTTCGCTTCAGAATGGCTAAACGGGAGGAGGCAGAAAATAAAATGAATAAAGATTAGATTATTATTGTTTTCAGTACAGTGGTTTTATTTTTATAGCGTTAAGAAAGCTTGGATAGATCTTGTGCCATGGAATTTCGATATAACAGAAACGGAATATGGTTATATAAAATAAATAAATAAATAAATAAAAAAGTTCCTTTCACGTACATAATATCAATACATTTTAGATTTAAGTTAGTGTGCGAAAAATAAAATATTTAATTTAAGAAAGATTAATCCTTAATTCGAAGCAATACGTCTTACTTAACTGCACAACCGAATTTGTACTTTGTAGTTCGGTCACTCAAAATAATAATCATATCTATCCTTACTCACATACACACCCCAATTGTACGTAATTTAAGGAAATTTCAACTTTATTTTAAAGAAATAAAGCTTACAATAGCTTACTATAGCAAAAAGTGTCGTGACAACTTTTCGTAAGAATTTTTTCCGTCTAGCCCCCTTTAACAACGCGCGATAAGGAACTTCGTTCCAATAATCTTTACTTCGGATAAGATATATTGCTCCATTTTGGAATTTGAGCATTCAGGAACTAAACACAGTATACGGTATACGGCGTTGCCTATAAAACAACAAGACTATTCTAGCATCAGCTATAATAGTCTTGTAAATAATATAATCAATAGTCTTGAAAAGTCTTTAATATCGTCATCTCTTGATGCTTTTTAAAATTGCGTGATACTTAATATTTCAAAAGCATCCGGCACAGTCATTCCCTCTACCCCTTTACCTCACTGATGACTATCATTTATCATTGCTGTGGCATAAGGTTTCCTCAAATATAATTCCGAAGGAAATCGGAGAAAATCAGAACTATTTACATTGAAGAAGATATTTGGTTTGATATCAACTAGTATCGATACACCTATTAATCACCAACGGAAAGGCTTAATTTAAAAAGACGATTGGTGATTAATAAGCGTGCCTTGAGAATGATGATGATTTGTAATTATAATATACATTAATGTAATGAAAAGGAGGGGGCTTATATTATAACCTTGTGGTACCCTGGCTTTAATCAAAGCTGGGGGCTATCACATCGCTAATGTGCATGTTATGTATGCATAATCAGGTACATCGGTCTCACTTGCTCTGTAAGGAATAAGTGGTAGTCCAGAATGCCTTTTAAAGGTCACTATGGCCTACGGGAGTGTCAAATGGAATCCTGGAGTTTAACAGACGAACTTTGAAACTCCAGGATTCCATTTGATTTTTAACTGTATGAATCTATCGTTATTTCAAGCTGCTCTGTAAAGTATGTCACCATTTGCAAAAAATTGGAGTCAGTACCCCAAGAAAACTTTAATTGGTTGTATTGAATATTTTATTGCATTATTTTAATTATTTGTAAAAAAAACATAGTACGGTGTTTTGATCATTAGCATGTCTTCATGCATTAATATAATATTTCAGTAGTTTTATTCCGGAGATGTATTGTTTAATTATTTAGTTGAGTTCCTCGGGGAGGACGACAGCAGCCTCGGGGATGACGGGGACGCCGATCTGGACAGGCTCAGCGGGCAAGGGGATGACGGGGACGCCAATCTGGACGGGCTCAGCGAGCACGGGGGCGACCTCCACAACCTGCACGGGCGCAGGGGCGACCTCTACAACCTGGACGGGCTCAGGGGCGGCCTCAACAACCTGCACGGGCTCAGGCTTGATCTCGACGTGCTCGGGGGCGAGTGCGGGTCCGACGGAGACGGGGCTGGACTCAGCGGTGGCCTGGTTGATGTTCAGGATGATCTGAACAAGGGGGGCGCTGTCAGCGGCGACAGGGGCGGGGGCAACAATAGCGGGGCTGGGGATGACAGCGGGCACCTCAGCGACAGCACCACCATCGGGAAGGGGGAAGGGAATGATAGCAGGGCCAACAGAGATGCCTTCGTGTTCAGACTCGACAATAGCGGGTCCGACGGCGACAGGCTCGGGCTTGACTCCGAGGACATCGAGGAGCATCTGTTCGAGGGCGGCAGCGGTAGCAGGGTCGGTGCTGGGGCTCTGGATGGCGGCGATGATCTCCTGGATCTCGGCGGTCTCAGCGCTCACAGGGGTGGGCCTGACGGCGGCCGAAGCCACGGCGGCGAAGAGGGCGATGGCAATGAAGTATTTCATTATTATTTATCTGGAATAGGAGTTAATGTTAGCAAAAATCTCGCTTCAATAAAAGGTTTTAGTAACCCAAGTTTTTGACTGATTGACAGACAAAAAGATACATAAAAGTTTAAAAATCATGCTTTTAATGAAAGAGGGTTTGACTGCAAATATAGTCTTCGGTAGTATCGGTACTTACTTTTGTCTGCTTTGAACACGACTGTGACTGTGTATTTTCTGGTTTTGGTGATCTTTTATATTGCTATTTATCTAAGTGAATTAGAAAATTATCTAACTGTAGACGAGATAGTAATTTACACTATTCATAAATTTTACAACCAGATTGGATTAGGAAACTACTTTTATAAGGTTACTATCGTGTTCCTAATTGATTTCATATAGATTAATAAACAGATAGGCACTCATTTACATAAGGTCATTCTTATTAGTAAGCAAACAGTGTGGGTTTTATCAATAGGATTTTTTCAAACCTGAATTGAGGAAAGAAAATGGCTTTAAATATTGCCTTGAGGAATCCCTAGATCTTATTAGGATAAATGTTTTTAATTTTCATAACTTCTTGACTGTTCGTTCTGATTAATAACTGCGTCGTTGATATTTGCGGCGTCGCTGCGTTATTGGTGAACATGAGGTCTTGGGTTTAATTTCGGAGTATTTTGTTTAGTAGTAGGCTTGTATTTTTTTCCGTTTTCTTTTAGTGGCCTTGTATGTCCGACTGCAGGGCAAAGACGTCCCCCAAACGAGTATCCTTTTAACTTGTAGTTTATTGCCGATAAATTGTTTTAATTAATGCTGTTTAATTTATGTTTCCAATGCTGGGTGGCCTGCTCTCTTTGCGTTTTGGTTCCTGTTCACATGTCTTCGAATTTCTGTTTCTAAGACATGCCGATTTCCTCACGATGTTTTCCTTTACCGTTTTCTGTTTTACCAGCCAAATGTTAATTTATTACGTCAACTGTTCATTAGGTGACAAGCTGACATTCGCAGACCTCTCTAACAACCTTTCTAGCCTTTATTGACATTAATGGGTAACACAATATTTCCCAGTAAGTACATATGGTCAGATATCCAGTCACTTCATGTAAACTAGTGGTAACCAGTTGCATCCGGTTAGTAAAACATAAAGCAACATACATATTTTGACTTCATTAGCATTTGCTCGCTGGGAGCATTGGCCAGTAATTTCAGATTCACTTGTTTTTGTACAATAATATTGAATTGTTACTTAAGTTAGAGGCAAATGCTTCCGTAGAGAGATCGCCTTTCGGCGCCTTTAGGTGTATCAAATAACTTATCATTTGTGTATGAATAAATCCAATACCTACATAATCGCGTAGCAATTTTAAGGTAATGAAAAACATTTTGCTTTTTTAATAACTGATGACTATTTTATTGCAGGTATCGTGAGTACTTATAATAAGGATTTGGTCAATAAATTAAGAGAATTATTCTTTTACTTTCTAGTTCAGTGCTTCGGGGAGGACGACGGCGGCTTCAGGGATGACTGGAACGCCAATCTGGACGGGCTCAACGGTCTCGGGGGTGACCACACCGATGGGGTGCACGGCAATAGGAGGGCTGATGGGAGAGGGGTCGGGGAAAGGAGCGACCTCAACGACCTGCACGGGCGCAGGAGCGGTCTCAACAACCTGGACGGGCTCAGGCTTGATCTCGGGGGCGACGATGTCGACGGGGGCAACACCGATGGGGCTGGACTCAGCCTGGTTGATATTCACGATGATCTGAACAAGGGGAGAACTGGCGGAGACGTCAGCGGGTCCTTCGATGATAGCCACAGGGGAGGGAGCGACGACAGATTCAGATACGGCACCACCCTCGGGGAGAGGGAAGTCAACAATAGCGGGGCCAACAGAAATAGGCTCGTACTCAGACTCGACGATAGCGGGTCCGACGGCGATGGATTCAGGTCTCAGGGCAGCGATGGCTTCGAGGAGGTGTCCGATGATGGAAGCGGCGTTGGGGTGGTTGATGGGCTCGGCCGAGGCCACAGCGGCGATAAGGACGATGGCTGCGAAGAATCTCATCTTTATAGATCTAGAAATAAACAGAGATGATTATCGTAGATACAAAGGTAAAAACACATTCACAAAAAAAAATAGAAAAGAACCAAATGTTTGGCAAAAATATTAGACGAGTACATATCCTAATCGCTCCATTATTTTAAAATATGAGCACGGATGTGCTGAGAGTACCTACTTACTTTTTCCGTCTGTACTTGTAAAACAAATATGCCGTTCATGCACTTTCGTTGCCTTTTTATATTGTTCATTATCATTGATGTTATCTATTAAAACGCAAATTGCAGTTTATCAATTTGATATTATGCTGCAGTGACCTTAAACTATACAGCTAGGGCTCTTTTTTTATTGTACCCTGTATTATATCCTTTATTAAATTACGTAATGGAACGAGCAGCTGAAGTCTCTTTATCATCTCTAAAGATCTCAATTCAATAAAATACTTTTATTACGATGTTAGCAGTTTTAAAACCTATCTATGCATAGAAATCTCGAGGAACATTAAAGAATATTCTTTGTGCATTGACATTGTATAAACTGAACTTCTTCTTGGGTCTTGTAGATGGGTAGGTAATTCAGACATTACAAGATTCCAGGTCATTCATAGCAGGGGTGGGATAGCTCGCTACCCTCACCTCCAGCAAGTACGAGTACTTGTGAATCTCTTCATTCTACAAGGACTCTGTCAGTTGAATTTTGGAATAAATAACAAAACATTAAGTTATCAGTATTAATACTTTTTAATTTACAACGTCTGTTATTACCAGATCAGATATATTTTATACCAGTATTAAATATACAATAATTATGATTCAGTTATCTTGTTCAAAAGTAGTAGCTATTTATGATACGGCTTAGACGAATGTAGTAAAACAATACATTTCCACGTTTTAGATACAGGTGTAACGTACGTTCACGTTTTTGTAAGGTAGGTTGGTACATAACAATGATAATCCTAAAATTAATGACCAGACAAATAAATTATCTAACTTATCTTGGACCGTACTATTACGTCCTAAGAAAACATCGTATACCCAAGCCATTGGCGCTAGTAGGATTGTTAACAGGGGGTGCAGCAAAAAAAACGAACTGTTTTCATAGTAACTCATTACTTGTGCATCTATTCTTTTTTTTTGCACTACGCTTCAGATAGGTTTGTTTCCCTAGGATTGCTCGAGATTTTGGAGGGCTGGTATGAACCCTCAAAACCTTACCCCTGCCTACGGCCCTGATGACAGAACACGCGACGCTAAGAAGTGGCCTGTGCATATTCAGTGTTCACAGGAAAAGATTAGAGGAGGACACTACACACTTATTGATAATTAGGTGATGAACTAATTTGGACAGCAAGCCAGACGCCTAAGTTTATATTCAAAAAGTAACTTCATTTTAAAAAATCTTAAAATTTATATGTTTTCTTTTCCGACAGGGGGTGCAAGTGCACCTCCTTGCAACCTGCTGCCATGCGCCATGCACCCTCGCGCTGAAACATTGTGGAGTGGAGTAGAATGACTAAAACTAATTGAAGGGATTTACCTAGCAAATCCCACCCAGCAGACCTAAAAAAACTAAACACCTCTTTAGTTTTTCGAGGTTTGCTGAGTAGGATTGATAAAACGTTTTTCTATTCCTATTTCTCACTCTCGCTGTCTACCTAGACATTTTAGATTGCAATCATTCCTGGTTTCCCAATTTTTCCCCCTCGACGAAAAATAGCGCAATAGGTTATTAGTGGTCAATAAGCCAACTTGCAAAAACTGTCTTTTTAAACTTAAAAAATTATGACCAAAACTCAGTAATCATTAGTTTTCCTTCTCGGACCGACCTGCCTCTGTATTCACAAACGCTTCGATTCGAAAAGTCGTATGTCTATCTTGTTTTGTCTTAACGAAATCGAGTAAGACAGACATACGACTTTCCGAATCGAAATATGAATATGGGAACTGATTTGCGGGTCATGATAAGTTTTATTTCTGAACGAATTCTAGAATGTCATGCCATAATTTATGACATATAAGTTCAGTAAAGCTAAGTAACGATTTTTTGCATAATTTTTCATCTTTACCTCTGTCAACTTTAGAATATAAATATAGCTGTCTCGTTCACTCTTTTTAAGCAAGGTAGACAATATTCAAATTTCAAATTAAAACTCTGGAACGCACTTATTATAACCTCTTAAATTTCCTTCCTTATTTTTATTTTACAGGAAACAGTAAAATTAGTGTCATTTTGAATTAAATATAATAGTTTTGGCATTCATAATGAGGCTAAACTATATGTTATTCGCGGGCCCATCGCAGAAGAGTGCCAGGAGGCCTCAGCGAGAGCCTGTACCATTCCAACAGTTGTTACCATTGGAGCTGAAAAAAACAGTTTCTGGCAAAGGAGATAAGCTCAAAGAAGCTGCATGTATGCAAGAAATGGCTGTTATGTTTGCATGTTTCAAGAAGTCAGAGTTTGATCAGACAGCCTGCTTGAAGGAAGTGGCGGCGTTCCAAGGATGCTACAAGGAGTACAGTGAAAGAATGAGTGCCCAGAGAGAACAAGGCAAGAAAGGTATCCTCGTCCCAGGAGAGAAGAAACTGACGCATAGACAATTAAACCAATTATTGAAAGCCTTTCCACCCAAGAAGTAGTTAATTGTTATGGTAGTTTGTAAAGGTATTTATAAATAATATAGAAATAAATAGTTGATAAACATTTAGTCTTTATTTTTATCAGCTAATCAGCCTGAACCTTTTTAGGCCTGCATTCTATTCAGTGAGTTATTGTTCAACACTGACTGGTACCGGTACTGATCAACCAGGCAGAGACCATACAGCAATTTTAGGGTATTACATTCAGTTTGTATCATAACAACCTGTTTCCGAGCATGTAGCCGGGTCAAATTAGACACGAAATACTGATCAAATAACAAAAACTTGGATCAAGCTGAATTTTGGTAGACCTTGGGTACAACAAAAATTTCGACCTTTGACCTTGAATAACTTTTTTTAAGCACATGTAGGATGGATGGAGACTTTTGACACTTTATTTCTACTGGTGTACTCAAGGTCTCTACCAAAATTCAGCTTGATCCCAGTTTTTGTTACTTGAAATGTCTATTTTGATCGGACTTATAGTTTTATGGTCTCTTTAACAGTGCCCAGTTGAGTGCTGGTGCCTACATCAAAGAATTCAAACCGACTACAAGCCTTATGTAAACTCAAGGGTGGATAATGGCTGTGCTTGGATTTTCTCTGCATCATGATCAAATCAGAAGAGGAATTCTGGGGAGAAGTAAGATTGCAGATGAAGCATATCAAGTAAAAAGTTTGCCTCACCATAGGAATTTCTCCTGTATTGTGGGTGCCTGTACAAGCATTTAACCTTACAGTCAGAAAAGTGGAAATATTTCATTTTTTAAACAAAATCCCGTGCACACGATGACCACATCTGTTTAACACCCTTATTACTATTGGTCCGCACAAATAGTTTGCAGACCAATATTGGTACTTAAAACAAAAAAAAAACCGACCAAAAAATACACGACCATTTTTAAAATATGTATTGTTTTAAACATAATCTCAGGTTCTGTTAATGATCCCAGATGTTTGACCAGTTTCTTTTTTTCATTTATGACACCAAGGAACTCAGCAAAAAATGCTGATGCTGCGATACTATTGGTAGCTGAGCATTAATAAGCGCTTCTATAGCGGCCGGACGATGCAAGTAACAATAGTCCTTACCGTGGTCAGATACGCAGTTTGGTGATAGTACATACAATACACACACAGCTGGTAGAAGTGGTAATGGGCAGGTAATATTGAGAAATTAAAACAGTCCGATCATGTCACATTTCATTATATTAGTAAAAATAAGTAATGAATTACAATCTTATATCATAGAAGGGTAGAAAAGTGTATAAAATAGCACAGTTTTCACTTAGGGGCAGTGTGTAACCATTGCGGAGAAGACACTTGCAGCTCGATGCGGCGGACGGTGATCAACTCATCATCTATCTCATGGATGTTGTAGAATCTTTCCAGTTGCTCTATTGCTTTGTCTTCAAGCTGTAAAAATAGAAATATTAGAATTATTGTGATTACATGGCATCACCCTTGTAACACCGAAGCGTTAGATAGAAGTGTACTTGTTAGGAAGGGCAAATCAAGAATTTACAGTAAGTATGATGATGAAAAATTACAGCAAAGTAAAAAAATGATTTTCATCCTTCCTTTCCAGTGCAACAAACTTTACAATGAACAGCCTCGCACATAGATTTTTTTCATATTATGGTAGAAGCGACCCTTTCGCTTCCAACCCGCGAAATTTAAATTTTCTTAGGTTATTTGCAGGTTCAGTTTCAAGCTGTATGTTAAAGAAAATATTCGCATTTTAAAACGTATGTAGTTACAGAATCGTAGTCATTAAAATCATCAATAGAACCCCTTTAAGTGCATTTAACCCCATTGAATGACTATTTCATCAAGACATTAACAGGGTTGTATCGATGATTTTAATGATTATAACTCAATAAAGCCTTATTTGTTACTGTCGCGAATCATATTTTAATCAAAATACAAACTGACATTGACCTACAAATTGGGAGAAACGTAAGAAAATTTGAACTTCGTGGGCTACCCTCGCGCTTCCACCTTAAATTACGCGAAAGAAAAACTACTACTTATACTCATACTGATGAAAAATTTCCATGTGGGTACTGGGGTTCAGAATGCTGTACTGACTAACGCCCGGTTCCTATATTTTAAAAACGATTCGTTTTGCTTACGGATGGTAGAATTATCTACGAGGCGTAACCCTAAAGCGTTCCTATAATAAACCTTTCGTAAGCGAACTTACCGTTGGCTTGCTACGTACGGATGGGAGGATTAGCAATAACGATCCGTAAGCGCAAAGTATGGAAACGATGGTCTGTGGTGTTCCTATATGAATATCAAACGTCAGTCAAACTGTCAAATATACTGTTCGTAGTTGGTTTCGCTACCGGCCGCTTTGGGACGGTTACCGAATGTTGTGTGGTATTTTTCAGGTGTAAAGTTAAAATTATTATAAATGTCGAGTTCAGAAAGTGAATTAGAAATGTTACAAATAATTTCGGATTCCAGTGACTCTGATTCAGAAGAAAACAATCACCGTGTTAGAGTTTACAAACAAAGAGTGAACTATTTAACTATGTTGGATGATTTTGAGTTCCAGCTGAGATTTCGACTTGATAAACCGTCTGTTCAAGAATTACTGCTAGAAATATA
Organism: Cerastis leucographa; assembly: GCA_963082945.1. Lineage (NCBI taxonomy): Eukaryota > Metazoa > Arthropoda > Insecta > Lepidoptera > Noctuidae > Cerastis > Cerastis leucographa. The sequence goes on along the minus strand of OY720362.1, from coordinate 14,476,187 downwards.
TCCATATTTAAGAATAACGGGAGCCAGGTTAGTAAATCAACAGGTGCCTAATTAGTTAGGTGCCTACATAATACGAAGAATTGTTTGGCATACATTGTATTCCACCAGTGCTACCTTGAACTCTAGACACGTTTAAACGAATAATATAACAAAAACCTTTGTTTGTTTAAGGAATCATGGAGTAGCCCCAATACACCAGCTATTATTAACTTTAAGGTTCTATGCACTAGGAACAATGTTAATATCAGCGGCAGATTTTATAGGAGTGTCGAAAACATCTGCATGTCGTATTGTACGTGATGTCAGTTATGCTATAGCACAGCTGTATAACAGATATATATACATGCACATCAATACCGAGCAAGATTTTTATTCTGTGTCTCGATTTCCACGAGTTCTTGGTGCACTTGATGGAATGGTTTGACACTTATGTATAAAGGGGCCCTTGATCTAATCCCTAAATAGTAGTCCCTGAATGGTGCAAATGTGCAAGCATGATTGCTTAGGTTTGTAGATAATAAAATAAAATGACTCAGAGGCAGAGATCTAACAAGTCATGTGTACTTACTTAAAAGATTTCTTTTCATTATTTTCAGTTTGGTGTAAGAAATATTACAATCATCTTTACAAGTACTTTTGTGACACAAGATCATAAAAATTAAAAAGAAGCCAAAATAGTGTCTTCAATTAATGAAATAAAAGTGTACAAACTCTCGTGAGACATAATAGAATTTTAAATTCCTAAATCATGTTTTTAAAATAAAATAATATAAATGTGGATTACTAATTGTTTTATTTGTCATTTATTTTTCTTACATACGTACTTAATTTATCAAATTACAAATTGTATACTTACATCTAAAACCTAAATATCAGTAAGATTTTCCTTATTAGCTAACTTTAACAATCTTATCTCTAAATCTAATTTTTCTGTCTTCTTTTTAAAATATTCTGCTATAGCAACATTTTTTTCCAGGCGTCCATCTTCAACTTTTTTCTTTTTGGCTGTAATTCAAAAATATTTGTGTTAATACTTTACACCTACTATAATAGCTGTTGTTGGTATAAAACATTAGAGAAAGACAAAGTATAAGTGATAAAATATAAATAAGTACCCTTGTTTTGAAGAGTTTTTGACATTGTAGGCATTCCATATAAAAATCGTCCTCCTGGATTGTTGCCCTCTACAACCCCTTCTTCTGGTGTCAACATATTTAATTTTCTCCTTTTAACTGAAAAATTAAATTATGTTATAAGAGCTACTAATCAATCTCCGCTATACCACTTTACTTTTTAACACATATGTATGTGTAGCGCAGTGGAATAATCCAAATTTTAGATGGATGGATTACAATATACAAAAGTTGATGTAATTAGACATCATAATAATACCTTCATTTGTACGTGGAAGGAAATCTTCCATGGGCATTAACTATTAACTATATATTAACTACTCCACCTTCAACCTATTCATGCGAATTTGTTGCGTTCTCTTCCTGGCTGCTTTTTTTAAATTGTCCCATTTAAGTTTCTCCTTTTGTTTTGGGAAACCTCCACATTTTGCGTTGAACACAGCTGCCAAGGAGTCCCACGCTTCGTCTTTCAACTTGTTTGATGAGGCGTTTGTTTCCTTACTTGTTAAAATAGGACAATTTTGGATTAACTCCACAAAATAAGAGACTTCATCTCTCGTCATAGGCTTTTTGCTCTTCTGTAAATAGGTAAAACAAATCACACATTAAATACAATATTCACTACAATTTCGCCATGTCTTATTTAAAAGATAACAAGAACAAGATTACTTACTGGTGTAGTATCCATTTTTTGTGATTACTAGTTTTGATTTAAAGATTATACCTATAATTAATAGAATTAGGAAGAACAAAAATGAAATTAAACGAAACGAAGCCGACGCTCTGAAGTTGACACATTGACAGCTTTGAGCTTTGCGCGAGCGGGGCGTGCGGTAGACTCGGCGTCATATATAGCGTTTTGTTCGCACTTTAGCAACAATAGCAATTATGTTTAAAATGTAAGTTGTAAAAGTCAATTTGTTTTTCTTAGCTTAAAAACCGGAGTATAAGTAAAGTTAACATTATTTAGTATATAAATATCTCATAATGTTTCTGATGAAGTCGTAGTTTCTGAACTACCCATTACATATCTTTTGTAATAACGAAACGCAAAGAGGAGCATTGAGGACCATCGGTTAACTAGTAACCGACGACTGTTCGTAGCTGGTAGGCTGGATAAAAACTTTTAGGAACACCAAGTTACGCCTCGTTATCAGTAAGTTGGAAACGGGTGGTAGATGTTATACAATGACGATCCGTTGAATATAGGAACTGGGCATAAGTGTTAAGAGCGTTAACGCTTTACGACATTTCATACAAACTTTCAAGTTCTTATTTTCCGAAATTACTGAACTGATTTTAGTGAAACTTCATACGCCTAAGCAGGATACATAGGTCTAAAAAGTTACTAAAAATATTTTCCAAAAATAGTGTTACAGCTAAATTAGACCGATTATAAATTATCCATAGAAACTGATTTTTCCAATTATCTCTTTTTTTTAAAACACGAAAATGTTTTTTTAGTTAATTTTAGACCTATTTCTTTAATTTAATTTCTTTATTTAAATCAACAATTTGGGTCATAGAATAGGTACATTAAATGAAAAATATTAGAAAAATAAATAATAATAATAAAAAAAACAACACAAAACATAGTTTCATTATTATTTACAGTTTAAAAGGCAAAGTCAACAAATTAAAATTAGTAATAATCAATATATATCTATGTATCCTGCTTATGCGTATGAAGTTTCATTAAAAACGGTTCAGACATTTCGTAAAATAAGGACTTTAAAGTTAGTATGAAATGTAAGGCGTAAACGCTCTTAACAGTTTGTGCGTTGCTGTTTCTTCCATGCCATATAGTTTACATACCTGAGTCAAAAGAAGCGGTTTGGTCATGATTCTTGAGTGATCTTCCTTCTGTTTCCTCTGATCAGTCAATATTTTATTAAACTCCATAGATTTCGCTTTAGGGCTGCTGCTAGCAACCGGTGCCTCACATATCTTCCACGGATTCCTCGGCTTTTCGGGCGGACTACCCACATTAACCTTAGTAAAGTAGTCATCAATACTTTGTGATGCTGTATCATTGCCTTGTAAAGCCAACTTTTTTCTTTGTTTCTGAGATAATTTTGGTCCCACATGGCTTATAACTACGTTACCCTGTTTTGGGCTCCATGCTGGTTCAGTGACTGGAGAGTCTTTTGGTGAGACGGACATTCTTGATAGTGTCGGTAATGTTTCTTGTATTGTCATGGCACTGGAGGAGCTACTTTTTGTCAGTTTTGTAAAGGATTCGGCGGGAGGCTCATTCAATATATCCTTCGCAATGTTTATGGCTTTCAGTCTTGCTTGGACGACTTTCAATTGTTTCTGCTGTGAGGACGGCACTTCGGTCCATTTCTCCTGCTTGTCCCGTGTGCCTTTTTCAGATTCCTTGCTTATCTTACTCAACGATAGAGTAATATTGCCGGAGGTATCATTAGACAGGTCCAATGATGTCACCGAGCTTACAGATTCGTACCTCATTCTCTCCTTCTCACTATCAGTATATTCAATCTTCTTTCCTTTTTTCTTCTTACTAACTATTTCTATTATACTGTCATCTCTTTTTATATCTTCGTCTGTTAGCTCTAAGTTAACTGGATGTGTTTTAGCGAATTCTTCAATAACTTCATCATCTGGAGCGTTGTAGAACGGAGTGATTACTCTAGAAGACATGATTGGGTTGAACTTGCAATAATACTGAGTTATATCGTCCAGCAAGGTTTGTTCCAGCAGATCTAAAGATCTGTTTTCAAGTACACAGTTTAAGTTTAGTGCAATGAATTCCATGCAGCACTGTTTGAGCTGTGTTGCGTTGTATGTGTGTGCGAACTGGCAGAGTTCTGTGCAGTTCTTGAGATTGATTAAGTTTGCTAGTGCGATCTCGCACATTTCTCGCAGTCGCGATATGAACAGCTGGTCGGCTACAATAAGGAGGTTGCATATGAAGTCGATACTGTCACAGTTTTCTAGTTCAGGACAGCAGTCGGTGTACAGGAAGTTGATGACTGGTAGTAGGATGCCGTAGTTTATTGGGAGAGTTACTGTTGACAACTTCTTGCTCTGTAAATAAATTAAAATATAACGATTTAGTACCGTTGTAAAATGTAACTAAAACTTATTAAGTTTTTAATGTAGTGATAGTAGCTACGTAAATGAAACGTTTATCGGCCATATGAATGTGAATGCAAATCAACTAACTTATTTCGCCAACTCAAAAGGCGGAGGAAATCTGTTTGAGTTTTATAAAATCAGTAATAATGTCTCATCGATTACATTCAGGCCGCTAAGGTTTTTTTTTTTTTTTTTAAACTAATGTTGCCCCTCTCTAGGAATTTCTCTTGTATCGTGGGTGCATTTACAAACATTTAAACACACATACATAAACAGCCAGGCCCGGAACAACTATCTGTAGGCCATAGAAATAATTATATTTTTAAACTGCCACTTATTTTTAAAGCAACCTAATTTACACTCGCATAAAATTGATTTTTATTTAAATGGGGTTTGCTTAGGAATTATACAATCTAATCCCCTCATCCCCATTCTATCATCGGACGAGCAGAGATACGGCGAAGCATCAACGTTATACGGTGGAAGTTTAGCGGACCCGAATCCCCAGTCTATGGAATTCACTGCCAGCTTCTCTGTTCCCTGATCATTATATAAATCTAGATCTCTTCAAGTATTGAGTGCATCGGTTTATTTTAGGCAAGCGTGTTCCACCCTAGGCCTCATCATCGGTTCACATCAAGCAAGTTGCGGCCAAACGCAACAGTATTTAAAAAAAAATGGAAATAACGTCCGTTACAAGCTAGAATTGAATAGACCTCACCTCAGTCCAAGAATGCATAAACATGCCCTGGAAGTAGTCCAGCCGGGCAGCGAGTACACACTTGTGCGCGGGCACTACCACTCGGTCCTTGGACAGCACACTGGTGTCCACGAGCTCGGGGAAGGTCTCGCGCTCCCAGTGGCACGGGCTGCGGGTGTAACTCGCACTCGCGCTCTCTTTCAGACATATTGTGCCGTTCTTGTAGCTGGGGAGAGGAATACGAGGTAAAATAAAAGTGTGTGCCTGGAATTTTTGACAAATATGGTTTTTAAATCCAGGAATACTTATATGCAAGTAGCTAGCAGGCCATTCATATAAACAACAATCAGAAGTCGTTGTCGCAAAATGGCAAGCAAGTTACTAGCTTGTGTATTAATGCCTTATCTTCCAAAGGGCATATGCCAGTAACTTGTACAAAATGATGCAAGTAGCTAGCAGGTCATTCATACTATCAACAATCAGAAGTCTTTGTCGCAAAATGGCCTGCAAGTTACAAGCATGTGTATTAATGCCTTATCTTCCAAAGGGCATATGCCAGTAACTTGTACAAAATGATGCAAGTAGCTAGCAGGTCATTCATACTATCAACAATCAGAAGTCTTTGTCGCAAAATGGCCTGCAAGTTACAAGCATGTGTATTAATGCCTTATCTTCCAAAGGGCATATGCCAGTAACTTGTACAAAATGATGCAAGTAGCTAGCAGGTGATTCATATTATCAACAATCAGAAGTCTTTGTCGCAAAATGGCCTGCAAGTTAATAGCATGTGTATTAATGCCTTAACTTCCAAAGGGCATATGCCAGTAACTAGTACAAAATTATGCAAGTAGCTAGCAGGTGATTCATATTATCAACAATCAGAAGTCTTTGTCGCAAAATGGCCTGCAAGTTAGTAGCATGTGTATTAATGCCTTATCTTTAAAAAGGCATATAACAAGTCCACGCGTTACTACTCGGAGTTTTTTTTTTTACCTCTGTTGTGGAAAAAAGCTAACACTTTACTAGACAACGAAAAACGCAATCAAGAATATTGAAAATTGAGTCTGACAGAATAAGTAGCTCCGATCTATGCGGCAGCATCACGTTTTCAATTCAATTTTATATAAAAAAAAAACATAGTTTTTACAAAAGTATTTCATTGCAGACTATAACTACTTACTAGAACTTATCCAGCAGTTTGTGTAGAGTCATGACTTGCAGTCGCTTGGCGGAAGCCTGCAGCAGCTTGACGGGGTCGCAGTACAGATGGGTGCGCGGCGGCGTGTCGGTGTTGCGACGGTTGCGTTGGCGTTTTGACTTGTCCAGAGGTTTATTGTATACCTCGAATGCTGATATTTCGGAGGGGTTTTCTGAAAGAATGAATACGATTATTTGTAACCTATTCATCTGCCTAGCCTTTTCCCAAACTATCTTGGGGTCGGCTTCCAGTCTAACCGGATGCAGCTGAGTACCAGTATTTTACATGAAGCGACTGCCTATCTGACCTCCACAACCCAGTAACTGGGTAATACGATACCCCTTGGTAAAACTGGATGTCAGACTTTTTGGCTTCTGACTACTCGTAACGACTGTCAAAGATCTACAAATGACAGCCGAGACCAACGGCTTAACGTGCTTTCCGAGGCACGGAGGAAACTCGGTATGTAATTATGGTCATCCATCCACGGACCAACCTCGGCAAGCACGGCTTAACCTTAAAGATAGACCCGGGCGGCTGTTATTATTTAGCCACGAGCTCCTCATTTGATTATTTCATCATCGATTATTTGTAACCTATTAAAAAAACAAAATATATTATTATCTTCCACTATTTTAAAACAAAAGATAGGTCATCTGTTTAATGTCATCTCTAGAAATGCTGAACACATTCATATTTTATGATGGAATAAAAATGCAGGAGCTTCTTTGGGAATCTCAATGTGGGGAAACTTAAATGCTGCATCTGGCTTTACGAAGTCAAATAATTTATTTGATAATGATTCACTGCTTAGGCTTTTCTATAAATTCTACAATGGGTAATTTTTTTTTTTTTTTTTTTTTGTATACATTGCAGTAATGGGCCATGTGACGGAGAGGAATGAGGAAAGTTTGGATGAGAGTAGAGGATGGAGAAGTTTGGAAGAAGAAGACATGCTGCGCCGGCCGATGACATTGCAGTACTACTAGCTGGAACCCTACACACTACTGCTGCACGTCAACAGTTACATTTAAAGCCATTAAAGAGCTTAAAGCTAGGCCGCCTACAGCTGTACAATAGAATGTCGTTAATGGTGTTCTTACAGGCCCCCTATTCACAAACGCTCGGATTCGATTTCGATTCGATAAGTCGTTTGTCTATCTTGTTTTGGCATTATGAAAGCGAGCGAGATAGAAGACTTTCCGAATCGAAATCGAATCCGAGCGTTTGTGAATACGGGGGCTGATCCGCTTTGTTCTCGGAGTTTATCGGCCAAAGTTGGATATGCTAGCCACTTGAGAGCATACCAAAGGTCTCGATAACCACCCCAGAAAGCCATCGGATGCAGTCGCTGTGCCCGAAATCGGCTAGATGGCATCATCTACATTTAAAGCCAAATTCACAAAATCAACACTCACCAATCACCTCCTCCTCCTCATCACAATCTTTATCCCTCTTCATTAATTCCTCCTTCGTAATCTTCAGTCCACAAGGCCCCAGCTCCGTGACGTCACAAGTGCCGGTGTACATGAATTTGATGATTCTCTCAAAGGCCTCGGGATGCACGTTGTCGAGTGTGACCTCGGGTTTATCTCCCTCGGTGGTTATGTTGTCCTGGTACAGTTTGTAGAGGAGCTCGCTGCTTGACGCTACGATGAAAATGTGTGCGGGGAAGAGTTTTGTGCCGACCTAGTGAGAAGGGTTTAATAGTTAGTGTTTATTTTGGACTTTAAGTAATTCAAGAGTTGACACTTACGGTACGTTCACTTCACGAAAGAAAGTTGGTTAGCGTTATTGTTTTTTTGGTAATGAAATCCACTTATTTTGGGATCTACCACCGACCCTTATAATCTTGTATTATTTTTATTTTACTGTGTGGGAAAGAGATAGAGCAATACTGGATGCTGAATATAAACTGAGGAAATAATCCTTTTATAAAACATAGTGGTTCCCAGCTTCAGGTATTTAATATTTTTAGTATAGAATATTTTAGTAAAGAATATTTTAGCGAAGAATATTTTAGAATGTAATAGATCGAGTTACCTTGAATACAACATCGTGCAGCAGATCATCTTCGGAGGCACATTCCCGCAAAGATTCCATGTGTTTGGACATACTGGTCGGAGACAGCTGCGGTAACGACTTCAGACCGCAAGTCGGTTTTATCTGTGAAAGCAAGTATTTATGTTGATTAATAGTTACTAAAAGAGTCATCATCTGCCCCATCATCTGCCTAGCCTTTTCCCAAACTATCTTGCGGTCGACTTCCAGTCTAACCGGATGCAGCTGAGTATCAGTATTTTACATGAAGCGACTGCCTATCTGACCTCCACAACCCAGTAACTGGGTAATACGATACCCATAGTAAGACTGGATGTCAGAGTTTTGGCTTCTGACTACTCGTAACGACTGTCAAAGATCTACAAATGACAGCCGGGACCAACAGCTTAACGTGCTTTCCGAGGCACGAAGAGAACTTGGCATGTAATTATGGTCACTCATCCGCGGACCAACCTCGGCTAGCACGGTTTAATTTTAAAGATCAACCGATCGTTATCATTTAGTTTATAAATGATGATAGATGCAGAGGGCGAGGAAGACCAAAGAAAATATGGATGGATAGTGTGAAAAATGATATGAAGGAAAAAGATAGCGCGACGAAAGACAGAGGAGAATGGAAGAAAAAAACATGTTTCACCGACCCCAATATTATTATTATATTAACGACCATAGATAAACATTGGTAATACTTTTAAGCAAACTTAAAAGCTTGGCTGAACAGTCTGCTTGCCTTTTAGACATGTTTAGCTTGCCAGAATATTGACGAATACGCACGCCACTGTAAAGATACTGACCACGTAAATACGCGGGTAAAAGCTATTAAAATACTACGAACCTGTAGACACGCAAAATTATGTCCCTCACTATCCACAGCAATAGACACCGCTCTATAAACGTTCGGTATCTTCGCGATCCTGACAGAAGTACAGTCGTCCTTTTCTAAGAACTTCACAAGCGCGCTCTTGTTGTCTCTCTCCTTCTCCTTCTTGATTGGCTGCTGTGGCGCGGTGGGCGTGGTTTTGCGCGAGATCGTGCCAATGAACGCTTCGCCGTATTTAGTCGTGAAGTAGAGAGCGTCGTGGGTGAGCGCTACGTTTGTTATTATTGTTTGGTGGACGAGGCCAAAGACACATCTAGAATTAAAGAAAATATTTTATAAGTCAGTTTAGGAGGTTAAGAAGTTATGTTTATACCAGATTAGCTGCCGCTGCTTCGTTCGCGTGGAAATTTTGAAGTGTTTTTAGGGCCTTTTTATTGTCATGCGTGTTTGCAGCCTCGTGCAGGCCAGGCACGCATGCGTGCTGCCCGCAACCTATCGTATCATACATGTTTTTATTGCCATGCGCGCCAAGAAAATAATCTGCTCTGTGTGTGGCCTGCAACAAGCATGGCTGCCTGGCCTACATACGGGCGCAAACACGCATGACAATAATAAGGCCCTTAGGGTTAGATTATCATTATACATATAAACCTTCATCTTGAACCATTCTATCTATTGATGAACCGCATCGAAATCCATTGCGTAGTATAAAATATCTTAGCGTACAGACGGCGGGAAACGATTTTTTTTTATACTATGTAGTGAAGTACCCAAGGGCGAGCCTGCCGCGACACTGCCCGACTGGAGTATCGAACCAAAGACACTATGATGAGCATACTTGGCCGCTTTTTTCTCAACAATTTTTTTTTAGTCTTACCCACTGCCGATGTATTTTACATGATGCGACTGCCCATCTGACCCCCACAGCTAAGTTAGTTGGCAATAAGATACCCCTTGGTAAAACTGGTTGTGGGGTTTTGTGGTGGTTTGTCACCTAACTAGCCTTTTCCCAACTTTATTCGGGTCGGCTTCCAGTCTTACCGGATGCAATTAAATTAATTAATGTTTTACATGGAGCGACTGCCTATCTGACCTCCATAAGCCCAGTTAATACTGAATAATATTTCGGGCCACTGACTACCTGTAATGACTTTCAAATATCTAGAAATGACAGCCGTGACCAACAGCTTAACGTGCATTCTGAGGCACGGAGGGAACTCGGTATGTAAAGATGGTTGGTTTGGAAGATTTTGTAATATATTTTGATTTAAAAGAGTGTCCATGGAATTTCTTGCCCATTCTTCTCCATAGAGATCTACGCATTGGAAAGGGCAACTACGGTACTTTCACAAGTTATTATGCCTTGTGACTGGGACTGTAGCTTCGCGTTTTTTTTTTGTATTTTGACTTTCAAAAATGCCTGTACTGGTCTAATTGAAATAAATGCTTTCAAGTTTGAGTTTGAGTATGGTCACCCATCCACAGATTGACCTTGGCAAGCCCGGCTTAACCTTGAAGATCGACCCGTGCGGATGTTATTATTTTAGCCACGAGCTGTGGTAGTGCCCACATAAAGATAATGTTATATTTACCGAGTGAGTTTGTTGGTGGTGTCCTGCCATATGAACAGCTGTCCCACGTTGGTGAGTAACAGTACCGTCACTCGCGAGTACACGCCCTGGTCGTTCACCTTAGCCTCTACGCACACCTGACGCAGGTTTATTTGTCTGAAAAATAAGGAGGTAAAATAGACTAATGTCTTCCGAAATCTGAATCAATTACCAGAGAGGCCAGAGGCTTTATTTTTAAATATAAAACAGGGATTTTTTTTAAAACTGAACAATGGTTTTTCTTTTCAATTACGTGAATTTCAACCCACATTTTGAAACATGGGGCCGTTCAAGTATTACGTTACGCACGTGCAATTATTAACCCACCCCTCCCCCTGGTCAGCAAAAGTTAGCAAAGTTCTTACCCCTCCCCCCATGTTTACATAAAAATTGGTACAATTGATTGATTCATGAGCAGCCGTTATAGACGAATAAGTGAATAGCCGGATCCACACCAGACGATCCAACGCGCTCCAATCGCGGGCGGCAGGAGCGCGCTCCATAGGAGCGTTTGATGAGGACTTGCCTCGCGCGATCTAAACTTCGCGGCAGGAGCGCGCGCTCCTTTGCCGCGAGCGATCCGTCAGTTGTCGGTTTTTTTTACTAGCACACAGGCGCCTCAGTCTCTCGGCGCACTCGGTGTAGACGTTTGTGTGTGTGTGGAGCGCGCGATTATGGTAAATTTTGAAAGTCGTCGTGTAATATCCCTTTACAAGGAACATAGCTTATGGGATCAATGTGATAAAAATACACCAATAGAGGAGATGCATGGCGACGTAGGTTGGCGATGTTGCTGCCACAGCAATTCGACGTCGTTGCTGCACGTGTGACTCCATAGTGACCGAAAGTTCAACTGTGCTATACTTAGGCGGATCAGTCTGGATCGGTTGGAGCGTGTGGGTGCGACGCGGCGGGATCGCAAGAAAAGTTAAGTTCGGCAGACGACACGGTCCATGATCCGTGCTCCACGCTCCCGGATCACGGATCGCAGGATCGGCGATCCAAAATTGGATCGTTTGGTGTGGATCCGGCTAATAGCGCGCGGTAATTCCCCTACTCAGTTCTAAGCGAGTACCTACCTAAACATATTCATTATTTGTAGGAATCCCCGATAATGCATTTCGTTTTCAATCATAGACAATGTGTGGGTTGCCATATGTGTAAAAAGAGAAATAATTACTGCTGACGTATTCACCAACTAGATCCGATCATACCCCATGTCATCAAAAATAAGCAAAGCAAAGACCCTCCCGCCCCCCAATAGTGCTTACGTAATGCTTGAACGGTCCCCATAGTCTATTGAAAAAAAAAACGACTTATGCACTTCCAGCTGGCTGGATAGGGCCCTTACAGTTACCCTCCGGACGACGAAGAGCGTCGTGCGGCGTGTCTTCGTAAGTGAGCCCTAACAGTTACCTGAGGAAAACTTCGGTAAAATATGATGCAAAATAACGAACTGAATGCACCGTCAGTTTGCGGAGCTGTCCCATACACCCTGTATTCTGATATATTAACTTCACTAGCTAGTGTCCCGCGCAACTTCATCTGCGTCACATTTTCCCCGTTTTCGCAACATTTTTAGTTGCTGCTCCGCTTCTATTGGTTGAAGCGTGACGATATAATTATAGCCTTCCTCGATACATGGGACCAGTAGTTCCTGAGTTTAGCGCGTTCAAGCACACTCTTCAGCTTTATTATAGATAAGTATTAGATACACCAACTTGTTTCTAGATCCTTAGTCTTTTGTCATGCGTTCATCCCATTTGTTTACCTTCTTATTTTACTCGGCACTTATCTTGGTAATCTTATTGCGTAGTTTTATTTTTTATTTGTTATTATTATTATTATTGCTGTACACAATCTTAATTTATTTAAGTACCCGTCTCACATACACATACACTCTGACACAAAATATGAAACTGTTTTACGTCCGTCACACAACACATTCGCAGGTCCAGTTGAAAACCAGCGTCAGGCAGCCTAGCTGTGCGGTATTTTGCTAAACTGGCCCTTTTTAGGGCAGCCGTGAGGCACACAATAATTATCCCTCTTTTCTTTTTGTTTAATTTAGCTACACAACTATTAAACCTTTTTTTTCTTTTGTTCAAATTTAAGTATTTTTTTGTGTTCATTTTCGTTTAATGTTGTGTGTAATTTTAACAAATTAACTTATTAAAGTGAAACTTTTATTACATCGTCTCAAACTTTTTCGTCTGTGTGTTGCATGTCGCGTGACGCTCGGCCGCGGAGTAGGGATAAAGTGAAAGGCGCTCTAACGAGCGCCTTTCACTTTATCCCTACTCCGCGTTTATACCCTTAATGGAATATTATTCCAAAAATTTTTAGTTAAATGTCTATAGTGTGAAAAAAATTTTCACTTTTACCGTGGTTACATAAAACCACACAATCCTTTTTTTCTTTCTTTCTTGTTATAGACTGACACTCACTTGATAGCGATCTTCTTGCAGATATACTTGTGCAGTAGATACACATCTCCACGGCTCGTGGTGATGACTGTGGCCGCGTCTGCCGCGTCCACGAGCTGAATGCCTGCCTCTTCTTTGTTGTTCATCGATATTGCTACCTGAAGACAAAATAACAGATCAAATTACACATAACATCACGCCTGTAATACTCGAAGGGTTAGGCAGTAGTGTACCTAATAATACAACTATATTTCGCCAGTTCTGTTTAAGTCTCATGTAAAAGGTCTCGTCTATCGTTTAAAATGAAAGTTCACGAGTAAATTCGGAAGAAGCTAGCAGTACCGTCACAACGTATATCATATTTTCCTCATTGTTTGTCCTTTTATTTTAGAATTTATACAAGGTGTTGTTTTGCATCCTCGTCAAATTCAAGGAGGTAACTCTGCTAATGATTCTCGTCCCAAATCAATAATAAAATGGGAAGGTAATTTTTCTTTTTTACGGAAATCGGTAAGTGTGAACCACCCTTGTTTTAAACGCGGCCCGTCTGGTTCTTGCCTTATGACCTCGCTTACACACGTACAAACAATCTCAAACGTTTATTCGATCATTTCTTAGTCCCTAAACCACGTTAAGGGGGTTATTCTGAAATACTGACAAACTTAAACAACCAAAAAAATCAGCGTTTATTAATAATTAACTAGGTACCGTAATTTTAATAGATTATTTATGTCTTTCGTGACCACCTCCTGAAATTTGACGAGGTTGCAAAACAACACCTTGTATATCTGTCTATATATAAAAATCAATGCCACTTTTCGTTGTAATTTTATAACTCAAGAACGGCTGGGCCGATTCAGCTGATTTAGGTTTTAAAATGTTTGTCGTAGCTCAGGGAAGGTTTAGGGTAGGTAGGTAGGTAAGTAGGGTAGGGTAGGGTAGGTAGGTAAGTAGGGTAGGGTAGGTATGGTAGGGGGGACAGCTAGTTTGTGATAATTCATGGATGTGCGGCGCGCATAAGTTGCCTTCTAGGCGGAATCTAGAGGAGGTAATCTGTGTTGTACACCAAACATAGTACATTATATGGACCAGTCCTGTCTATAAGCGTCAGACTCATACCGCGATATTTGCCAGGCTTCTTTATTTCTGGAGGTCAAGGACATTGGTATACACGGTGTAAATCACCTCATCACGAAGCCGTCAACCAAGCATTCTGTACATGAAACTAAGTAACTTTACGCAAAAATTATTGCTGGGAAACGATTTTTTTTTGGGGGATGTAAAATCATGTTTTGTGGTAGAACTCAATTAACGCACTTATAACATTGTGCTGACGGACGGATTGAATAGTAGGGGGGTCGTGGAGGTGTTTAAAGTAAAAATCTTACATTAAAAACTTGTATTTAGAAAAATACTTGTCAAAAAGTTGGAACTTTGACCCCTAATATCTCCGTAACTAGAAGGCATGTTGTAGAAAAAAAATGATTGCAATGACAGGGAGAACCAGTGCCTTTCAGTTTCGTTAAGAGGTGTTTTACACCCTTTATAAGCACAATCAGCCTGTAATGTTCCCATTGCTGGGAAACAGGCCTCCTATTTACGAGAGCGAGTGGGGTGTAATCCACCACGCGGGCCCAGTGCGCGTTGGTAGATATCACATATCTAAGAATGTTTAGTTGTAGGACATGCCGGTTTCCTCACGATGTTTCCTTCACCGATTTTGAGAGCACCGGTGATGAAATAAATTACACAAAATAATGCGCCTGCCTGAGTTTCAACCCACGGCTTACCGCTCGTAAGTCGGGGCTGACCACTGGGCCACTGACTCTTGGAAAAATGAAAACAATCGAGTATACACTGACCCGCTTTGGTGCAGCAACAAGTTTATCCTCATTGGAGTGTCCAAGCTGGCCGAGGTTGGTCCCCCACGTGTACACAGCGTGCGTGTTCCACAGCGCCACGTGCGAGCGCGCGCCCGCCACGCCCAGCGGGGAGGACAGCTTCATCAGCGGCTTCACGGAGGGCAGCTTGATGCTCGACTGCGTCTTAGTGGTGGACTGGCTTGCTACGTTGTCAGTGCTGTTTAGGGCGTATTGGAGGACCTGAATGTAAGGATTGTTCTTATGTTAATGTTTGGAAAGAGAAGATAACTTTTATAGTCAAATTTGTAATACACTAGTAGCGTTTTTTCGGTAATTGTCCCGCGGGATCACACTACTGGGATAAACAGTATCCTATGTGCTATTCCAGACTATTAGCTATCCCTGTGCCAAATTTCATCCAGATCCATTCAGTAGTTTTTACGTGAAAGAGTAACAAACATCCATCCATACTTACAAACTTTCGCGTTTATAATATTACGAGTAGTAGGATAAAACCGACTCAATTCAGGTTTAGGTTATAACCGTTTTCAGTAACACTAAGTGAATCATAAATGAATGTGTAAATTAAAGCGCACTGTTGGCTTTTCCAGCGCCGAGATATAAAAATTCATCAGGGCATATTTACACAGAAGCTTAAAAGTCTTAACATTAATTAAGATTGGTTGTTATTCAATCTCATCAAGGGGTATTCAGTGACTGGGTTATAGAGGTCAAATAGGCCCTCAATCTATGGAAATTACTGGTATTCAGCTGCATACGGTTAGACGTACGGCGATGCGCCATCGGTACATGGTGAACATCCCACCTATACGCACTAAGCGCTTTGGGAATACTTTTATTATGCGTACCGCTAAGGAGTGGAATTCCCTGCCGGAGTCTGTGTTTCCCGATAGCTACAATCTGGGGGTCTTCAAGTCAAGAGTGAATAGGTTTCTTCTAGGCAAGCGTGCTTCACCGTCGACCACATCATCGCTTACCATCAGGTGAGATAGTGGTCAAACGCGAGCCTATTTATAATAAAAAAAAAAATACTGAAAATCGACACCAAGATAGTTGGGAACAAAGTGGTAGTTGTGTTTCTATTCTATTCTGTAAAGTTAGGCAGATGATGAGCCAAAAGTGCAAAAGTACGAAACGGCGCGATGCGAATTCGCAACGCAGAAAACTGCGACACCAATTGCTGCGATACGGTTTCGTGCGGCAAGTCGGCAAGGCATCTCGCCCTTCCACGACTTGGATTGACCATTCCTTTGACGACCGTCAACCGTACTGAACGTATGTTGTCAACTAGGTTGTGACACGGATCGTAAAAATAGACACAACATCGCAGGAATGCGCGATGCAAATCAATTCGCAAGTTCTTGCGATGCGGCGCGGGAGCTCGTAGATTTTTACGATGTGACGTCGTATCGCAGTTTTATGTACAAGCCCTTATACATACCGTGCCACTCTCCAGCAGGAACACAGTAGAGTTCAAGGTGACGGCCACAGCGCGGCAGGGCTCCCCGAGGCGCAGCGGCACGGGGCGCAGCGCCGTGGCGAGCGCGGCGCCGGCGCGCGCCTGCTGCCCGCAGCACCACGCCTCGCCCGCGCCGCACACCCACACGCTGTGGAACTTGCCCAGGCACACCTGCGATATGTATAACATTACATTTTATTTATTTTCAGGAAACTTTGGCCCACAGATATACAGGGTGGAAGAGACACCGATGTGAAAATCATTCTGGACCACATAGAAATTTTGCGTTGGCAATTTAAAAAAGAAATCTGCCAAGTGCGAGTCGGACTCGCGCACGAAGAATTCCGTACCATCATTTATAAAAACGAGCATAAAAATCACTTTTTGGTATGGGAGTAAATATTTATTTTATTCTGGTTCATCTGGTTCTCAGTTACTATCCTACGTTTATAGCGGACGTTTGTGTCGTGCAATGGAACCGTTGAAAATTTTGTGTATTTACGAAACATTTAAAAGACGAAGAAGTAGATAATGGCAGAAAAAGATGCTGGGAAAATCCGCTTAATAGTGAAAGTCTGATGCTTGGACACTTTCGCAAACCACAAACTCAATTCGGTCCGACTAATGCGTGTGAGTCGGCAGACAACTCATTTTGCGTCGCCGTGTGAATAAAACATAACTTTTGTTTGAAACCGAATGCAGCAGAATTTCTGCGATACACGACTCACAAAATTATGCTCGTTTGGCCTCGCCCTAAGCCAGCAGAAGCGCTTCGGTTATCTCCGTTTTTCTGAATTAGTACGAAAGTGGCGGTACAGAGTAGCCTTTAAAAAAGGCAAAGCTGCCAAGTTTTGTACTGTTGCGCTTTGTAGTAAGTGCAACTGTCATTGCGAGGTTTAATGCAAGACAATACAAGTGTGGTGTTGTAATAAAAACCTAATTTTATATCCACCTGGACATGGCGTGATAAACATGATCATTAATTATTCACGTCTTAGTTGTATCTATTTGCAATCAGAATTTCTTATGTGAATGTCTCACGAAAAGCAGTCTTCTATGCATGGGCACTATCTTTCATTGTATCTAAGCGGGAGTTAGAATGTAGAACAACCAACAGAACCATTACTATCCCATTTACTTTAATTGTATACAAATTAAACACAAAGATATATTCGAAACGTTTTATTGAACATTAAATCTATTTTCGCATGCTATGTGTCCGATAGACGTCGGCGTGGTAGTCCTCGGGCCGACTGTACGCGCTCGGAGAGATCGTGTACGTCTGGAAGGGGTTCACGGCCGACACCATCCGCACCACCTTCTGAGGTTGCTGCTCTACACACACCAGCGGCGCACTCGGCGCCTCGACCTTCGTCTCAGCCACCCGAGGAGCTCTCGAAGGCAACCACTCCGTCCATTGCCCCGCCATCGCCCCCAATAACGGCTCTCCTCGTATTATACAATAAGCAAACAGTGTCACAACTGTATACAAGAACGCTATTAACACGATATAGAATATTAATGTTCCTTTATTCCTGATTATAGCTGACCGCAGCGCGTGAAAACATCCCACTTCTTTGTTCGACTGTATGTCGGGGTCCAGACTCCTGGAGCATTCCTTCGACACCGGCACCAGACTGCTCAAATTGGCAAACTTGCAGCATTGGATAGGATATATTTGTGTGGGATGCAAACTCTGCCAGTGACTCTTCGTAAAATCTCTATAGCTGACCGCTCCGCAGCATTCGTACTTCACCATAACGTAGTCAAGCATGTACGTGACGAAGTCGTTATCTTTCCCGTAATACGTATGAATGGATGCCTGCAGAGATTTCCGCGTGTTCTCATTTTTTGTGTAGATATTGTAGACTCCTGTTATGAAGAATACCCAAAATGCGACGAAAGAGAGTATAGTAGCGAGAAATATGTATGCTTTTATTGCGCACTTCACTTTGCAGCCGGCGCCCAGTACCCCACAGCACGACGTCATCATGGCGAGTCCGGCTACCGGGATCAGTATCGTCGTCAGCGGTGTCACCCACAGCCTCAAGTTGACGAATTTAGCGATAACATCTACCAGCGAGCTCTTCGTGATCGTGTAGTTCACATCGCGGAAGAAATCCGTGTTCATGGCACACCAAACGCAGATCACGAACGCGATCATTCCGAACACAAAGAACAATAAATTGGTGAATCCTAGACATGTTCGCGGCAAGCCAACTGTGTGCATATTTTGATGATAATTATAACAAGTCAAAACTAAATATGTAGTTTAAAATTTTAATGAAATGTAAGTGTTTAGGTTATTTCCAAAATTGACGTTTATGACATTGTCAAATTATTTTCTAGCAGGCCAGCATTTTTTAGGTAAGTTAAAGGGAATGTATTTTTCTAAAGCTTTGACTTAGTACAAGGAGAATGTAGTGAAATTTTTGATTTTGTCAATAAGAAGAATTATAGTCCAAGATCCCAGGGCCGCCAGACGTCACGTATTTTCTGATGAATGAAATGTGGACGATTGAGTAGTGTTGGTATGTACTAAGAACGCATGCGTACCTGCTAGCTTGCTTAGACGGCCAATTTTCAGGTACCAGGTAATCAAGGTACATAAAAACATGACTTACCTCACGTAAATTCTGAAAGCTAATTTTTACGTATATTTTAGGCATTATCCTTAATAATATGTCGCCAATACTGCCAGACACTTTTCGTGGGCAGTTTTGCTTAACAGACGCTTTAAAGCTCCAAAAATTATGACTTAACTTCACGTAAATTCTGATGCTCCATTTTTATATATGTCCACCAGACAACTATTTTAAAACCTTTTACAAGAAGACAGACCGATCCAAGGGGCCAATCATCCCCAATTCAATTTTAAAGTCTCTGTGTGTAGGAGCGCGAGGGCATTATCTACGCGCGTGAGATTGAGTGAGATATGTTTTAGGATACAATGACTTCTCTCTCTCTCACTCTCTTACAGTTTTTTCATATCACTTAATTATTAATATAAAAAATCAGGAAAATAATTAAAACTTAACTTGTAAAACAATGCTCATTTGACTACAATAATGATTGAATTTTATCCTGTAAGCTGTTTTGATAAATTTTTTTTTAAGAATATTATTGTTAAAAATTCGATAGTGTTAACAAATTAATTGAATAACAGCATCTCTTAAAAAAAATACAAAAAAAGAAAAATATTAATCTCTCAACATTTCTGAGTAGTGCCTCTAATCTTCATTATCATCGTCATTGAAATTAGACAATTCATCAAAATCTTTTATTTTACATAGGCCTACATGGGCACTTATAAAACGTCAACAAAAGGTTCACGGTTCGGATTGGTCGTTTCCTATAGAGAAGAACCGGCAAGAAACTCCATGGTTACTCTTTTAAAAACATTTGTTTTTACAATATTTGAAGTTACAGCGTTAGTACTAAGTATAGGAGGACAGCGTAGGCCCGACAATAAGTCGTTGCTTACTACAGAAGGTAGAAAGAGATAAAAAAAAACAAAGCCTACAATGTCCACACATTCACAAAAAATAGGTAAATAAAAAGAATCTATAGAAAAGTAAAATTAAAAGAACACTGAATTAAACAATTGACACAGATGTTATCATCAGTGCTGGAACTATTCTGAACAATTAACGAATGTTGCAATGATTGGAAAACTATTCTAAAAAAAATGAATAAAAAGAATAATATTGGGAATAGTTAGAGACATCTACACATTTGTGTCGTTAATGAGCTTCCAGGGAAGCCGCATGAGCAGAAGGAACTACAGCCAAACTTCTCTATCTTCAACGTAGTCCTTAATTTTGTAATATGCTTTTTTAAATAAGGACACGTTTGATGCAATTTTTAAACTTTCCATCGGTCAGGTGGCGTACCATGACGTCTTAAAACATTATTGTTCCATTCTCATTCCAGAGTGAAAAAGAGATGGAGCTATACAGGTCGTCTAGCTCCATCTCTTTCCCACTCTGGAATAAGAACGGAACAATAATGTTTTAAGCGTCATAGTACCCCCCAGTTCTGTAACTGACTTTGGCAACTTATTAAAAAAGCGTATACTGTTTATAAGAAATGACTTGCTAGTTTTTGTTAATCCATATTTGGGTATTACAATTTTGTGTTTACTGCGCGTGTTTATATTATGGAAGTCGCTTCTAATTTTGAAAAGCCCTCGGTTTTTTGGGACATATAAAATACATTCTAGGATATAAAGTGAAGGCAGAGTCCGTATATCGATCTCTTTAATTTTTTTTCTGAGGGACTCGCGAGGACCCATTTTAAAGATCGCGCGGACTGCCCTCTTTTGCAAAATAAAAATTGAATCAACGTCTGCTGCCGATCCCCACAGCAGAATGCCATAAGACATAATACTGTGGAAATAAGCGTAGTATACTAACCTAGCTGTAGCTACATCAGTTAACTGCCTTATTTTCCTAACTGCATAGGCAGCTGAGCTTAACCTCCCCGAAAGATTTGCGAAGTGCGCGCCCCACTGCAGTTTTGAGTCGATAGTAATCCCTAAAAATACAGTTTCCGCGATAACATCAAGTTTCTTACCGTCAAGATTTAAATTTAGGTCACGTTACGTTTGGTAAAGAGAACTTTAGACATTTTGTTTTGTTCGCATTCAGTAAAAGATTGTTAGCTGCGAACCATTTCGAGAGAACAGTTAGACTTTCTTTGACATGAATGAGATCCGTATCTTTTCTATGAATTTCAAAAATGAGCGAAGTGTCATCATTAAATAGAATTATATCCGAAAATTAAGCCATCATATAAGGGAGATCATTAATATAAACAAGAAATAGGAAAAGCCCGAGAATTGAACCTTGTGGCACGCCCATCTTGACTATAGACCCGGAGGACGTCGCCCCATTTACATTTACTTTTTGCTGCCTGTTTGATAAATAGGAAAGAACAAGATCAGCAGCTAGACCATGCATTCTGAAATGACAGCTGCACTCGACGGACATAGAAGTTTTTTAATATTAGGTCAGCACGAAAAATCTGGCAAAAAAATATTTTGACCACATAAAATGTTTTTTTTGGTCTAAAGTGGAAAGCGGAATCATTGTACCAAATTTTCCAAAAGGTGGTGTAAAAAGCGGAAAAGCGGTGTATCTGACAACACTACTTGCGAGTGAATTTAGCTGTTAGTCCGAAGGGGGCCTTGACATTGCAATCTGTTTCACCTGAGTGAGACACACGCGCATGAGGCTGATCTCGTGCGAGTAGATAATGCCCTCGCGCTCCTACACACAGAGACTTTAAAATTGAATTGGGGATGATTGGCCCCTTGGATCGGTCTGTCTTCTTGTAAAAGGTTTTAAAATAGTTGTCTGGTGGACATATATAAAAATGGAGCATCAGAATTTACGTGAAGTTAAGTCATAATTTTTGGAGCTTTAAAGCGTCTGTTAAGCAAAACGGCCCACGAAAAGTGTCTGGCAGTATTGGCAACATATTATTAAGGATAATGCCTAAAATATACGTAAAAATCAGCTTTCAGAATTTACGTGAGGTAAGTCATGTTTTTATGTACCTTGATTACCTGATACCTGAAAATTGGCCGTCTAAGCAAGCTAGCAGGTACGCATGCGTTCTTAGTACATACTAACACTACTCAATCGTCCACATTTCATTCATCAGAAAATACGTGACGTCTGGCGGCCCTGGGATCTTACTCTATTAACACTGGTTGAAAGAATTCACATTGAAAGAATTCACATTGGTTGTTGAGAGGGAAAGGTCAAAGAGAAGATGGATGGATTGAGGAATGATTGATAATAAAGACAAGGACATGACAGTTGGAATAAGAAATAGTGCGCGAAATCGTCGTTTAAATTCCATAATACTGTTTATCCCTATTTTTATGTACGTTATACTTTTTACTATTTAACGTACGTGAATTTATTCGATAGCCCAAATATCTAGAGTAGGAAGATAAGGATCAGTGATATACATACCTGTTTGACACAAGTGTTAGCTCGGTTGAAGCAGGTGAGTAGCTCGGGCGAGTTGCGCTGCTGTTGCGTGCCAGTGCCCAGCGTATAGTTGCAGTTGCTGCCCCACACATACACCTCGCTGGGCTGAGTGCTGTCGTGCTGGTACATGTACTGGCGGTCTAGCATGGCGTGCTCCAGCGCTCTGTAGTCGTCCTTATCTACTATGTCGGTGTTTACACCTGGAATTTTGTAACGATGATTTAATTTCTGACAGTTAGTCTTTTTCTGGCAGTAGGTGAACCTTTATTCTGTAGCGACCACAAAAAGCAACATACTACAAAAAGTACTACAGCGCCATCTATGATACGACGGAAGAACTAACATCAATTTCCTACAAGTCGCAAGCAAAGTTTACATCGACTTCAGTATATATAGAGAAACCCGATAACAACTATCGGGCAGTTGCCCGCCAGACATAACACCTGTCTGGCCGGAGGATCCTCCCTTTTCTAAGGAGTATCGAGGAACTTTACACCCTGTTCCTCATACCCCTAAAATTCCATAACTGCAAGGTGTTGCTTTGCATCCTCGTCAAAATTCATGCTGTCACAAAAGACATAAATAATCAATATAAATTACGGTAACTAGTTAATTATCAAAAAACACTGCTTTTTGTTGTTGTTGAAATTTGTCAGTATTTCATAATAACCCCCTTAACGTGGTTTAGGGATTAAGAAATTATCGAATATTTTTTGTCTGTGTGTTTTCCCGAATAAATTAAATAAGTAAAAGCGACCACTGATGATGTCTGTCGCTACATGCGTAGACACATGCATGCCATCGAAGTCGTGGTCTATGTATGAGCGTTTTTCGCAGAACGATAATAAAAAAAAATTGCCAATATTAAACGAGTAGTCGAGTTTCGAATCTTATTTATAACGTCATCACATCTTACCTATCTTCATAAGAGCGACAGCAGCATGTATTTGTCCGTAGAACACGCTTCTGTGCAAGGGCGTGTAACCCGACTCGCGGTCGCGAGCGTTGATGAAGGCTACTGAGGAGTGGCGGATCAGCCAGTCCATCAGAGCGACGCGGCCGCGAGATGCCGCCGTGTGGAGGGCGGTTCGACCCTGAAGAAATGGATATTGTTCGTCATCTTCATGCCCTTATCCCTTGTTACTTGGGGAATAAAGAACATTGTTGAAAGGTATTGCTTTAAGTCGGAAAAGCCAGGATAAAAATTAAAATTTTCTTACGTTTTTTTTTTTTTTAATTTGCCGGTCAATATCGGTTTTATTTACAGAATTATAATAATTAAAATCATCAATACAACCCCGTCAGTTCATTTAATCCCATGAATTTCATGAGCTATCCTGTCGTTTCCGCCTTAACGACGCGCGACGATGGCATTCCAACTTAAAAAGGTAGAGTTGAGGGAAGGCTATGTCCAGCGGTAGACTCCGATAGCATAGCATAATCAGCCTATGATGTTCCCACTGCTGGGACACAGGCTTCCTATCTACAACAGGGAAGCAGCCATAATCCATGACGCGGGTCCATTGCGGGTTGGTAGGTATCACATGCCTTCGAATTTTTGGTTCTAGGACATGCCGGCCGGTTACCTCATGATGTTTTCCTTTACCGTTTTGAGAGCAGTGCTGATGAAATAAATTACACAAAGTAATGCGCCTGCCAGGGTTATAAACGCTCTTTAATAATACTTAGGTATTCTCTTAGATGCCTTTATATTAGTATGGAGAGAATGCATGATGATTGAAAAAATTAAGCACATTTTCACTCGAAAATTAGCATAATTGGATCACATGGCCTAGCAGATAGGTAAATGACGCAGTAATAGTTTTATATTTTTTCAAAGAGTAATTTCAGTTACCTCAAAATCAAAAGCCTTGATAAAGTTAGCGCATGTTCCTTTAATGAAGCTAGCTAGCGCTTCATCACTGACTGATCTCTTCGTTATGGCACTTGTGAGGGCCTGTCCGTGAATCCGAGACCTGCAGCGTGGGGTGCAGTCCACTTCCACTTTGTGCTTACTCATTTTTAAAAGGCCAATGCACACCGCAAAAATAAATTAATGATAAAGTCTTATTAACCGAATTTCGGTCAAGGCGGCCAGTGTCAACTAGCCAAGTTTGCAGGAGATACTGTTGTGCACAAGTTTGTGCGTGCACCCCCTTTGTCCAATGTCCTCTCTCTCCCCTTGAATATTTTATTGTGCGTTACACACGTTAAAGACTAGATTCTCTCTCTTGTATATAAATAGATATGTGTGTGAAGTCGTGAATAATATCAGTGAGCAATAAAAAGGTACGGTGTAGAGCACAGCTCAACGGTAGCTCCCGGAGGAGCTACGGTTCCTTCTTTAACAGCACATGATTGGGTAGGTGGCAATCTGCAATAGAAATAATATGTTTGGTTAGAATGGTTTTTTTTTAATAATAAAATAACATAGCACAAATAGTACACCTACATTTCATAAATAATATTTAGATAACAATATCATCATTATTAACATCATCTGCTTAGCCCTTTCCCAAACTATCTTTGGGTCGGCTTCCAGTCTAACCGGATGCAGTTGAGTACCAGTATTTTACATGAAGCAACTGTCTATCTGACCTCCATAACCCAGTAACTGGGTAATACGATACCCCTTGGTAAGACTGGACGTCAGATTTTGGCTTCTGACTTCTCGTAACGACGGTCAAAGATCTAGAAATGACAGCCGGGACCAACGGCTTAACGTGCCTTCCGAGGCACAGAGGAAACTCGGTATGTAATTATGGTCACCCATCCACGGACTTGACTCGGCAAGCACAACGGCTTAACCCTAGAGATCGACCCGTGCGGCTATTATTGTTTAACTACGAGCTCCTCAGATAACAATATAGGTACGGGTGGATTTTAAGAAGGGGCAGTAAGATCAGCTAATTGTAGCAGCTACAACAAAATTTTTTGAGAAATTTTTATCTGTATTCACATATTTTAGAACAAATGTACAAATCGGCAATAAAAAAACACAATTTTTTACAAAAAGGAAATACCACTCCTAGATGCACCCACGGACAGAACTCCATGTCACCACGTCTTCGATCGAAGATACGATATCCGACTCAAAACGGAAGCTGCAGATTTCTCTGGCATCGATGAAGTTAGGATATACACAGACAGCTCTAAAACTATATACGGTACTGGAGCTGGCGTCACGTCATGGCGAAAACATTATTTTAACTTCTGCCCTCTTATTGGAATGTCATAACCCACTCCAACAAATTGCAAACACTAACAAAGTAAGTCTGCAATGGATAAAAGGGCACGGTAACTCACTGGGTAACGACGCAGCAGATGAACTGGCTAACAGTATACGGGCCGGAACCACTGCTGCGCATAACCCAAGTCAAAATAAAATCATGGCTGCGTAAGAAAAGCGAGAAAACACAACAAATGGAATGGAGAAACAGTGTAACCTGCAGGGAAACAAAGAGTGCAGTTCCAGAAGCATCAAAGAGACTTACCTGCAGCATCACTAGACTGAAAGGGGCGAAATTCACAGGATTATAGGTATCATAACCGGCCACTGTCTCCTAAAGAAATACCTATTTACCATAGGTGTGACAGACAGCCCACTGTGCAGAGGATGCATGGAGGCAGATGAAACACCACAGCATGTGCTCATTGAGTGCAGAAGCATGGCAGATTAACAGGCACGGACTCTTCAATCACCGGCATCGCTCCCGGAAGCCTGCAGCAGCCTGAAAAGGCTGCTAGCTTTCTGGGAGGACCTGGGATGGTTGTAGTAACAAGAGGATTTTCAGACGTACAAAAGCCGAATAAAGAGGCTAAGTGCGGAAACAGCCCAGGGCTAACTTAACTAACTATGTATGTTACTATTAATAACTTTATAATTGTTCATTATAATTAGGAATGGTTTACATATCATTTACTAATACTATTTAAATTTTTATATGTATATGGCTTAGCCATAAAAGGGTCTAATATTGTTCTTAGCTATAACACTTTTGTAACACCTTTTTAACATTATAGATTGCAAATAAATTGAAAATGAATATGCGTTGCAAATAATACAAAGCCTGTTCATAGGTAAAAAAAGTTATTTGAAATGAAATTTCCTACAAAATGCATCTGGAAACCCCATTATTACTTTGCAGAAACTGGGAGTCCAATCCAGGGCCCCACGGCCGCAGTTTATAACAAAAATGCAAACTGGTTAATATGATGATTTTAATTAGGAAGTTATAAACTTCTAACTCCAAATTCTACCAATACAATACAAATGCTGAATAGTGTAATGTTACGATAGCTCAAATTTTTTAAAATGCTGTTGCAACACATATTTTTCCCATCTACAACACTACATAAAAGTGAAGGATGGGATTTTTATGTAATTTAGATTTCCTGCATCATTTGCAAGTCAAAATCTCAGCGTCATTTGAATAAATGAATTTAAATTTTGGTTGCATTTGATTGCACCACATGTTGTGATCAAAATAATGTGCACCAAAAGTGTTACATAAGTTATAGTAATATTTTTTATTATTGACTTAAATGTATGCTACATTTTTTTACTAATTTTTATATTTAGGTATTAGATAACCATCAAAAAATTGATAGCCATGGAATATTTTGGCATTTTATTTACTTTCCAATAAGAATTTGCAACTTTGAGTCTTCTTCTTGAATCCAAACAAAAATAAGTAAGTAAATTATTTTAATGAAAAATTATGACATTACTGTTGTCTTATCAGTGAAATTATACATTAATTGCTTTGGTATTTCACAATAATTTACAATGAGATGTCACAGAATGGAACTCAGAAGTCATTAATGAAAAACGGCTTCTAAATAATTGTTTTTCAAATACACCTTTCGCATAGCTTCATAGCGTAGTAAAAACAGTTTCGTATGGCCTTCCAAGGTCGAATGATAGGTGACACCGGCTATTCGGAGCCCGCCTTGGTAACAGTTTAATTACCTATTTCGTAATGTCACATTAATGAGCAAATCGATAATAAGACTGGATCCACGGGGAAAATCCTAAAAAATCTATATATTTTAAAGAAAAACTCACCTTTACATGAAAACAGCTGTTTGAAGTCTACGGAACACGAAATAATCATTGCAAACCATTTTTTACGTTAAAAATATTGTTAAATCACACATAAATATACGCAATCGATAATTATCTAATTCTAAGCATCTAATAACTTAGTTGAAAACAGTGCAACAACAGTGCAGCCAAAATAGATTTTTACGCTAGTCGCAAATATTCGTATTGACACTTGACAGTCAATTATTCCAAACTTCACTTGACATTTGACACTCACGTCACTACATATGTCTATGCGTCACTACTAGTCACGATATTGCCAACTGAAATTAGATTGAAAAACTGTCTCGGTTTCGCTATTATGACAAATATCTCTACGGATCATCGATTATTTGGCATGCAAAGTCATTGCCAACAAGTTTTTTGGTCATTTAATAGTCATTTAGTAATAGTAATAGTTTTCAACGCGATTAAATAATCTTAGAGGGTTTTTTGATGATTTATCTATATTATTTTTATTTTATTTATATATATTTATATTTCGTGTTAGGTTACTCTAAACCCTGCAGAGAGAAATAGGAGCCCCGCGTAGCGGGGCTCCGTCGACTACGCCTTAGTTTGGAGCTGTGATTTTCAGGTTTTTAATTCTGGTGATCATTTACTATTTCTGGTGATCATTTACTATTTTAGGCGGTATAAAAATGTTTTTTAAGGTTATATTTACTTTATCTGGTGTTATGTTAAACATAAGCCGTATATTTTAGCTCCATGGCTAAATAAAATCTGTCCCGGTAGCAGCGAAATTCAATCTTGTTGTTTGAGACTCGTTTATATTATCGACTATTATTTTGCAAAATATACACACATGTGGTTTATTACGGTCATAATCATAATTTGATTTAAAAAAAAATACGAGACGCGATATACCCTGGCGCTTTCGGTTCAAGGGACATGCGGTAAGGTACGAAGCGATATTCTATACAGATTGAATTTCATTTTTTTTTTTCAATCTGTTTGTTGTGTCATACGTAAAAGTAATTAGAGATCTAAATAGGTACAGTTTATTTGCCCAAACTTCAAGGAAGTACTAGCATGTGAATAATACCTCCGTAAAAAATCCTGGAAACATTTTAAACTTCCAAAATAAAGCTGTTAAATTAGAGGGAGGTACTGTCCACTTGTTACTTACTTCCATGAATTTTAGGACTATACGAGTAAGCAAATAAACTAACTATTGCGACTTCTGACTTAAGTATTCGCAAGAAGTATGGACCTACTCTATTCTATAAAGATAAAGACGTTTAGATGTACGGGGTTAGTTATTAAAAACTAACGATCCGAATTCATTCTGTCGATAATGGCAAGCTACATTTTAAAAAAGACAGGACGTTCCCGTGGGAAAATTTACGACCAAAATGCGAGTGAAGACGCGGGTAAAAACTATTGGAGCATGTGGAACTAAAGAAGAGTGGTGGGCTGAAGCTACTTGAGCGAGCATAAACTATTTATTTATTGCGGCATTGTAGTAAGATGATAATTTTTTCTAACAACATATTAGGTTCTCACTTTTCTGCATCTTTTTCTAGGCAGTCGTTTAGGCCAGTGTTCCGCAAAGTGTGTGCTGTGGCCCATTGGTGTTCCGTGGTCATAAGTTGGTGTGCCGCGGAAAAATAAGGTCTCGCTACCTATGGTAATAATGAAATGTGCCCTAATATCTGAGCAGCTCATCCTGAAAAAAAAGTGCAAGCCTTGATTGTTGTTGAAGTTGAAGTTTCTCGCAGAGAAAGTGAATTTCTATTTCCCTACGCGTGATCTACATATAAATTTTACAACCTATAAACTGAGTTCCAATTTAAATCCATTCTTAGACAGCATCCCTTTTTAACCCCTGACCAAAAAAGAGGGGTGTTATAAGTTTGACGTGTGGCTGTCTGTGGCATCGTAGCTCCTAAACGGATGAACCAATTTTGATAAAATTGGTTTCGTTCGTGGACACTTACTCTTAACGAGCAGGAAGAACTGTAGTGGAGTGAAAACAGATCGCAAATTAAATTGAAAGTAAAGTTGTTTTCTACTTTTTTTGTGTTTTTTCGGAAGTTAGTTATTTTTTTGGAAAAAACTTTTTATTTCACCCGTTTTAGTTGTGGTATCTCACACAAATCCTTGTCAAGTATAAATTTTACATGTAACTACAAAAAATACCAAGATCGCTTCTAGTGTAGGTACTTATAAAATTTGGAGAGTTCCCTCGATTTTATCCAGGACCTCATCATCAGATCCTGACCTGATGACCATGAGACCACATGGGAAGTACACTATTTAAAACAATGCCCATAAAATTTCAGGGTTGCCCTGAACCCTGGAATCCCATCATGAGATCCTGACTTATACCTTCCATCATCAGCTCAGCTAATTAAATTTGACGGTCGCCCTCGATTTCCCTGGGATCCTATCATCATAGTCTCACTTCGTGGCAATGGCCACCTCAGGAGTATAGGCTTTCAAATAAAAAACGAATTAAAAAATCGGTCAACAATTGGCGGAGAAATCGCTGATGTGATCTTACATAGAATAAATCAAATAGTGGAACATAGAATCTCCTCCTTTTTTTGAAGTCCTCTAAAACAGGAAACACCTCAAGACGATTGACGAAGAGTTGAGAGTAGCCTGTCAACGAATACTCCAAATTTTGACCGCATATGCTTAATTAAAGAAGCTCATGTTTCCCATTAAAAACCTTTTCTGCAATATGAGAATTGGTTTGATGATTAATATTGAGTAAGTATGGAAAAATTGATTTTTCATTTCCGATTTTCTAGATATACCTTGATCACAAAAAGTTTGCGGAACACTGATTTAGACTGTGTCTAACAGGTAGGTCTATTTTGGACGTAGAGGCGTGAGCACCAAGGAATTATGTCAGAAAGTTAATCCCGGGACTAAAGGAGTAGGGGATAAAAGTTTGTATGGAAGTTTCTCATTTTTGCCGATCGGAATTCCTTTCAGATAAACGACGTGTATATACAATAAAACCAAAAGCAAATGAAATTCTTCAATTGAATAACCAAGCGAAAACATAATTTAATTTATTTGTAAAACTTTTCTATTTGATACTTTAATATACAATCATTTAATAAATAATTATTCTATTAACACAGTAACGGCTAAAAATGTTACATAAAACAGTTTCATATTCTGCCGGGTAGATTTTTTTAAATCATAGGTTACAACATTTACGCCCATTTTTTTAGAAAATTATAGACGTAAGTATAATAACGTAGAAAGAAAATAAACGCAAGTCAATTAAGGCTGTTGGTAGTTAATTCAAGCAATCACGGCATTTGACTCGAATCACGTTTGTTGACGCGTCGATAATTTTCGTTTCAGAAACCGGGCGTTAGTTTAGACCTAACTCTTCCTCTATACTTACATTTATAATAAATAGAATTGTACATTATTGCATAGGTTGATATTTTCGAATGAGATAAAGCCCTATCATTAATTTACTCATTTATAGATATAAAAAAATAATTTGTACAAAAAATGTGTCCTTCAAAGTAGTTTTAGACCTACACTAGAGATGTTATTATCGACAATGTTTCTTATGGTGCAGTCAATCATGTTTAATTCACATTTAACTAATTAGGTAGGTATAGGTTTGGTATCATGGGCGCGTTTACAACACGGCACATACAAAACGGAGTCGGATCAAGACTGTCTGTAGCCAACACGCACGTTTTTTTATCCAAGGTACGGGAGCACCCTAAAGTCTGTAGAAGCTAAACATTTACCCAATGCTCCAACCCTCCTTGTCAAACTCCAACCAGCTGTCTAAATTGTTCACATTATCACGTCATCCAATACTTTCAATGATTACAACGTCATCAATTCCGTCATTCCACCCATTATACTTTCATTATCAGTCAGAATATTGAAGACCCACTTCAGCATTCTGGACTCGTAGTCATCTTTAGGGAACACTGAGTCCAAGAAGTTCATGACTGCAGAAGCCATACTCCTTTGTTGAACTGAGCTTGATTTCCTTTTGAACAGATGTTGGAAAGCTCCGCAAGATGTAAATAAAACTGTAATTGTTACAGCTGCTAGAAGTATTCTGAGCCTCATGGTTCTGGAAACAAAGACAAATCAGATGTTATTTATTGATATTCACGAAAAACTGTTGAAAAAAAAAATATTGTTGAAGACGGGTTAAATTTTTTTTGGCTTTGCCTAATCGGCCGTAAATAACAACATCATACATTAAGTTACACATTTATTAAGAAAGGGTTAGGTAGACCCGTAGTAATTTTAGTATATACCTAAAACAATGTCACCGGGTATCTTTAAATCCCATGTAATATACGTCGAGATGCTGATTGAGGATTCATATTGACCATCGTTGGAAATAGTCCAGTGCCGTTAAATATGTCTATTATAATAATGTTTCATGTCTCGGGATTCATTGGTCTTAGATATCTTTGAAAGTTTTACATGCGCAAGACATTCCGTAATAAGATGCATTCGTTAATCGTTTTGACAGTAATGGTTACGAAATAAATTACACAAAGTAAAAATCCTGCTTGGGTTCGAACCCGCGCCCTAAGTTACTCGTAAGTTAGATCCGATACCACCTGAGTTATCACCGCTGCTCTACTGTCGCGCAATCGGGTAAAATCAGGGAAAGTGGCTTTCTTACGTGTAAAGAATACGTTAAAGAACAATAATGCATTTTTAATAGGACTGAGTAAGAACAGAATTGATAATAATTTATTATTATGCAAGTCACAGTTGACTGTAAATTACATAAAGCAACTTAAGTGGGTAATATGAATAAAGATAAACTCTCTTGAAGTCGACTTAAACAAATACGAATAAATATGTACGCACCAAAGAGTTAAATAATTATACCTACGCTTGTTATGCGCATTGACAACATTATCCAACTTTTGTTTTTTGTGATGTGATGTTGCATGAATGAAGAAACGGAGAATGTCTGATTAAATTGATTTATCTCCGTTTGGCACCTTCTGTGTTTGGAGGATTCGAATGGTATACACGAGAAAATAAAGAGAGTTTTATGGGGTTCCTAGTTTTTGGCAAATTATCCCAAACTCATTATTTGCTATTCCAGCTATGTATGTGAGGGTTGGCTTCTAGAATCCAATCCTATGCAACCGAATACCAATTTTTACGTGATGCGAATGCCTGTCTCACCTCGATAACCTGGTTACTAGGTAACACGACATGACCTTAGTAAGTTATACAGGTTTGTCCACACAAAAAGAGGGACTGCCGCCACCACCCTATGCTTCCTCACACCATGTACCCACGGTACAGGAGAAATTCCTAGTGTGGGGACGACCGACACCGTTTTTTCTAAAAAAAACCTTTCGCATTGACCGTGCCGAACGCGTGCGCATACTTTGTGCTCTTTCGTGGATCAATAAGTCGTGACCCTTAGATATTTAAAAACAAAATTAACAGATCACCCCCTTTATGGACACCTACAATACCTACCTGAGACATCGCAGATGCATCGCCCTCTCAGAAACAAAACTTACATACGAACACGGTCTACTCCTATATTTTTATATTATAAAAATGTTCAAATCGTTTTCATTTTTAATGTAAGTCTGGGGGGTGATTCTATCCGTTATAATAAACAACTTTCGATATGGAACTCTCGATTCGATGTGATGCAATTATATGTATATGAAAGAACGTTTTTTTTTATGATGATTCTTATAATTATGAGTATCATAGCGAAAGTTGTTTATTATGATTATGAATCACCCCCTTGACGGATGCAGGTGACTACATCCCCACCTATATAACTAGGTATATGAAAGCGTGACAATGGCATAAAAGTGGCGGTACTAATGTCGTTATACAACAATCTGGGTTAATTGCTATCTAGTTCTATCCTCAACTATGTGGTGCGAATTATATGGTGTGTGGATAATTCCAAGAAAACTGGTTTTTTATTATTGACACGATCGAAAGTTAGGAATTTTTGAACTTTCTTCTTATTTGCATGGACTAGCCTATTTCGTAACGGTGTGTAATCAATCAAGTAAAATGTAGGTATTGTTGTATAGCAAACATTGTGTTACGAAAAGAAAGATTATCATTTTGGTTGTCTTTGTCAGGCCTTTGACCTCGTTGACTATGAAAAGCTCCTGCATCCTAATCTATACTCCATAATCCAGAGCTAGTGACCTTATTACAATTCTAGTGATCGTATCTTTTGGTCTGTGGGGTTAGAAAGGGTTGATTATTATCGCCTGTTCTGTTTAACCTGCACATGTATGACCTAATTGATGAGCTCAGCAGAACTAAAGTCAGCTCTTGATGAATAAAAGTCAGCAGATGGTGTTAAGTTTAACAATCTGAGCTTTGCAGAAGATATGGTGCTCCTCAATCACAGTGTACTCCAGAAGCCATCAGTGTTTTGAAATAATTGCTTGTTGTGGGTGAATTGTGTGACCGGAAACCGGAAAGCCAACCAATCGCAATGACCGATGGCAATGCTGCGGTCACCATTTACGGAAGTGTTTTCAGAGAGTTACATAAAAACCAGTCGACATGGATCGAGTCGGTGTACTCTGGCATAGTTAGTTTGACTACTTTATGAGGTGGCACATGAGCTAACCTACATATTATAACGTCAAGAAGTCACAAATGTTGAATTTCAGGACTACACGTGTACCTACCGTTCCATCTGGGACTAAATATGGTGTTCATTGGAAACACTAGTTTAGGGCTTAGATTACAAATCAGTAAGTAGATGTACTGATGTATTAGGTTCTTGAGTACGTGCAATCGCTGCCCGGGATAAGTGAGGACTAGTCGGCACGGAACCTTAAAGCCCACTAAAGGTGGAAAACAGGGTGTTCCTCCGTGAAAACAAGCTTGCGTGCAGTCGCGTCGAAAGGATGTGAAAGTAAATCTTGTTAAGGCGAAGGTCATAACAAGTTAAACTTTCCAGATTTATTACTACACATCCTACCACTGAGTGGCGTTTACGCACAAACTTACTACCATGCCCTACGTAATCATTATAAAAATGGTTTTAGGTAGTTGCTGGTGTTTCCGTGTTCCGTAGCAAACCTTTACAGCGGAGGCCTTGATGATTTCTTTACCATCACTATAACAACATTATAGAAAGCTTCACTGCTAATTTATTATTATTAAGAATGCGTGCAACATATTGGAGCCCCAACGGTATCCTAATGACCTTGATTTAGAAGCCTGATAGTCCGTTTCTCGATAATTGGATACACAGTCACGCGCCTACTAGATGCGTGAGGTGGATGTTTTATGCATGAAAATAAATGAATTAAAATAAATTTTACTAATACAGATAATATTGTCATACTAAAGTACTTACCTACGATCCCATTTATCCCACTATGCTCTAATATCGACTTTTTCGTTTCATTAATTGTTACAAGATCTTTGACATATCGACCCCGATACAGTTCGACCCCGACATTTCGATTCCGGGGACATCTCGACAAGAGGATTATTCGATTCTTACAACTCCAATCGAAGTCTCCACCCCGACAACCTTTAACCTGACAAGTCGACCCCGATAGATAAAGGGGATAAATAAACCTTAGGTATTTTGCCTCCCTTTCACCTCCACCAGCCGCTTCGAACCTAATTTAGGGTGTCCTCTACACCACAAATTCCCTTAGTGTACCAACTGCTTAGTTCAGAAGCAGTTGGTATCGTGTTTTCATGGGTGGAACTGATAGGGTCGAGTAATCCAGGGATCGAGGTGTCGGGATCGAGGTGTCGGGATCGAGGTGTCGTGATCGAGGTGTCGGGATCGAGGTGTCGTGATCGAGGTGTCGGGATCGAGGTGTCGGGATCGACGTGTCGTGATCGAGGTGTCGGGATCGAGGTGTCGGGATCGAGGTGTCGTGATCGAGGTGTCGTGATCGAGGTGTCGTCATCGAGGTGTCGGGATCGAGGTGTCGTGATCGAGGCGTCGGGATCGAGGTGTCGGGATCGAGGTGTCGGGATCCGGGTGTCGGGATCGAGGTGTCGGGATCGAGTTGTCGTTCTAACTAATAAAAATAAGTCTGTGTGATTGACATAAATATCTTACGTGTTGTACGGTCTCTAGACGCACCGTTGCAATATTTGTATGTCAGACTCGGGGTCTTCCAAATAGGTAAAGGTTTTCCAGTCTATGCTGTAAGTTGTCTTGTCATCATCGTCATATCAGCCTGTAATCACCCTCTGCTGCTACTTCCCGGTTCAGAAAAAAGTTTCTATCACACTTCCCGGCTCTGTTCGTCCCTTACCCAGGTGTTTCTCGCGACTTTGACGGTACCGTCAATCCAACGAGCATTAGGAAGGCCCTGGTTTCTACTGTTAAAAAAACCAGTAAAATAGCACTATAACATCACGTTGACTTCCTCAAGGCTGAGGTGTAGGTACCAATTTCGCCAGTTATGTTTTAGTAACTTAAGTCATAGGATAACTTCTTAAATAACAAATTCAATAACACTTGGTTCGACCCGGAAATCAAGTTCAGGATCAGGAATGGCAATAGCGCTTACAGCCACTAGATCAACGAGGAGGTAAAACAATACAAATATCGATAGCAAGACTCTAAAACACCGATGAATAAACTGAAAAGCATCTTAGAAATTACAAAAACATAAGCAAACCTTACCTTTACATTAACACAGCGATATACAGTCTATTGAATGCCAATTAATTATTGCACACGTTTTTCACGTTAAGTATAGAATCACTCAACTATTTTATAAGTATGACTTTGGATTTTTGCAATGTTTTCAAAAATATTCGTGTTGACCAATTCAAAGTTGTTTCGAATATTGACTAGCTTTCAACACTCACGTCTCCACAAAGCACGACTCACAACTACAATGAACTGCATTCATTCATGCTCATTATTTGAATGCATCCACACCCCACACTTTTCCTCGAACCACCCCACTTTAACTTGGTTTTGCATGCATGGAACTTATAAGTACTCATCTGCCTTTTCCCAACTTTACTGGGGTCAGCTTCCAGCCTTACCGGGTGCAGCTCAATGACTGCCTATCAGACCTCAACAACCCAGTTAGTGCTGGTCAAAACGGTACCCCATGGTAAGACTTGTTGTAAGATTTTCGGGTTACTGACGACTTGTAAAGATGACTGTAAAAGATTTACAAATGACGGTGAGGACCAACGGCTTAGCATACTTTTGGAGACACGGAAGGAACTCGGTTTATAATGTTGGGCACCCATCTACAAACCAACCTTGACTAACAGCTTAACTTTGAAGATCGACCCGTGCTGCTGTCATTATTAAAGTTTTATTCATTTATTAAGTGTACGTGACAGTAATTTAATAGCGGCATGCTAAAAAAATATGGGTAAACTAAAACGTCACTAAAATATAGATTTATTTGCGACTTAAAAAATCTATAACTCGCACTAGGAAGGAGGAAGCAATTCCTACTTTGTTTTACTTAATACTTCCTTTCTGATTCTACTAGTGAAGTTGAAAAAAAACTGTCAGTGTCACTGTCACTTGTGTCACCGTAAAAAAAAACTGCGACAGAGAGCTAGGAATATAAACGTAATTTTCATTTCCAGTGATTGTTACGTAAAATTTAAGATGTTTCAGGTGATTAGTCGTGCAGCAAGTTTATCTAGAGCTCCGCTGTCTAGGTAAGTGTATTAACAATAACAATCCCCTTTTTAAATTCAATTTCTCATACAAATAGAACTTAGCAGCTCATGCCAATTCAATGTCAGCAAGATTTTGTTTTTAGATCCTTGCCCGCATTCTCGACAACATCGCGTCTTAATGATCGCGATCAACTTGGTCGACGAGAGGCGCCTAAGATTGACAATGATGTTGCGGTCGCATCGCCCGCCGAAACCCAACAAAGATCTGTTTTGGACTCAACCATTCAGGTTCCAGTCAAGGTAAGATTGCTTTCGGTCTGAGGTGGAATTAAATGTATGAACAAGATGGCATTGCACTGCTAAGAGAAAGAACCTTAATAATTGTATTTTTGAGTCCGTCTCAATTCAAAAACTGTGATGGAAGCTACTGTCTATGAAGTGATAAGCCTAAAGTAGCCTGAACATTTCTGCAGTTAAATACTGTGCTAGCTAAGGTTCCAATATTGATATAATAAATCTCCCCTTTACTGTAGTACTGATTAAACTTCATAGGTACTTCTACAAAGAAAGGGCAATTTATATGAACCCTGGGCTCAATGTTGTAACACTTTCTATCCTATCTTAAAGTAAAGGTCTAATCAATAATAAAATTTTATTACAAGATACTATAACAATTAAATAAACAAGATAAATCTCTTCTAAAATACCAATTATTACTAATATTGCCTGTATTCATTGTATTTACCACACATACACATAAAAAACAAATTTAGAGCTCATAAGAATCAATTATGAAGTACCAAAATTACTACCCAGGATCCAATACTTACTTGGGAACTCCTGAACAGTTCATAGCACTAAGGTGCCATTTTGTATCACATTCAGAGCTTAAACCCAATACATTATGTAAGTTATGGCAAGTCAGTGGTAATGAACATTGAAGAGTGCTTCATGTGGAGGTGATCTTGGATACTTTATTTTTGCAGTTGCTGTATTAGCATTGGTCATAATTATTACTTAGGAATGTCCATACATAAAAAAAATATTCTCACCAAATTGCGTAAGTTGGACACAATTTAATTAACTCGTAACTAATTATAATTTGAATGTTTGAATTGCGCTGAAACTTTTATTTAATTTATTAGCGGCATGCTGTCATAGAATATGATGTTAGGATTGAACAGATCTTCATTTTGATGTAGGTAAGAAAGTGCTACAGTGCTGGGACATTCTGCCTATATCTTCTTTGAAAAGAGTGGGTTATAACTATATCTAATAATAGAATCCCTCTGAAACTTGGCCAAGAAGAGTCAAAAATGCTTAAATATATAACATTGCATATTTACTTAAAAATATTTGTACAATGCTTTCCAGGTGGATCTGACCCCTGTCAGTGGAGTACCAGAGGAACATGTTGTAACCCGTCGTGTGCGCATCTACCAGCCCCCCAAGAATGCCATGCAGAGTGGCACTAGCAATATCCATCATTGGGAGATGGAGTTTGACAACCGCCAACGTTGGGAGAATCCCTTGATGGGCTGGACTTCCACTGGAGACCCGCTATCCAACATGAAAGTAGCCTTCAGATCTCCTGAAGAGGCTATTGAACACTGTGAGAAGAACGGATGGTGCTGGTTCCTAGATGTACCTAAGATTGACAAACCAATAAGGCCCAAGAGCTACGGACTTAATTTCTCATGGAACCGTCGCACCAGGGTATCTACGAAGTGAAAAATGTTAGTAAAATTCGATTATTCTGTTATTTAGTCAAGATTATTTAACGTACCAAATGATTAAAAATACAATCCATTTTCATTTTAATTTAAAATTAGAAGAGTTAAATGTAAATCTATCTCTACACCTGAATAAATAGCTAGTGTTGATTTTATCTTGGTTTATTTTGTTGATGTTTTTCTTTACAAACTGTATTTTTACATGAAATAGTATTTTCCAATAAACAATCAGCTTCTTTCAGTTCAATGTTATAATATCTGGGTTATGTTCTAAGGACTTTCGAATCCTTTTTTCCAATTGATATTATTTCCACTTATTTGGGCGGGTGTATAAATTGCGTTAATTTTAAGATGGAAGACTTTATTTGTAGTACCTACACATAAAGTTCAGTTAATGCAACAGCTTAAATCAAAATCAAAATATTTTAATTCACATAGGCCTACATGGGCACTTGTAAAACGTCGACAAAACTTACACATCTTACAGATACTTTTCTTGGAAACTAATGTGTTTGCGGATTTGATAAGTTGCCTAACATCATCCAGTAATTAAATCACTTTGGTTAGCTCCAATATGTCTAATTATATAGCCTAGGTAACTCTAAAGCCTATCTTTTTTGGAAGGGAGTTCGTGATCTCGCCTACTACGCGGCCAGGACTCCGACTGGTTGCATGACCAGCTTCTATCTTGAACTAAACTAGGCATACGCCAGACCATGCGACCAAACTTTCTTTCTGGTTTCCAAAAGTCGCGTAGATTCTGCGGCTAAAACTCGTGGTCAATGCCGCGTAGTGCGCAAGGTCCCTTATACTTTCTCATAAACACACGGTCGCTTCATCATCCTTTTTGAAGTGAAACTTCTTATGCGACTTCCAACAAGTTTGCGTTAAAAGTTTAACGCTACCATGGAGGGGGAATAGAAAAGATAGTGCGAGAGTCAAAGTGTGGCACTCGAACGCATGCGTGTAGTATTACGAAGTTTCTCTTTATCCGCGCGGAGGGACTCCACGTACAATTTTTTTTTTGATGTGTCTACTTACCTTAACAAAGGTATCTAATAAAATGCAACATTTTCTATATTTTCATTTAATCATAGTTTTCAACATGGTTAATTTATATTTTGTACCTCGGAAGAAAATCATATTTCGCAGGTCTCATTTAAAGTTTTTATTTACATATCATACAATTTAAACATATGTTACACAAATCGAACCATGCCCAACACATGCTTTAAACATTGCAATTTCACTAACTACAATAGTTTTACATGTACATCGTACATAATTATAAATTATATTTAAAGTAACCACTAACAACCTCTCACAAGATTATAACTATAGATAAAATTATGAAAAATTATTGCATCTTCTTCATTATTTACATAGTAATGAACAATATTGAGAAATATTATCTATTCTATTAGAACAATTTTATCATGCTTCTTCCTTTTAGAATTCAAAATATTTAATAGTGAATGTGGGTTGTTGAAATATCAAAGGGTTTCAAAGC
The DNA here is from genome assembly GCA_963082945.1 of Cerastis leucographa. Taxonomy (NCBI): domain Eukaryota; kingdom Metazoa; phylum Arthropoda; class Insecta; order Lepidoptera; family Noctuidae; genus Cerastis; species Cerastis leucographa. The sequence goes on along the minus strand of OY720362.1, from coordinate 14,435,843 downwards.
AAATGGTGTAAAACGTGTCATAAAGCCAGGTGGTACAAATACTAGTAATAATGTTACAAGGTGTCAGCGTCTAAAATTCTAGCATAATCTGATACAGGCCTCGAAAATTCTAAGTAAAAATGAATTCAAAAGTTGGTCATGAATAGAATTAGTAAATTGAGATAATATTTTTTAAACAAAATCAAGTTTGGTCCTTGCTAAATTGGAAAATATTTGGGGGTTTTAAAATTTACCTGCTCAAGTATACTTCTAGAGAAATCTTAAAATTTTCTTTTTAAACTTTTCTTTTAGAAAAAAAGCTAATTCTATAGTTATTATGAACTATTTAAAACCAACGCATTAACTTTTTATTGAATGCTTTACAATCTTCCTAAGTAAATTCTCGTCATAAGTGTAATATCGGTTCCAAAAGTGATTCTTGGCGGTAATTGATTCGCCAACAAATAAAATGTGATCACTTTTCGAGCCGATTGTACATAAATGCAGCTAAAATATAATTCGAAAGCACTTGGTGCGCCTATATATAGCAACTCGTTAACTCTACTAGCAGCTAATGTTACAACTATAAAACAATCAACAAAAGGAACATGTGGACGGGCTAAATATTAACAAATAATACATTTTCGCTTAATGAGAATTCATACATGTATAAAATTATATAACACTTGAAGTAATCGGTAATTAATTATACATTGTAGGCACATAAGTTCATAATCAATATAGTTTAGGGAAATAGCATATAAGTAAAGAAAAAATATTAACAAAATAAAAACTGTCTTTTACAAATAAATACTATTAACCTCAAAAACTAACTATGTAATATTTTAAAATCTATTGAGATTTGTGCGAATATTTGCCCTTTTTGTACATGTCTTGCTTGCCTTGTGCGAGAAATGAAACTCTGGTTTCTGAATGTAATTTTAGTAAGTATTAAGGTAGGAAGTAATGATTTATACCAGAAATAGCATTTCCTAAAAGTAAATGGCGAATTAGGTCACATTATTGTGCGTAAGTAACTTGCCTTTTGTTGTTGCAAATCAGGAGTGTTATTCATTAGACTTCTATCAACATTGACATACGGTTCAAATTACAGTGCGTTTGTGAAAAGCATCAACTGTACCGTTAAGTTCTAAATCGCTGATGTGGATACCTACTTGAAACTTGTTGAATAAATTAAATTGTGAGGTAAACTTATGATTATTTTCAGTTTTAACCATTGAATTTTAATACCCACTTATTTTTAATATCTACCTATCATGTCAAAAAGATTAAAGCTCTATCGAGATCATATTGACTAGTAGGTAGTTAAGACTATAATTCATTTGTTGTAGAAAAAAACTACATAAGGAATTTAAAAAAAAAACTACGTCTATTTATAGCTGCACATGTTTTAAAATAAATTTCTATGAACATAACCATTTAAAATCTTGGAGTTGAAAATTTCTAATACTCTCAAATCTACCTAAAGCTGTAGAGTTTTAGTTTACAGTCTGTACCGTGTGGAAGGGAGACCGATGCTTAAACAGTTGCCATGTATTCAGTTCATCGTTCTGAACCCGGGGGCGTTCAGAATGATGAACATAGAAATGTTACATCAGTAATTTAAAAAAAAATCTGTTGTTCCATACATTTTGACCGTGTAGTTATTGCATTTCTATAGGAAACAGCTGTTGTTTTTTTTACCGGCAAAAAAATCTATGTGGTTCAGTATGATGTATTGTATACCTACATGGTAACTGTTTTAGCAAAGGTCTCCCTTCCAACCCCGTATAGAATGTATATTAAAGTTCGGGACAAGTTAGGGGTCGAGCCTCTTGGTATGTATGATATTTATATATGTATTCTTAAAAACTTTTCATTTGTTGTTGGAAGTTCTGAATTAAATTCATAAATACCTCGCGTAGTTTGCAATATCCACCCTGTATACTACTACATTACTATTTTAAAGTACTAAAAGGGAGCTGGTTATTTTTACTTAGTCTTTTGACGTTGTCACGCCTTTTCCACAACCTGAGTATAAAAAAATCTGTCTGGATTTAGTTAGCATTTATGTATTTGATAATACAGGTTTTACGAGAGTAATAAACCAATTGTTTTATATAAATAAGGAAATAGGAGGTTTAATTACATTAAATATATCAAGCACACTTTTCCCTAAATAATATGGCAACATACTTAAAATTAATACATAACAACATGCCCTCCATTTTAATACTCATAATTATATTAGAACCAATATTTTCCAAATACTTAATTTTCTAATAATCTTCAACAATTATAATGGCATTTGATCTGGAAACATGCATCTATTTTAGAAAGCCTGAACTCACTGAGGCGATAATTATGACATTATTTTTGGGTAGGCCGCACACCAAACAAGCATTAAAGCATGTAAGATACTTATTTTGCAAAATTAGAATAGACTAAAAAGTTCACAACGATATGTCGAAATATTCCAACCTTTAATTGGATTTGAGCGTCGCCTTCAATCATGTTAATCATAATGATTTTTTTTTTAAAGATACAAATTGAGAGAAAAAAATTACCAATATAAAAAAGTAAAATAAAAATACAAAAGACAAATTAAACGAAAATTTGACCCAAAGTAATAAATATTAAGTTATTTACAACTGCGATGTCTGTTCCTCAGGGTAATATTTTAGGTCCGATGCTATTACAACAGTTTTTTTTTCAACCATGCCATGATAATATCGGTATTATGTGCATATTTATGCCACGAAAAGAAGTGCAATGTATAATTTATAGTGAACACTAATTGTCGGTTTCTCAAATTATTAACTTAAACAGAATTAGTATTATGTCTATAATTATTATTTGGTGCGCAGCTTGCTTTCATGAGTTCCATTTTATTAATTCTATCGACATGGTGACATCAGTCATTCTCATATACAATACTATTTACAACAACAAATTGATTTACATACAACTTGACAATGGCCTCGCGTATCTACTTAAATAAATATTAAAATTCATTTAAAAAAACAGCTGTCTTACCGAATTTTGGATCGTAGAAAAAGGATATGGCAAGTTTCTATTTATTTTTAGAATAATCAAAATCTATGAAGTATTAGTCGAAAGAAGAGAAAGTTTGAGGAGGATAATCTTGTAATTGTGTATGTATAAACTTCACGTGTAGTTTACTTTTCACACATGTAAACTTTGTAAACCTTTCCCATAAGTACAGTATTTTTCTGAATAGGGGATAATCCAATTTTTTTTTTCTTTGTCCGTCGGGTAGTTTATTGAAAAGTATTGGACACGTATTTTTCTTTTTTCACGTGGTCATAAAATTACGGAGATAATTATATTGAGTTGAAATGGCGCATGACGTCACATGTAGGTAAGTTTTATACCTACTTGTGACGTAGTAAGCCCCCACTCTCCAACTTTAATGAGTTTTAACTAAGTATTTTTTTAATATTTTGATAAAACAAAAAATACGTGTCTAATATTTTTGTATTACCTGTCTGACGGACATAATAGAATGTCGTTTTCTTTACCCAGTCCGCACCCCTATTATGGTATATAAGTAATCCGATAGAATCTAGGCACATTTATAGGCAGCGTAGTTTCTTGCTAAATCTGCCATTACTTTTATATTGTGGTTACGAGTCTTACAAGTCTTCAAAAAGCTAATGGCCTACATACATCCTAGTTTTATACAATCCAAAAAACCGGATTCAGCAACATTAATCTATCGAAGCGTCTACAAACAAATGTTACCTATCTGCGTGTAATGCAACTTGCGTGGCGCATTTCAGCGCAGTTCAGTATCGTAAAGCTTATTGAATTCGACGAGATACTAATGAAAACGTTATTGTAACGACTCTGGAAGTTTCCGGTTAGTACTGTATTTAACTATCTATTATTATAAAGCGTTGAGATAAATGGACACATTTCAAAACCTACCAGAAAATAACAAAATTAAATCACTCGTGTTCTAACGTTTACTGGTAGATGTACAGAAATGGGGTCATCTATCTCAACGTATCCACCATAATGACAACCGCGAACTAGTTCCGCTAGCTAATCGCGGGGCTAGTTAAATTTAAAAATCACAATTATTCGCCGGAACACTGCCGGTTGGAGAGTCAATGGGGATCGTTGGGTTCGAGAACGTCCTGGGGCAGAGCTCGGGGCGCGAGCTCGGGAGTCTGAGATCAGCTGGGGCGCTCGTCCGACTCGCGGTGTACCAGCACGCGCACCAGCGTGGGCGGCGGCGGCGGCGGCGCGGGAGGCGCGGGCGGCGGCGCGGGCGCGGCGTCGGGCGACGCCTCCGTCACCAGGATGCTCACCTCGCTGTTGGCGTGCGGCGACGGAGTGCGCGCGCGCGCCGGTGGCGTCACGCGCCGCACGCTGCTGCGCCGCGAGCTGCTCAGCCGAAGGGAACCTGCGGGAAGTCACACGCAACACCATAACACACCACTTCCCAAATAATTTATAGTTCCTAGCTGTTGATTTAAGTGTTTTTATTGAAGTGCTTCAGTTGAGGTGGTAAAGCCATCTAGGTAACCCTTGCATGATGACTAAAACCAATCAAACTTTTGGAATTTCGTTTATGTGGGTTTTGGATTCTGTCATTCTGTTATTCAAACCAGGTGCCGTTTTCACAGTTTCTCAGAAAATATATCTTGAGTAGATCGATTAAGACAACAGAACGCCACAGACTCAACGGTGTAACCGCCGCGCCGGTAGAAGTAGCTCGGTAATAATGGAGGTGGCATCTACGCCAGCTAGTGTTGTTTTCGTGTCATCTATTGTGTTGATTTGTGCGATCGAGTGTACACCTTTGCTAAATAGGTACTCCCAATGAATAAAATACAGAATTGTACTTACGGACTCCTGAGTTGCGTTAAAAGTGAAGGAAAGACTGTAGAGGGGAACAAACTACTCAGACTTACACACTACATGCCGGACATTCACTTACAAAGATATAGCTACAGAAGCGAGAGTCGGGGTATCTACTACTAAAACATGCATAAGCTCTACGTCCTGGATACTTTGAAATTGTTCTTAGGTACGCTTGTAAGACACGCCTTCCAAAAACTGGGAAATATAGATGAAATATAAACTCATTTGAAATAGATTAGAGTACCTAGATGGTATGTGGAATTTAAAAGGCCAATCAATTTTTCACTATCGCAATCACTTAATTTGAATCAAATGAATTTAGGTTGGTACCTCAGAAGTTTAGGACCGAGTGGTTGGTTCTGGGGCTACTCTTGACTACTAATACCAGACTTACAAATGTTTCCAGTAAAACAGGCACAAGACAATCAAACGAAAGCAAACACTCAAGAAATTACTAAATATTGTTTTAAGGTTTGCTTTCCGAGTCCATTTACTAAAGGATTAGGGGAAAACTTTAAAGACTGGTGACTAACCACTCAGTGCTAGCCAAGTCTTAGCTGAGCAGGGCGTTGCGAAAGGAAAATCATTGCAAAATGCTATTTTCTGCATATATTTTTTTACACAATGCTACGCGTTGCCCAGCTATACCGAAGTCTAATCAAAAATGCATGTATCACTAAACCTACTGAGGAAGAGACACGGAAAGCAAAACATTACATATGAACCTGCTCGTTTCGGGCCGGTCTCTTCGTCCATGGCGTCCTGATGCCGAAGGAAGATCGGCAGCCCGTAGGCCGAACGCCTTCGGGGCGGCGCCGACTCTGAACCACTTGGCTGTACCACGATAAATGTTACTAGCTTTAAAAATGGAGAGGATAGGAGCCGGAGACCGATATTGCCAACACCGGTTATGACCGGTGTAGTGTGATTTACCTAAAGCTCTATAATGATAAAGACAAGAAACGGAGAGATTCCTCCTGAAGGAATCTTGCCTCTAGGACGAATCTTTCCGGCTGTATTTTACTAAGAAATTAAGCTTGACTACCGTTCTGCAAATATTAAATTACTAGAGATAGAACAAAGTCAACTTGACTACTTAATTACCAACTACTCCGGCAGTTTCTTTTCCATAAATAAAATCGTACTGAATCAAAAGTCTCTAATCTATCATCAAGGACTAGGACGCTGTTTGTTCTGTGTGTATGTGTGAGAAATATTAAGTGAATAGTGTAAAATGTGGTATGCATTTCAAATCAACCTCTGTACTGAGGTTGGGGAACATGGAATGAGTTGTAAGGTTGGTGCCATTTGACCCGTCAAGCGTCTGGGCGCTGGGGCATATGGAACTGCTCCGGTACTGAGAATGTCACATGAGAACGTGTTTTCCTTTTGGAAGTACTTTAGGTGGCCGGTACCCACCTGTTCTCCGGGCGCGGCCCCCGGCAGCAGCAGCAGTGGCAGGTTGAGCCACGCTCCTCCCAACTCGCTGATATCGGACGCGTCGGAAGCGCGCGACGACTTGCGACTGGACGCGTGCGAGCCGCGCCGCACGTGCAGTAGCGCGCTCAGCCGACCACCCCAGCCTCCACCGGGGGACCACTTCGTGCTTTCTTCTTCTTGTGAGGGGCTGCGGTTCTTACGCCTGGAATTGTGGTAAGTGATTTTTCGTCTTGCTTTTCAAGGTGTTTGATGAAGTGAAAAAAAAACCGGAGGCATTCAAAGTATGGCTATATCTGTATATATAACCGTATGTTTTATTAATTAGTCATGAAAAGTTTCTATGTGGGGGGAGGGGGAAGTATGTGGTATGCGTTTTCGCGGCGGTATCCCTTACGCCCTGTATATGAATTTCTTATTAACCCGAAAATGGTTATTTTTTGAATTCGTAGATATTGGTTCAAGTTTTTTGTCTTTGGTCAACTGGACGCGCGGGTCCACTTGACTTCATGTTTTATTTACTGTGTTTTTATTGGTTAACTGCACCCACATTTAAAGTTAAAAAAGCATGTATTGTTTAAAATAATAGTTTTTTGAAGTGAAACTTCTTAAGCGACTTCCAACAACGTTGCGTTAAACGTTTAACGCTACCATGGAGGGAGAATAGAAAGAGACAGGGCGAGAGTGAATGCGTGGCACTCGAACGCATGCGTGTAGTATTACGAAGTTTCATTTCTTCCGCGCGGAGGGACTCCACGTACAATTTTTTTTTTAAACGTTGCCGCACACTAGGTTTTTTTTCATGTAGCGTGGGTGCGTTTACAAACATTTAAACTCACATACACAAACAGCCAGAACCGGAACATACAAATATTTGTTCCATGCGCTTCCATCGCTCAACCACAACCAACCGTGCCGTCGAAACACAACACAACGCGAGTTCGATCCCCTACGGGCGTATTCAGATGACACGCGCCGATCACGCACAGTACCCTCGCACGCGTTGTGCCCGCTTTAAACCCGCACACGCGCTGCATCCGCCTCGCACACGCCTCGCGCCCATATATACTACTAGTGAGATCACAGTCAATACAAAACTAGCCATAGCGCGGGCGCAAGGCGTACGCGGGGAGGGTGTAGAATGCGGGGAGGGTGTAGAGCGCGGGTAGGGCGAGCTCAGGGTTGGCGTGCGCGTGTAGACCTCGTTAAATGCAATTTGAGATCTATTGATGGATTATAAGACTCAAATTATTATTTGACAAATTTCAATGCGAGTTGGACGCGGGTGGCGTGCGCTGAGCGTGCGCGTGTCGTGTGAACGCGCCCTACCGGTGTTCACTTTTTGTAACTAGGTATTTTATTTGATTTTAATGCTTTACGATTTTGAAATCATTACAAAATAGTTATTTTAACCATTTCTAAGACGAAAGAAAAAAATCTCTAAACAGTTTAAAAACAAAAATACTCTTTTGAATAAAACTCACGACGTTGTGCATGTGCAACATCTTTCGAAAGTCATAATTACATTAGACAGTCCCCCAAACCGCCCACCCTTCAAACTAAAACTCAAACTCAAAGCATTTATTTCAATTAGACCATTACAGGCACTTTTGAAAGTCAAAAAACAAAAAAAAAAACGCTAAGCTACAGTCCCAGTCACAAGGCATAATAACTTCTGAAAGTACTGTACTTGCCCAATCCAAAGCGTAGATCTCTATGGAGAAGAATGGGTAAGAAACTCCATGGACACTCTTTTAAATCAAAATTTGTTACAAAATCTTGGTTACATCATTCATGTTAAGAATTACAAATATGTGAGAAAGATGTAGAAATACGGGCAAGTTAAGATCGTCAAAATATTAAATCAGTAATTTAAAAGTATAGTAATTAAAATAAACCCTGGCAGCTAAGAGATCTTCACCACTAGGGTAAGAATGCTTTCATACTCACTTGACATAATCTCTAAACGCCCGCTGCACCGTACGGGCCGCCTTATCCTCCCTCTTCCATATCCTAGTCGAAGACACAATCTCCAGCTCTTTCCTCGTCGGGAACTGTTTCTTGAACTTGATATCCATCTGTTCCTGCAGCTGTCTGAACGTGTCCGTCTCTTCAACATGCCCCAGAACATGTTTGACCAGGGCATGGAGTATATCTAAACAATGAATCTTGTTGCCTTTCGCGATCGGCAGATTAAAACTGACTAAAGCCACTGTATTAGGTTTGGAAATGCCTAGCGGAGGGTCTAAGGAAGCTATGAAGTCTGATAGTTGAGCGAAACTTATGAACTGGGTTGCGTGGGGGTCGTATCTGGAAAGAAGAATGTTAACATATTAGATTTCTTGATACTCAAAAGATGATGACTGTAGACAGTAGTTTCAAAACTGTTCGAAAAATAAGGTTGCACGAATATCTGCCGATTGAATAGATCCTAGATAAGATTGTTGTTCAAAAATCAAACGAACGAATGTACGATACGTGCTTGCTCCCTAAATACATTTATAGCGAACAAGAACCACAAAACAATTGGTAAATACCGTTGTTCCCACAAATGACGAGTTTAATGCCAAGCAATAATTGTTTGAGTAACTTTTAATGTGTTGAGCTGGAGCCGGGATCCAGATAGATGGCAAGATTTACGAGCTTCCCTTTACGACGTCATTTGTGTTTAAAGTGTCCGTTCTGAACTGTCGTAATTGTAAATAGCTCTAATAACTGTAAGTGGCCTATTGGTTACAGAATGGTTTAATGTTGGAGGTGGTGAGCCAAGTTTTATCAGCGAAATTTTGCTGTTGTCCAGTGCTTATACGGATTTTTTATTTCAAACAAAAGTTAAATAATTAAAAAGCTCAGTTACATGCATAGTGTCAATGAACAATATAACACCGCCAGTGGTGGCGTCAATTTGGTGCAATCGCGAGGAATAAAAAATATAAACGATTTGTGTTATTGGCTGATAAAATGATTGACAAGTACATGCAAATATACTAACTTCGACCACCGTATATAGAACATCTCGAGATCATCTTCCACGATGCCTATCTCTTCCTCCTGATGCGCCTGATTGAAGTTCTCGAGGATGATGGCGATGTACATGTTGATGACAATCATGTAGCTGATGATGATAAACGACGTGAAGTACGTGATGGCCAGTAGGGGGCTCCCGCAGTTGCCATTCTGGCCAGGGTGCTCTCCTAACTCGCACTCAGGAGGCTGGATCATGAGGGATTCTAGTACGTCGTTCCAACCAGCTGATGTCATCAAACTGGAATGTGGAGAGAAGGAATAGTTATTGTTGAGCCAAGAGAATAAAATGATGTGTTGTGATCCACAAATTATTACACAGCATTCTTGAATAATATCGACGACAGCGGCACATCTACTTAGCATCATATTGTACCTAGTTACAATAAGTACCTGTTTGTGCAATTTAGGTCATTTGACAAATCAACACAGAAGTCTTAAAATCGATGATAGGTAGTTGGAGCCAGAAGGTGCCGCAAGTATAAATAGTGCATAGAATCCCTGCTAGAAACTTACCGAAAAAGCAACTGCATGCTTCTCCCGAAGGTCTGAAAGTTGACGATGTCGTTGAGCGCGCCCTGCTCCTTGACGTGGCCGAACACAGACATGCCGATGATGGCGTAGATGAACGTGATGAGGGCCAGTAGCGCGCCAATGTTGAACAGCGCGGGCAGTGACACCACTAGCGCGAACAGTAGTTTTCTAATGCCCTTAGCGGCCTGGAAGAAAGATAGATCGGGTGTTGTTACATGAGATAACATAAGAGAACAGATGATGTGTACCTGCTAACAAAACTCATAGTTTGAGCTCCTTTTAAAAGGGTTTTATAATTCTGGCTTGCTGCAAAATTCCTATTGTACTAAATTCTAATAAAAGTTTAGCCACTAAAAAACGAGACTGATTTGTTTCATTTAGATCTTTTCACAGCCTCTTTAGTCTACATAAAGAGAAATCCGGTGGTTTATTGAACCGATTGCGCATAGTGTCTTGAAGACATGACCACAATACGTTCAATTAGAATAGTACTTACTTTAATCAGTCTTAAAATTCTCCCTATCCGGAACACCCGAACGACTCTCAGCAAGGTGGGCGATATGGGCAGGTCGATCATGATGTCCTCCATCAGGATGCCCAGGATCGAAGCCAACACCAGCAAAAAATCGAACACGTTCCACGGCACCGTGAAGTAGTGGTACCGAAGACCTACTATTTTTACTATCGCTTCTGTAAGATTTAAAGATGTTAGGAGCAGAGATGATGACAGTGGGTAAATTATACGCGCCATACCCTCAAGCTCAAATCAAGAAACCTCATGGTTATTGAAGGTTCAATAAGTCAAGTGTGGTCATTAAAAAAACGATGATTAGGGTTCGTTCGATGACGATATAATGGACATTTAAAGAATTGAAGGTTTTGGCGTAGTTGATACTAAATAAATATGTAGATTGAAACGATTATCATACCTAAACCAAAAACAGTCGTGAAAAACGCATTACTAACTTCTAATATAAAGAAAACAGAATGCGGTTGATCATAATGTTCTATGCCCATAGTGAGCATATTCAGAAATATTAAAACGAAAATGGCGATCTCGAATCTTCGCGAATTCGAGAGGTCGTAAAACATCGCTAGGAATTGATTCCTCGGCCTTTTTATTACTTTCTGGGGCTTTTTTCTACCGAGTTTCTTCATTGCTGTATAGTAATGCTTTTGACTCTCGGTAAGGAACATTTCTAAAACTCCGCCTTCGTACTGAAAAAGGAATTGATAGCATTAACACTGGACAAAAATATTGAACACAATAAGGTTGGAATTATTAATGAAAACTTAATTACCTTCTTTTTGAGCATATTAAAATTATCTATAATTACTCCTATAAACAGATTAAGGGTGAAGAATGAACCGCATACGATGAAAATTACAAAATAAATATATGCGTAGATGTTGGCTTCTCTCGCCGGCTGTAAGTCTACTCCTCGCGCGTCCACAGCGTCGGCCATCACTTCCATCCAACCCTCGAACGTGGCCACTTGAAATAACGCCAAGTAGGCTATGCCCACGTGGTCGAACGATATTTTCGAATTTATCCAAGTGAAATTGTTGTAATAACATTCCCATTTATCGTTCACTATCTAAAATGAAACGGAAACCGTTAAAGACTCCATCAAAAATTTCAAATATTTGTCTTTATGTAGGAATACTTGCCTCTAATGGTAATAATTCTCCTTCATCATCGACGCACTTATAAAACTTCCCGCCAAAAAATTGCACTCCCATTATAGAAAATATTAACCAAAACACTAAACACACTAACAATACGTTGAAGATACTAGGTATCGCGTACATTAGAGCGTTCACTACGATACGCATCCCCTGCCACCGCGATATCGCTCGCAATGGCCTCAATGCACGTAAAGTCCTTAACGATCTTAACACTTTTAGGTTTTCATTTTCTTCTATCAACAAACTGAATACTGAAACCTGAAAGCGGAATTGAAGCGTTAAAAAGAGAAGTATGAAAGAGTCAATAAAAAATGTTTGAAGAACTGATACTTACAAAAACTATAGTAAAGTCTAATAACGTCCAGAAACTAGTGAAGTATCTGAAGAACCCCAACGCTATCCACTTTAGAAACATCTCGATGATGAAGATCATGCAGAACCCCAAGTTGGTCCAGTACAGTATTTTCTTCAACGGCTTGTTTTTCTCGAGGTGGATGTCTTCGAAGCAGAGAGTTATGCTGGATGCGAAGATCAGCACCAACACGAACCACTCGAAGGCTGGGGTGTCTACGTACCGCAGGACGTAGGTTCGGAGAAACATCCAACGTTGACCCAAGTTGGTCTGAATACATGCATCCCAACAAGAACTCCTAAAAGGACAGCGTATTTGCATTCATTCGGGTCACAAGCAACTATTACAACCCTGTACCTACCTACATACTTCTGGATTTCCTAAGTACGGAGAGTCGTGATTCTAATTTCCATCCCTGGAACCTTTTATTTGTTACCTTGGTTCCGTAGTTTTGTAGGGATATTAGTACGATTAATGTTGTGAAGCAATGGTCATAGCAAAAAAGTTAAATGAGTTACATAATAATTACATTACATTACGGGATGCATTAGGTAGTTAAGAAGTGCAAAAGGTTAAGAGACATACACAACTCGTAAGGGCATGAAGATTAATGTCAAAGGAAGAAGAGTTAATCGTAAAAATCGGTTTTCAAAAGGCTTGGATAACTACCAAACTCCTACAATAGAAATGGAAGCGAATATGGCATTGAGCATCGAGACATTCTTGAATGAATACATACGCATCGTAACATTGGCGAGGGAAACAGTTCTCGGGTACTTTCGGCTCTTTCTGTTTCCCAAATCCGGGGAAGTTTCCCATCGCATCAATATATTGACCCTGTGAGTTTTTTCTCCCACCTACGGTTAATTCATCTACATATGAGACTAAAGTTTGCCACGGACGCTTCATGTCTTCGTCATTTCCTTTGGCTGGTTCCTTACTTAGGTTGTTAGTTGGCAGTTGTTCCCTGGGCTGGTGTACCCTCTTCGGCTTTTCTGGCGTTGTTCTACATGACAATTGTGCCATTTCATAGTGTTCGTTTTCATCTGTAATTGTTATTATATCCGAGTTTTTTTATTTTACCCTAATCATACATAAATATACGCATTGTTATAATCCAATAAATAGACTTCTGTACTAAGTAAGTATGTATTATCGTGACGATAATTATTATAAAAAAATCCAAACATCCGAATTGATAACCTCCTGTTTTTGGAAGTCGGTTAAAAATATCGTACCTCTCGAATCAGATGGCTGTGTGTGATATCCTGAAGACATCTGGTTCAATAACCTCTGAGCGGCAACTTGCTCGGTCGGCGATGTTGTGTCTTCAAGATTTTCCTTCGAGTCTTCCCTAATACTAGTTATCTTATGTTCCGCCGCCAAGTCACGCACGTCTTTTAAAGTTTCTTGACTACCGTGGTTTAAGTTGTTGGGAGCTTGGTAAAGCTGTGGGTACGCGAAGTCGGAACCGACTGATATTGGCCTGAAATATTTTTGTAAAGTTAGATAACTGGTCTTGTGAACAAGTTTGAGATATCGTCGATTTAAGTTATTATTTTAAGGAAACTAACTTTTAAATAGGAACACTTATTTTCATTTGAAGTATACGTGTTTTCTCTTCAGTATGTTAATTATGCTCTCTAACTTACTATAAATGGTAATTTTTTGCTTAATATCTTTTATAATTCTTATTTTTGATCAAAAATAGTTTACGTACCTATTTAACGCTTCTTGATAACTATGACTATAAATATTGTCGTGTGGGAACAGGATGGTCTCCTGTATCGACGCAGAGTATCTCTGCTCACTCGGTATCGATGGTATCGACACCTTCTTCTCCTTTATGGCTTGTTGTTGTGTCATAAATTCGTTAACTAGCTCTTCTAACTTAGATTTTTTGTCAGTCTCTTTACTTCTCGATATAAGGAAACCTTTTTTTCTTACTATAGAACGTATTCTATCGAAACTTTTAGCTAATTTTGAATCTTCACCAACTTCCTGGAAATTATTAATGGGATCATTACCGTTCTTACTTATACCGTTAAGTTTCTGAATAAGGTTCACTTTCCCTTGCTTCTTCAGGGGTACTATCTCACTAATATCTGTGGTGTAGGCGGCGTTTACCGTACACATGCGTGGAACAGACCCCTCGCTAATGAAGAATGGATAATGGCGGCAACGAACGCCTACGCTGCACGCTCGGTAAACGGCAACGATATCATCTTTAGGCATTGCAAAAGGGGATTGGAAAGAATGGATGTCTAGCGAGTAGCATCAACGTACTTTTGAATTTTAAATGTTATGTTAGATACTTAATATTTGCCATTGTGGGTTTCGTGGTGTTTGATCGAATTCTACATTTTTGTCAAGTAAATTGCAAAAGCGATGCCTTTTTACATAGACATTTGCCGTAAATCATTAAACAAGTTACAATGTTAACTTCACCTGTATAAAATACAAATATAAATAACAAAGATTTCAGACAATTTTATAGAACAAATGATATGGTTACTAACCTCTTTCTTATTCTTAAGTTCCTCACTATTGAAGCTGTTGAGCAGCAAGGCAAGGAAGAGGTTGAGCACCATAAAGTTACCCATGACGAGCGCGGGCAAGAATATGAAGAAGCAACTCTCTGCCCCGGTCTCCTGCTCCGCGCGCATACAGTCCCATAGAGGCTCAATCCACTCGCCGCACAGGATTCGGAATATCATCATGAAGGAGTGGAAGAAGTCGTTGAAGTTCCACCTTAGTGTATTGATGATTCAGGATTGTCAGTTAACACATTTATAAAAAATCGTTGATAAAGATGAACATTTACATGCAATAGAAAAATTCTTAGGGGAGTGAAAATATGTAGAAAAAAAAAAAACTAAAGCTACTCAATGGGAAAGAAATACACAAAGAAGTAACGTAGTATTCTGTTATAATACTAGCTACAAATTAGAAGTTTTGAATAAACGTCATGCAATAACCGATGAAGTCATACCTGGGTACTGGATCCGGGTCGAACTTATCCGGCGTGTAGGACTTGGAGAAGAGCTGCATACCGATCACAGCGAATATGTATATAACTATCACTAACACGAACGTCAAATTACCAAGAGCACCGATTGTCGATATTATAATACTCAATAACACTTTCATTGTAGTCCATGATTGAGCTAACTTTAACACTCGTAACTGAAACAGAGTTAAGGGATTATTACTGTGGGTACTACTTCCAGATGTAAGGATATATATAACTACCCAGTAAATTAGAAATAAATTGGGGCTATCTACAGTAAGTTTAACTATTATACCTGAATTGTGGAAGAAGATTGCATACCTTATCATTAAAATTAAAACACAAAGAAAATAATCAAAGTTGGACATTAGATTCGTAGATATTTCTAATCCATAAAGTTCAGCAAATACAAAGCTTTTTTAAAATGACTTACCAAACGAAGACCTCGCAACACTGATAGGCCATCGACGAGCTCAAATATTAGATCTAGAAGGCTTGCTGACACTATAATCAAGTCGAATATATTCCAGCCGCACGCAAAGAAGTCTTTGCTCATAGCCATCACTTTCATTATACATTCTAATGTAAATATCGACGTGAACACCTGGAATTCATTAATTGTGATTAAAATTGGATGATGAGATGAGAAGATAATCATTAAGTATGTAATGATCGGCAAGAATAGTAAAAATTTCTTTTATATGATTAGTAGCTATCACAATGTTCTCGTAAGAGTATATCTACGGTAAAGCGTTGATTACCTTATTTCCTATATCTAAGGCCGATCTAACGTTCTCACTCATCCCATGATGCTCTAGCGCAAGGAAGAGTGTATTGAGAACAATGCAAGTTGTAATGAACAACTCGAATAAGGGATCCTTCACGATCCCATACAAACAATTCTGGAACTGCAGCCAGCCTTCATAGTCTATACAGCAAGTGACGCAGCACTCACAATTTCTATCCACCAGCTCATCTGCCAGAAATTTCAAACCAGTCACAAAAATATACACACATAAAATAACAACAAATATCACATATATACGTCACGAACAGAAGAAAGAAAAAAGTGAAGAAATAGATCAATTAGAATAAGCGAAAGCATAGTGAGGCAAATTCAAGTTTCATCGATGCAAAGCTTTCATTTTACTAAATTAATCTATCACTTATCAAATATTAAACAACTCATCATGCATTGAAAGCGAAGTCAGGACAAAGAAAATATGCAGGAAAATTGCATAAAAATGCAAGGAAAACCAGCATGGTAGTACGAAAAATTTTGATATGCCAATTATGTGTACAAACGGTGCAGTTACTGGTACAGTGGTTACACTGAAAGTTCGACAAAACACTGATATGAATTTTGATGTTTCCAGATTCGAATCGCATAAAAGTTATGCACAAGTGTTCATAGTATTTGTTAAAGTAATTGATTGTAATGTGGAAAGACTTGAATGCGATTCTTGAGCTATGACAAGACGACAGCTAGTCAATCGCAGTCACCCTGCAGTCTTCCTGTGGGGACAGGGGTGGACTGGGGGGTAGAAGCGTTTGCGTCTGTGTTTACTAACCTGTGAAGTAAGTGCAATTTTGCTCGTAATTGCCCATATGAGTTTTGTGCGTGGCTGCCAATAAACTGAGCTCATTAATTTTCGTCGCCTCCGCTTGCGGGAGGTCGGGCGCGCGCTTGTATGGCCAGTCCGCCCCTGACGATATTAATGAGGGTAGAAGCGAGATTGCAACCGTGTCGTATTAAAACGCTCAATGAAGTGTTCCTCATTGAGAAGTGAAGCTACTGGTGAATGTTACCAACCATAGAATATAACTATTCCATCTCATTATCATTTGAAAATAACTGATTTAAAATCGCAGAAATGGAATAGATTATTCTATGACAAATTAGCAGTACCTAAAACTGTTTTAATTGCATAATGTAATTGCAGTATCTACAACTTTGGTAGCTTTTACGAGGCGAATTGAATTATTTGATGTGCTAAGTGAATGAATTTATTCGTAAAGGTACCAAAGAATATTAATGTGAAACCGTTTGATCAGGAATTTCCAATACACGAGAGTTTCGCAGAATTTCTCTCCAATCAAACGGTCCACGTATTCGAGGATTGTTCAAAAATCAAAGTGGAATCTTACATAATGCTTCTGAAATCCAAAGAAAATATCATCTGTTGCAAATGAGAGTTGAAGAATAGTTAGAATTTAAGAAGAAAAAAAAAGTATTTAAGGCAAACTACCTAATAATTTAAAAACTTTAGAATTAAAATTATCCTGTACACTGTAATTTCAATATAGAAAAGTGGAAAATTGCAAAGAACGCAAGCATTTAAAGTTTGATAGATGTCGAGATCGAAATAATGAACTCCTAAGTGACGTAATTTTGACAAGAGTTATTTAAGAACATGCAGAATTAGAGCCAATAAACTTACGTCCGTAATCTAAATCTACAAAATTAATCTTGCAAGTTCATTATTTTCAAGAATTGTACCGAACCCCTATAAAATGCATTCGTCGTCACAGTATAGTTAGCCCTTCGTGTTTGCAAAGCGTTCATTCTGATACATAGTGGCAGCATCATTTAGTTTCAGTGTTATTTGTCTCGTGCTATTCAGTGTTGAAGCCGTGCCAATAAATTGGATTAGGTTGTGTAGTGCCATCAAATTGTTGAGTTATATTTGATTGCCTTCCAATTTCTCTATCACATGTGCCCGAATATGTTTTCGCAAAGTATTTGTTTCGGAACCGGGTTGAATTTGATGGCATTACTGAACCCGAAAAGTTTTTAGGAAGTGAAAATTTTGCTAAAGTTCAAAGTAGATTTTACCTAGCACCACGATCTGGTTGAGGTAGTCAGGGTTCAGCGGATACTTGTCCTGAATGCTGTTCACGGGCTTTTTTGGTTTCACAGCAAGCTTTTCACCTTTTTTTGGTTGTCTAAATTTTATTTCTTGCGTTTGTGTGTCTTGGGTAACCTGTAAAAGCAGATATCTTTTTTAGCACGTCGTCGTACGATATTTTATTACTAAACCAGAAGTTTGTTTCTCAACATGTTCTATAGTTGATGTCGTCGTGGTCGTCTTCTATAGATTATATTAGTAGTCAGGTTTCTGACACAATAGCGTTCTCGTAAAGATCTTTACAGGGACGACATCTATCTATACAGTATGTTAGTTTAAACGAGGGACATATTCAAACCCATAATAGTACATGCTAACATGATACTAATAAAAATATAAACAACAAAAAAAACACTGATAAATAACAGACAGAACCATACCAAAATTTTCGCAAATGTCACGCAACGTGTATACACCTTTGCGCTAGCGACTTAATACTATCGCAGAACATGTGAGCGGGTCAATGACTCTTAGGTATAATCCATTTTCCCTTCATACTTTAAACTTACCTGGCTTAGGACAGTCCAAAATATCTAGGCACTAAACAAAACATTAAAAATTCTTCTATATACGTTATAGGTTTTTTACATATTTGGGACGAGAATCGAATACTGAATACCCTCCCTCAATATGTCCCTCGTTTAACCTAACATACTGTATATTTTATACCTTATGCTGGCCATTAAGTGACATACCTGTTGAATCTGGGGCATTTGCATGGCCATCGGCATCGCCATCGGCGTAGGCATCGGTGTGGGCATCTGCATCGGCATTGGCATCGGCATTTGCATCGGAGTCTGCAACGGCATCGGCATCTGTATTTGCATTGGCATTGGCATCGGCGTTGGTGGGTGGTTTGGCGGTAGCGGCAGCTGCGGCACGAGCAGATGCCTCCGTGGGTGTGGATGTGGTGCCTGGTCGTCCGACGTATGCTCTCCATCATCGTGGTCATCCACCACACCCGAGTCATCTAAGGAAGACTCTCTGTTGTTGCTGTGGTCACTTAGCTGGCGACCCGCTGCGCTTAGTGCACCTCGACCTAGGATATACACAGCCCATTCAATAATATTCTAGAAAACTATCTACAGGCTTTATGATTATATTACCTAACTCCATTTCGATCTTACCATAATTCGGCAAATACCAACTGAAATATCGTTACCTCTAATAAAACTGACTGTTACCAAATACATTTTCATATCTATTCCTTTCTCATCTATTACAAATTATGTTTCGAAAACTCTTCGTCTTCTGTAGGAGCATCTGAAAATTTTTATCCAATAAGTTTCTGCTCAAGGAAAATATTAACATATTCGAGAGTAGTCGTTATTCGACGGTGAATCAATCTTTCTGTCGTTGTATCGCAAGATTCATATTAATATGGAAGCTTTTAGTCCGACGTGCGATGTTAATGGTACAGACGTACTAGCAGACTCTGGTACATAATTATGTCGTATACTGGCATAATAAATGTAATATTAAATGTGCATAGAGCATTAGAAAGAGTATTTTGGACTCAATCTTTGTTTCCACAATTCTTCGTCGAGAAATAGATAATTCTTATAATTAAGTATATGTATAGCTTTAAAAATTTTGCTGGTCAAGGTCTGAGTTTTTTTAATTATTCAGCTTCCTCAGTTAAAAAAAAATAATATAAATAATACTGATGTATCAAACATCAGAATGCAAACATATTGAACCCTGAAAATAACATTTGAATCTTCAAAGCGATTGGTCAAGTTCAAAAATTTTCAATCCAATCTTTTCCTTTTAGCTTCAGACCCTCAATAACCCTTAGACAAATAAACTCAGGCTTCGAAGAAGTATAAAACGATGTTGTACCTAATGCATTGTCTGGGTGCAAGGTGTGGGGCGGCGGCGGGGGCTGAGGCACGGGCAGCGGGGGCGGGGAGTTGCTTGGGGTCACAGACCGCGACCGAGACCGCGACCGGGATCGGCGGTTAGCGTCACTGAAACAATATGGCAGCTGTACAGAAAGAAAAAAAAGAAAATTGTCCTCCATCTGAAATGTAAAGAAAATGATGAATAGCTTGCGTCTTTTAAAATTAATCAAATAATTTAAAGCCATCTTGCACCACGGATAACTAAATGGAAAATGTATTATTTAAAACATCTTTTTGTTTTCGTCAAAAGATTAGCAGAAAAAAAATGGTGTTTTTAATAAACTCGTTTAACGCTGAAGGCTATTAGTGACGCTGGTGCAACTTGTTCTACTAAAGCCTACAGAATATGATGTATGAAGTTATCCGCAGATGGTGAAACAGGCTCTATGAATCACTTGTAGAGATCTTTTAGCTGTCTGGTGATGAGCTCCCCACCTCACACATAAACACAGTTAAAATTCCAAGTTTAAAACGTGACCTGTATTGGGCCTCTACAAAATTATGAGGAATCCTTGAGTTTAATGGAGTGACACATATAATATGTACAACATATATGTATGACTATTAATTACTGGAGCAGTAAATATATTATTACTGTTCCACGTACAAGTATAAATCAAAAACTTGCAACCTGTCACAATTTCACAAATACACCAAGGTAAAGTACAGTATTTCTTTACGTTAGTATGCAAGCTGCAAGTTTCACGTAACCTAACTTTATGGAAACATTAACTTAATGTGCATTGTACACAAGTTGCCATTGCTCTAATTTTTTTTAAATTGTATTCTGCACGCAGGTATGACGTCTAACCGCCCGCGCCGTGTGCTGTGCAGGCTTTTGAAATGCGATCTAATATTAAAATCTTTAAAATTCTTATCCTAGTCTTGTGTTAAAAGTACTTATTAACCTTTACCTTTATTAATTATAATAAAGGTCACACAGGTAGGAAACAAAATAGCCTTGAGGCTATACAAAATGCAAATTATATGTTAACAAATTTAGGAATTCATAATTTTAATTTAACGAAAGAAAGAAAGATATATAATTTATCTGCAAGTATGTGAGGAAGACGTACGACGTAGACCGTAGACGAACGAGAGCAACCGACATAGTCCAGCGGATTGGCAAGTTAAAATGGCAGTGGGCTGGCCACATAGTGCGCAGGACCGATGGCCAATGGGGCCGGAAGGTCCTGGAGTGGAGACCGCGGACCGGCAAGCGCAGCGTAGGATGTTAGGTCAACTATCAGCAATCAATACCATCAACATCATCTGCCTAGCCTTTTCCTCAAACCATCTTGGGGTCGGCTTTCAGTCTAATCGGATGCAGCTGAGTACTAGTATTTTACATGAAGCGACTGCCTATTTGATCTCCACAACCCAGTAATTGGGTAATACGATACCCCTTGGTAAGACTCGGTATGTAATTATGGTCATATGGCTCGGTATGTAAGGATGGGTATCCACGGACCAACCTCGGCAAGCACGGCTTAACCTTAAAGATCGACCCGTGCGGCTGTTATTATTTAACCACAAGCTCCTCTAATCAATACCATCAACAACGGAACATACTACATGGCATGTTCATAAATGTATGGTCTCTCAAATTTTGCCGTTAATGGATAGGTACTCGGCTTAGCGGCAACCGCTAGGCTATGGTAAATGGTCCCGCAGCAAACAGCATTATCATGTAAATTCACGTGTTGACTACGACTTTTCCGGAATTGGGTCAAACAGGTGAGCTGGCTTTCAAACGGAAATATGTATTGTGGATTGCGGGAACCACATTTGTCGTCTGCTTCTCTAGATTAATAGTTTCGCTTTATTGTAGCTGTAATGTGGCGAGTTTAGTATTTATAACATTAATGTAAGGAGTTGCTGCTTTAACATTTCAAGAGGAAGAGGGTAAGTCTTTGTACAACTCGCTCTAAGAGTGTTGCGTCCAAGTGCTTTGAACTTTAAATCGGATCAAGTTAATGAAGTGCTTAGAGATTCTTCATTTAATTAAAAGCTGGAATGTAAAATGTTAAGTAAGGAAAATGAAGAAAGTTCGAGTTAACTAGCTCGGGAACAAAAACACACACGTACCGTAGTATGTACGTACAAATATAGGAACCGTATTCTATCGTAATAATTATCATCGTAGATATCTCTTTTCTTAAAGCCGAAATACGTTACCTATAAATGGGTTCAATGTTGCTCCAACAACGAGCTCATTTCATCTGGTTGACGCTTTCCTTAAATTGCTTTACAGTTCCCTTTATGTCTCCCAAGAGACTTTACTCAATGGAGATTGGATTACGATTGGTGAAACTCGATATGACTCCAACTCAATCGAGTTGCTTCAGTTATATGTCATCTACGTTACTGGAAATCATATTTTGCATTTTTCGATATCACACGAGTAACTTTTGAACGTTATAGGAACGTCATATATGCAGAAATATGTTGGGATGAAATCCGACAGTGGTCTTTGCGGGGATCGCCAGGGGGATTTGCTTTAAAAATATCCCTGTCAAAGATACCAATACTTTAAAATATTGAATCCGTCTTTTTGGTCAGATGCTTTGCCTACAATCTTTTGATGTTCGAGTCGAGTCAATAGTCAGACGGCAGACAAAGCTCGGCAGAACTCAGACTAAATGAGCTTTTTCATTATCACCTCGGGGCTTACAATCTGCTACGGATCGGGAATCGTTTGGTTTTTATTGAATTACGCTTGATAATTGGACAACTGCGGACCGATTGAGGTAACAGTTTTGTTGTAAAATTTCACAGGTATTACAGTATTACGATTTTCGAGATTGGTTAAACATTAAACATACTTTATTTTAGTTTTAAAGGAATTAGGATTAGATACTCGTATACGTATGAACACACACACACTGTGCACAAGTGTCCAAAACATGGTAACAAAATATGATTTCCTTCTATAAATAAAATTGAGTTTTTCGACTACCTTGGCACCGCAGCTAAAGCGAGCATGCCTCTTTCATAAACAAGGAACATCAGCTTAGTTCCACAAAGTCTGCCAATACAATACGGGGTTGCATTTCAGTCAACTTATCTACGAGTTTTCTCTGTGCTGTCTGATGCAAGTAAACTCGTTCCGTAAGTAAGTTTGTTGGCACAGGCCGCCGAGGCTTGCTTATTTGATCCCCTAGTCGCGCACCTTTCACTCAGCTTTCAGTAAACAGACTAGTTTCTGATCTCAGTTTGTTTTGCGATCTAATTACTGGGTGTTAGTTATATGTTGTTTTTAGTGTATTTACGGTGTAAGGCGTTGATTGAATCGGCATGTTTCTCATCATGGCCTTTGTGATTCATTTCTTTTGTTTCTATTTAGAAATTGTCTTTCAAAATAGCTGTAAACTTCGAAGTTGATATTATAAATTTGCGTTAAAAGAACTACGTTTTCTATCTGTGTTTCTTCATCCGTTTTATCATCTTTTGAAGCAACGAGCTGGTTTAATTCAAAGCCTCTCTCTCAGAATTCATAGCTTATTTCGAGTACAAAACCCAAATCCTTTGAATGTTATCGCTCATAAAGCAGATATTTATTTTTTGTGGAACGTTGGCGGCGAAGTGTCCCGTGGTTGGCTCAGATAATTCCTTGCTCGTCCTAATTCCAAGCTTAACTTCGTGATAATCCTGCCTTTGGAATCTTGTTAGTTGCCTCCTGGCTCTTTGACTGCATTCCTTTGTTTGTCTCTGTGTTTTCTTTGTTTAATTACACTGTAGCACGAGATTTGTAATTAGTTTTGTGACACGTTTGTTTTAGAGACGACTTTAACGGTTGCTACGGAGCTTATTTAGATTTGATTGGCTGAGTGTGATTTGATGTCTTTGACAATCTTACTTTGATGATTTTCGGTATATTGTAAGAGATTATTCCAACTAATATTTTTGTCCGAATTCCGTTATATTTTTTTTTTTTTTTTATGGATGAAGATGTGTCTCTACAGCTCTCGATCTAAAAGTAATCATTATCTGAATGCTCAATTTATACTACAAAGGTATCTTATCCATCACCATCTTGGATTGGTATGCCATTAATGATAACAAAAAGAGCATAAAAAGTGCAAAACAGAAAAGTTTCCATCTGCTATTAGACCGTAGCAAGCGGAACAATTTCGCATCTAGCGAGTACTGCAAACGCTGAATCTCGTTTAAAAGCGAGCTCGATATCAAAGCGAATGCATCGTTGATATACTTCAGTTGGCAGCTGACATTGTGACGGTTATATCGCGATAGATATGGACGTATCTTTAAAGGGTCGGTATATTTTTTCCTTTCATTGTTATTTTACCTCTAACTATGTAACGCAGAAGTCTGCCAAGATTAGAGTGATCTTTATTCTCGTTAAAGTAAGGTTGCTCGATCTTGGACTGCAGCTGTCAGAGGTGAACTGTGAAACGACTATAGAGCCGCATGCCGTCGACAGCTTCCAACAATCAACTTGTCGATGACGCGCTTTATTGCTGACTTTTTAAAATATAAATAATTGAATATGGAACGATTTATTTTTTTGCATTGATTATGTTTTTTTTATAAAGCTGAAAAAAATAACAAAATGGCGGCGTTAGTACCAAACTGGCTACTTGTTCTAGATGTCGCAAACGCGAATTTCTCAGTAGCAGCCAAGTAGTCTCGATCTGTGCCCGATTGATGGCAATAGGGTCGCTCACTATTACATGGGACTTAAAATAACTGGCGAAATGTGTTTGTACTATTACTGTACTCCTCTGCCAAAACCCTTCGGGGATTACGGGCGTGATGTTATGAGGGGACTCTATGCTCGAGGAATTTGAAGGATAGGTATTTGAAGAAACTATTGCCGTCGCGCTGCGACCGACCAAGACCCCGTAAAGTGCAAAAGGAACAACTACAACTCACGCTGATTTTACTCACAAAAATCGTGACCAAAAGACGTTTTGTATTCCGCTGTTTTCTTCTTCAAATCTAAACTGATCTAAATAATTCTTATATCAAAATTTAGAGGAAAAGTATATGTATGCTTCTATCATTTTCTTTTTTGTGAAAAACTTATCTAATTTGTCTGATAGTCGTCTGAACATGGCGGTATAAACGGGCGCTTTTTCGGGTTTTTGGATTGTCATAATTATTTTAGCGATTATGTTTTGAAAAAAAGGAAATTATAGGGGCATGCATTAATAAGACCTAGATTTTTTGTAAAAAAAACATTGCTCTAGACGCATTATCCACGAAGAAAACAGCGGAATACGTTTGTATGGAGAAAGGCATGAGTTATGTAGTTTCGACTGTGGACACGTGCCGGTAAAACCATGTTGCAATAAATTTGTGGTAAGATTGTAGACCATAATCTCGATTCAGTCTAGTCCCCAAATATCGCACAGTTCGAAAAAAAAAGAAAAAGCCTAGCCACCAAAAACAAGTAAGAATAAGGTGCAAAGAAACTCACAAAGTAAATGAGAAAGGAACAATGACTATCAAAGAATACTGGTAAGATGATACATATTCAATTAACGTCTGAATTGATCCCGTACGCAAAATACGCGCTTTAGACGTGGAGTTGCGGAAACTAGCCCGCTATACAATACAACGTCTGAATTGATATTTATTATTTGGAACAACATTTGCCGATGGCATTAATAAATTCGTAGCCACATTAGAAGCGGTATTGATCTGCTCATTCACGTATAGGTGCTTTGTTTTGGAATGATATTTGAAGAGGCCTTTTGTTTAAACGCATGATACTCGTATCAATACTAGATTATTATAAACGCAAATAACTCTGTCTACCTTTGAGATAATTTTCTAACAAAACGCGGGCGAAGCCGCGGGAGAAAGCTAGTTTGATGAATGTTGTCATTATACTAATTTTGTAAAGAGTTAAATTTTATGTTTGGATGCAATCTTCGGAAGTACTGTACCGATTCCGAAAATCCTGTTGCTATAATTCTGACCATAAGACTAGCTAAACCGCAGGCAAAGAAAAGTACCTATATCCATACATCTATACAAATAAATAAACTTTATTTGTCTTTTTGTAATATTAAAATAAAAGCTTTTTACTACAGCATATGAATATACGGTACATATACCAAAACAACAATTTTTACAATATTTTTTGTCTGTCTGTCTGTTTGCCTGCTTGTTTGTTCTGGCTAATCTCTGGAACGGCTGGACCGATTTTGATGGGAGTTTCACTGGCAGATAGCTAATGTAATAAAGAGTAACTTAGGCTACTTATAAAATTCCATGCGGACTAAGTCGCGTGCACAGCTAGTATATTATAAAAGCTTGTTGCTATTATACTTAATCGTTTTACATGTTATATTTAATCGTTTTCACTTATCCGATGACAGCGACCGCCAAATTACTTTTAATTTGGCCCACACCATTAATTTAATTTCATTATAGACAAAAAAAGGCGTTATTAAAGGATCTTACTTTTAATTACAATTATTTTTGCAACCTCATTACGTGAAGTATAAATTAATTCGTTTGAGAAAACTACCATCATAGAAGATTTAATTATAAAAAAAAACAATTTCCTTTTAACAATTTACTCTGAAGCAAGTAGGTGTCTTTTTTTGTATTGTTTAAGGGAATGAAATCCCCCCACCTCCTCTCTAAACGGTAAAAAAAACTATGCCAGAATTTCTGGTCTACCAACACTATCACGGCTAGCCAAGCCCTTACTGAATGGGCTTTGCTTGCTCTGCCTGCCATCACCACATCTAGCCAAGAGTCCTGCCCTCCTCTATTTCAGAACCGCTACTAGGCCGACGTCTTGAACCTAAGTCCTAAGTTGGATTTCTGAGCCAGTATTTCAATGGAAACAGTTGGCGCTTATTAAATTCTCTCAGTTTTCTCTCCAATATTTCTATCCTTCTTCAGCACTATTATAGCTTAGAAATAGAAGTATTTCACACAAATATGCAGTTTAAACCTTTGTTTAAGTTAGAAAATGACCTCTTTTGAGTGTTCGCTCCGGAGGAAGTCTGGGGAGCCATTCCGAGGAATCGCATTGTATAAAATATTGCAAGCAACAGGTACTTGTTTTGTGGAATACAGTTCTACTTGAGCTTTCATTGTACATTCTAGTTACTTTGTTATTTCTTGTATGATTTAACTTCGGAAATTGTTAGGCCACGTTCACGACCTCAAGCGATGTGACTTGCGGTCTGTTTCGTCGAGTGATACGCGTCTCACTTCGCGTAAGTACTGTCGGTGTCTCGTAGCACGCTCTAAACAACTTCGTTCTTTTTTTTCCGGCAGACGCGCCTCGCTTGAGCACGTAGTTCGTGGCGAAGAACTATTATATCCTAGACTAGCTTAGTTTTTATATTAAGAATTTTATGTTTCCCTCCAGATTGAAAGATTTGTTTTTCTTAGAAATCTTGTGTAGGTAATATATATCGGAAAAAAATGTTTTTCTTCGTGTGGTAGCCTCAGGGAAAATCCAGTTCATCGGCCATTACTGCCCATTGACTTAGGTATTATGTCTGACCCCGGGGCCACCTATTATGATTTCCTATCCCATCTGTTCGTGCGTCCCTTACTTACAAGGAAAAATTATATTATTATAGGGTTGATATGACAAGATAAATGATATCTACCGATGTTGATGGCTTGTAAGAGACCGTACTTTGGTTTTGTGATATAGGTTCGCACTGGCACTAGTGACACAATGACACAGTTGTTCAATTACCAGCAGCTTTACTATAGAGTAGTATGGTTCCCTTGGCTTTCCGTGGATGAAATACAGAAACGGATTGGTGCGGATAATGAAGCTCGTAAAAGATTTTTTTTTCTAAGGCAAAATAACTTTGGAAAGAATTGTTGCAATACAACGTAGCAATGCCGCCAGACTCTGGGCACATTACCAGCTGACAGCGTTGAGGAGATTTTTGATGCCCTTTTATAGTTTGTTGTTAGCTTATTCAGTTTACTGTACCGTTATAAGAAATATAATTTGTTAAAAGAATTAAGCTGAAAACTGTGAAGAGCTAGAATTAAAACTGAATGAACTTTAAAATTGAATACCCAATTTTTTGGACTACTGAAAATATTTCCATGACAATAAATAATTAAGACGTTGAATCGTATTTCACTAGCAGATGGAGTCGAGAAACAAAGAAAAACCTACTCGATTGCAAACCAGAGTTAATAATGTTTGTATTTGTTTTTTTTCATGGTTGCAATTCCAGCATTTTTTTTTGAGAAATGGTGTTGTGTCATTCACGTTGAGTTTCGTGTTGAATATTAGAATTGTTCCTGGAACACTATGAAGTAATTATGTTTTATGTTACTACTACGTCGTGTTCTCCAAAAAAGAATAAATATAAGTCAGGAGGGAAGTAGTAATAATTGCAATCAAAGTCGTGTAGGTGTAGTAACGCTTGTCGGACTTTTTCGACGAACACAGTGTGAGTTTTAGTTGCAGTTCCTCTTCTGTCTTCAGAGTTTTAAAACTTTTGCGGTATGGAAATTTCCATGCAACTTTTGCCTTGGGACTTTCCCATGTGCGACGTACGAGAATATTAGATTTTCCCACGTATTGTGGAATTCTCTTGTTCGAATTTAAGCGTAAAATGTAGCCGATTGATAAATACCAATGACAGCCAAACCGAAACGAAAACTTTCCTTTTGACGCGTAATTGCAACATACCATTAAAGTTTATTTTTCCATATTTTTCAATTACTACTCATCTGTAAATCGTGGTTCCTCTGATGCATCAAACCTTTAATTTCATTGACGGGTTATCATCATCTGCCTAGCCTTTTCCCAAATACATAGTTATGTAGGGGTCGGCTTCCAGTCTAGCTGGATGGAGCAGAATATCAGTATTTTACATGGAGCGACTGCCTATCTGACATCCACAGCCCAGTTAGTACTGGCTAATACAGGTTATACGAGTACACTCATGTATAATATCGGCAATCTTATACCAATTTTTTACAAAAAATCTCTTAACTGAACGCCACAGCTCCTGAAATTCCACGTTTGAGTGAGTACCTTCAAGCGATTCCAGATGTCGTGTTCTGCCGCCGGCATCCAGTCACATACATTACCCTAATGTCTCGCTGAATGTTGCAGCGGGACATATGTGACTGTCTTTGTAGGTAGGTACATAGTTTTGTGGCAGCGATCTATTTCTTTTTGTCAAATTAAGTATCTTTTAACATTCGTTGAAAGTGTCTTTAGAAACCTCTTCATACAAATCTTGGGAAATTACAGTTATGCGATTGACCTGTTTAACCACTTCCTAATATCTTCCGATTGACTCAACTTGTAAATAATTAAAACCAAAAAGGTTCTTTTGTCTTTTGTCGAGTAGCCGAATCATAACTAATTTCGCCATCTTGTTTTAGGCATACCTAGAATTTCAAAAAAAGACACAAAAATATGCTTAAATACAAGGTGGTGACGACGCGACGATACGACAGTAAATGAAACACTGGTACTATGGTTCATAGGAATACTTTAAACTGTCAAATAAATCTTTACATTGAAATTAAACAACATTTATAAATATAGTTCACTAATCTTAGGTTTAATTTGAAACTGGAAAGAAAAGTTAAGGAGCGAATTTGGCAGAGGGTTTCTAAGTAGTGAGTTGGCAACATGTATTTAGCGTTAGTACCGATGCAGGAGTCCTTAACCTGTCGGTGCTAGTTTATTAATTTACATCATGGAGAAAATGCAAAATATGAAAAAGAATGTCCCGTCACTATACTACTGGATATATGATATATGTAATCAAATTTTAACATGCAGACTAGGAACGGCAAGAGGTACACGCAGTTTAATTTCCTGTCGTATTGTTGCAGTCACTCTGTATAGTGACCGCGACTCTAACGTCATTCAAGAGTCATATTAAGGTCATTGTGAAACTGTATGTTCAATATAAACGGTAAAGATCTGAAAGAAACTAGTTATACCTTTCCAGACATACTAGAATAAGGCTGTCTACTTACTCAGCAACAGCAGCGACCGCAGCAGCATGATGTATAGCACTCCTTCCGCGCTTACGTCTCCTAGTGCGCTTGCGTGAGTAGGAGGCCAATAGCAGCCCCTTGCGCGCGTCGATGCGCTTCTTCGAGTCCTTGGCCAGCGTGCGCACCGCCAGCGAGGTAGGGTCGAAGCTGAACGTGGAGTCGTCACGATGCTCGTTCAGGTCTTTCTTCCTTTCCTGGATGAGGAGAGTAAGAAGAGTTTATGAGGATGGAATGTGAGGCAGTCCGTTTACCAGATCATTTTTACCTTCAACTGACTGTATTTTCTACGCATCGATATCAGAATTAGAATCGGAATTGTTTTCCAGTTCATTTTTACCTTCAACTGACTGTATTTTCTACGCATCGATATCAGAATTAGAATCGGAATTGTTTTCCAGTTAATTTTTTACCTTCAACTGACTGTATTTTCTACTCATCGATATCAGAATTAGAATCGGAATTGTTTTCCAGATCATTTTAACCTTCAACTGACTGTTTTTTCTACGCATCGATATCAGAATTAGAAACGGAATTTGATCACACGGTTGGCGCAGTGGTTTAGCGATTGACTGCTGCGACGCGTGTTGGGTTCCGAGTCTGGCTGTTTGTGTATGTGACTTTAAATGTATGTAAACAATGTGAATGTGAATACAGGAGAAACTCCTTGTGAGGAGCAACTTAACAAAAAAACGAAGATACGAATACGATTAGAAACGAAGATATGTACATACACAGTTATGATCACAGTTGTGGTAGTATGTCATTACATAGTTATTGTTTATACGCAAATAATACCGACCATGACTTTATATACATACAGTCTAGCCTTATTATGATGAGAATCAGGGCATCAGGGAAGGGGGTGGACCTGTCCTTTGCGCACAAAGTTGTGCACACTAATATCCTTCGCGACTATGGCTAGTGCCCGGTAAAATTGCTCTGCATGAGCAAAAGCGATCAGGAATACTGTGCTAAGCCTTATTAACTTTAATCTATACTACTTCGGTAAACCCCACCCTACTCTCGCTATGACTGGTCATAGCGAGAGTAATTTACTATTTTATCCAGGTAACAACCGGGTCGTAGGGGAGGC
Organism: Cerastis leucographa; assembly: GCA_963082945.1. NCBI lineage: Eukaryota > Metazoa > Arthropoda > Insecta > Lepidoptera > Noctuidae > Cerastis > Cerastis leucographa. The sequence goes on along the minus strand of OY720362.1, from coordinate 14,405,029 downwards.
CCCCTATAAAAACCCTACCCTACTTATAAAAAATCTTTTTTAAATAGTGATGTTTTGGCTTACGGTGGAGCCAGATTCAGATCAGGGAACAGAGAAGCCGGCAGTGAATTCCACAGACTAGCGGCTTTTCGGTTCAAATGTGGAAGCATAGGATCTGTGAAACGTCAACCATAAAACAGTGACGCTCTCTGCTCATCCGATGACAGAATAGGGATGCAAGGATCCCTGTATCTCTCTCTGCTCATCCGATGACAGATTAGGTTGTGTCATTCCAAAGCACACGAAATGTATCTGATAAAAACCCAATAGGCTGGCAACTTTACGGCGATGTTCAATTTGTCTGTAATTTCTATTTTTTTAATTATGAATCATTATTACGTACTGTCAAACTACATTGTTTCTGTTTTTATTATTTAGAGGTTTTTCCTAAATTATTTTTTAAAGTAAGCGTGGTGCTCAGACTTTTTTGATGTGTGTAGAAGCTGTACATACCTCTTGCGTAATCTGAGACTCCTCTTCATAGCTGAGCGCGACGACGGCCAGCATCAGGTTGATGAGGTAGAATGATCCGAAGAACACCACCACCGTGAAGAATGACACCGACATCGGCCCGCACGATGACAGCACCTGGGGGTAAGAATGCTAATTTGGAACCAGCCGTAACATACTTTATTTTTTTAAATATTAAGTAGGCATGCGTTTGAGCGCATCTCGCCTGAAGTGAAAGTAATTCGTGCGATTTAGCGGAATGTGTCTCGGATTTGTAATCAAACGATACAATCACTATTTTATTTTTGCTTCTTATTATGATAAAATCTCATTTATACTTTAAAGTAGATTTTTTCTACGAAGTTTATCTTACGGAGACATACTAGCCGGATAAAGTATCCTATGTCCTGAAAAAAAAACAGAAATCCGTCATCTTATTGCTAAAAAGGTAACAGCTTTTTCATGTTAAACCTGTTTCTAAACAAGGATGAGGTTATTATTATTATTAAGGATAGTATGGATATGTAAGTTAGAATAAGATATTAAGCTGAATAAATCAATAAAGAATATTTTGAAACGTTAGCTGTCGATCGACAGCAGTCTTTAACGTGGCAAGCCAATCCACATCGCTAATCGAGCTTTTATTAGCAGACATTGTTTTGATTGGTTTCATAATTAATTTCTAAGTCTTTCCTAAGTGGGATATCAATATCATCAAACGATGCAAAGTCTTCTGAAATTTGCAAACTTTATTGATTAACTCGATACCTATCCTCCTTTAAAACTTGAAATCCGGCCTTTTCCAGGCTTCGTTGATTGAAGCCGCGTTAAAGATAGACAGCTTAACTAGTGCCGTCCTAAATAAAGTAAACGGGGCCGTATAAATAGTGTTGTCACTACAATTTCCGGTTCTTTCAACAGACCGGTAAAAGAGACGGTCCGGAACAATATGGCTGTGGAAACAGCGGGGTTCTAATTGATAAGATCTTGATTTACAACTGAGTTTTACATCCAAATTATGTTTAAATTATGATGGTGCTTTTTAGAGCCTTAATTATAAGAGCGCTTTAAAAAGCGTTATCCAGCGCTTTTAAAGGATTTCTTTTCAGACTTTTTACTCGTTTGTGATGGAGTGGCGCCCACACGAAGCGTAATGTTTTTATTAGTAGAAAAATCTATTTCCTACTGTCTTACTTCCTACCAATATTATAAATGCGAAAGTTTGTGAGTATGTATGTTTGTTACTCTTTCACGCGAAAACTATTGAACAGATTTGGATGAAATTTGGTGCACAGGTAGTTTATAACGTGGATATTTTTTATCCGGGTAGTACAATCCAGTGGGACAATTACCGAACTCCACGCGTGCGAAGCCGTGGGCATAGTCTAGTATAGCATATACCAGTCGTTTAAACCGGGAACGGGTTTTATGATTAACCTAACATTATAATAATAGGCAGTAAATGTTTGTCCCAAATATATGAAAGCCACGACGGTAAATTAACCTACATTACCTCTGTGTATCGAATCGTTCCAAGTTTCGCAGTCCTCCATTTATTTTGATGTTCACATCAAAGTGAAGGTGGCCTATAAAACCGCCAGAATATGCAGTGCATTATTTTATATTTTGATAAAATTGTAATTAGTCTATGATTTTTGACAAATATTGTAATGTTTACGAACTATGGTGGTTTCTACACAGAGTATGAGTGTATTACACAACCCAGTAACTGGGTAATTCGATTCCCCTTGGTAAGACTGGCTGTCAGATTTTCGGCTGCTGATTACTTGTAACGACTGTCAAAGATCTACAAATGACAGCCGGGACCACTCCGAGGCACGGAGGAAACACGGTATGTAATTATGGTCACCCATCCACCGACTTCGGCAAGCACGGCTTAATCTTGAAGATCGACCCATGCGGCTGTTATTATTTAGCCAGGAGTGTGTAGGGTGACACACACACACACATTTGAACTCTCGTGTATTGGGAGCAATATTCAGCAACATTATTGTCGGATAGTTACTACTCTTGCGCTTTGCATTGCAAATTGTAATACATGTAGGTATTGCTGGTAACTATACACACTCGTATATGTGCGCGGCCATTCATATTATTAGGAATAGATTATAACCACATTTTCTGTTTTCAAGTTGAAAAAAAAGGATTGAACAAATATTGGAAAGTGTGTAATATATTACTGATACTGAACCACCAGAAATAATTTGATCACTGGTTGCACATCCACATTCCGCATTGAGCGCGCGTGGATTATGGCTTACAGCCGAGTTCCTACCACAAAGAGGGCCTGTGTTTTCGCAGTACGAAGTTCATAGACTTATTTTGATAAATTTATAAACGAATTGATTAGACGCTGTATCGACTTTACATTCAAAAAAGCAGCTTTTAAACGTTTAAAATGCGTGAAGATCCCTGTCTAAAAGTGTATGTTCAGTCTTTCTAAAGCTAATATACACTTCCCAAAATTACGACTGATATTAATGTAACCCCAGCGTCTGCGGAGATACCAAATGTAAGAAGTCGTAGGGCATCGGCGTGTGTGAGTCACCGTGATACGACGGATCAGTAGCCGTAGCATGACGGTTTTTCACACATGTGACAAAAGCATTTTTCTCGCCATTTCAATGCTGTGGCAAAATATAGGCCGGCCTGCTGCTGCCGTATGTAACGCGTGTGGAGGTCAATTGTCGCAAGTCCCTACCTCAAGACCGTGAATGAGTCGTTCCATGATACAAAAACCAAGACTTAATTAAACTGGCCAATAACTAACTCAAATGACAAAAACAGCTGTAACAACATCCTTTTAGTGTCAAACCGTGTCGTGTTCTCCCAGCAGAAGAGAGAAAACAAACATAAAGTTACTTAGTAGGTCTCCAGACGCCGCCTCTAATCGTTTGTCCTTACCGCTGTAGAAGATTGTGCAAAGTAATTTATTAGTGTAACCGCTTGCCCGACCGGCCGTAAGATAAGCACGTGTACTGTGTTTGCTTAGGAACATGCTTGTGGGATGTACTACTTGAAATATACTTTGTGTTCTGATAACCTAGTATGCTCGTAGACATGCTAGGTTTAGTAGCACAAAAAGCGGATGGTTTTCGAGCTGCTACGCCGTAGCACGTACGAGCTACGATGCGACGTAGCAGTTCGAAATTAGCTCTTTTCGTACACACGTACGAAACATGAGCACCTATTAGACACCGAATAGTATGATTGACCTTTATAAAGTTGAAGAGTTTGTTTGGTTTAACGCGCTAATCTCAGGAACTACTACGGTACGTCAGGTACGAATTAAAAATTGTTTCACTGTTGGATAGCCCATTTATCGAGGAAGGCTTATAGGCTATATAGCACGCTACGGTCAATTACTATTGGCGGAGGTCCAATGAAAAATGCTGCAAAAACTATTTTTATTAATTTATTTCTTACCTGTTAGCCTTAGCTGTTGCCCGCGACTTCATTTGCGTGGAAATTTTGAAGTGGATGTGTGTGAAAAAAAATAGCCTATCTCCTTCCCCAGAATATAATCTATCTCCTTGCTAAATTTCATTACGATATCGTCAGCCGTTTAGTTGTGAAAAGGTAACTAAAAAACAGAGTTACTTTCGCATTTATGATGCAGACAAAGTTGCGCGGGTCAGCTAGTATAAAACTAACTTTTTGACAATTAATGATATCATTGCTCAGTGTATGTTTTTTTAAACTAATGTTTATTCAAGCAAACATTATAACTATACTATAGCAAAAATTCCTACCGGACTATTTAATACACCGACAAGTTATATTTGACTTTTAACTTCATGCTACCGTTTCGTAGAAGGTTGACTGCTATTTGTAATTTAGTTTCAAATGAGTTTCATGAGTTATGTTGTACAGACAGGAAAATTAATTTCTGAACAAATTGACACTGGCGATGTCACAGCTATTTCATGATCAACTGTTAAAGAATTACAGTACTTTTATGATTCTAAATACGGAGAATTTAAGGGAATCAATTTGCTGTACAGTAAATTTCTCGATCTTGACATATTTTGTATGTTTTCGCAACTTAAATTAAGCGCTTAAAGTAATTTTTTCCATTCTCTTCTGTAAACCGTCACGCTATTGCTACCGTCTAATCCTAAACATCTTCTACACTAGAATATGTATAGGTACATTCATTAAAGTCCCCCAAACTACACAAATTCACTAATACATTTCGCAATTCCTCGTCTACGTCACAGAGTTTCGTTTGAAAGCGTTTCAGTGGCAATGCCATCTTGAAAGCGGTTCTCTTAGAATTAATTAAGGGGAGACCGGTAAACGACCCTCACATTATGACCGCACCCGCAACTCAAGTAAACTTCATTTACCTACGGTCTGGCAGACCCTTTGTAATAAAATTCTCGGACCTCAAAACCGTTGGAGCGTTTTAAGGGTTTAGTTAGGTGCATGCTTGATGAACTTAGCTTTTTTATGGAGCTTGAAAATAATATACTTTTGTTTTTTTTTTTTTCTACTAGGCTCATGCCCACGGCTTCGCCCGCTTTTTATACGGTAATTATCCCACAGGATCGTTCTACCGGGATACCAGACTTATTATCTATCCTCCAAATTTCATCCAGATCCATTCAATACTTTTTGGGTGAAAGAGTAAGATGCAATCGATACATCCATACATCCGCACAAACTATCGCATTTATAAATTTAGTAATATTTATAGTGAAAGTGAATAGGGGATAATCCTATTTTATATATTTACCCTTTTTCTTTGTCCGTCGGGTAGTTTATTGAAAAGTATTGGACACGTATTTTTTATTTTTTCACGTGGTCATAAAATTACGGAGATATATTGAGTTGAAATGGCGCATGACGTCACATGTAGGTAAGTTTTATACCTACTTGTGACGTAGTAAGCCCCCACTCTCCAACTTTAATGAGTTCTAACTAAGTAATTTTTTGATATTTTGATAAAACAAAAAATACGTGTCTAATATTTTTGTATTACCTGTCTGACGGACAAAATAGAATGTCATTTTCTTTACCCGGTCCGATCCCCTATTCCCCGATATTTTTTGATCTGTTTCATTGAGTGGCGAAGCCAAAAAAGAAAATATATTTGCCCCAAAGTTCAGTTAAGTGAACTCAAGATCAAACAAGAACAAGATAATCAAGTGCCCGGTGTCAGGGCATGCAGCGCAAGATGGAAGGTGGGCCATTGTCTGTGAAGACACACTCGAGATCTTGGGGGTTATTATGACGTCTTAAAACACTATTGTTTTATTCTTATTCCAGAGTAGGAAAGAGACGAAGCTATTCATGTCGTCCAGTTCCATAATGCTTTAAGACGTCATGGTCCTGAGCCGTCAATCAATCTCAACTGTTGAAATTATCTTGGGTCTTATTATTTTCTATGATGGCAAAATTATTTTTTTTATTAAATCTTAATGACTATTAAACCTCTTCATCGCAGAATCATTATTGTTTGTTAAAAGAGAAGCATTATAGACTGCCACCGTTTAGTAGTTGAAGCATTAAATAAACTTCAATTTTGTAATACAATCCCACTGTTACGAGGCAGGCAATCAAGCCGGAGCAGCTTCACAGTACCTAGTGCAACAAATGTATCGGAAAATAATAGATATAGATACCATTGGCATTATAGACGATAATGATTCGAAATTTTATAATTTTATACCTGTTGTGTAAAATTCTACGATTTTTAAAGTGTATTGTTACTAACAGTCGCAAAAGTTATATACAAGGTGTTGTTTTGCATCCTCGTTAAATTCAAGGAGGTAACTATGCTAATGATTCTCGTCCCGAATCAATAATAAAATGGGTAGGTAATTTTTTTTTTTTTCTTATTTACGGAAATCGGTAAGTGTGAATCACCCGTGTTTTAAACGCGGCCCGTCTGATTCTTGCCTCATAACATCGCATATACACATACAAACAATCTCAAACGTTTATTCGATAATTTCTTATTCCCTAAACCACGTTAAGGGGATTATTCTGAAATATTGACAAACTTAAACAACCAAAAAAAATCAGCGTTTATTAATAATTATCTAGGTACCGTACTTTTAATTGATTATTTAAATTTGACGAGGATGCAAAACAACACTTTGTAGAGCAGTCGTGCTTGGAATTGCAGAGCAAGATTAGGTATCTTCCGAGTTGCTTTAGTTGACTTACTCGTTGGTCTGGTGGTCGCAAGTACAACTGCTGAGCCATGAGGTCTTGGGTTCCCAGGAGAAATCCCAGGTGAGGCAAAGTGTCATTGGGTTTTTCCATCAGGAATATATCAGACAGGGTATAGACTTGGCTTAATGTCGGAGTCCTATTAGATAGACCTCTGCCTAACCCTTCGGGGCAGGGTGTTATGTGATGTTTCTTTACTTGCTGTTCGGGACATGATCAAGACAAGAAATTTGTTCAACGCTTTATTTTTGCAAGACAACTTGCCTATAAGAATCCGAAACACTCGAACTTTGAAGAAATGTACTTTGTTCCATTTTAACGATCACGTATGTAATAATGCTAGATACAGTATGTTAGTTTAAACGAGGGACATATTCAAACCCATAATAGTACATGCTAACATGATACTAATAAAAATATAAACAAAAAAAAACACTGATAAATAACAGACAGAACCATACCAAAATTTTCGCAAATGTCACGCAACGTGTATACACCCTTGAGCTAGCGACTTAATACTATTGCAGAACATGTGAACGGGTCAATGACTCTTAGGTATAATCCATTTTCCCTTCATACTTTAAACTTACCTGGTTTAGGACAGTCCAAAATATCTAGGCACTAAACAAAACATTAAAAATCTTCTATATACGTTACTTATAGGTTTTTTACATATTTGGGACGAGAATCGAATACTGAATACCCTCCCTCAATATGTCCCTCGTTTAACCTAACATACTGTATAATAAATGAAGAAACTCACCATATTATATACATTCTCCCAATAATCCAAAGTGATCAATTGAAATGTGGTGAGCATGGACCACAGAAAGTTGTCAAAGTTGGTGTACCCGTGGTTTGGGTTGGGGCCCACACATAAGCAGGTCCAGTCTTCAGGACAGTGCCTCGCCCCGGTCAGGTTGCCACAGATTATAGGCACTTCGTCCGCATTCACCATCCAGTTTGATGGTTCTTGGATCCACCTGTGTAAATGAAAATAGAACTATAGTTTCAAAAATAGCCGAAGCGCAATAATTGTGTATTTAGGCTCATGGCTATGTTTTCCGGCCCAGCCGCTCTCTTAAGCAAAGTTTATTATTTAAGAAAATAATTCTTGGGATCTTGTCTTCATCATGGTCGAGTGTTGTTATAAAAAAAAAAACAATCATGATGACGATTTTCATCTATTTCTAAATATGGCTAAAACTATGCCTAAGATTATAATAATTCAGACGAAGTTTATTTACAGATGCAAAATCAATCAGTTTTGATTTCGTTATAAAATAAAAATAATATCGGCCATTTTTCCACTAGACTGCATAAATCTCACTTAAAATATTTAACTATGAATGTTAATCCCTTCAATTTAAATTCTTGGAACAGGGTCATAATTCAAATTCGTGTTCATCGTTTTACAGCAATTGATTCCTGAAACTTGGCGGAAAGATAAACCGTTTTCCAAGTTCGTCAGAGTTGAAAGCATTCTCAAAAATTGTAATTATTGCAGTAGAAATTAAACTTATCTTTAGTTTCTTTTTATCGGAATTATTTAAATGTTAAAAAATTAATTAATTAGTTTAAAAAAAAAAAATGGCGGGCGTACCTTACGTCTGTTTTTAGTTATTGAACTTAAGTTTTATTTTTGGTCTATTTACAATTAGTTCCTATAAGAGTAGTTTTTACACTAATTCTTCTGATTCGTATTCGAATTTCTAATTTATCCAAAACAAAAGAATTTGTAATTCGCAACGATTTTTTTTTTACATATTATTGTTTCTCTACGGAACTAACCTGTATGACCAGCCAGTAACTACGTTAATGTTTCTGACGTCTCTAATAATAGTATAAGCAAGAATACCTCGTTAAAGTAAGTGCTAAAAATTAACTTTATAGGAATGGAATAAGTAGAGGTCCTACCAACCTGTGAAACTAAAATATTTAAACAACTTGTTATTCGGATTTAATAGTTCTATCACGTAACTACTTATAAAATACATACTATATTAAAACTAAATGTCAAACCTTTTTTCAAAGATTTAATCTTTCTCATCAAACGATTCTCGAATTTGGCTTGTTCTGAACATCAATTAACTACCTTAGTTTTAAGAGCAAATCTCACCAAGGAAACTTAATGCGAACAGCACGTCCAAGGAACGTTCATGTTCATAAAATTCCCCCTTAATTTATGAAACTTTCTACTCACGCCCACCACGCCTCATCAGTGAAGTTCTCCCCGGGTGGCACAACGAGGTTTTTCACACATTTGTTCCTCAGCTCTCCCATGTAGACCTGCAGCGCAAACAGCGCAAACACCATCAGACAGAAGATGGTCAGCGTCATTACTTCTGCCAGCTGTTTGAACGAGTGCAGCAGCGCGTTGATGATGGTTTTTAGACCTGGTGAAGAGGGTGTTTTTAGAATATTTTTGGTTCATAATACAGGGTGGAAAGGACATCCAAAGACAAACCGATACCACGTATTCAGAACATCATTATCATAATCAGCCTATAATGTTCCCACTGCTGGGACACAGGCCTCCTCTCTATGAGAGGGAGTGGGCTGTAATCCACCACGCGGGCCCAGTGCGGGTTGGTAGATGTCACATGTCTTCGAATTTTTAGTTCTAGGATATGCCGGTTTCCTCATGATGTTTTCCATCACCGATTTTGAGAGCAGCGGTGATGAAATAAATTACGCAAAGTAATGCGCCTGCCTGGGTTCGAACTCATGGCTTACTGCTCGTAAGTCAGGGCTGCTACCACTGGGCCACCGCTGCTCTCTCAGTACATCATTCCGATCCAATTTTTATTAAACCAAAAGTATTTTAATTTTTTTTTTGCGTTGGTTTTGCTCGTGACTCTAGTCTAGGTCTGAAATGACAGAGACAAAGTCGACGAGGGTACGAGCTTACCCAGAAGAAGCCAGCTGTTGCACTTTTGCAGGAAACAGCAGTTTTTTTTTTAATTGCCGATAAAAATTTCCTGTGGGAGGGTTTCGTTACGATGTACCGCAAACGTGGTAGCCCTTTGGTCGTCGATGTCCCTTCTATCCTTTAAAGACAGTTAGGTAAGGTGTTCAAGGAACCGTCATGTAAGGCAGAAGAAAATTGTGGCTTACGCGCCGGACTTAGTGGATGATTCCTAATAAAACTTAATTGACAAAACATTCCTAAAAGTTTTATATTGACCCCCAACTAGGCAAACCTGTATATTAGGCACGAAAATTAAAAAAAAAAAAGTTGACGGTAAAAGGTTGATTACAATGATAATGCAAAAACGTTATTGGAGTCGGCTTCCAATCTTACCGGATGCAGCTTATTATATTATATTATTTAGTAGCCAGCTCCTTACAAAAACCTTTCCGAGTGGCTAATAAAATACACTGAGAAAGAAGAAGCAAGTTCACTGATCCTTAGCAGCTTAGGTTCCCAGCAGGTAAGTCAAGCTTCGCGTTAGGCTTTAAGCCAGACAGCAAGTTTCTTAGTAACTAATCTTCTTGCCTGGCTAAAGTTTCCACCATAAAAGGATATTCGATTTGTGACTTTGGTCGATGACTATCTACTGTTTACCAATTTAGAATTACTGTGAAATTTAAAATTACTTTAGCACGACTAATTAAGACATTTTGTTCTACTTTCAAAAATAAAACATCTGTTGATTTTATTATTGACTAGCACTTCGCCTGCGAATTCGTCGGCGAAAACTGAGATATAATAAAGCCTATCTTACTCGGTAAAGATGTAGCTTCCTTACGTGAAAGATTTTTTTAAATCGGTCGAGTAGTTTTTGAGTTCAATCGTTACAAACAAAGAAACAATCAAATCTTTTCTCTCCAAAACATTAGTTTCGATTTAAAGTTAATTTACAGACGGCAGCAAATTAAGCTTTACATTTCCAGTATAAAATGGTCTCACTTTATATAGATTTCCCGTACAACAAGAGATCCCCATAAACTGTTTTTTACAGCTTGAATGGTCGGCGTACCGACAAGGCTTTTTAAATCTTCCTTGTTTGGGCAATCTTCATTAACTGTCTTTTGATCTTAATCTGAAAGTTTACCGTTGAGGCTCTTAATAAGTACGATAAGGTTTAATGAGTCATTAAATTAACGTCTTCAATGTCCTCGTGTTGTCTCGCTCACACAGCAGGAACTCAGATATGAGGATCTCTTTCCTCTCGTTCGTTTAGGGAGTTTTCATGCCCTGACGCCAAATCAGGACCGAATGAGTTTTGGTTGTAGTTTTGTGATTGTGTTCCAAGTATAAATTACAATGCTCTAAGGTCTACCAGTTTTGTGAATTTAAATTGTCAAGAAACAATTTGATGTTTTGTTATATTCTCTACGGATAATTTACTATAAGAATTGTACACTGTATTTTTTTATTTTTTTTTGGTTGGATGGCATAAAAACTCTGACACCAGGTATCGGTAACCACATGAAAAATAGAGAATGACATCTACTTACCCGGCATTATAGAAACAGTCTTCAAAGCTCTCAGTACCCTGAAGGTCCGCAGACCCGCCAGGTTACCGACCTCCATGCCAATGGTGGCATACCCTGAAGTGATGACCACGAAATCCAGCCAGTTCCAGGGATTTCGTAGGTATGTGTACTTATTCAATATGAACCCCTTAGCTATACACTTAATTATCATCTCCGCCGTGTATATCGCCAGGAAAATATATCTGGAATAGAGAAAATTATTGTGAGTCATACAAATATGAACAAAATCAAAGCACGGATTTTCATAACAATCTATTGCATGAACTCTAAGGCTGATGACAGACGGACCGCATTTCAACTGCAAACCAAACGTGCAGTCCGATTTCAGTCGGCGTGCAATCGTGTGAACTGCACACCGACTGCAATCGAACTGCACGCTCCGCCCCCCCCCCCCCCCGCGCATAGAATCAGTTCTGTTAGTGTTTCTACTACTGATTCTATGCGCGGGGGGCGAAGCGTTAAAGTAGTGCGGGCGGGTGGGGATGAACTGCAATCGGACTGCACGTTTGGTTTGCAATTCTATTGCAGTCGTGTCAACTGCATTCAAACTGCATCCGAACTGTAATTTGCGGTTAAAATTGCAGTTGAAATGCGGTCCGTCTGTCATCAGCCTTAGTGTTTTGGGCAAATATTTTATTTTTTCACGTTGAATTTTTATGCACATTTTTTGTTGCTGTTGGTTTAATTTTTATCTTGGCTTTAACTTTATGGCAGCTTCGAAACTTGTAACATATATTGTATGTTACAAGATTTTTTGTAAGTTCCAGTAATAGGGGAATATGTGTAAAAATCTACGAAAAAAACGTTTGGCTCGAATTTCGTAGGAAAAGAAAGCAAGTTATGGTGTTCGCTAAACTTTTTCTCAACAAAGTTCATTTGAGGTCGACCATGATTTCCCCAAAGTTAGGTACTTATTCCTATTAACATTATTAATAAGTTGTCAAGAAACTTGGTAAAAAATAATAAAAGAGTTGCGTGTTTTACCGTTAAGAAAATCATTAGGTTATTACACAAAGTGACATTATGATTTATATTTTCAAAATGGTGTTCCGGAAAAGATTGCGAAGTACCTACTTTACTTATAAATGGACTGGCATTGTGATTTATGATTTTATAGAAGAAACCCTAACAATTTTGTTAAAACTCAAAGCATTTATTTCAATTAATATTCTTAAATAACTCCATATGTACTCGTTTATACCTATCTTTTTTATCTCTAACTTGAATTGGAATTGCGAAACCACTACCAAACGTAGGCGTCTTTCATTGTAATAAATATACATTTTGGAGGCAACAAAATACTTCAATTATTAGATGATTATTATAAGACGTGTGGTATTACGTCTAGATTTAATTATTAAAAGCATTCATAAACTCTAGAAAGTAAAATGTGTTATTTCTCTTTGAACTAAACTAAGTTAAGTTTCAGTTAAACTACAACGATTCGAAATAAATCAATTTCGACCTCATAGCCAAAGTACAGTTGTTTCAAGTTAGAAGTTCACAGGTGAAACCTTGGAGCGTAGCTACCCTTATAATCCTACCTTTAAAGGGTTGGGTATACCTTACCCTAATACGGAACCACCACACGGCGCGGCGCCATATTCTACGACTTAATTATCATTTGTGGGCCAAAATCTTATGGTCACCCTGAAATTTATGGTACTTTGAGGTGTCGCCAAACGTTACCTATCCTTGAGCCAACTTATTTGTGCAGGCGGGCAAAATCAGAACTAAAATAATATATATAAATTTACCAAATTTGACATATCGATGCAATTTTTCTTGACAAGCAGCGCCACCTTGAGCTGCACACTTAAAGTGGTCAAACTGTACCTACTGTTTGACTGTCTACTACTGTCGTAATCATTACGAGTTTAATCAAGAGAAAAATAAGGGCCGTAGGAAAGGAGGCTTATTTCCTTTTTTTGGGGACCAAAGAGGTTTTATTCAAATAGAAACAGGAACTCTTTCAAGCAGGAAAAGGTTTGTTGCCGTTCACAATAGCTTGAGTTCCTTTTTAAAGATTTTAGAATAGGTATTTTCTTTTAACGTGTATTGAGATGGTTGCAATATATGAAAACTATTAAATAAACGAGGAAAAAACATCGATAAGAAAGAAACTTTATGAGAATTTTGCGATATAAAATGCAGATGAGTCGAATTTTACGGTCGGGTTTATTATTCAACTATAAAAACATGTTTAATCGCATAAAAACTTAACGATATTTACCCGTTCTTACTCTGGCGCTCCGGAGCTAATATTTTGTCATTAAACACTAGTTTATACAAAGTGCTTTACCTTAATAAAGGTAAACCCTAACCAAAACCTATCCAGAATTGGTTCCCTCATTTACATACAGTTTTACGAGACAAAAAAAGGGTTGCACTCCGGGAGTGCCGGCAGAAGGGAAAACTTGAATATTAACGTTGTGCATTTTTGATATTTTGGAATAGTTAAGGAATAATTTTGCACAAATTGCTTACGAAGTACTATCATTTATGTGGTAAAATACAATATTCATTTATTGCGCTATCGTACCTACACAAACATGATAATTTATATTACATTAAAAATTCAACACTTCAGAACTATTACAATCCGTCTTACGAATTTTACCTCTTTAGAGAAACCGAAGGTTTTGTTTGTTTATAAGATAATTATACAGTTTTGGAAACCCAAACTCAATGACAGATGTTATTAAGTTCAAATTCCGTCGTAACCTAATGTCAATCCGCCTTACGAATTTTAAGTTTAGCATTTTTTACCCACCACAAAAGTGCAGAACGCCGCTAAAGAAGTTTTCACTTCAAAAACCTCGCTTTCGGAAAACTATAAAATAATATAACATCGCGCCTGTAATCCCCGAAGATTTAGACAGAGGTGTACCTAATAGTATAGCTATATGTATTTCGCCAGTTATGTTTAAGTTCCATGTAAGAGGGGGCCAGCCTACAGCCATCAACCAACACAAAGGGGGACAAATTCAGACTCCGTGGCTGCTATTGAGAAGTTCCCGATGTAAAAACCGAATAGCACTTTGCCCGACTCGGGGATCGAACCCAGGTCCACATGTTTAGCAGTCGCGTTTGCAACCGCTAGATCAACGAGTCTATTTGGTAATAAATAAATAATGTATAAGTACATATACAGGGTGTAACGGAAAGGGTTTTTATGATGAGAAACATGTTCAGTTTGGTGGTCTGTAGCACACCCTTAAGGATGTATACACGGTGTAAATCACCTCATCACGAAGCCGTCAACCAAGCATTCTGTACATTAAACTAAGTAACTTTACGCAAAAATTATTGCTGGGAAACGCCTTTTTTTTGGGGGGTGTAAAATCATGTTTTGTGGTAGAACTCAATGTAACGCACTCAAAACATTGTGCTGATGGACGGATTGAATAGTACGGGGGTCGTGGAGGTGTTTAAAGTCAAAATCTTACATTAAAAAATTGTATTTAAAAAAATGCTTGTCAAAAAGTTGGAACTTTGACCCCTAATATCTCCGTAGTAACTAGATGGTTCCCAGGTATGGTGTAGAACAAAAAAATCATCGCAATGACAGGGAGAACCAGTGCCTTTCGGCTTCGTTAAGAGGTGTTTTACACCCTTTATACCCTTTCCGTTACGTTCCGTTGTATATGAGTTTGAAAAAATATTTTCGAATTTTCGATAGTCTCTTGAAATTAAAAAACCAACCGGCAAAGTGCGAGTCGGACTCGCGCACGAAGGATTCCGTACCATTATTTTATAAAAACGAGCAAAAAAAAATCATCAATTTTTTTTGCATGGGAGCCCACTTAAATATTTATTTTATTTTGTTTTTAGTATTTGTTATAGCGTCAACAGAAATACATAATCTGAAGAAATTTCAACTGGCTACCTATCACGGTTCATGAGATACAGCGTGGTGACAGAAGGAAGGACGGACGGATGGACAGCGAAGTCTCAGTAATAGTCCCGTTTGACCATTTGGGTACGGAACCCTAAAAATATTACATCAATACAAAATATCGTAGCACCGATTTATAGGATGCCTTTATCAGTATACTAAGTACCTACAGCGAAACGACCATCATAAAATCTGTCCAAACATCATCAAACCATCAATAAGACATCGAAGGGAATATTTTCAACAATTTTGTGGTTAATTTAATAAAAAAAACGACGATTCATTATTTTGTAGGTCAACAAAATTTTGAAGATGGCTGCCATTGATGGTCGCCATCTTGGGTCCCTCATTTTCCCGCGAATTTTAATAAAGTTATGCAAACGACGACGTCTTCTGAGTATGACATGATTTGATTAATTGCTTTCATGATTTTTTTGGATTTAATATTTATACGATTATATTTTAGGTATTTTTTGTTTTTTAATATTTACTGAATATAAAAATAATAGTCACCGTGATTTTGATAGACGTGACAGTGGTTGCAATCCAACAGCAACCATATAGCAAGGAAAATAAAAATTACTATGGTTTTGACAGTATTGAAATTATTGCATGGAGGACTGTTCATCATCATCAGCCTATATTGTTCCCACTGCTGGGACGCAGGCCTCCTCTTTATGAGAGGGAATGGGCTGTAATCCACCACGCGGGCCCAGTGCGGGTTGGTAGATGTCACATGTCTTCGAATTTTTAGTTCTAGGACATGCCGGTTTCCTCACGATGTTTTCCTTCACCGTTTTGAGAGCAGCGGTGATGAAATAAATTACATAAAGTAATGCGCCTGCCTGGGTTCGAACCTACGACTTACTGCTCGTAAGTCGGGGCTGCTACCACTGGGCCACCGCTGCTCCTGGGCCACCGCTGCTCCAGGACTGTTGGTAGGTGCCTAATCAGAGTACGAGTTTCCATTTTAATAGTGTACGACACATTATCACGACAATAATATTTGAAAAAATATTATTTACAATTACATATAAAATGCACCCTAAGTACAAAATTGCAGTGCACCTGACACACAATACGTCAAAGCGCATTTCAGACTACTAAACGTACGATCATTTAATTGTTTCCTTTCCATTCAGTGTAATAAACGATTGTTTCCACGAAAATACTTGTTTGTGTCGTAACCTTTGCTTCCTACATGCAGGCGGGTAAATAGACATGCAATGTCGTCGTTAACAGTGCTAGCATCGGAACAAGTAATGAAGGAGCCGTGTTTCTCCATGCTTAGTTATACCTACGTCATTTAGACGTAATTTACTTTCCTACACCGGATCATAATGTGGTCCCGCGTAATTTATCATGGAGGTTGAATAGGCAACTTAGTAGGTAGGTTAGTAACAGTTTTGTAAGGCTTTTTGGGAAAACCAAATGTCGGTTATCATTGTTATTTTATAAGTAAAGGTTTTGTGTGAATACGCCTTAATAATACCTATCAATGAAAATGACCTTCGATTTATTTTTACACGTGAAGATATGAAAAGGTTTTATACCAATTTTAGTCAAAAGGCTGGCCACCTTTGCTGTAAATAAATTGGATGCTATTAATAAAGTTAGAAAAAAATGCTAAAAAAATATTTAATGGCATTTCATGTTTTTTTTTACCAATATCAGATCTTGGGGCTTGGATGACGTTTGTGGAATAATCACGAATTATAAAATGTATTGTAAATAAAGGCGAGCAAGGTATCTGCATCGGATCCGACGGATTACGACGACTTAGCAACACATCTACATTATATTGTAAAAAAAAGGAAAATTTTAGACCTGGTACGGCCGCAGATTGCTTCCAAAACACGAACCATCACAAAAACACTTTGTATTAATGCGGTTAGTGTCGAGAACATAACGTAAACAATACCATAACGTTTGAACCTTTCGCCAAAACATTTACCAATACTCTCCACACATGTTACTTATCTTACGACTGTTTGCCAAGGCATATCTTCTGTTACTTAGTCACCTATACTCGATTCAGTTATAAAACATATAAACAATTACGGATTTTTAGAAAATCAACTCTATTATCTACGTCCAAAGTTCAGCTCGCGCTAAAACTTCAAATATTTTGATGACTTTTTCAATAGTACGAGTAGGTTCTTATATTCTAGAATCAACTTGATCTAAACTAGCATAAAGTTGACTACTTAAGTAGAACGTGTGGACCGTTTGTATTACCAGTGCTGGACCCAAAGTGCGCGGTACCGCTATACCGCAGTGTACCACAGTGTAACCGAATTACTCATAGCGCTGTACTCACATAACGGTGCGGAATTTAATTATACGGAGATATAGCAAACGAATTTAACTAAAACTATGGTCGAAATTTGGGCTTGAAAATTGAAATTCCTGGTCCTATCATTTTATTGGAGGACAAGCTTTTAGTCATGGCTTTAACCGCATGGAGATAGAATCTTTATAAAGACTTTTAGAGTGCCATATTCTGCAAATTTCATCGAAATCTGTTCAGCTACTAAGGCGTGAATGGAACAGAGAAGCAGTAGACCTGTCGGTCTGTAACTCAGTCTGTCTGTCGACAGAAAGAGTTTCATTTCGATTAGTATAGGTTTTTTAGAGACTAGCTTGTGAATTCGATCTCAAATACAAAAAAATCCTCAATGATCAAACCAAGGACAGATTTTGAGAAATCTTGCGCCTCTATGGTTTCACCCTAAGACTTCATTGCTGCCAATATTAAACGAAGATATTTAGGAACGTCTTTCCTTTTATTTGCCACATTGACTTTGTGACGTTCAAAGTCTGAATTAGGTTAATCAATGTAATTTACTTTAGTGTAAGGAATGATATTAATGATCTAGTTCGATATCAAAGACCGAATTAAATTTTTGGGTGTTCACTTTTTATTTTAAACTTCATGTATTTTTTGTAACTAACGCTGGCCACAAATCAATATTCCAGTTCGGAACAAAGAATTAACTCATCCGAACAAACCTTACAACTCCTCGTTCATCCAAATTCAATTAAAATATATTCAAACTTAAAATATTAATTATGAAAATGAATATTCTTGCGAAGCTCTGAATGCAATAGCGCTTGAATAAATCTTAGTTAACTTTAATAGCCTGTAAGAGCTGACAGCAACTATTCCACTTCATCATCGTAGTTTTGTCAAAATAAACTTTGGAATGTGATATACAGTAGCCTGGGATACTAGGATACTAGGGATATTCGTATACTTTGGTCTAGTTGTCCCCAGAGTGCGACAATTCGCTATAGAGACGGTGTATATTTTCGAATTTCGCTAGCGTTAAGTTGTTTACTAAAACAACTGTTGCTGTTTCTGGTTTCTGCGTAATCGTGGAACATGGTATGTCCATTAAAGATGGAGTTGTGTTGTAGTAAGTGACTTAAGATATCGGTATGTATATTTGGGGTTTGTAGAATGGTTAATGGGTGTCTCTATTACAAAATGAGGAATAATTTAGAAATTGTGACAAAATTAGAGAAACATTAACGACATGGCTTGGAGGGAAGTTAAAAATACTATTAATAGAAAAGTATGAAATAAAATGAATTCTTTGTCGCCCTCAAAAGCATGATGATCTCCCTTTAAAGCTGAGGAAAAATCAAATACCATCAGCTAAGTGCGTGCTATAGCATCATCAGCCTATAATGTTCCCACTGCTGAGACACAGGCCTCACCGAATGGAATGAGAGGGAGTGGGCTGGCTAAGTTACAGCAATTTGGCATAATTACCAGGCATTTAGCTGAAGCTGGTAAGACTGGAAGCAGACCCCAACATAGTTGGAAAAAGGCCAGTCAGATGATGACGATACAGTATAACAGAATTTATAGAGAGATTGATACCATTTTTTATTTTAGTTCTAAAAAATTCTGGCTTAAAACAAAGACCTACAATGTAGTATATTATCGTTGACTTTATTGTTTGACTAGCCGAGAATTAGGTTAATACACCTTTAACAAGTTAAGCTATGCCGCAGAGTTCAAGTGTTGTGAAAAACTGTGTTAGTTAGTTAATCAATACTTTTGTGTGGTTAAATATTTACTTGTGGACTTACGAGTAGTTCTTGAATCGTTTGGCACTAATAGTAGCGTGATGATTAAACAAAAGTTTGAGGGAGTTTGAATTTTATTGCACAATATGGTATCTGATTGGATTTTGATCGGGAAGTTCCAATACAATAATCTTTATTTCTCAGGGTTCTTAGGATATATGAGTATCCAAAAACCGATATCTACAAAATAACCAACGTCTATACAATCTTTCGTCCCTTTTTAAACTCATTTAATGGGTTAATTTATAGAAATTCTTACTTACGAGTAGTAGATGGTATTTTGAGAGAAGAGTTTATACAACAATATTGCGAAACTAAAATATATTTACCTATATATTTTGCTTGCATTTTCTTCCTAATGTGGAAGAAGAAGACATGCTGCGTCGACCCCAAATTAATTGTGATGAGGACATATGACGTTTGATGATGATGATCTTTATAGCATCACTGTACAGGTATCAAAATGTACCAAGCGTAGGTAATCAAAGACACACCACACTTGAGTCCGCGTGGTGGCTTACCTATAGCCCACTTCCTCTCATTGTGAAGAAGTCTGACTCCTTGCAGTGGGAGCATTATATGATAATTATGCTAACTGTAATGAAAACAACATACTTCGTATCGATAACTTTAAATAATAATAAAACACATTCAGGAAAGGTATTTATAAATTAATATATATCACATTCAAGTGACGTAGGCAACGTACCTACCTACAATAGCATTCTGTTATAAACCGTCAATGAAAAGGGAGCAAGCAAAGTATATCGTCATCAATATCACACTCCTATTCATTCTTCGATCATGAACTTTATACAAAGTTCGGATAAATGTTCACGAGTTCATAACTCAATGAACATAGACAACAAAAGAGGTCATGTGTGAGCGGAATAAGCGTAAAATGGCCGCCATTGTCTATGCCTGCAACGGACACGCTTCAATTTATGAACGGATAATTTTCACATGAAATCATAAATTCTATCCGCAGCCTGGGTCTGTACCACCACATCTCTTACAGCGGATTACTTTAATGCCACTTACTTCAATGTGGGATACGTAGGAACAGTAGGTATGACAACTTTAAGTGTGCAGTTCAAGGTGGCGCTTCTTGTCAAGACAAAATGCATCAATATTTAAAACTTGGTTCATTTATCTTAGGTCTGTGTTTACCTACACAGATAAATTAAGTGTATAGTTCATTCTTGTACAAAATAATAAAGCTATGCTATATGTGCTGATCGTAAACTATGAATTAAATACATTTGTAACATTGATTAAAGTGACATGTCTCATCTTTAGCATTGATTGAAGCTTTGGGTTTGACAAAGATAGATATCTAGAGAAAGTACCTTATTCGAAGATCCGCCAATTGCGGCCAAGAAATTCTATGAATACGATTTGGTGGATGTTTTCAACTGTTGTCATGGCAACAACGGTCGACTTATTTCAAAAAATGTATTTGGGAAGGCTTTTAGAATATGGGTGCAAGACTGCGCGGTCGATAAGAGTGCGCACACGTCATACCTTGAAAGCAGACTGACCTTCGTAGCTAACTTCAATTTTATTTTGAAGTGTCAAGGCACCTGTTATTGGTCCCGAAACATTACCGTTATAATACAATATCAATTTGGATGCATTGTAACTAACTAGGGTACAAACATGATTTTGACGGCACTTTTGGCGCAGTGGTTGAGCGATCGACTGTTGCGCTGCGTGTCGCGGGTTCGATCCCCGCACGGAACAAATATTTGTATGACCTACAGGTAGTTGTTCTGGGTCTGGCTGTGTGAGTTTAAATGTATGTAAACGCATCCACGATAAAGGAGAAATTCCTAGTGAGGGGCAACGTTTTTAAAAAAAAACTAAAAATAAATAAGTACATACATGAACCTGCTTAGCTATAGGTACTACGTCAACCTATCAATACTAAGAAAAGCTTATTTAGTCAGTCAACAACAGAATTCAGCGTCTAAACACATTACCAAGTTTTAATTAGTCTTACAGCGAAAAATAAATAAATAAAAACACGTTTTCAGCAATAAACTCCTTTTGTTTGTCTTGTAGCGAAACCAAATACATTCAACATTTTGTTTATGTCTGCAAGAACAGATTACTGGTATTTCCTGTCGTCGAATTTTTGAATATATTTTGGAAACAATGTGGCAAAGCGCTTGTTTTCTTCGCAGGAGTACGCAGACCATTGATCAAGAATTAGTAGGTCAAATATTTCACTAGTAATTTTCGAGTCCCTGATTGATATTCACGATAATAGGGATGATGACTGGGTATAGAAAACGAAATTCTATTTTGTCCGTCAATCAGGTAATACAAAAATATTAGATACGTATTTTTTGTTTTATCAAGTTAGCAAAAAAATACTTAGTTAAAACACATTAAAGTTGGAGAGTGGGGGCTGACTACGTCACAACTAGGTATAAAATGTACTGAGCCGTGACGTCATGCGCCATTTCAACTCAAAATATCTCCGTAATGTTACGATTACGTGAAAAAAGAAAAAATACGTGTCAAATACTTTTTAATTATCTACCCGAGAGACAAATAAAAACAAATGAGTCACCATCCCTATTATGTTCAACTGACCCACTGGTCAAAAAGTGCCATTGAGCATGAGGTCTTAAGTTCTAATCTATAACTCAGACAATAAGTTATTAAAGTTAAAATCAGCTCACTACCTATGCTACATATAATTATATGCTATATGCTATACTTACTAAGAACATAAAACAATGCTAAAGCTAACTTACAGTGTTGCTTATCAAGAAATCAAAAGCGAACACTAACTATACAGCTAATATTAAAGTAAGCTCGTTACAGCCAATAAAATGATTTCGTTCACAATCCATCATTACTTGTAGTTTCTTATTTACCCTGGCTGTTTGCTCGATCGATCAAAGTCATGACTGAAATCAGGCTCTCTTGGCCGAACCAAGTTAATTTTAGAAGCTTGCAGCTTACGTCTTTTGTATGAGCAGATTTTTAAACGCGATAGTATTAGAAATATTGGTATATATAATAAATCAATCGATTTTTAATCAAATTATGTCAAACTAACGACCCGCCCATGCTATGTCTTTACGACCTGTCAAAACGTCTAGATTTCTGTGTATGTTATAATCTTTACATTACATAAAACAAAATCGCTTCCCGCCGTCTGTAGCGCTTAGATCGATCAAACTACGCAACGCATTTTTATGCGGTTTTCATCAATGGACAGAATGATTCAAGAGGAAGGTTTATATGTATAATTTGACGTATAAACCTCCCATCTTGACCCTGTTAAACGCCTTTTCAGGCGAACTTAGTCGCGGGCAGCAGCTTGTTGTGTAGTTTACAAGAACAACTAGGCAAGATGCATGAATAGTGACCGTATTCATTTATGATATGCTGATGAAGTATTGAATGGTTTCAAATTGGATTAACTTTTTGTCTACGGTTATAATGGTTCCCCCTTTTGAGGAGCTCGTGGCTAAATAATAACAGCCGCCCGGGTCGATCTTTAAGGTTAAGCCGTGCTTGCCGAGGTTGGTCCGTGGATGGGTGACCATAATTACATACCGAGTTTCCTCCGTGCCTCGGAAAGCACGTTAAGCCGTTGGTCCCGGCTGTCATTTGTAGATCTTTGACAGTCGTTACGAGTAGTCAGAAGCCAAAAAGTCTGATATCCAGACTTACCAAGGGGTATCGTATTACCCAGTTACTGGGTTGTGGAGGTCAGATAGGCAGTCGCTTCATGTAAAATACTGGTACTCAGCTGCATCCGGTTAGACTGGAAGCCGACCCCAAGATAGTTTGGGAAAAGGCTAGGCAGATGATAATGGTTCCCCCTTTTGTGGTATTCACTCGGCATAAAATTCGTGTCTCATCAAAAATGTAACTGGCAACAAAGTCTTTCATATCACAAAAAGGTCCAAAGAAAGTTTTTAAGGGCTTAAGTTTTAAGTGGATCCTCGTTCAACGCTACCCGCTCGGTCCATATGATGTATGTATGAAACACTCCGCGTATCAGTCGTTCATGATTATGAACATCGTTAAATTTTCACAAGAATTAGCTTAATGGAAGATACGATATTATATTGTTATCTACGGGCCTTAGTTGTCTGAAATAAAATGATTATTATTATTATTATACAGGGTGTAACGGAAAGGGTATATACATACTTAAGGGTGTGCTACAGACCATCAAACTGAACATGGTTCTGATCATAAAACATGTTATTCAGTGAAAAAATTATGTGGTGCCCCATACAAAATTGAAATACCTATTCGACCCAAGTCTATGGGGCAGCTGATATTTTTTTTCACTATTACGATGTTTGTCCGATGGAGAAACATGTTCAGTTTGATGGTCTGTAGCACACCCTTAAGTATGTATATACACCTTCCGTTACACCCTGTATATCATGACTCTTTTCTGAAAGTGTAAAAACGCTGACGGTGTAAATTGTATAGTTACTACTAGCTGTCCCCGGCATGCGTTGCAATGCACTTTTTACCTACCCTATCTACCTACCTACCATACCCTACCCTACCCTACCTACCTACCCTAAATACCCTAACTACCTACCCTACATACCCTATCTACCAACCCTACATACCCTACCTACCCTACCTACCTACATACCCTACCTACCCTACATACCCTACCCTACATACCCTGCCTACATACCCTGCCTACCATACCCCACCCTACCCTACCCTACTCTAAACCTTCCCTGGACTACGACAAACCTTTTAAAACCAAAATCTTCTAAATCGGCCCAGCCGTTCTCGACTTATAAAATTACAACGAAAAGTGGCAATGATTTTTTTAAATATAGATTTTACAAATATAGATACATATTAACTTAAAAAAATTAAACTAAAATTTTACTATGGATACTATATTAGAACCACATTTCGCGGGTTTTTTTTTTAAGTTCCATGTATAAAGGAGCCAGTATAAAGGTATAAACAGGCCCTTCCCAGAACTGGCAACCAAACGTTCTGTATATCAAACTACGCAAAAATAATTGCTCGGAAACGACTTTTTGGGGTGAAAAATCACGTTTTACGGTCGGACTCAATGTCAAAACATTGTGCTGATGGTTGCTTTGAATAATATGGGATCATCATCAGCCTATATTGTTCCCACTGCTGGGACGCAGGCCTCCTCTCTATGAGAGGGAATGGGCTGTAATCCACCACGCGGGCCCAGTGCGGGTTGGTAGATGTCACATGTCTTCGAATTTTTAGTTCTAGGACATGCCGGTTTCCTCACGATGTTTTCCTTCACCGTTTTGAGAGCAGCGGTGATGAAATAAATTACACAAAGTAATGCGCCTGCCTGGGTTCAAACCTACGACTTACTGCTCGTAAGTCAGGGCTGCTACCACTGGGCCACCACTGCTCTCTCTAATATGGGATAATGGATGTTTTTAAATTTAGTGCTATTATATTAGAAACACTAACACAACAAAAATGGGAAAATATTTAAAATTTTACCTCCAATACCTTCTAACTAAGGAGGTGCCTAAGTATGGCCTAGAAATATCAGAATGACGAGAAGAACCAGTACCTCTCGGCTTCGTTAAGTGTTTATAAACACCCTTTATTGTCACTGACCGACACAAGGATAAAAGGACTGCTAATAATTTTCAAACATAAAACAGGTTGTGTCCTAACCAAAGCTTCTGCCGAGAGAATGCCTGATAATCGTGTTAATTTTCAGTGTATGACTCTAGATCGTTAAAAATTGTTGAAAAGTGAATCTAATAACTCATCTGCCTAGCCTTTACCTAAACTATCTTGGGGTCAGCTTCCAGTCTAACCGGATGCAGCTGAGTACCAGTATTTTACATGAAACGTCTGCTTATCTGACCTCCACAACCCAGTAACTGGGTAATATGATATCCCTTAGTAAGACTGGATGTCAGACCTTTGGCTTCTGACTACTCGTAACGACTGTCAAAGATCTACAAATGACATCCGGGACCTACGGTTTAACGTGCCTTCCGAGACACGGAGGAAACTGGGTATGTAGGAGGTTACTCTGTCTATAATTATGGTCACCCATCCACGGACCAATCTCAGCAAGCACGGTTTAACCTTTGACGATCGACGTGCGGCTGTTATTATTTAACCACGAGCTCCTCCTAGTCAATCTAATAACTGAACCTAAATTAATATTAATTTTCAAACTAGAGATTGAATTGGCCGAAGAAAACCGCTCGGAGAGAAGATTGGAAGACAATGGCCTTTGCCCAGCAGTGGGACCAAGTAGGATAAAAAATAAATAATTTCACACTAACTTTTTTTTTTTTGCACTTTTAGCGACAGTGTTGTCAGCTGTCCAACAGTTAACCACATTTCCTGTAGCTTGTGAATTGTTGTTTCAGTGACAGATATATTTGTATTAAGAACCAATATAGATGTGGGAAAACTCTTTCAAATATTGGCTGACGACTATTTGAGTCAACAGGTTTCATTGGTTTCAGCTTTAGAAGTAAATAGATGTCATAATTATGGACGTATGCGGGGTTATATCTGGGAATACAAGTGTGATTATAAAGGGTGTAAAACACCTCTTAACGAAGCCGAAAGGCACTGGTTCTCCCTGTCATTGCGATCATTTTTTTGTTCTACACCATACCTGGGAACCTTCTAGTTACGGAGATATTAGGGGTCAAAGATCCAACTTTATGACAAGTATTTTTTTAAATACAAGTTTTTAATGTAAGATTTTTACTTTAAACACCTCCACGACCCCCGTACTATTCAATCCGTCCATCAGCACAATGTTTTGAGTGCGTTACATTGAGTTCTACCACAAAACATGATTTTACACCCCAGTAAAAAGTCGTATCCCAGCAATAATTTTTGCGTAAACTTACTTAGTTTTATGTACAGAATGCTTGGTTGACGAATGCTTCGTGATGAGGTGATTTACACGGTGTATAATCTTGTTCTAATAAAAAATAAAATAAGCCTTTATTGCTTTTCTACAAATTGACAATGCACACATTTTCTTATTAATAATTTATTAACAGATGGGCTACACGATTGGTTTCACTTTATAGCTTATTTTCCGACAAAGGCCTCCTCTAAAGCTTTCCATTTCTGCCTGTCTCTCTATTCTCGTCCACTCTGGACCCGCTACCTTTTTGAGGTCATCTTCCCATCTTTTTGTTTGACGCCCTTTACTTTTTTTACTTCTTTTTTGTACTAATAATTATGTCTCAAATCTACTGCTGGTTTCCTTAACTTCGGATAAGTTATTATTAATTTAAAACAATCACTTAGGAACAGCCACCCGGCCCAAACATATTGAAACGTGCTCTTAATTAGACACTGCTAGATGTCGTGAAAGGCAACTAAATTAGACTGCATGCTAACTTAATTAGTACTGGGAGAACGTGGTTCCCTTTAACTGAAACCGGTAATTTTAGAGTCACCTATCACATAAGTAAGTATAGTCATGACTCATCATCTGCCTAGCCCTTTCTTAACCATGCATGTTGGGGTCGACTTCCAGTCTAACCGGATGCAGCTGAATAACAGTATTTTTCATGGAGGAACTGCCTATCTGACGTCCACAACCCAGTTAGTACTGGGTAGTATAATACCCCTCGGTAAGACTGGTTGTCAGACTTTCTGGTCACTGACTACATGTAATAATAATACCTTATACCTACAAAGCAAAATTCAAAAGTGATTTTTTTATAAAGTAATGATTACTAACTTTGAGAAAAGACCTATTTTATAATATAATGGCATAAAAAGCACTATGTTTTTAAAAAGACAACATTATTACTTTGGAGGAATATAGCTTTTAAATTTTGTGAAAGCGTGAGGTACTTATTTTTGATTCTGTTTGTACCATTCATTTTGACATACGAAAAAATGTAAATATGTACTGGTACTTACTTAATTATTTCAGGAACAAACTTAAATGTTCTTCGTGTGAAAATCCGTATAAATTTTGATAGCTTTTCATGGAGACACAATGCCTTTAATCACTGTGGTGGATTTTTTAAAGTTCGATTTATACTGCAACATGCTATATAACCAATGGTGTAATGCAACGTTAATTAACACGAATTCCGACCACACATATTTATCTAGGACCCTTAAAACTCTTGAAGGTAATCCAAATATCATCAGGAAAATACTCATTCTTAGAGAAATCAAGAAATATTACTTTCATATCCAAAATACATATAAGATTCTTAGAAGTGAATACTACAGTAGACATACAACACACAATACATCGTACGTTTCAAGCTACACCTACCTAATAACTTATACGTAAGTACCCGTATAGCACCCACAAGAGAAAGAATCCTTTTTTCACTTCGGGCACGTTGCCAAAGCCGAACAATCCCGAAGCGAAGACGAACGGCGAACGTTCGGAACATGAAAAAATAAAACTGGCAACTAAGTACGGAAGAGGCCAGATAACTCCGAGACTCAGAAACAAATGTATCGTGGAAAGAAGGTTTCATTTAAAATGTTCTTGCGTATTCGGTGTTTCTTTTTTTAAATGGAATAGGAAGGAGTAAATACGATAAAAAAGGTTGGTTGGTTTAGGAATTGATAAAGTGTGGACTGTAAACTGAAAGTATTTCAAAGCCTGTTTGGTCCTAAGAAACTATTTGACCAGACTAGCCGGGGCTGGTTTTTTTTTTTGTGAATGGCATCTCGCAGTTCAACCTATGAGGTTGTCGTCTGCTTAACCGGACTATCCTGTGGGTGCCTTTAGAGTAAGGCCTCCAGCCAGGGCATAAAAACTTACAAACTAAGCGACTGCACGCTAAGGGCACCCCCTGTGGGGTACGAACCTCGGCTTAGGGCGTCGCTGGGGGAGGACTGCATGGGAACAGGCTGGATCTGAATGGTATCATTATTTAGGGGCTGATTTAAAACTACTGGCACAGCATCGCGGGCTGGCTCGAGCGAGGGTCGGGGAGGGCATGGACCAGGACGTCGCGACGGACCTCGACGGCGAGGTCGGAAAGACGGCGGTTTGAGTCGGAACTTTTTAAGAGTGCTAGTCTCTTTGCTACTCTCCTGGAGGAGGGTGATAGCATCATCTGGAGTGACAAGGGTATGCCTAGGACGGCGTACTGTACTAATGCGCGAGGGTTCGTAACGGGCGGCCGCTGCGATCAGGGGACCGGGGCTGGATGCTTTAAACGTAGGTATTATAGCATCTCCGATGATTTTTACCAAATTAACTAAACATCAAACTTGCAATTTACCAAAAATCAATATATCATCCGAGATCATACGATTAACATTATAAATCCAGAACGCTTCGAATCATGATCAATATCGCTGAAAACATAAACCGAACACAAACAGCGAAAAGTAAACATTTAACTAATTTAATCACGTAACAAAATCCTTGCATTTGCAGAGCGGCCAAACTTGTTTAATTAGGCCAGTCTATTTGCTGGCCGTCGGCTGTTGCGTCCACAACACCGGGAAACACTTAGGACGCCCTTTAAGCAAAACCTTGTGCGGTGACCCGAATAGGATTATGCCTTAGTGATAAATGTCCGAAACGTTTTTAAGTTTCTAATTTCGTCATAATCATTGTTATTTTTTAGTAATGGGTTACCATCTATTAAGTGCCTATATATCGAGACCCTTACGTGGCTCGAAAGCACGTTAAGCCGTTTGGTCCCGGCTGTAGTTTGTAGATCATTAACAGTTCAGTCAGAAACTGGAAACTCTGACTGCCAGTCTTACTAAAGGGTTGTGGAGATAATCAGATCTTAAGCAGTAGCTTCATTCTGTTTCGTGTTAACCTGGAAGCCGACCCCGTTATAGTGGCTGTTTTTCAGTCCAAAATTAGTCAGAACTTTTGGTCTCTAAATTAAAAGTTTTTTTTTAGGACGAGCCCGCCACACATTTCCCAAACCACTGCATCTTCTGAAAGCTAGAATCAACAGTAGCGACCACCAGAAAAGCGCCGAGACAATGAAAATCCCTGAGAATCAACATAATGTCACACTTCCCTCCATATCAGCAGGAGACAACAAAAAAAGGCCTTTATCCACAAAGATCTACAGGAGTGAGGCATTGCATTTTTCAGGACTTTAGGGGTATGAGGAAGAGGGTGTAAAGTTCTTCATACCCTTTAAAAAAAGGGAGGATCCTCCGGCCAGACAGGTGTTATGTCTGGCGTACAACTGTCCAATGGTTGTTGTCGGGTTTCTCTATATACTCTTAAGTCGATGAAAACTTTGCTTGCGACTTGTAGGAAATTGATGTTAGTTCCTCCGTCGTGTCATAGATGGCACTGTAGTAGTTTTTTTTTTTTTTTTTTTTTTTATTATAAATAGGCTCGCGTTTGACCACTATCTCACCTGATGGTAAGCGATGATGTGGTCGACGGTGAAGCACGCTTGCCTAGAAGAAACCTATTCACTCTTGACTTGAAGACCCCCAGATTGTAGCTATCGGGAAACACAGACTCCGGCAGGGAATTCCACTCCTTAGCGGTACGCATAATAAAAGTATTCCCAAAGCGCTTAGTGCGTATAGGTGGGATGTCCACCATGTACCGATGGCGGATCGCCGTACGTCTGGTAGTCCGATGATGAAACGGGCTAGCTGGAATTAGGTCATGCAATTCCATCGCACACTCCCCGAAATGTAACCGGTAAAAAACCGATAGGCTGGCAACTCGGCGACGATGTTCAAGGCTCTGGAGCTTAGATTTGACCAGTGCCTCATTGCCAATGAGCCTCTTGGCCCGCTTTTCAACCGACTCAAGTGCATCAAGCTGGTATTTGGCAGATCCGTCCCAGAGATGAGAACAGTACTCCATGCATGATCGAACTTGCGCTTGATACAAGCTGAGCAGCTGTTCTGGCGTGAAGTACCTTCTCGCCTTTGCAAGGACCCCCAACTTTTTGGCAGCCAGCTGTGCCTTTGCCTCAATATATGAGCCAAAATTGAGGGTTGATGTTAAAGTTATGCCAAGAAGCTCAAGATGGTCTGCTATTGGCACGGTGACATCTCGGAAAGTTGGAGCAGGGTGAAATTGGCTCTTTTTTGCGGAAAAAAGACACGCCTGGGTTTTGGTAGCATTAAACCTGACCAGATTGGCATCTCCCCATTCGGAGACTGCTTGCAAGGACAGGTTCAAACGCTCCACCATAGCCTCACGGAGAGACCGGATCTGAGGCCCGGTAGCCCGTGCGTTAGACAAGTATCTCTCAGCAACAGTGCTGTCGTCTGCATACCCAAAGGTGCCGGGTCTTAGCAGATCGTCAATGTGCAGCAAGAATAATGTTGCTGAGAGTACGGACCCCTGAGGGACCCCAGCATTAATATGCAGTTGGTCCGACGAGGAGGTTTCTCACGTCTGTGAGGGTTGATTCTTTTTTTTTAAAACTGCAACTTAATTCTTAGGAGGTACTAAAATAGAGAGCATCAATATAGTTTAGGTTCGTCATACAGCCATTAATATTTAAAAAAAGTTTCCAATCCTGATTGTAACGAATATTTATTTTAGAGAGTAAGAGGATAAAATAAGGAAATTGACGCTTCTGAATAAATTGGTGAGGGTTTGGAGTTTTGCAAACTCGTAAAGTTTTAATTGATCACTTTCTCATTAATGTTAATCTCTCTTATTCAATTACAAAACGAGTAGGTAGATATAGATATAGTAGATAGAATGAGGTGATACTTTTCGGAAATCCATGACATTGAGTGTTCTGTAAATATTTCGTTTTATGGGCCAGAATTGTAAAAAAATATATATCTTTCGTTTTAATATTACTGCAGAATAGGGGTGCGGACTGGGTAAAGAAAACGACATTCTATTTTGTCCGTCAGACAGGTAATACAAAAATATTAGACACGTATTTTTTGTTTTATCAAAATATCAAAAAATTACTTAGTTAAAACTCATTAAAGTTGGAGAGTGGAGGCTCACTACGTCACAAATAGGTATAAAACTTACCTACATGTGACGTCATGCGCCATTTCAACTCAATATATCTCCGTAATTTTATGACCACGTGAAAAAAGAAAAAATACGTGTCCAATACTTTTCAATAATCTACGACGGACAAAGAAAAAAAAAAGTGAGTATTACCCCTATTTACTTTGTGTAATTTACAAGGTGCAATTTTGCATCCTCGTCAAATTCAGGAGGTTATCACAAATGACATGAATGATCAATTTAAATTACGGTACCTGATTAATTGTTCATAAACACTGCATTTTTTACTTGTTTTTGACAGTATTTAAGGACAACCCCCTTGACGCGGTTTAGGTAATAAGAAATTATCGAATAAAGGCTCCAGCAGGCAGACATGACGCGGCGCGACGCGAAAGCGCGACCCGGAATAGCGGTGTTGCCGCGTTGCGAAGCCTCGCTCACAAGCGCACGCGGCCTGACATCAAATCGATTACTCGATCCTACCCAGGTGTACCGCTTTCTGAATCAAGCCCTTGATCCATCTGCCTAACGAGAGATTGAATATATTATTATAATTACCTTCTTTGGCCTATAAAGGCCATGCTAATGTGTTGCGGATGATATCATAAAATTGGGTTGACCTATGGACTTAAATCCTTTTGGATATGTAATCATTTTTATGGCTTTTTTTTTACGTATGGTAAATCATCAAAATGACGGCGCAGAAGGGAGTGTCAGACTTGTACGGACTAAAACCCATCCATGTTCCTTGTTGGCCCTTTGTGTTCCAGGACCGCGGTATCTTTTTAGAACAGTCCCGCAGCAAACTAAATATTTTGCATAACATTTAATTGAATAAGAGTAGCTCATGATAAAAAAATTGCTGTGAACCCGTATTAAAATGACACATACATGGATATTCTAAATCCGGACATGCAACCCAGTACGTTTTTGTCATCTACATAATGGAACACTGCCTGACATAGATACGTTTGCTCTTTCTACTATCCTTGTCTATGAAACGGGAACAAAGAGCCATCTATTATTAGAACCAGTGATCTATCAAATAGGTACATGAACTTTTTAAACTTACTTTTTAGACGAGCTTAGACTTGGTCTGAACTCTCTGACTAATAAAAAGTATTTTGAACTAGGTACTGAAAAAGAAAAGATTGATTTTTCTTGCATATCATGAAAGGCTTTGGATTAATAATAACAGCCGCTCGGGCAACGTTAAGCTGTTGGTCCCAGCTGTTATTTGTAGATCTTTGACAGTCGTTACAGGTAGTCACAGACCCGAAAGTGTGACAACCAGTCTTACCAAGGGGTATCGTACTAAGTGGGTTGTAGAGGTCAGGTTAGACTGCAATCCGACCCCAATATAGCTGGAAAAAGGCTAGACAGATGATGATCATGAAAGGCTTTTTATGTATCAAATTACAAGCTGATTTTATTATTTTTCAATGCTATAACAATGATATCTACAACATAATCCTAATAAATACTTTGGGTTTGCGGCGTTATATTATACACTAGCGGCCCGTCCCGGCTTCACACGGGTGCTCATTTTTTTTTTAACATTTTGGGATAATTAAAGATAATTTAACTTATAAGTATGCTAATTTAAACGTACATGACTCAATTTGTCCAAATGTTAGTCCAAAAATTAGTTTGAATAGGCATTAATACAAAGGTATGGATAACATGGTCTCATTTTGATCGGCATTTCTATGAACTTTTAAAATGTAAAAAGTGACATAACTACAATAGTTGGAGATATAGTCTCAAACAGATTTTTGTAGCTTTTGATATGTTCTATAATATTGTAAAACATTTTTTTTGTTCTATCATCAATACTTTCCGCAGCGCATGCGATGAAAGACATTTTAAGGCTCATTTTTTTACACCTGGGGTTGGTTTTATCAGGGATTTCTAAGTATCTCTATTTTTTTCTAGTAATAAATATAGCGTATGTTACACAGTGATAATGTAGCTTTATAACACCAAAAGAATTTTTGAAATCGGTCCAGTAGTTTTCGAATTTATTCGTTACATACAAAAATACAAATCTTTCCTCTTTATAATATATAGTGTAGATATAAATTTAACATCGTTGATTATAAAACTCCCATCTATACAGTGTATTTATGGTTTGTATTAGACGGAAGGGTATACACACTCATGTAATAGTATACTTTGGGTTAAGGGTGAGTTAAGCGTCGTTTGCACAAAGGGTTGTTTAGTACGATATTTTGTTCACCGTGCCGAGTTCCTGAACATTATTATGTTTAATTATGACGGTAGGAATATATTACGGCTACATAATGATTGATAGGTTCGTTATCAGTGATGTTTTTTATTCAGACAGATTTTTAGTCTGAATAAAAAACATCACTGATAACGATTTTTTTTTCAGACATATTTATTGCGTTTAGTGTAAATTTAATTATACTTTTAAGTACTTTTTCTGGACAAAGTTTCTTTAGAAATCATCAGTGTATTCGTTCTTAAGTTATTATAAGTAATTGTCTAAAATACACCTATCAAATAATGTAACACGTCAGCAATAACAAATGATAAAAAAAAGTCCGACAAAGTAAAAAAAAAACATACATACGTTGAAAGTTCATTTAATAAAGATTCGAAATTTAAAAAAATAAAACAAAAACAAACATACGCATTTTTAGGGTTCCGTAGCCGAATGGCAAAAAACGGAACCCTTATAGATTCGTCATGTCTGACTGTCTGTCCGTCCGTGTCACAGCCACTTTATTCCGAAACTATAAAAACTATATTGTTGAAACTTGGTAAGTGGATGTATTCTGTGTGGATGATTTCTATTTTTGTCTGATTTTTAGACAAAAATAGAAAAAAAACAATAAATTTTGGGGTTCCCCATACTTAGAAATGAAACCCAATTTTTTTTTTTTATCAAACTCTTACGTGTGGTGTATCTATGGATAGGTCTTCAAAAATGAAATTGAGGTTTCTAATATCATTTTTTTCTAAAGTGAATAGTTTGCGCGAGAGACACTTCCAAAGTGGTAAAATGTGTGTCCCCCCCCCTCTAATTTCTAAAGTAAGAAGATGAAAATTCTGAAAATATTTAGGATTATAGAACGTAAAAAAAACTGTCAACGAAAATTGGTTTGAATAAGATATGATGTTTATTTTTTTAGATATAGGACTTTTTCATGAAACTGCAGCAGTAACTTTGTTTTTCATTAACATACTATGAAAAACAAATTTAGTTTTGCTGTTACATGTAAAAATAATTTAATAATATTAAAAATATTTTATATTTTATTGTTTGGTGGTAAAGAACCCTGTGTGCGTGTGAGTACGACACGCACTTGGCCGGTTTTTTTTAATGTTATTTTTTTCTAATTTAATGGTTACCTAGGCCTCACATTTACTTAATTCCCAAAAACTTGAATTTAAAATTTTCGAATCGTTTTGTAAATTTTCACTCAAAAACTTCCTATCAAAACCAATCAATTAAATTACGCGTCTGTTGATGTATGACACCTACAACAAAACATAGAAAATAAAATAAATATTTAAAAAAATGTCAGGGTTGGTTAGACTTCTGTGATGTGTGTTGTTGGTACCTTATATGTTAATTAGTATATTAGAATTGGTGCCTCATTTGTCTCCTGTTCTGCCGGATTGCCGTCCCATATGATGTTGAGAGTCAGGAAAGACAGAGTGGACCTGTGTCTAGGCATAGATCGTGCATCTATGATAATATCTCCTATGACGATGGCTAGTCTCTGCTAGGTTTGGGTGGTCGCCATGGGCGAAATTAAATTTGAAGGACTATTATATTTTAATATCAAAATACCCTGGACCAACGACTGAAATACTGAAGACCATCTCTGGAAGACCGACTTTGTCCAATTAAATCTGAGTCAAAGAAGCAAACGAACATCAGTTTCTAAAGTCACATAAATTATACAAATAGCTGAACAAGTGGACATCGATTTTCGCAAACTAGAAGCGACATGGCGAGGCAATAAAATGTCGACAAGACTTCTCGGTCGACGTGTCTGTTATCACTCGGTCCTTTGTAAAGTAATCACAAAACTATTCCGATCCTTCCCCGGTCAGAATCAACTTTGATAGCTTTATTTGAAATCCGGATCTTAGGGATTTTTCGAAGGTCTATTTCGGGCGATAAAACAGGAAAATTGACGTTTCCGAAACGATTTTTCGTTGTTTGATTTTCGAGGTTCGTTTAAGTTTGACTTTTCGGGTTTGTAAGGTTTGGATTGACGAATTGTTTCCTCTTTTTTTTTTTAGTTGAGGTTGTGGGGTTACTTTTCAGCTACTGCAGTTAAAGAAAAAGTTAAATTGATTTATTTTTGACTAAACGGATATCTATGTGGCACACAGGCAGGCTATAACCTAGATTAGGAGGTAGGATACTCTATCTGGCTAGGACGTTGCCGTGGAATCATCATCATCATCAGCCTATAACGTTCCCACTGCTGGGACACAGGGTTCCTCTCTATGAGAGGGAGTGGGCTGTAATCCACCACGCGGGCCCAGTGTGGGTTGGTAGATGTCACATGTCTTCAAATTTTTAGTTCTAGGACGTGCCGGTTTCCTCACGATGTTTTCTTTTCACCGTTTTTGAGAGCAGCGATGATAAAATAAATTACACAAAGTAATGCTCGGTAATGGTTTACTGCTCGTAAGTTGGGGCTGCTACCACTGGGCCACCGCTGCTCTCCGGGTTCTGGGATAATTTCTGGCAACCACGCTGGCGGAGTCGTGGGTAAAATGCTAAATTACGTAAATGATGCTTTTTACATGTGGTATATAAATTTGTGAAAAAAAAGGAACATATAAATTAGCTGGCATGTTTTTCTTTTCTGATACACATAAATACCAAAGAAAAAAATATATAAGTGCGTACCTAAAAGATACGTCAGTCAACAATATCTATTACAATCCATACTCCCTTCTTTCTGTGGTTCCAACAAACAATAATTGGATTAATTTGACTACGCACGGCCAGTAACAGAAACAAAATAGCGGTCGAAATAACCACAAATAATACAGGCTGTATTATCGCTACTATCGCTTATTGAAATAACTATTTGGAAACGTTTAATGAACGTTGTATTCAACATAATTACTGTTAACATTCAATTTTACTGTTCTAGATATAATTTTGTAATACATGCACTGTTATTTAATATTGTAAAAATATTTCATCAGTTTGAGCAGTCAAATTAAATTCGCTAGCGAAAGTCAAATACATAAATAAAAAATGTATGATTACTAGCTGCGCCCCGCGGTGTCACCCACGCAGACCGGGATAAAAAGCCTATGTGTTAATCCAGGGTATAAGCTATCTACATACCAAATTTCATCCAAATCCGGTCAGCCATTGAGGCGTGAAGGAGTGACAAACATATAAACACACACACTCACTCACAAACTTTCGCCTTTATAATATTAGTTTGATTTAGTTTTGGGGTCAATCAATGACAATAGTTATTGTTGTAACTTTTAGTATGAGAAAATATCAATAGCCATCACGTCTTTCCGCTAGGTAATTAATATGACCCAATAAAAACATCCTGTGCACAGTGACAACTGTAACAAGACAAGACGTGTCACAATGTAAGACTTCCGCAAATAGAACACAAACGAGTTCAAGAATTTCGCATAGCCCAGCTACGACGTAGCAAGCGTAGCCATGACGTCAGCTACGAGCTACGACGTAGCAGTCACGCTATCGCAATTATTGTGTTCCTGTATCTATTTCGACTGTGTAGTTTCGTTGACTTTCGAAGAGAATGTTAAATAGTAGATTTTGGCTGTCATAAAGTACACAGATTATAGAGTGACTGTATTTATTGACCGATACTTTAACACGTACTAGTTCACGGACGATCTACCGCTTTTCAACCATATGCCTTCAGTAATAAGGTTAAGATGTGGTCGACCGTCAGTGAGCGCGGATCACCTAGTTGTAATGTTTCCTGTGTTTTTCAAATTAATAGTAACACTGATCCATCAGGGTAACACAAAAGGTCTGAATACTAGCGATTATTGAATTAACAAAACGAGGACAAAAACTACATCCTGCTTTGGGATAATAGCTAGCAGAACATTACAATCGCGTGAAACTAGAATTTTATAACAACTTGTAGCCAGGCAGTCGATTATTCGAGCCCTTTTATCCATCAAACAAGGATAACCAAAGTTCGAATCCCAAAGAGCGATCAATAGCTTTGAAACTCAAACAGTTTGAGTGACCGCCAATCGGCGCCATGTTTATAAGTCGACGTTGATCCGGCGGCGACTAATCGCACCGCGGACATGTTGTGGCGTGACGTCAGACTCCCTGTCACGTCATGTTCCCCACAGTGAGCGTTGAGCGACGTTTATTATAAAGGTTTAACATTTACAGGGAATTCAATTAAACTTTTTTTTTTTGATTTTTGCAAAGTGTTACATGCGACGTAAACTGGCAAAAATGTGACTTTTACAGCTACGCACACCTCTATTTAACTTTTGGGGATTACAAGCTTGATGTATGTTTAAAATTGAGTGGTACTTGGTTAAATTATAATTAACAAAAATATGAGAAACACGGTAGTCCTGAGTTTATTCTGTCAATAATTATTATAATTTGCGTTTATCGGTTAATTAAATCTGGTCTTGAAATTGGTCTTTTATCTCTGATTTGCTAGAAATGAGATCAAAGTGTAGTCGGCCGGATAGTACGCTAATCAAAGGTAAAAAATGTGTCAAACCACGCTTCGGAAACGTTCATGTTGTTCTCAACAGTGAGCGTCGAGTGACGTTTATTATCAACGCTTTGGACATTTTTAAACGATGCATGGACTGTGTGGGTAAGAAATGACGTGTCTGATGAGATGACGAGGAATAGAATGGAGTTTTAGATATAGAAAAAAGACATACTGCGCCGACCCCAAATAAATTGCGTAAATAAAATAAGGGTAAGAGAATGACAATAAACATCTTGATGGGATCTTAAAATAAATGTGTCAGAAAGTTAGGATTGAGCTGAATATGCTTTTAAAGAAATTTGATGCTCGGTTGGGGCAATGGCTGAGTGATTTACTGCTGCTCTGCGTGTCGCAGGTTCGGTCCTCGTACTGAACAAATATTTGTATGACCCACCTGCAGGTAGTTGTTCCGGGTCTGGCTGTTTGGGTATGTGTTTAAATCTTTGTAAACGCACTCACGATACTGGTGAAATTCCTAGTACAGATTAAAAAAAAAATCTTCTTATTAAATTCGAAACTGAATAGAAGTCTCTATCTACATAAACCTGACAGTAGCAGTGAACATATGTTCATATGGCGGTTTACTAGATTTATACGTGTATCATTAGATTCAAAGATTTATCCTTGGTAACTTTTTATCTTGTTCTACGTTTTGTAGTAAGCAACGACTTATTGTCAGGCCTCCGATGTCCTCCCATACTTAAGTATTAACGCTGTAACATAGAAATATTGTAAAACCAAATGATTTTAAAAGAGTAACCATGGAGTTTCCTGCCGACTCTTCTCCATAGGAAACGACCAACCCGAATCGAGCACCTTTTTGTCGACGTTTTACAAGTGCCCATGTAGGTCTATGTGAAATAAAAATATTATGATTTCGATTTTTGATTTGAAACTGCATCAAAAGAAACGTTTCTGTTATGTACACACATTTTTACTGACAATCGTACATCAGTGACTTTTAACGATTTTGATTTCCAACAAATTGTATATCTCCGAGCATCAAGTTTACACTCCCAAAAAATTCAAGTAACACAGCCAGAGGTCACAAACCTAGTAAAAAGCGTCCACAAACACGGGATTAAGGAGAATTTCGTCATAAAGTACTGACTTTAAGAAGGAAGAAGCTGTGAATTCATATTATAACCGTCGCTTGTTGCTTTTATACTGTGTAACGTGAAATTGCGGCATCCACATTACCGGAATAAGTTAGCGCAATGCGTAAAATACTTGTGCCTTTCGGTTGAGGATCCATGTACTCGTACGGTTGGTTAACGAAACAATTGTTTTGGAAAGTGAAACTTCAGGGATTTTATTGTTTTTGTGGTAATCGAGATTGTTTGATGTGTATGATGTTATAAATGTATGTTACAGAATACGATGTATACCTGTTACATTGTGTTCTTTTCAGGTTACATTGTAAGCCGTGTAGTTCAAATGTATGTATAGTTTAAAGCGTTCACTGTGTTCAAGGGCATTAACGAACGAATTTGAAAAGTAAATCAGCTCAAAACTTAAGCTAATAATAAACATTAAATAGTTTATTTTTATTTCAAAAGTTTTACAAAGTAAGTTACACATATAAATATTTTCATTTTATAAATGAACTAGCTTCTGCCCGCGACTTCGTTCGCTTGGAAATTTTGATGTGTTTTTCTGGAACTCGTGGCTTATTATAACAGCCGCAAGGGTCGATCTTTAAGGAGCCGTGCTTGCCAAGGTTGGTCCGTGGATGGGTGACCATAATTACATACCGAGATTCCACCGTGCCTCGGAAAGCACGTTAAGCCGTTGGTCCGGCTGTCATTTGTAGATCTTTGACAGTAGTTACAAGTACTCAGAACTCGAAAGTCTGACGTCCAGTCTAACCAAGGGGTTTCGCATTACCCAGTTACTGGGTTGTGGAGGTCAGATAGGCAGTCGCTTCATGTAAAATACTGATACTCAGCTGCATCCGGTTAGACTGGAAGCCGACCCCAACAAAGTTTGGGAAAAGGCTAGGCAGATGATGGTGTTAACCGAATCAAAAACCGTTGCGACTTTGTTTTTAACCCCCGACCAAAAAAGAGGGGTGTTATAAGTTTGACGTGTGTATCTGTGTATCTGTGTGTCTGTCTGTGGCATCGTAGCTCCTGAACGGATGAACCGATTTTGATAAAATTGATGTCGTTTGAAAGGTATTTTAATCGAGAGTGTTCTTAGCTATGTTTCGAGAAAATCTGCTCAGCAGTTTGAAGCTCATCACCTCTTTTCTAGTTGATGAAGGCATATAAATAACTTCTACGGGTCTGATCGATTCGAAATTTGAATTCTTGTCACTTGTAACCATGGGCATCGCCAAGGGGGGGGGGGCTGCACACCCCCCTCCCCCCTGAAAAGATAGAGATTTTTTTAAATTTATAACTTTCTTTGAAGAGAAGAGACGCAACACCGAGAAAAGGTGGAAGGAGTGGGAGGAGACCTATGCCCAAGAGTGGGACAGTCAAGGCTAAGAAAAATGATTTAAGTTTAAAAAGCATGAAATAAAAATTAAATTTAAAACACCCCTGACTGAAAAAACCTCTAAAAAACCAAAAATAAAATTAATCCAAGCGTCGTAGCGTCGGGGGACCGCTAAGTAGACCGCTCAGCACAAACACTAAACAAAGCGGACCCCCGACGCTACGACGCTTGGATTTATTTTATTTTTGGTTTTTTAGAGGTTTTTTCAGTCGGGGGTTTTTATACTATGTAAAGATATTTCTGTCCCTAATATTAGCACTTGAAACGAACACAATAATCACCGTTTCATGTTCCAAATTACAATACAAACAAACTGTCAACTTAATAAACTCGCAAAACCATAATATTCACCATGAAGTATATTTCTACCATATGTCATTTATCACGCCTGTCAGTATGAGATAAACGAATGAGGTGATGATATTTGAGAACGCCAAACAAAAGACTGTTTGTCGAAGCCGGCTGAACTGACAACCGAGTATAATGTCGAAGGGACAATTTAAGGTTCGCTCAAATCAACAGGGACCAAATTTACTGTTACTTTATTGGTGGGAACTTGATGTGAATTTTCTATAACGCGTATTGTCAACTATTCAAACTAGCAGACACAAAATACATGTTCCATATTTGAAAGCTCAGTGTAAACGGGGTGTAACAGGTCGGTTTATTCAACGATAATTAAAAAAAAAAACTGGCCATTCACTGCGTAAGTAGGTATATACCTGTGTGTATGTACTGAAGGGATATGCAAAGTTATTATAAAACAAAGTTATAGATTGGAGACCGTACCGATCAACGAAGTATTTAAAGCTAGAGGAATAGCGACTATGGAATACAGGATATATATAACAGCTTAAGAACTTGAAAAGAGCTGCAAACGTCCAGTAACAAACGCTCTTACAGCTTGACCGAAATATCGCTTCAACTAAAACTCTCGTCAACCCTAAAACGGGCAGCGCAGGTCTTTTCACCGTTTGGTATAATCAATAAACCTGTTGATCAAACGGCCCGATAAAACATGCTACACACTAATATTAGTCGGTATTAGGCTCGAATACCGCAGTGCCACAATGTCGGCTAGATAAGGCAGCCTTTATAGCTTAGGGTACGACTATTGAGGGTTAAAATGACGTGGCACAAAAATGTTGTGAAGTCCATTTCGTTTCGCAATTTTAGTAAAGAGAAATTGCTATTTGTGTTTGGGCTTTTGTACATTTGCGGTAATAGTGTTAGTTTTCGTTGGTATAATATCATTATAAGTCTACAAATGGTTGTATTGTACGAAACCGCACTGGGCCCGCGTGGTGGTTTACGGCCCTCTCTGTGTGATTTTGAAGTTACCAATGCTGATAGCTCAATTTCCACATCATCATCAGCCTATAATGTTTCCACTGCTGGGACACAGGCCTCCTCTCTATGAGAGGGAGTGGGCTGTACTCCATCACGCTGGCCCAGTGCGGGTTGGTAGATGCCACATGTCTTCGAATTTTTAGTTCTAGGACATGCCGGTTTCCTCACGATGTTTTCCTTCACCGTTTTTAAGGGGAAGCGGTGATGAAATAGTAATGCGCCTGCCTGGGTTCAAACCCACGGCTTACTGCTCGTAAGTCAGGGCTGCCACCGCTGGGCCACCGCTGCTCTCCGCTAATCTCCGCGTATAATGGGTGTGAAAATTAACATATCAAAATCAAAAGGTCCTTGTTGTCGTCGTCATTTAATATTTTTTGTCCTAAAGCCAGACCTTGTACTGGGAACCTATAATCTAGTTACGGAGATATAAGAGTTCAAAGTTCCAAATCATTGACAAGTTTAAAAAATACTATTTTTTAAGCCAACGTACTTTACTTTAAATACATCCATGACCCGATTTCTTTTCAATCCATCTATCAGTACAATCTTTTGAGTGCGTTACTAAGTTTGATGTACAGAATGCTTGATTGACACCTTGTATTTTAGGTACATTTCTACCTTGGTGTTTATTATGGCACACATAGTTTTA
The DNA here is from genome assembly GCA_963082945.1 of Cerastis leucographa. Taxonomy (NCBI): domain Eukaryota; kingdom Metazoa; phylum Arthropoda; class Insecta; order Lepidoptera; family Noctuidae; genus Cerastis; species Cerastis leucographa. The sequence goes on along the minus strand of OY720362.1, from coordinate 14,362,634 downwards.
GAAAGGCAGCAAAGAGTCTGTCGCGCAGACAGATAGATACGAGTAGGTAGCGATGACGCTAAAAATAAAGAATTTCTGGTTAGAAACAAAAGCGGTGAAAATATTTTCTCTATCATTTTTCGACCGCAATAATTATTATCGTTCCAAACCATTTTAAATACAACATACAATTTCACACACGGCTAGAAAATAGGTTTTTGTATTTTTATTCAATTCGGCCGTATAATTGTGTTCGTATTTAAATAATTACAGGGCTGAAGGCCGCTGAAAACGTTACAATGAATTTAAACCGACCAAGTTTTATTTATAAAACTGTGGCCGACTCACATTGAAAGGCATTTGTTTGTTGTAAGCAAATACCACCTACCTAAACGGTTTTTCCTTTTGTATTTTATTCGTTTTAAGGGTTTTAATAAAGTGGGATTGAATTATGTAAGGCAAAATCTTATGTTTGTCTTAAGGGTCCTATTAGGTAAGAAATATTTTGGGAGATTGGGACATATTTTTATACAAGGTGTTGTTTTGCATCCTCGTCAAATTCTAGGAGGTAACTATGCTAATGATTCTCGTCCCGAATCAATAATAAAATGGGTAGGTTTTTTTTTTTTTTTTTACTTTTTACGGAAATCGTAAGTGTGAACCACCCTTGTTTTAAACGCGGCCCGTCTGGTTCTTGCCTTATAACCTCGCTTACACACATACAAACAATCTCAAACGTTTATTCGATAATTTCTTAGTCCCTAAACTACGTTAAGGGGGTTATTCTGAAATACTGACAAACTTAAACAACCAAAAAAATCAGCGTTTAATAATAATTAACTAGGTACCGTAATTTTTATTGATTATTTATGTATTTCGTGACCACCTCCTGAAATTTGACGAGGTTGCAAAACAACACCTTGTATACAAAAGTAAAATAATATTTGCATGTCGAAGAATTAAAACCTTAGGGACTGCGCTACGTGAATGTTATTTACTAAACCAGGAAAAATCTGTCTAAAAAGTTAGTACGCAAACCGATTTTACTTTACTATAAATAATGACCCAAAAACAAAATCATTTATTTTTTCATTTCACATAGGCCGTCATGTTCACTTATAAAACGTCGACAAAAAAGTGCTCGGTTCGGGTTGGTCTTTTCCTATGGAGAAGAACCGGCAAAAAAACTCTATTGGTACTCTTTTAAAATCATTTGGGTATACAATATTTCTATGTTACAGCGTTAGTACTTAAGTATGGGAGGATATCGTAGGCCCGACAATAAGTCGTTGCTTACTACAAAACGTAGAACAAGACAACCACACATTTGTGCTGTTTATGAGCTACCAGGGAAGCCGCGTGCGCGAAGGGACTAAGGGCAAACTTCTCTATCTTCAACTTAGTCCTTAACTTTGTAATATGTTTTTTTAATAAGGACACGTTTGATGTTAGTTTTAAACTTTCCATAGGTCAGTTCTGTAGCTGACTTCGGCAACTTATTATAAAAGCGTATACTGTTTATAACAAATTACTTGGTAGTTTTGGTTAATCTGAATTTGGGTATTACAATTTCGGTTAATATTATGAAAGTCGCTTTTAATTTTGAAAAGGTTTTTGCGGACATATAAAATACATTCTAAAATATAAAGTGAACGCAGAGTCAGAATATCGATTTCTTAAAAATTTTCTCTGAGGGACTCGCGAGGACTGCCCTCTTTTGAATTATGAAAATTGAATCAACGTTTACTGCCAATCCCCACAGCAGAATGCCATAAGACATAATACTATGGAATTAAGCGTAGTATACTAACCTAGCTGTGGCTACATCAGTTAACTGCCTTATGTTCCTAACTGCACAGGCAGCTGAGCTTAACCTTCCCGAAAGCGTTCTAATGTGCGTGACTTGAATCTAAAATCTGGTTTGACTAGCGTTTTAAACTATCTTCCGAACCTCAAATGTGTAACATCCTTACTTAATTTATTCCAACCCCATAAAAATCCTACAAAACCTACACTCATCACCAATTTATAAGTCTTAATACACAATCAGATTAACTGTCCAACATTATCATAAAAGCTGTCTGAAGCTTCACATCTTCGCAGTCACCTCACGTGGGGACACTTGGGGGGTACGCATCCTGCATAGCTGATCACCCGACACCTTTGGCCCCCAACTTGGGGTAGCTCGGTTAAATTGAGTGTCAGCAACTTTGTTTTCACTTACATCTCGAATTACATGTGAGGAATTAGATTATAGGGACGTCTGTGTTTCTGGCTGGGTTGCGATGAAGTTGGGGACGTGTTGAAGATCTTTTTGCTGTCTCGTGTAGGTTTTGGTAAGTAATTCTGTACGGTTCTTAGTGGACATTTGCGTTATATACGCAAATGTCCACTAATTATAAAAAAAAGGGTTTTGACAGATGAGACTGGGTTCTATTCTATACATTATCTTTCTGTTTTTCCTTTTGAGTTGCTGTACTTTTGAGTTGAACTTACTGCAGTAGCTTTACTTGTGTGGCTTTTGCCACACAAGTAATGCTACTACTTACTGTATTAGCTAATACTTACTGTATTGAATAAGTTCTCTTCTGAATGTTTTCAAAGTTGGTATTTTTTAATCATTTTGTTTTTTCCCACTGCCAGGCAAAGACTTACATTTTATTGCTCTTTGTCAAACGTTGAGTTTGGACTTGTGGGCGTTAGTCAAAGACCAAGTCTGAGAGACATAGGGTAGTACAGGCAAGATATATATAAATAGTTTTATTCTAAATATAAGAATAAGTAGAATAAAAAGTATGTTTACAAAATACAGATTGGTATCAACTACTGTCCTTACATTGGACTCTATCATCATCATCATCATCATCATCATCATCCGTTAGCCTTTTCCCAAACTATCTTGGGGCAGCAGTATTTTACATGAAGCGACTGCCTATCTGACCTCCACACCCCTTGGTAAGACTGGATGTCAGACTTTTTGGCTTCTGACTACTCGTAACGACTGTCAAAGATCTACAAATGACAGCCGGAACCAACGGCTTAACGTGCTTTCCGAGGCTCGGAGGAAACTCGGTATGTAATTATGGTCACCCATCCACGGACCAACCTTGGCAAGCACGCTTAACCATAAAAATCGACCTGTGCGGCTGTTATTATTTAGCCACGAGCTCCTTACATTGGTACCAATACAATGAAAGACAATGATAGATATATCTATCAAATATCAGCAATCATGACAAATAGGATATACAATATTATTATTATTTTATCATTATTTTATTTCATTTCTATTATTTCAACACCAATAGATAATTTAATACAAGGTGGAAGGGACAACGACACCCAACGGATACCACGTGTTAAGTACATCATTCTGAACCCCCCACATAAATTTATTTTCTGCACACCCTACAGAATACATATACAGAAAAAAAATCTGATGATTTCCCAAAATTGGTCCAAAAATCATCTTAAAATCACAGTCACACTGAAACTAATCTTAAATCCCCCATTCCCCCATTGGCTACATGTCCCCCAATTCATTCAAAACCTAACGTCGCCAACTAAAGCCTGTATTAAAGTGCATCCGCTTAACATTCAAAGCCCATCGCGACTACCACCGGCGTTGTAACCGGAAATCCGGTTTTAGTCGCGCCTTCATGAATAACTGACAACTTAAATTGGTTTGTTTTCAGGACGGATGTCTTTGTTGCCTTTGAGGAATTTAAAACATTTATTGGAGAAAGTTTAATTAAATGTTCAATGGGGGTTATTAACAGAGTATTTTTGAATGTAGTTGTAAAATTAGCTTAGAAAACTGTTTGAAATCAGTCATGGCGTATTGGAAAATTATGCTGACCAAAATAGGTTTGGGTATTTGCCATCATCATCAGACTACAGCAGTCCACTGCTGGACAAAGGCCTCGCCAATTGCACGCCACAAAGTTGTTCTTATTAAACTGCAGAGTTTTCCCGAGGTAAACATACTCTCAAAAACCTCGAGAAGACCGCCATTGACAATAATATGGCCTGGGGTGACGTATTCGTTGACCAATGCGTATTGAGAATTTAACTAGGCCATCCAGCATATGCTGCATGTCGTGCAGCGATTCAGCCAGCATATATAAACGTGAAAAAATTCAATAACATGAATATTATGTTAGACAGTTAGTGAACAGCAATTACAATTAAGACAATTTTATTTCACAAAAAGGCAAATTACCAATGGTTATTCAAATCAGAACATACTTATTATTACAATTTTAAATTAGTGCGACATAAAACCATCTCCTCAATATCAAACATTAATGCGACAACAGCACCAACCACTTACAACAATGCACGAGATATAAATTTCAAACTCGACGGTAAATTACAACCGTTCATACTTCGCAGAGAGGACATGTGCTTACACCGTATGTTTGTAGGTATGGTGGTACAATCGTGCTCACTAACGAGATCATTTATTACGGCGACGTAAACGCAAGTAAGCGACTAACATGATTGATTCAGCCGTCGCCGATGCAAAACTGTTTTTGTTGCTCATACATGAGCTGAGTTTGCGCATAATTTTGATAGTAGTGTAGATGTGAGTGTCACTTTAAAGCGCTTTATGGAGTGGTACAAGTTTGGTAAATTGAGCGTGTGTTGGGCTTAGGGGAGCTTGTAAGATAAAGGACTTTACTGTAGTTGGTAATGTCTTTATAAAATTATACATGGCGCAAATGTCATCTTAATAAATACATTGCCGAGCATACAACAACTGAAAGCAATCGTTTTTATTTTACGAATTTAAAAGAGGCATGAGAGAGATTTTTTAATGGATGGAGAGGGAGACAAATACCAAAGAAAATATGGATGATAGATGGATTGTTAGAGAGAAATTTAAAAAATAGAATAGAGAAATAGAATATTTAAAAAAAAAGTCGTTTAAAATGAGTTAATGATAGAGTAGCGGCTGACAGGGTTGATTGGAAGAAAACTCTTGCTGCGTCAACCCCAAGTTCCATGGGATAATGTTAAGACGATCTTTTAACAAATTTAATACTACATACTCATTTATTCATACATTTTCTTCATTGCTTACATGTTACACATATAAAGTGTCGGAATTTGGCAACCCTTTATCAATCATTGTTACCCAGTTCACACTCAAATTCTCAACTATCGGCAGGTCAAGCGTCTGTTTTAATCCAATATTGAAGTCCCGATAATTGCCACCCGGATAATTCGGATTAACCGGTTCAGACGTCAAATTCGATCAACAAGTGCTTGACAGAACATGATAGGCGGATATCGGGAGCCTCCTACGTGAAGCTTTTATTAAAATACTGGTAATTTGACCCGGGTAAATGTATCACCGGGTATACTCGGGCTCTCTCGTTAAGAGAGCAAAGAACTCGTTTATTTCGGCATTATTCTTAAATTGGGCTGTGTTTGGTAATTTAAGCCAGTTTTAGAACAATTAAAATGTTATTGTTTAATTGTTTATTTTTGGGGCTAATAAAATTAACCGTATGATTAGGTTAATGAGAGTTATTAAAGAGGAGTTATTTGGAGAATATCAAAGACACTTTATGCATTTATGTTCGAATACTTAGTTTGGTTAAAAATTCGGTTTGCGAAACTCAAGACATAACGGTCGTTTCTTAACGAAGCCGAAAGGCACTGGTTCTCCCTGTCATTGCGATCGTTTTTTTTGTTCTACACCATACCTGGGAACCTTCTAGTTACGGAGATATTAGGGGTCAAAGTCCCAACTTTTTGACAAGTATTTTTTTAAATACAAGTTTTTAATGTAAGATTTTTACTTTAAACACCTCCACGACCCCCGTACTATTCAATCCGTCTATCAGCAGAATGTTTTGAGTGCGTTACATTGAGTTCTACCACAAAACATGATTTTACACCCCTCAAAAAAAAGTCGTGTCCCAGCAATAATTTTTGCGTAAAGTTACTTAGTTTCATGTACAGAATGCTTGGTTGACGGCTTCGTGATGAGGTGATTTACACCGTGTATGTTTGTATATTCAGTCACATATTTATGTAAAATTAGCTTCATTTACATAATTTTAGTAATATTCAAAATATACTTATCATTCAAATTTTCTTACTTGCTAAAAGGATTGATGTAATTGCGTTAATAATAATATTTCAAACTGCCTTTTAGTGTGTCGGCCACTTTTCTAAATAACAACTTGCAGTCGACAATTTAGCAATGGCTGTTGATTTAGTGGTCGCAAGCGCGACTACTGAGCATGAAGACCTGGGTTTGATTCTCAGGTCAGGCAAAGTGTCATTAGGTTTTTCCGTCAGTAATTTCTCAGTAGCAGCCACGGAGTCAGTATTTAAGCCCTGTTGATGGCAATAGGCTCCCCTCTATTACATGGGACTTAAACATAACAACCGTAATGTGAGTGTTCTACAAGGTGTTGTTTTGCATCCTCGTCAAATTCAATGAGGTAACTATGCTAATGATTCTCGACCCGAATCAATAATAAAATAGGTATGTAAAATTTGATTTTCTTCTTATGTACGGAAATCGGTAAGTGTGAACCACACGTGTTTTAAACACGGCCCGTTGATCCTCGCCTTATAACCTCGCTTACACACAAACAAAAAATCTCAAACGTTTATTCGATCATTTCTTATTCCCTAAACCACGTTAAGGGGGTTATTCTGAAATCCTGACAACTTAAAAAAAAAAAAAAAAAAAAAAAACAATAATTAACTAGGTACCTTAATTTATATTGATTATTTATATCTTTTGTGACAACATCCTTAATTTTGACGAGCAAAACAACACCTTGTATTAGGTGCACCCTTACCCTTCCGGGATTACAATCCTCAAAATTGGCTAAATGCACAAACCGTGCGAAGCCAGAAAAAAAAAAAAAAAAAAAACCTCAAAATTGTTTACTATACTTATAGCTGTACTAGCCCATAAGGTTCATGTAAGTTCAGCAGTGGTCATGCACGGCTTCACAAGTAAAGATAAACAACTTATGTTCGCCGTTATTACTTAACCCCAGAGAAAACAATATTTATTTGGAATATAAGCCTAATAACTCAGAACGGGCAATAAGTTACAATAACATACGACCTTGTGTGGGAAAGCATAGGGTTTACTCAGGGGAGGCCGAAAACATTTTATATAAGGGTCGAAGCACTATGGACGTCCCTTGTGGTGGACTAAAATGTTGCAAGGGGAAATCAAAGGTTTCTGTTGCAATCCTGGTGCGTTGGTGTTTTGGAACGAAGTTCCTTATCGTGCGTTGTGAAAGGGGGCTAGACGGAAAAAAATCTTACAAAAAGTTGTCACGACACTTTTTGCTAGAGTAAGCTATTGTAAGCTTTATTTCTTTAAAATAAAGTTGAAATTTCCTTAAATTACGTACAATTGGGGTGTGTATGTGAGTAAGGATAGATATGATTATTATTTTGAGTGACCGAACTACAAAGTACAAGTTCGGTTGTGCAGTTAAGTAAGACGTATTGCTTCGAATTAAGGATTAATCTTCCTTAAATTAAATATTTTATTTTTCGCACACTAACTTAAATCTAAAATGTATTGATATTATGTACGTGAAAGGAACTTCGTTCCATCCGGGTGTCCCTTGACACCTCTCAAGTTTTTTTTTTGTTTTTTTTTTTGGACGTAACTAGGAAAATTACACTTCAGCCAACTTATCTCTGCAGGCGGGTTCATACACTGGGCTACAATAAATATAGTTTGACATTTCTAGGATTTTTTAATAATAACACATTATAATTATGGTGGATATTTGAGTCAGATTTTTTTCATAAAAATATTTTTATTATTTTGACATTATAAAGGATGTAAAACACCTCTTAACGAAGCCGAAAGGCACTGGTTCTCCCTGTCATTGCGATCATTTTTTTGTTCTACACCATACCTGGGAACCTTCTAGTTACGGAGATATTAGGGGTCAAAGTTCCAACTTTTTGACAAGTATTTTTTTAAATACAAGTTTTTAATGTAAGATTTTTACTTTAAACACCTCCACGACCCCAGTACTATTCAATCCGTCCATCAGCACAATGTCTTGAGTGCGTTACATTGAGTTCTACCACAAAACATGATTTTACACCCCCCGAAAAAAAGTCATTTCCCAGCAATAAGTTTTGCGTAAAGTTACTTAGTTTCATGTACAGAATGCTTGGTTGACGGCTTCGTGATGAGGTGATTTACACGGTGTATACCCTAAGTTATGGTATATAATGTCAAAATAATAATTATATAGATAGATTTAACACAATCAATGAGTAAGTACATATGTTAGGGTCCCTAACATTATACTATGTACTTACTTATTGATTGGAAATCATGACATTAATAACTTATTAATTTGAAATAATATTATTTTGAATCAATGACATTGTATAATGTATTAATTTGATGTTTTTTTTTTGTATAGGATATTAATATTGATTTATGTAATTGTTTAAAGTATTAATTTGAATTTATGAAATTGTATATCTGGTAAGAAACATTTTGCATGCTTTAATTGGTACAATACAGTTGACTGCCCATTCACTTGACATCTGGAAATGTATTATTACGTACTGTGTTGAGCAATAAACTTTTGAATTAGACTTTTCTTATTTTATTTTTTGATAAGCATTGCCATCTTGATCTGCGTACTTTAAGTGGGACTGTATGTCAATATCCTCTTTTGACTTATTGCCATCAACTTGTAAGAAGTTTGGGCTAAATAGCATTACTGATCTCTTCTGCTGCGACTAATATACGGGGCAACCACACATTTACACTTTTATTTTATTTTGGTTGAAGGTCCCGCTTTTAATTTCCTATCATTGTACTATAGATGAATTGTATGAGGAATGACATAAAAGAAAAAGGAGTAAACGATGGCATGATGGTTCACAGAGGAGAATGGAAGCAAGAAAACGTGTTTCGCCGACCCCGAACAACATAGGACAACGCAGGCAGAACACCATGATAGCATTTGAAATGCTAAAGGATTCAACGGATTGACATGTTCTCCTAAATCAGAAACCGTTTCAATCATGACGTCAAATAAACTTTATACTTAGCCAACCACAGCATTAAAAGAGTCTGGAACAAGGAGACTTGTTGCGCCGCTACCAAATAAATTGGATTAGGACAGATGGATGATGATGATCCACGGATTGTGCGCGACAAACGTAGCTTTATTTTGTACATTTAAGTAACCCGCGTGGCGACGCGTGGATGTTATTAATTGTGCTGACATTCACACTCTCATATATTATAGACAATTAATAATGAACAATTGAGATTCTTACAAACTATCCGTACTGTGGTGGTAATAGGGATATTTGTAACATATAATTTGTGATATTTGTAATGTGTAATAATAGGTACTAATGATAATGAACTACTTTTACTATGCAATCAACTCTGAAATACAAGGTGGAAGGGATACCGATGATAAAACGGTTACCACCTACATCATCATTCTGAACATATAAATTTTATTAAAAAAAAAAGTCAGCAGTTTTTTACAAAACTGCAATACCAACACGGTCAACGTGTATAGAACAGCTTTTTCTTTTTTTAATAATCGATCAAAGATTTCTATGTGTGAGGTTCCTATTAGAGTCGACGTCCCTTTCTTGTGTACAAATAAAATCGGCTCTATATTTTAGTGAATGGCATCTGCGCTACACAAATACGATTTATATGTACGGGCTGCAACTGTTACATAAAAACACAACATCTGTTTTCCCGCAGATGTAGGCAAAGGACAAGTCCTTGTAGTACACCAACATTGAACAGCTGTTTCCTCATATTTCAGAGTGCGTCCCATAGTAAAACTTGTTCCGTTGCATGAGTACTACTCACTTATGTCTCTTAATTTACCAAAATATGTTGTAAAGGTACCTAAAAATAACAAAATACTCACTCAGCCTCTTCGATAGTCTCCGACATGGCAAGGAAGACACAGTTGAGCAGAATGGTAGCCATGACGAAGTAATCGAAGTACTGGTTAGTGGAGAGGTAGACACAGGCCCGGCGCACTGGAGACCACGGGGAGTACCAGAACAGGGATCTCGTGGCTGTGAACCGGTGGATGTAGTTCTTTCGGAAACGTTTTGATACCACGCAGAAAGTCTGGAACAAAGAGAAAAATAATTATTTGACATGAAATAGAGTAAGTTCGCAGTGATTAGGGGTATTGTTTGCTTGGGTTTTAAGGTTTTTTTCCAACTTGTACTGACCCACTGCTAGGTAAAAGCCTCCTCCAAGTATTTCCAGGCTTTTTTAGGCGTTTTATCGGTTCAATTAAAAAAAAAACTTTCATTTGTAATGTAATATTTTCTATCATTAAATTGATACAATAATCATTTAAGCGCTATCAGTAACAAACACAAGTATCAAGCGTATGTGCTGTATATCTTCTAAATTATAAAATCTTAATTTTTCTGACACATAATGCACAGCCTAAACCGCTGCACGCTGGGACTAGATGCACGGATATAATAAACGGATAGAAATCAAGGATGGATGGATTTCTGAAGATTCATGGGATACTTAAAGGATGAAAGAATGAGGTAAAGAATTTTGTCATTTTTGCGGAAGTAAAATGCCTTAAGGCACATGGCTTGTTTTAAAACAATGTTACTGAAATTCAAGCATGAAATACAAAAACAACAGTATCTTCCATCAAATCTAGACAGATTACAAACAATATCGCTTCCTAATTATCTGCATAAACTAAACAAAAGCGTGTACCAGCAACAATTATGAGGCTTGCAAATTAGCGTGGTTAATTGGCGAGCCACCTGCCACAAGCCACTCGGTCGTTAGCCATTAGCCACGGAGACCTGCTACAGTTTTAATTGCCAGCGCGAATTAATACCGCGTTCGAAATAATTGTTTCGCTCTGTTTACCTGAACATTACCTTCGAAGGTAATCAGCTGCAGTTTTGTGCTGGAAACCGAGGTGTTTAAATTTTGAGGTTGTGGTTTTATAGTTACTTTCGCTGTGGCCCGCGGTTTCACCCACTGTTTTTCTATTTGCTTGGCTCTTAAAGGTCTTTGTGTGGTGTTAAAAAGACTATCCTCCTTCAAGATTTGGGTTATTAAATTTTCAAACCCGATTTCATGTTCCAGGGATTAGCTCGTTCGTACAAACAAACTCTTCAGTTTTATTATACCGTACCGCATAGTTTTTAGTATTGATATTTTGGGCATAATTGTTGTCAATGTGTAGGACATTTTATAATTCTAGTCCAAGTTTATTTATCGTCCTTTACTTAAAGCATTCTTGAAAGAAATGGTGAGGCATCAACTATCAACGATGCCCTTTAATATAAGGTAAGATACGCGTATATACATATATAAGTACAATACCTATACCTACTTACTGCTGCAGATGTACATATAATATTTATGAAAATGTGACATGTCTTATAAGAAAGAATTACTTAGTCAATAGGAAGTGGTACAAAGTTAAACTTCTTTTACAGATATCGAAACGAATGTTCGAAAGAACAATATCCGTACATTTTGACAGAGCACTTACTTAAACAGCCAAATTATAAGTATAGTCATGGTTCAAATAAACAACAACAAATACTGGAGAACAAAAATGGCCTATAAATAAATAAAGACTAAAAATAAACACAGTGCGATATAGCAGACGACCCGTATCGCTCAACGTTGATTGAAAGCACAGATTTAATAGTGAGCTCAGTAGCCAATAGTAAGCCCCGATCGAATGTGGTATTCCAACATTGATTGGCTGTGATTGGATAATGAAATTGGAACGGTTTTCTTCCGAAACAACATAGCTTTTGATGTATAAATCCAAATTGGCGGAAATCGCTTGCTTCTTGCATTGGACCGGCAATTTGTAAAGCCGGTCACAGATATTTGCACAAGTGTATGCGTAGCCAATATTTGCAATTGGCTACGTTTATATTCAGCCGGATTTGCAATTTAGTCGTAACGGGGTTTTGGGAGTGAATGAATGAATATTTGCTCATTGAAGGTGATAGTTGTGCTTTCACGGCTGTTTGAATGATACGCATTTTTCAATACTATTATTTTTTTATAAAGCACTCTGAGGTCCATATTTGGGATAAATTGCAAAATCCCCAAACTGTAAGCTTGCAAACCCAGAATCTGGATTTGTGCCCAATTGATGACAATAGGCTCGCTCCGTAAGACATAGGAAACAAACGTTACTGTCGAAATATGGATATACGATATACACCTCTTTCTATACTCACATTTCGGAGACTACCACCATCCTGTTATATTATGCAAAATTCTTGTATATGATAAATACTAATCTTTCCTCATCATAATACCAGAGTGACCTAACGCTAAAATTTTTCAGCAGATATAAAATGTCCTATCATCAGGGTCAAAAGTTGAAAATATCTCGTATTTTATGTCTCTGTGAGCATTCAGAAAATCTCGCGTTGGTCATAAATCATGTAATAAAAGGAGCGTATGTCTGTCGGTATGCTGCACCAAATTTTAATGTTTGGGGCTGGCCGGTATTTTAGCGGGACATGTTGAATGGAAAACCATAATATTATTTATATGCAAAATCCTCTCTATAAATAACATCAAGCATATATTCCCAGAAAGAGTAAGCAGAGGCTCTATAAACCAATACTAAGCAACGTATTATGTATTCACTTTAGTGATACTGCGAGACGACCGATCTTCAAAGAAGGAAATAGTAGATCTATGTATCCTTCATCTTACGAAAAAGTTGGAGACTTCCCATGAGAGTGATAAAATACGAGGCGTGCACGTGCAAGTTACTCACTACCTATAACAGACTTCCATTAATTGTTTCATGCGTATGTATGTTTAATACTCTGTTTTTAAGTCAAAGCGTCGAACAGCTTCCAGTAAGCTGACATGATTGTGCTTTATTGTGAAATTATTAGTGTACAATAAAGGACAAGGAAAGGCATTTTATCATTACCCAAAGTAAATTCGCACGAAGTCAGTCGTAAAAAAATACAGATTCCAATTTACAATGCCGTGAAGGGACATCCCTTTTAATGCCTTGGGTCGATCTCTAAACATTAGACATTGGATTTTGTATCTTGCTACCATTAGCTACGTATGAATTTATGTTGGGTAAGATAAAATGCTTTGCTATGCCGTCTCCGTTGTGGTCCCCGTTGGCCTTAAAGTATACTCTGTCCTATCTTTGAAAAGTGCGTGGACTTTTTGTATGTCACATGAAGCTAGACATGAGTAAAAAAAACGACGTTAAACGTTGACGAAAACAATTTAGCAATTGACGACCTTGTTATGTAGTAGTAGAGTACGTTATCAAAGTGGTTACAACAGTAACTTAAACTAAGCACGTGTCTTCTATTAACAAAGGGCCTGAAACAGCTGACGCCTACATACAGTTAATTAAACTGCCTTATCCGTAGGGACGGTAAACTGTGAAGTTGCCACAAGTTGCTACCAGTTGCTACAGGTTAACACAACGACATGCAACTAATTGTTCTTAGTTCTTGACAACTTCGTTAACTAGCGCCCTTTAGGGACCAGAAGTGTGATGTTTATTTTGTACTGACTTCTGGCTATGGGTTCGTCGTGTTAAGGTCGGGAATTATACCACGGGAACATGCTGCCGGGATAAAAATATACCGAGAATTGTATTTAAGTCCCAGGTCATGGTCGAAATTCGACTTTTTTTTTGGAATTCTGTTCATGTTATACTGTTTTGTGGTTCAGATATTAAGCGATGCTGAGTTAACAAACTGAATTACAGAGTTACTTTCGAATTTATAATATTGGAGGAGCTCGTGGTTAAATAATAACAGCCGCTCTGGTCGATCTTCAGGTTAAGCCGTGCTTGCCTAGGTTGGTTCATGGATGGGTGAGCACTCATTTCATACCGAGTTTTCTCCCTGTTTCGGAAAGCACGTTAAGCCGTTGGTACCTGTCAATTGTAGATCGTTGACAGTCGTTAGGTAGTCAGTGGCCCGAAAGTTTGACAACCAGTCTTTCCAAGAGGTATCGTATTACCCTGCACTAACTGGGTTGTGGAGGTCTGATAGGCAGTCGCTCCATGTAAAATTACTGGTATTCAGCTGCATCCGATTAGATTGGAAGCCGACCCCGACATATTTGGGAAAAGGCTAGGCAGATGATGATGATAATGATGAATATTACTAGCTGCTGCCCGCGACTTCGTTCGTGTGAAAAGTTTGATGTGTTTTTCAGGGATAAATTATACATGTAACAAAACTTCCTCTTGAATCACTCTGTCTATTGATGAAAACTGCATCAAGATCCGTTGCGTATTTTAAAAGTCTAAGCGTACAGACGGCGAGAACTTTGTTTTATACACTATAAATATTATAGAACTAAGGTTAAAACGCGGATGGATATAGTTGGGAACCTGTATGGAGTTATTTGTGTATAAGAGACTAGAAATAGAAGTATATGTACCTTGGTGTTTGTGCTTTGGTGTAAATATACGGCCGCCCTTTCAGACATTTACGATTTGATCATGACGTGAAACATTGCTGTTCTTGTCTTGGCTTTCTATTGAAAAATCAATGAAGCACCAACATGGTCTTGTTTTTACAAACCATATCGATCTATAAATGATGTGAAGGAACTATTTAAATGAATTTATACAAAAAGAGAGGCCTCTACCCAGCAGCGTGAATTCAGGCCGTGGATGACTCTCTTTTTTTTTGTTTTTTTTTTACTTATGGGAAATCATCATATGACTTCTCCCGCTCTGGGCGGAGCGGGAGGGAGTGTCAGACTTGTACTGCCTAAAACCCATCCATGTTCCTTCTTCGCCCTTTGTGTTCCAGGGCCACGGTATCTCTTTCGTACAGTCCCGCAACCCTGGCAGGCATCGGCCCTCTCGGACCCCTTCCGGTTTGCTGACATCTCCTTGAGGCGCGCGTGGAACACGTACGCGCCGTCGTTGACACAGCCTGTTGTCATGAGACGGTCGAACGGTGAGCTAGCCCGTTACTCACCGTCCACAGTCTCGCGCCTACGGTGGCGTGGATGACTCTCTGAAATAACGTTTATTTTGGCTGGTTTTAAAACCACAGGTAAGCATAGTAAAAGAAACGTACAGTTAGTGAGAAAATCTCGCATTTAAACTTTTTAAAATAAATCACTGGCGAATAAAGTACCCAATGAATTCATTTATTAGGAACATTTACGTTGCATTGCACACTAAAAAACCTGCGCAATTAATTCTCCTTCCTAAAAATGTTACTACGTTGTTTTTGGTTTAAACATCGGCTATCTTTAAAGCGTCCAGGACCGGACTGGGGCGTTTTATGGGCCGCATTAAGTCCGTCCCCGGGCCGCCTCGCCGCAACTTGCGCCGTAAAATCCGATAATAATGGAAACTTTGGACTGTTTTACAATTCACACATTGTACATGAAGAAACGGCTGTTTTAATATGTTTTATTGGGAAATCGATGTTCTTGTTAGCTATAAAAGAGTTTTTTTGGGTTTCAGTGACGTTTTTGCAGTTGTTTTACTAAAACATCAGCCGCTCCATACATGTTTGATCGCGTTCCGCGACACCTGTAGGGAGCAGCTGCTTTTATGCGATTCCAGGGTTTATAATGTAGTCCATAAGTATGACTTTGTAATGATAAGCACGACCCGTTTTTAGGTTTTCAAGTATACTAGGTAATTAAACTTTGTAAACTGCATAAAATTGATTGTAATGTCCAGTTATCATGAGCAAAAGCCGATAAGTCAACAAAATTCTACAAAATTTTGTTGTAAAAATACCTCGTTTACTAGGTCAAGCATAACCTCTGCGGAGAACATTCCAATAACTCATAATTTTTACAGAGTAGTACGAAATAAGACATAACATGTTGAGCAAATAAATTCCCTCGCTGTCTTTCGCACGCTTCAGAAAACAGCAAAGAAACGCGTGAATATTGCAGTACAATTTTTTTTTTTCTTGTTGCTTCTGTTTTCTTTCGATATCTTTGAAAACGTATGTCGTTTGTCATATCATTAAAAAGTAAGCCTTGTTGTTTTGTAAATTAAAAGTAAGGTTACTTTTTTTAAATAATAAAAAATCGAGGTACTCTAAATAAGTGCAGATGCTATCTACACTTTTTTTTTCGAATTTATTTGTACCAGCATTGGAATTACGATGGCCTGAAAGTTCTAAGTCCTGAAAGTGTTTCCTCTATACGAAAATAGGTACAATTATCCCACACCCAGGATATTACGACTCTGCAATGACGAAGCTAAAAAAAAAAAATTGAATTGACTCAAGCTACCAAAATATGTCAGTTCGGTTGAAAATCGTTATTAAATTCAAAAGCGATTGCCATCAGTCGACTCTTCAGGAGAATCAAATAATTTGCCGGTATACCTCTATTCATAACATGCTTTTTTTAGCTTCACTTGTAACTATGTAAAAAAAATTTTAGAAGGCCCCTGCTCAATGCGAAACTGAGAAGTGACATACATGTAGTATGGATGACAATGCATGGTCAGCTAAGTGACGACATTCTCAATCCAATATGGCGGACTCCCGAAGAGCCATCTTTGGACTTGTTATTTTTTATTCATTCCCATGGCACGTGTATTAAATGAAAGTCTTTGCTGAAAAATGCCGTCACTTTAAAACGTGTTTTTTAATATTTTAAACTAAAATATTTTTTTCTCTTAATATTCCGAATAACTCCAAAAGCAGTTGAAAGCAGGTTGTTTAGCCTGAATGAGCTAAGTAAAACAGAAAGTAAAGGGTACTAGCACAAGCGTTTCTATTTTAATTCGGCCGCAGGTGGGACGTAACTTTGTCCTATAAAGTTATGAGGCATCAAGTAAAGCGGGGGTAACTTGAAGCTTTACACCGTTTTACAACCCTCTACTTAACGCTTTGAATAACTTAACAATTGAATATTTTTGGGTTCATCTTAAAAAAAATAATATGAAGAGAGATGGAATACAAAAAACATGAACATTGAAAACTTAACTTATAATGGAGTAGTCGTGTAAAGAAGGACAAAAATTTGTTTAGTTACATGCATTGCATATAGGTTTGGTTTGCAATATTATCACACCTTCTGCATGCGCATATTTTTTTCAAGCTTCAGCTGGCCTACCATGACGTTTTAAAGCAGTATTGTTTTAGAAGGAGCTGTACAGGATGTCTAGCGCCATCTCTTTCCCTCCAGGCCACCAGGGCGGCGCGTTGCAATCTGAGGCAAAGCTTGAATCCAGTTTCTGACGAAATTAAAATTGCGTCAGATCGAGAGTCGTAAAATTATTGTCATGGATTTTCACAAGCTACTTCTGATTCTATAACTTTAACTAATAAGACTTGTTTTACTGTTTACGCAATATTTACAAAAGCTATTTTTGTTCTTTTTAAATTAAATTATGTATTTTGTAAACCTATAAACAGTATTTTGGTAATTGGAAATGAATGGTATCTCTAGTATATCGTTATTAAGCAGGCGATAAATTAATTAGTGAAAATAATAATGAGGTTTTTCCATTCATGTTATTTGTGTTATAACGGTGCAGTTTTTGGGTTCTTAATTTCAATTAAGTAAATTAAATATGGTTATTAATTTTCACAGAAAAAGTAATAGTAACAAAAAGAGAAATTTTACAGGTTTAAATGAACACCGAGGAAAATGCAAACATAATACAATTTAAACTAACGTCAGTGCTAAAAGTTCTGTACCTGTGATGCTTTAATAACATCCTAGTTTATGTCAGTTAAACATTTCGAACCCTTTCCCCATTATTATTATTTAACTAAATTATAGAATACATAGATATTTGTGTGATATGCTACATTATTCGTCATCATCATCTTCCTGGCCTTGTCCTATGCTACTTGGGGTCGGCGCAAATATTTCGACAGCCTACGGAACAGCAGGGTACCGCATTTCGGTAGTATATTTGGCTTCGTATCGAAACGTACTATTAGTAAAACGACAAGTATCCGGCAAATATTTATACTACTCATAAACCATTATGATAAATATTTTTACGCAAAAATATAAATCATTAGGGATTCTCGCTTCTGCGTCAATTTAGGGTGTAATTAAGGGCGCGTAGGCTGCAAAATGATTTCTTACAAATAATTTCTCAAAATCTGAATTGAATAGAAGATAATGGATGACTGTTTATACGGAGAAAACGTTTGCTTTTGTTTTTGAGTCAAAGGATTTTTTAGGGTTATGTTTGTAAATGAGAGTGCTGGGTGTTGCCCTAAAATGATATACGTGCACTGATCATGTAGGTCATGGCAGAAAGGTTAGGTTCAAGGTCACGTTCCTGACCTCTAATTGCAATTTTTTCAGGGAATACTTCATTACTACCAACGTGGGGATGCACCGAGATGTGGTCTCAGTGGACAAGGGCGTTACCCCGCTCTTCTTGGCTAACGAGAACTGGCGCAAACCTGTAGTATTAGACACTATAATGATCGCAGGGAGGTATGGCAGAGCAAGGAGCTCCACGGACGCTTCTAATAATGGTATACTTACTGTGTGCCATGATCTATAATAATAAACGTAGACCGTAAAAGATCGGAACCAAATTATGTCCAACATCTTAATTATTTTAGTCATCAACATCTCAAATATTATAAATACGAAAGTAACGAACATGGCTCGGGTTAGGACATGGATTACTTTTATCCTAGAGGTAGTAGTCCTTGTGGAATAATTTCCATCCTACACAAAAAGCTGGTCATCATACAGAACAAACGTACAACTTCGTCATCAATAGTCAACCATCTTGAATTTCATGAAACGTGTCGCATATTGTCCAATAAACTCGGCTCTCACCGCCTTTCAACAAATACATAGAATAGAATAATTTTTATTTGTGTAAAGACATGGTACATTTAGGTCTTATAAAGAGGGTTGTGTACTTACAAGTTTTACCATAGAATGGCATACAAATATTTGAACATGTTAAACATGAATATAATACTAATATAATACGAGACATAAATTTGTTAATATAGCGACTGAAACACAGACCTTCGTTAATTAATTCCGTACCTACTAATTGCCTTAAAGTTTTCCACATTGTATTTGAATTTCCTTTGAGATTGTTTTGGTTATAAGATGTGGTATCGGGACTTTGGGAGTTGGAATTATGATTTTGTTGTTTATTTTAATGAAGCGTGTTTATTTTGCAGTTACTTTATATTATCTTTACTAATACTATAAATATGAAGAGTTGCTTTGTTTGAACGCGCTAATCTCAGGAACTACGGATTCGACTTGATTTAATTTTGGATAGCCCATTTATTGAGGAAGGCTATAGATAGACTATATAGGTTCACGCTACGACCAATAGGAGTCGAGCATCAATGTTGCAAAAACAAAGAAAATGTGTGCGCGGGTCAGCTAGTCTGAATATAATTTTGTAAGACTAAGAATCTTACTAACCCACATTTGCCCGAGTGGTCGAAAGCGAGAACCCTGTCACAGAGCGGAGGCCTGTGTCCCAGCAGTGAGAATTTATTCATCATCATCATCATTAGCCTATAATGTTCCCACTGATGGGACACAGGCCTCCTCTCCTATGAGAGGGAATGAGGTGTCTTTTAAGAAGAAGAAGACATGCTGCGCCGACCCCAAATAAATTGGGATAAGGGCAAGATAATGATGATGATGACATTTGTCTTTCAAATTTATTCGCTCCTGGTATGTGTGATGACAAAGAATAGTGCATGGAGGCTTCACGCGGAATAAGTGTAACTTCGTAATACTACACGCATGCGTTCGAGTGCCACACATTCACTCTCGCTCTGTCTCTTTCTATTCCCCCTCCATGGTAGCGTTAAACGTTTAACGCAAACTTATTGGAAGTCGCAGAAGAAGTTTCACTTCAAAACAATTACTCTGAAAGTAACAAGTATGTATAATGTAACATTCAAATAAAAGAAAAAACGGGAAGAAAATGCTTTCAACAAACACAAACAGTGGGGAGAAAAACGTAAATTGGAATGTGAATATTTCAACATTATTTTCTTACATGTTACGGTAATATTTGCGTTACCTTATCGAAAGCCGTTGTCAATTGTGACAGGTTAGACCGGTTCTTTCTATAGAGCGAAGCGAAGACGCGTGAAAAAGTAATTTATTTTTACATTCAATGTGGGTAGGAAAATGTTGACGCTGGTTTTTCACTTATTTCGGTAAAGATTTGTGTTGGATAAATACTTATGTGTAAGGACTAGGGATATTACTAAGACGTCTCAAAGCAGTTGTAATTTCGGTGTAAGAAAGAGACGGAGCTATAGAGAACGTCTATCCCAGTCTCTTTTTTGCACTGGAATAAGGCTAAAATAATACTGCTTTAAGACGTCATTGTAGGCCAGCAGGTCGTACTCTTAATAATTTTCATGCCTAACAAACATAACCTAACCTACATAAAAATATGGATTAGTACTTACACCTTTTAATAGGCGATCTTTGGAAACACATAGAAGGGCAGAGGCAAGGCAGAAGTCAAATAAAGAAAAGGATTGAATTTGTTCAAGGTTAGAATTAACGCAAAACCTAATTTTTGGCACCGAGCATAAGTTAATAAACTTGCATTTCGATGAGCCACATATAATTCTTCGCCATGAACAATAGAAAAAAATCTAAAAATCTAAAATCTCCATGGCAAAAACACTTATTCAGCCAATAATACATTATACCGACTATTACCGACGCATGCTACCTGGATGCTGACTGAGGAGCTATAAAATAAACTTGAGCGCTTGCAAAATTTATGTATTCGCTTTATTTTTGGTCTCTGTAAATATGACCCCACGTTCCTCACCTTCGCAAGGAACAAGTGGTTCCCTACCAACACTAGAATCCTATGACTCCTCTTCACAACAACACAATCCGTCTTATTCTATTACCGAGTAGATCGCACCTTAGATCAAAGCTTAAACCTCATCTTCAAAATACAACTATTACTCCTATTCCTTCTCTGTCCATGCTGTAAGGTCACTTCCGCCTAGCATTCGTAATTTGAAGACCACTGTTTCACTGTTCAAAAACAGACTGAAAGAGCATTACCTTTCCTCTCAATTGTGATTTATATATGACGGCGCATTTGCAAAAAGGCTTCATATGATTCACATTGCAAACTAAACTGTGACCACAGACGAGAGAGAAGCGGTCTACAATTCTCTCTGGCGGAACGTCAAATCGTTGCGGATAGCCATATTGACTTGAGAGGTTGTCAAGGAAGGTGGCGCGAAACAAGGCGTTGACGGATCGCTGACGTCTGTTTTCTTAATCTAATTAAATCTGGTGCAACATATCATATACGATTCCGATAAGTTGGGTAAGAGCCTTTATATATATGTATTTATATTATTATTTGTTTATATACCTTAGCATTATGTATTTATATTTAGTTATATGTGTATTTATATTTAGGTAATAGTACCTTTAAGTTAAGTTGGAGAAAAATGTTTACAAACACATTTTTCTCTTCCTTCTCTTACGTCTTTCGTCTGCATTTCATTTTCATTTCTCCTTTTGCAGGTCTGCTGACAGACATATGAAATAAGCAGTACCTTTTTACTCTTATATTTTATGTTTTTTCCTCTGTTGTCTGTGTGTACATAAATAGTAAAACAAACAAATAAATACTAACACAAAGATTCCATTTTCTAATTTGGCTAAAATATCTTTCTGTTATGGAAAACAAAAGCGACCCTTGGGATGTTAACCATATCCGAAATGGATTCACTGGGAACTATCGCAGACGTAATGTAAACGTTTCCGAAGGTTTTGTTTGTGACATAATTGATACATTGTGACTGGAAAAATGTGCTAGTCATTTATGGTAAACTAGAAAGCCAATCTGCATAAATACAGAGCAACATTGTCACCAATAAATAAGGAACTCTTGAAAATAAAAACAAAGATTGATAATAAAGCAAACAGCAATAGAAATCATCATCATTAAAAAACCTCGTAAATCATACTTGACCTAACATTAATGAAAAAGATAACATCAGTGAAGAGAGCAAAGTACCAGGAGGTCATAGCTTCAAACAAGTAGGTCAAGACGCCCACACGCACTCGGGAGATTCTAAATTCAAAACCCACGACCGTGATTGCTTCTCCAATGAATAGGAGGCATTGAACGGCCATGTTACCTTTCCGCGCCATTTCGTTTAGCGTAACATTCCATTGTACCAGGCGCGCAGAAAAGCCAAAATAATAACTAAAGAAACATTTCCTTTGTTGTATTTTTAGCCAGAATGAAAGTGAATTACAAAACAGAATTTGTTATTTTAATAATCATTTACAATTCAAGAAAAGTGTGGGTTGTGTTTATTTTGCAAAATGTTTGAGCGACTGGTTTTAATTGGATGAAATTGTTATTAAGTCTGTTGTATTTGAATATTCTTGTCTAATCAAGATTCTGAAGCTTCTTAATAATTTGAATTCACCGGAGCGGACCAATATATTGATATAAGCCTAATAAATATTTTATGGTTCTTCCGTCACGAGCAAACTCGAAAATATTTTTAAACGATAAACTTACGTCACGAGTTAAGTATTCACATAAAGTCTAATTTTAATATCACTCACGTAGTCGGGACGCTTGGCGAACAATTTCAAACAATTAAGTTCATATTAAATTACCTTTGAACATTAGTTTTCACATTTTCACTGGGAGAAAAAGTTTGTAGAAATAATGTGAACTGAAATTGTTCATAATTTCTGTGAAAAAATACGCTGTGGCATGAAGTATTTTGAAGCGAGCGACGCGAGCGACCTGTGACGATTGTGTTCAAGCAAAATTTCACGGATGGAGCAGTGGCTGAGCGACTGGCTGCTGTGCTGCGTATCACGGGTTCGATGCCCGTACTTTACCCATATTTGTATGGTGTATAGGTTGTTGTTGCCGGTCTGGCTGTTTGTGTATGAGTTTTAATGTTTGTAAACGCACACACGAGACAGGAGAAATTCCTAGTGTGGGGCAAAGTTTTTAAGAAAGGAAAAAAAAAGCGTTTCGTATTATTCAATACATTTTTGAATTTGTCTTTCCACTTTGACTCTGTCCTCTAGCAGTTATCTCTGCTTCTAGTTCTATCTTCCAGGCCACTTCACCTTTTTATCACGGCATGCGCAATAGGCATATCATACTTCGTACTTATCCTATGAATATAATAAATTAAATTCGAAAGTTTGTGATTTGGCACACAGACAGATTATATGACATGGATCAACACAGGATGCTTTTATTCCAGTAGTACAATCCTGTGGGACAATAACCGAACTCTACGCGATTGAAGCCGCGGACATAAGCTAGTTCAAATATAAATTCGTGCTGACACGACGAAAGTACAAGTCCGAATCGGAACCGATACTGAATTCTTAATCCGAATGCAATCCTAATTTGGGCCGTTCTTATCTCGGATCAACTCGAGTTCAAAGTTCAATTAACCAATTCTCAGTAGTAAGATCTTTTGTTGTATAAATCAAAATTCTCCGTAGCAATCAGGGATTCGGAATTGTGACCTGTAAAGATCAACAAGTTCGCTCCCTCCTGCAAGTTTAGGATTAAATTCGTTATTGCCGTTATGTAGGGCACAGAGAAAGAAAGAAGAAATATTTATTTGCCGCAGGGACATGACGTGCATACAAAATTACAAAGAAAACAATTAACATAGAACGCATAACAAATATTTGTAAGGACAAGATGGGGGAACAAAAAAAAAATTGACAGCTGGCACGTCGTGATTAGAACAAGAAGGTTACCACCCAGTTGATGCTGTGCTATGGGGGCCCACAACCCTGGTTTTCAGTGGTCACCCGTGAAAAAAGGCGCGGAAGTCAAGACAGCATAAATATTTTATTACAGTTTGAAAAAAGAAGGTGAAGAAATTCCCTTTATTCACACCTAGGGAAAAATATAATAAGCGTTAAAAAAATACGTAAGGTGAAATTCAGTACTAAAAACTCTCTGAAAAAAAAGATGTTCCAACCTATGAAAATCATCGTCGCCTCTGTCTTTTTTCCGACCGTATGTACCTACTTGCTGACAATTACATACCTACTAATCCAATAAATGCGTAAGATAGAAAAAGGTGTCTGTTTGTTACATTTTGATGCTTAAACGATTGAAGGGATTTCGATGAAAATTAGCACTCAGATAGACCATGATCTGAATTGGTCTCTGTAGTACGTTCTAGTGGGGGCATTTCCGTCCTCCACGCTAAAAAGCTAGTAGTACCTATTATGTAGCCATATAAGCATATTATTACTTTTATTCAATAACACAACACCACACGATTCTCATAACCGAACCCCACTATGTAAAGTAATTTTCTTCGGCACAGAACATAAAGGCATAAATATTTGATACACATAATGAACGCGGTTCGACTTCAACTGTAACACGGCTCGCGTTTTCATCAATTAATAATTTAACTGTTCGTATTGAAATCCCGCCGCTTTGCGATTATAACACCTGTGAACATAGAGATACGTGTGTGTTTGATATATTTCGCGTGTCACGTGTTGTTCTGATGATTTATGCCTGTTGAGAGCTTTGTGAGTCGGTGGTTATACACTGTGATAAAACAAAGGACTTATAGCCAAGGACAAGATAATCTAGGTTCACATTTGTAATGCATAAAACATATTGATTTAACTAGCAGTGTCAGCCTTGCTCTCAAAAACGGTGAAGGAAAACATCGTGAGGAAACCGTCTTGTCATAGAACTAAACATTCGAAGACATGTGACATCTACCATCCCACACTGTGCCCACGTGGTGGATTATAGCCCACTCCCTCTCATAGAGAGGAGGCCTGTGTCCCAGCAGTGGGAACAATATAGGCTGATGATGATGATGATGAAAGCCTTGTGGTGTGACGGTCGGACTGCCAAATTATAGGTCTCGAGTTCGAATCCATGACACGCACCTCTGATTTTTCGGATTCATGTGTGCGTTGAAGGAAACCAAACCAACATGCCTTTTTTTTTTACGGATGGGAAATTATCAAATGACTTCTCCCGCTCTGGGCGGAGCGAGGGAGTGTCAGACTTGTACTGACTAAAACCCATCCATGTTCCTTCTTCGCCCTTTGTGTTCCAGGGCCACGGTATCTCTTTCGAACAGTCCCGCAACCCTGGCAGGCATCGGCCCTCTCGGACCCCTTCCGGTTAAACCAGCATACCTGAGGGATATTTCTTGACGGCATGTAAAGCCAAGTCAGAAGCCCCATATACGGCATAAAAACTCTGACACAGGTAAGGCATAAACCACACGAACAATAAAAGATCAGAAAAGTAAACAAGAAAAATAAGAAAAGTTCACATACAGACAGACATAACAATAGTGCCGAGTTTTTGGATGTCTGGATGAAATTTGGCATATGGATAGATAATTGACTGGAATAGCACATACGATACTTGCTAAAAATAAACAAAGCAGTCAACGTCTTTATAAATCGAGAACTCAGCTCTATTACTTCCGAGCAATTTTTATTAACGATCCACGGAAACTATTCCATACATTTATAAATGTATTAAATAGCTCACTTTAATGGCTTCAGCTAGGACCGCGTAAAATCTCAACTATGGGTGGTGCATTCTGACCGATTCGATTCCCGGGTCGGACAAAGTGTTATTGGGTTTTTCCATCAGGAATTTCTCAGTAACAGGCACGGGGTCTGAATTCGTGCCCCGCTGATGGCAATAGGCTCGTCCCCTATTACGTGGGACTTAGCATAGCTAGGTATTAGGTACATCTCTGCATATCCCTTCGGGGATTACAGCGTGATGTTATTATTTAAGTAAAGGGACTGAGAGCCCCCAATCCCATATCATAAACGGGAATTTTTCATTTTAAAAAAACTGCCCAATGCCCACTTGAGGTATTTTTGGGACCTGCCAGGATTGCAGGACTGTTCGAAAGAGATACCGTGACCCTGGAACACAAAGGGCGAAGAAGGAACATGGATGGGTTTTAGTCAGTACAAGTCTGACACTCCCTCCCGCTCCGCCCAGAGCGGGAGAAGTCATTTTATGATTACCCTTCCGTAAAAAAAAAGGTATTTTTTGGGAGTAAATACGATGGTGTTCTAGTATTTGGCGTTTGAATTCAACATTGTTGAGTTCTGCTGCTATCAATTAGCGTAATAGATTCATCATCATCATCTGCCTAGCCTTTTCCCAACTGTGTTAGGGCCGGCTTCCAGTCTAACCGTATGCAGCTGAATCAGTATTTTACATAGAGCGGTTTTGTGTTACATTAGCAAGTTACTTTTTCATATGTACACCAATCAAGAACTCTATCCATAACCTCTTATCTGCTCACGCGCCGAGTCATAAAAACGTCAAACTATATTCTTGATTTTATGATCTTGAAACTGTCTGTCAAGTTTCGGTGTATGTGAATAGTGTATTTTTATTTCTTACTAGCTGTGCCCGCGACTTCATCCGCGTGGAAGTTAAGAAGTAGCCTAAATTACTCTTTATTACATCAGCTATCTGCCAGTGAAAGTCCCGTCAAAATCGGTCCAGCCGTTTCAGAGATTAGCCGGAACAAACAGACAGACAGGCAGAAAAAAAAAGGAAAAATGTTATTTTGGTATATGTACCGTATATATATACATTTATATGCATGTAGTAAAAAGGGTATGCGGTTATTTTTATATTACAAACAGACACTTCAATTTTATTTATTTGTATGTATAGAATAGGACATCCCTTTGAGGCGTTTTTCGCAATGATCACCTTAATAATATACATAGAAAAAAAAATTATATACATAAACACAAGACGTTTGTTATTTAATTTTCCAGACGTTGTTTTGCCCTTCACGTATGTAAATGTATCATTTTTCTGTTCTTGATACATCAGAGTACATATTCAAGGAAATTCAATCCCATTCTGAATCTAATTTATATTAAAGTGAATGTTTCAGTGCTCACGTTAAATTTAATTTGGAAGTAGCTACAGTTTCTAACTGTAGCTCAATAGTAAAATAACATAATGGACCTCGTGCACTTCGTGGCCTTAACCTGGACTTTTCGCCACAGAAGCGAATGTTGGTCGAAACTAGGAAGAACTAATCAAGAAGGTCGCGTAGTACTCGAGATCCTTTATCTCGTCGTTGAAGCTCTAACACCATGTAAGTAAATTTTTGGCGGTTTTGAGATTTTGATTTGCTAGACAATCGGAAGACGCGTTGTTTCAGCCAATCAGAAACAAGCAACGTCTCTATCTAATTTAAAGTGAACACAAATGATAAAATGGTATTATACCTAGGTATAATTATGCAGTTAAACTCACAGGGTCACTTACGGGATATTTTTTAGTTTGTATTTTTTTTTTAAACAGTGCCCCACGCTAGTAATTTCTCCTGTACTAATACTACTTACTAATTTAAACTCACATACACAAACAGCCAGACCCAGAAGAACTATCTGTAGGCCATACAAGTGCAGGGATCTAACCCACGACACGCAGCCCAGCAGTCGATTGCTCAACCACTGCGCCAACCGTGCCGTCAAACATATCTTCCGTGATTATTATTTATTATTGTGAGTTCCCGATATTTCGACGCTGTTGCAAGCGCCATCATGGCAGAATGACTGGAAAATGCGGGTGGATGGCAAATACATAATTAGGAGCAAACAAATCTCTCTACTCTCGAAACCCCTCCTCTTTCTATGTCCTTGTCTAATTATGCAGTTTTTGATAAACCTGCAAATTAGCTATTTTTGACCAAGTGTCAAAAAAATATACTACGGCGGTTTGTAGTTTAAATAAAGACTACTAACCATATTCAATCAACGTAGTTAATGACAGAGAACGATAACGTTCAAAATGGCAACCCAGTCCTTAATTTAATCACAGGCCCCGAATTTTAAGCAACCTTCATATTAAATCATTACCCACCGTCACTGTGGCAATGTGGACCCTTTAAATGATTACCGGGCAACACTGAAGGGATAATCTGTCGTCGCATCAATCAGCAAGGGCCCGTCAACGGCGGCGGTCGTCCCTTTAACAAATCTATATTGTCCGGGATTCCACGACCTTTCAGCCGTTCAAGATTTTTGATTATCATGTAGACATTTGTAGAGATTCGGGATTTCTGGGATTCTGGTTTTTTGTACTATTAGAGGGGTTTTATAGATTTTTCTTTTAGCTGGTTATTTTTGGATTTGGTTGTTTTGCTACGATTCTTGTTTATTTCCTTTGTTAAATAGGAGATTATTCAGCGATTGGATAAAGTAGTGTCTTATTTTACGGCGACAATTATCATCTTGAAGCTAGCGAAGGATTCAAGCGTCAAATGAACTCCTGAGCAAAACGAGATGATGAACACTAGAATCTTGAGTGCTGCGAGGGTTTTAAGCACGCCCAAGACGAAGACATCTTTATATCCAAGAGGTACTACTTTTTGCACCTATTGCGAGGTAACCAAAACCAATTCAATTTTGGATTTGTAACTAAATCTATTCTATTTTCTGCCGTGGTTGGGGTAATCACCATATAATTCTTAGTTAAGTTGTTACACCCTTCAAACAAGAATAAGTTTTCTTCCAAATAAATCACAAAATCACCTCAGTTTCAATTCTTTAACACCCTTCCAAACACCGGCATCAATTGAATACATATCACTACTCGTGTTCCCATGTCCCGCCTCCCGGTTTGTCCCGGTTCGTGCCGGTTCGGCCCAGTTTGCCCCGGTTCGTCACCGGGCCGTGTTTACGGCAGCTCCTGATTCATTCATGAGCATGCTGCGGATGTCGCGTTTACAAACTATATGGAAGTGTTCACACCTGTTTCTTAGTTGCTTTTGTTGTAGAAGTTTTTTATTTATGCAAGGAATGTTTGTGGTAAAAATATATGAACAAAATAATGTTTTTTTGGTTGGTCAGCTGTTGGTTGTCAAACTGCATTTACTACATACTGAAATTAAACCATATAATAATAAAACCTTATTACGATTAACGGAAAAGGAGCATGCTAGGATCGCAGTCTCAAGAAAAAGCCGTAACTTTATGCATCAATGTTCTTTGTATGTAATTCACGGAAATGAGCGTTTTCAATTTCGAAACATTCCACAACAAAAATATTACTTTCACATACTAAAACGAAATATATTTCATACAATGTGGGAATATAATTTCAAGTGTGTGGTCAAAGCGGCCGAGCAGGTGGCCGGGAGGCTCATTACCGCCGCTAGGGGGCGCTGGGGGGGAGGGGGGTGTTGGAGTGACGTCATCCGTCGTGTCGCATTGCCGTGTTGCCGTTGCCGTGCCGTGCCGCGGCGACAAATGGATACATTTTGAATGCCTACACTTACTTTATTCATAGTTGGTGGAGAGAAAAAATAAAAGGGTAAATGAGTTTTGGAGAAGTAAATTAATGATGGTATAATATTTAAAGATGAACTCATGATTTTCTCCTTGGAGGTAGACACAACAGAAC
This sequence comes from Cerastis leucographa, assembly GCA_963082945.1. NCBI lineage: Eukaryota > Metazoa > Arthropoda > Insecta > Lepidoptera > Noctuidae > Cerastis > Cerastis leucographa. The sequence goes on along the minus strand of OY720362.1, from coordinate 14,333,187 downwards.
GCCACGGGCTATCCATTTTATTCTATTTGCTACATTCTAGTTCATACGTCGTTTAACGAGTATAATGATAATTTGATCCAATTTAGGTTAATATAGCAGTGTAAAAAAAATATACAGTTTTAACTTTTTATTCGCCCTCATAATCGTACATCAAAGTGAACTCAAGAACATAAAATTTAATTTCACTGAAGCTTTAAATAATAATATATTGAGAGCGCAAAACAGGTGGTTCCAGCAAACGCGAGTCTTTGAAACGGTTAGCTAATAAAACATGCAACTGAAAATAAACTCGTATCACAGTAAATATTACCAAGAATTTAGATGAAAATGCAACTATATTTACGTTGAAAAATAAAATGTTACAACGTAAATAAACGACAATATTTGGCGCTGGATTTTTTTTTAATCCTAGAAAAGAGGTCGCATGTTTATCGAATGGATTTTTCCTTTTTGCATAATTCAAATTTCGAACTTCCACGATAACCGTAATTAGGTTTTGTCCTAAAAAACATTAAAAAAAACATATTTGAAAGTAATGTTATGTTAAGATTATGGATTAAAGAAACATTTTCAGACCATGGACACACTTCAGCAATATTTTATTCACAAATTACTAACTGCTTTGACGGTCCTCTTGAATACAAATTGAGAGACCGTCGCAAAAGTAGGGACTACGTTGCGACTGAAAAAAGTTGCGGTCTTTTTAGCATAATCGAGAAAAATATTACCATAAACCCGCGTAAATTGCTTTTCTATAAAAGGGAAATAGTAAACACTGTCCTCACAGTTTGTTATGTCATTAGGAACGGCGGAAATCGCCATTACGACGAGATTATTGCCAACTTGATCGAGAACGGAAAATAAAAATCATTTCGTGTCAAGTTGCGGGAGGGCCAACCGAAATTGCATTGGCTACTAGCGGTGCCAACCTAACGCATATTGCTTTTGAATAATTTATAAAGGTGAATTTGCCCATCAATTTTATTAGTGGAGAAGTTTTTAATAGCCAGTAAAGAAACGTTTTGTCGGAAGTTCGTACAAATAAGAGTGTTATTTTCAACATAATAGCTTTGCAAAAGTTTCAATTATGGTCGTTTAAGGGCCATAAATTCCGTGTTTAATTTATAATTTTTATGATGGCTAAACTGTTTTGAATAAAACTGAAACGAAACGACAAACGTTTTTGTGGTCTGAATGTAAAATGGAATTACCTGACTAAAGTTTCGGTTACAGCCACGAATCCAGACTTCGGCTAAAAATATGACCGAAAATAATGTAAATTTAACTATCTTCATATGTTTCGGTTTCGATCAAAATTAGTAGTAGAGTGCCGTCTATTCGGTAATGGTTTTGGTTTCGTGAGAAAATCGTGGTTCGGACTTTTGAAAACCCGATGAAAATGAAACTATTTTTGAAGGGGAACTGTAACTAGAAATAGCTTAATTCATGCAGAAACATTACAATGATTAATGTAATTCACTTTTCGTGATTGTAAAGAGTTGACCGAGTTAATTAAATACTCAAGCCAAAATGGAAAAATATTATTTTAACACAAGATACGGTTTACTTTCAAATCATCTAAAATAACACTTACTTCGATTGACTTAATAGAATTTACTAGTGAAAAGGCCGAAAGATATATCTTAGTCACAACTTCAATGACTTTACCTCAGAAGGAGTAAAGACCATCCATCACTTCAGCCCACAAATTGTTTTTATTTATTTACGTGTTGCTGCGAGTATTCCATTTCGTACACCGTGGAGTCTGCGCGATTTATGACAAAGATAAATTTTATTACTACAATGTACTGTTGCCATGTTATGTTATCCTGGTAGGCGTTCAGGCATACATTACTCCCTACAAGAGCTTAATTTATTGATACAGACCCAATTTGAAGTTAAATAAATATCTAGTAGGTGGAAAATTATGTGGAAATCTTGGCTCTGCCTCTGGGTTTATATTTTTGGTTCTTTTGCAAAAAAGTTGTCTTTAGTGGCAATTGTTATAATTACTTTAAGCTTTTCCCGTCTTTTCATATTCCTGTCAGTAAAAAACTTTAATGATTCATAGCTAGTAATATTCATAATATTATCTCGATATAAAGTAGACATTCCGATCGTCAATCACCACTTTCAAGTTTCTTATAATATTCCACAAAATATTAAAGATAGAGAAAAATATCCAAAGATTTTTAAACTAAGTAACTTTTCTGCTACCATTTCTGAGCATCAAAAATGTGTTCAATTTTGCCCTTTACCATTTTTGTGGAGAATTAGAGGTTTCTATTCAGCCAGCCAGTTTGAGTGCATCGTGTATTGAATACCAGGGGACCAGGCGAGCGAGGTAGTGTATATTTGTGAAAGACTTCGTACTAAGACGGAGGAGAAAAGGTAATCTATAAAGTGGATGTCAGTAGCCAATCGTGGCACTTTTTAAATTGGATCAAAGTTTTTTTTTGTATACAATATCGGCTTGCGTTTGTTGTTGTTGTAATGTTTTACAAGTTTTTAATGTATTAAGTATGTTTCGTTTATTAAGTATCAAAATAAGGTTAATTCGGGAAATTTTAGATTTTGAAACGCTAAGAAGCTAAAAAGTGTCACTTTATAAATATACCCCTCGTATCGTTACTGAAAGATTTGTGAGAAACTTTTTTCAGGTGTAAGATACTCGAAATTAAAATGTGTTCTGAATCTCCACTTAAAAGTTTTACGGTACTGTTTTCGATCATACGTTCGTCATATTTAGTTCGTCACTCGAGAGATTGTGAACCTAATCGAACTGGTACATATGACTGTAGATATATCAAGATATTAAAAAAGTTCGAGTGTGTAGAAAGTCGCTTCTGTCACATATGTGACAGTCTTTTCGTAAAAGTTGATATTAAAGACGGGGGGACTCTTACTACCTATGCCAGAACTTAATTTGTTAATAGCAAGCCAGTTTTGTTTAAGTCTCCTCTAAGCGTGTCGATGACAATTTAAATCGAGTCAGCCCAAAATATGGCGACGAGTTTGGCAATTTCAGTAGCGTCCATCAGCTTTTTTAAGTGTTTCTATTTTGTTCATATTTGGGCAAAAGCCTCCTCCATATTCTTCCAACACTATCTATGTTTGCAAAGTTGGTACAGCAAAAATCACACTACCCAAAACAAAAGCTTTTGACGTATGTCAACCCTCTTTGGGTCAGGGGTTAAAAATAGTACGGATTAAGATGTTTATCCACTGACCCAGTCACCTTATATTTGACCCAAAACAATAATAACGGACACGAACTACACATAAAGGAAAAATAAATTATGTAAGCATTTACTAAAGATTAGCTCGCGTTGGTCCAAAAATGAGTTCATATTTTAGTTTGGAGTAATGAAATATTGGTTTGGAAAGCCTCAATAGGGTTGGAAATAGGCATTAGGGTATTATGGTAAACCGCTTCATACAAACTCATTACAGCTCTGTTGAATGGATTTGAATGTGGTGTGAGCTAGGTTACTGAGCTAGACTGGTAGGTATTGACTAGTTTCATCGATTGGAATTTAGTGTTTGCAATTTATCTATTTTATTGACTGCCTCGTTGGCCTAGTGGTCGCTGGCACGACTACTGAGCATAAGGTCTTGGGTTCGAATCCCAGTCCGGGCAAAGTGTTATTGAGTTTTTCTATCAGGAATATCTCAGTAGAAGCCACGGAGGCTGGATTTGTGCCCGGTTGATGACAATAGGGTCGCCCCTTATTACATGGCACTTAAATATAACTGGCGCAATTAGGGTGTACTTTTAGGAACAAATCTGCTTTAACCCTTCGGGTTACAGGCGTGATGTTATGATGAATTTATTGAGCAAATACATTGATATAATGCCAAAAAACGTTCTATATTTAAGAGTGTAATAAATAACATAATAATGATAGAAACCAATGAGGTAAGGTCTGTTTGTCTCTGCATCACCCAAAGGATGACTGATAGAAAATGCCTATGGCATTAAGTCCGCCCCTGTACTATGTGCTTGAAGTGTTAAATAAATAAATAAAAAGACTTAAAATGACAAAGGGTGTCATTTTGACAGTTTAACATTTTTGATTTGATCTATTTCGTTATGTATGTGGATGAGCAGGCGAATTTTGCAAATTTATGAGCTATTTTTTTTTTTTTTTTTTAAATTGTTGGCCCTCTCTTGGAATTTATCCTGTATCGTGGTTGCGTTTACATACATTTAAACTCACATACACTAACAGCCAGACCCGGAACTATCTGTAGGCCATACAAATATTTGTTCCGTGCGGGGATCGAACCCGCGACACGCAGCGCAGCAGTCAATCGCTCAACCACTGCGCCAACCGTGTCGATTATTCATTATTCCCTCAAAATCTGTCTGCCTGTGACTAAATGTTTGTTCACTTTTTTTTTAGCCTGCTTTGTGCCGCTCCTGGTCAAATGCCTCACTTTCTACATGTTTAATCTCTCTCCCCAAAAGTGTAAATAAAACTGTTTTACACCAAAAATAAAACCGACGTCAAAATATTCCTCGCTGTATAGAGAGCTCTATATTTTATTAGTATGATATCCGCAATGCTGGTGTTTTTTTCGGTTTTTGTATTTCAGAAATATTTGTATATTTTTTGTATAGTAGTCATGATTTTAAATCGCTGAACGCCATACACAAAAAAGCTCTATTTTTGCACGGCTTTTTGTGCATCTATTGTTTGGTTTGTGAGTTAAAACTTTTAGTTTTTTTTGGTATCAAAAAATCATAGTGTTAATACTGAAATGATTGTGTTTTTCGGTTTATTGTTATTCACAAGCTCACATAGTACTAAGTTTGGACATGAATTATGATGAAATAGCATCTATCCGCAATTCATTGTTGAGCAATTTTTTATAACAATTTCATGTAACTGCCAACGAGTCACGGTAGTGATTTTAATAAAATTACACGAACTATTTAGATCAGCAAATAATTAGCCTAACATTTGTTTTTCTTTTCTCACACATTCTCATCATAGACCATTTCAAGAAAAATCGAGCAGCTTAAAACATTCTACATATACATTCCTAGCACAGTATCCATAGAGACTTGCCATGCATGTAGATGTGTGTATGAAATGACCACTATACCCGGGGATGCCCCTGGCGACCAATTGACGTTCGCACGTAACTGCATCGTGGAATACGCGACACGTAGCTAGCTTGAAATGGCTTCGGATGTACGTATTGAAATTGGTCGGTTGATTATTCTGTTTGCCTGGTACATGTAGCCGCGTTTGTATTCTATAGGTAGAAAATTTTGCGGTACATTGTAATGTAAAACAAAATCGGGTTACCGAAAATACGTAGGTATTTGATTTTGACTGAAGTCTTAAAAGTTTACTCTTGGTACAAGCGTGATTCAATATCAAATAACACTTTGGGGAGTAAAACATGTAAAACACTTGTTCGTAACAATGTTTATAATAATGTTACTGTCATTTGTAGATCTTTGACAGTCGTTACAGGTAGTGGCCCGAAAGTCTGACTACCAGTCTTACCAAGGGGTATCACATTAAGCATCCGTATTCTGGCCAGGACATGGTTGTTCGTAGCACCCATTTCTTTCAGTGATTACAAAATGTTGGCTACGACAGAATACACACTACACAGTTCAACCAAAGTTAATCAATATTTATTTTTAAGAAGCAGACAGCGGTTTTAAATTTATTTATAGCCAGGTAGTGTCTGCTACTCCCGTATTATTATTACACTCTTTGGTCTGCTACCTATACATGTAAAATAAATGATTTACTCAGGCTTATTTTAAACATAAAGGCTAAAGTCCGACACATCGGAATTACTTATGATCTGTGGCACCAGATTTAATTAGATTAGGAAAACAGACGTCGGCGATCCGTCAATGCCATGTTACCGGCCACCTTCCTTGACAACCTCACAAGTCAATATGGCTGCCGGCGTTCTTCCTTTCTCTGTAACCTCTTGTCCCTTCGTATTCCTTTTCATACCTCAATACTTTCCTTACTTTGTACAAATAGCTTTCCTGTGTATAAATGTATAGTCTCATTCATCACCTTAAATAATATTAAGCTGTAATTTTCGCCATTGTAATTTGCTCATTATTTACATGTTATCATCACCATTAAAATAAACTGATCCTCTAAGAACTGATCCTATATATATCCTTTCCTAAATTCCGTTCATTTTAATATTTTTATATTTTGGTTTCCCTACCTTTGATTGTTATAAAATATAAAACCCTGACGTGACATTGGCTGAATTCACAAACCGGGCGAAGCCAAAATGAAAAAAAAAAAAAACAACTTGACGTTCCGCCAGAGAGAATTGTAGACCGTTTCTCTCTCGTCTGTGGCCACAGTTTAAATACAAAATTAAACCCTCTCGACCCAAATCTGAGCACATCAAAAAATAATAATTACGTTACCGTTATTTTCAATACACATTACATTTCAGGCGACATTTTCGGGGAAAAATACGGCGATGGACACAAACATCCGAAGTCCAAAATATAAAAATTACTGCGAAATAGATAATGGCCGAGGTTTCTGAGTTATCGTTGTGTATCGAATTTACGGTTATGTGTTCCCGGCTTTACCGGACGCGAATATACGATTGAAAGCGAATAGAGACGATTTTCTGAATTTATCAGTTAGCGATTTAGCGATGGCCGAAATATATGATCACAGAAATGGTTTATATGGTATTAGTTCACGGTTCAACTTTTGTTTCACAAATTTTATGGTTGACGTTCAAGATCCTTATTTGGAAAATAATATAATAATAATGTTTTCTTATACAAGGTGTTGTTTTGCATCCTCGTCCAATCCATGGAGGTCACTATGTAATGCTAATGAATCTCGACACGAATCAATAATAAAATGGGTAGGTATTTTATTTTTCTTATTTACGGAAATCGGTAATTGTGAACCACCCGTGTTTTAAACGCGGGCCGTCTCATCCTCGCCTTATAACCTCGCTTACACAAATTAAAAAAATTCAGACGTTTATTCGATAATTTCTTATTTCCTAAACCACGTTAAGGGGGTTATTCTGCCGCCCCGCGGTTTCACCCATGTAGACCGGGATAAAAAGTAACCTATGTGTTAATCCAGGGTATAAGCTTTTTACATACCAAATTTCATTTAAATCCGTTCAGCCATTGAGGCGTGATGGAGTGACAAATATACAAACACACACACACTCACTCATAAACTTTCGCCTTTATAATTTTGGTGTGATAGTAGTTGCTAAAAGTAGGCTATATCATCATCATCAACCTATAATGTTCCCACTGCTGGGACACAGGTCTCCTCTCTATGAGAAGGAGTGGGCTGTAATCCACCACGCGGGCCCAGTGCGGGTTGGTAGATGTCACATCGTCGCCGAGTTGCCAGCCTATCGGTTTTTTACCGGTTACATTTCGGGGAGTGTGCGATGGAATTGCATGACCTAATTCCAGCTAGCCCGTTTCATCATCGGACTACAAGACGTACGGCGATGCGCCATCGGTACATGGTGGACATCCCACCAATACGCACTAAGCGCTTTGGGAATACTTTTATTATGCGTACCGCTAAGGAGTGGAATTCCCTGCCGGAGTCTGTGATTCCCGATAGCTACAATCTGGGGGTCTTCAAGTCTAGAGTGAGTTCTTCTAGGCAAGCGTGCTTCACCGTCGACCACATCATCGCTTACCATCAGGTGAGATAGTGGTCAAACGCGAGCCTATTTATAATAAAAAATAAAAAAAAACATGTCTTCGAATTTTTAGTTCTAGGAACATGCCGGTTTCCTCACGATGTTTTCCTTCACCGTAGGCTATTATGGTTAAAATTAAATATATCTACTATGTCAGACGGAATTGTCGGCCCAAACAATATTACTATTACAACATTATACGTACGCTACGCTCGTTACTCTAGCTCCCTTACATATCCATAACTTCCCTACAGTAACAACCTGTGCTTATTTACCTACGTACATAATTTATTATGTAAACGTCGAACCCGCTGTTATTAGGGAGGTCCCTAAAAACAACAGCTTTATATACTTATGTAAGGCGGGCACACAAAAAGCTGTACTTTGCGAAGGTAAATTGAAAAAGGGTCTATGTATTTGCATTCCAATATTTTCTAATCAAATATCGAAGCTGTGTTTTAACGATAACGCCGTATAAATGATTTTTTCCTTTAGTTTTATTTTGTAGAACAAATTGGTTGGAGAATCTGTGTATTTTTTGCGATTCATAGTTCTGTACTAGCTTTCTTTTAAATAAGTAAACTACATACAAAACATCACGCATGTTTCCCAGAAGTGTAAATCATAGATGTATTTTTTTTTGTGAATGGCTTTTCGCAGTTCAACCAATGAGGTTGTCGTCTGCTTAACCGGACTATCCTGTGGGTGCCTTAAGAGTAAGGCCTCCAGCCAGGGCATAAAAACTTACAAACTAAGCGACTGCACGCTAAGGGCAACCCCTGTGGGGTACGAACCTCGGCTTAGGGCGTCGCTGGGGGAGGACTGCATGGGAACAGGCTGGATCTGAATGGTATCATTATTTAGGGGCTGATTTAAAACTACTGGCACAGCATCGCGGGCTGGCTCGAGCGAGGGTCGGGGAGGGCATGGACCGGGACGTCGCGACGGACCTCGACGGCGAGGTCGGAAAGACGGCGGTTTGAGTTGGAACTTTTTAAGAGTGCTAGTCTCTTTGCTAATCTCCTGAAGGAGGGTGATAGCATCATCTGGAGTGACGAGGGTATGCCTAGGACGGTGTACTGTACTAATGCGCGAGGGTTCGTAACGGGCGGCCGCTGCGATCAGGGGATTACGGTGCTTAATGGCGTTATCGAAGAAACGCTTCGAAAGACGTTTCATAAACTGAAGGACGGTGGGCATTCTAAGGTCTACGTGTAGACGGTCATTACGGACATAATTAATGGTTTGTTATAACATTTGGTTACTTATTTCTATGGCTCATAAAATAGAAGGCGAGCATATTGGCTTCAACCGGGCACGGATCAAAGCTCCTGAAGGAAACACCGAAAAAAGCTTGACCCGCCCTGGAAAACAAATCCAGGATCTCGCTTAGCAGTAACGCGACATTAGATGACAAATACCTTGAATTAGGGTTATAAGAGATAACTTTTAGTAGAATGCATGGTAGCTAAGTGAATCTACAATGGTTATCATCTCTGAAAATAATGAGCGCAGGCCATAGGTAGATGAAAATATGGTTAATATCAATGGCGAGCCCGAAATATTGTGTCGTGTGCCACCAATTGTACGCGTGCAATTGGTTCGCCATCCCTGCACTAGACCAACGAAGCACTCGAACTAACCGGCATTAGCAGTAAGTACTAAGTAGTATAGCGATAATTATATCCTGCCGTCATTTCCAAATACATTGTTATGCATAGCAGGGTTAAACACAGGCTATGGTGTATTTAAATTAGGTACCATACAAAAAAGCCTATAGTCAAGATTTCAGCTTGCGATTTCCAACAATAAGAAATAGTCAAGCAGGTACTTGCTTTAATTCCCGTGAAATAACCTTACCGTATTGCCAAAATTTCTTGGCTTTTTGCCAGTACTACCCCACTTACACCATGGTATTTTTAATCATTAAGTTACATAGTGAAATAATAAAGAAAAAACTGGCCAAGTGCAAGTCGGACTCCCGCAATAAGGGTCTCGTGTCATATCCGCGGGGCCTCTAAAAGAACAATTTAGTTTAATAAAAATAAAATTAGTTCACTTACAGCTAACAAGACACAAGAAACAAACAGATACATAAAAGGATTCAGACAGAACAAGAAGCACAGACAATAAAAGGAAATAATTAATGTCTTATTTTTTTACAGACTTCAAAAAAGGGAGAAGGTTCTCAATTAAATAATAACCTTTTAATTTTTTATCGTTGTTATTTTCATTTTATTATTTAGTACCGTGCGATTCAAAAATTTTTTTTTATCATTACTGTGTAACGAAAGGGTAAGTTCTTTTCGAAGCTTGAAATTTTCCTGTTCTAGAGATGAAGGGAATTTTAATCATCATCATCAGCTGCTTATCTTTTTTCCAACTATCTTGGGATCAGCTTTCAGTCCAGTCTAACTGGATGCAGATGAATTCTAGTATTTTACATGGAGTGATTGCCTATCTGATCGACACAACCCAATTAATCATAAATAATAATAATTAATCATAATAAGGCATATTATTTATTCAATATTATCAATGTCAATTCAATACATAAGATAGCAAAGAGGTACTAGGCACTCTGTTATACAAGGCGTTGTTTTGCATCCTCGTCAAATTTAAGGAAGTAACTATGCTAATGATTTTCGTCCTGAATCAATAATAAAATGGGTACTTAAGTAATTTTATTTTTTTCTCACGAAATTCGGTAAGTTTGAACCACCCGTGTTTCAAACGCGACCCGTCTGATCATTGCCCTATAACCGCGCTTTCATACATACCAACAATCTCAAACGTTTATTTGATAATTTCTTATTCCCTAAACCACGCTAAGAGAAATAATGACAAATTTAGACAATAAAAAGCGTACTGATTTTGGTTTGTTTAATTTTTTTGTTTTTCTAATAATTAACTAGGTATCGTGAATTATATATAGATTATTTATGTATTTTGTGAAAACATCCTGAATTTTGACGAGGATGCAAAACAACACCTTGTATATCACTTCGTAAAAAAATTCGTGATAAAAAATGGCACTGTGAGCTTCGGATTTTTCTTTCCTTCTGAGGTAAGGAACCCTAAAATACATTAGCTAGTTAGTACCGACGAAGCTAATGTTATTTCCCGTTCTAGTTTTAGTAGAAAACAATCGAATTACAAACAAGTTCGCCGTTCGCACTTAACTTCCGCTTAATGGACGAGTTTAGTTTGTAGTTATTTCTATTTCGGCTATTATTTGTAATGTTACTTTATTGTTGATGTTATAATTAGTGTTTGCATATGAGATTTGCATGACCATAATGATATGCTATTATCGGTGATTATTGAGGAGCTCGTGGCTAAATAATAACAGCCGCTCGGGTCTATTTTCAGGTAAAACCGCGCTTGCCTAGGTTGGTCCGTGGATGAGTGACCACCCATTACATACCCAGTTTCCTCTGTGCCTTGGAAAGCACTTTAAGCCAATGGTCCCGGCTGTAGTTTGTAGAGCTTCGACAGTCGTTACAGGTAGTCAGTGGCCCGAAAGTCTGACAACCTGTCTTCACCTCGACTCAAATGACGACGTGACATGACTTTTAAAGCTCACACGGCACGTTATATTAAAAAATAAAAACAATGTAATCCCTTTTCATTAAATAATATTAATAAAACAATTTAAATTTTCCTTAACGTAACGCATTACTCAAAATTTGGCCGCCGTGTTTTGTTTATTCTTTTGTATTTTTTATTAACATTTTTAAATTTTGAAAATAGAATAAAAGAGGTTTCAGTCTGTATATATTTTTTTTATGAAACTTAAAAAGATTTTAAACTATAAAGTCGTAAATAAATTAGAATTAAGGTATCCCTTGATTCTGTTGATGTGTGTATTATAAGCTACTACATAATCAACAATTAACCAAAATAACCGCCAGATAAAGTAGCGGCGAACAAGTGCCAAGTTTTGCCAAGTTGGCAGACTTGGCCGAGGTCATACAGCCATCTGGACCAGCCGTCTGGCGTTGTATAGGTGCGGTAATGGTCAAGATTAGGTAATGTTTATTTACATGGATTTACATAATCATGGAAATGTGTACTTGTAAAACTTTGAACGGTTTCGTTATTATAAAGTGAAGTTTAATATTGAGTTTGGTTGTTATTCTCCTGTCTGCAAAATATATGTTTACAATATTTACTGCACGCTAATGAAACGCTATTAGAAAACAGTAAAGTATTTCAGCATGTTTAACAATATTCTCTGCGTAGTTGTCGACTGGTAGAGTGGCGAAAATATTAGTGACATTGCAACTTTATAGAAAGCGGGGTAATTTTGTTCATCGTCAAAAGCTGGCTTTGAGGTTAAGCTTAGCCCCGCGTGTGAAGTTAAAATTTGAAGGGACCTTTTTATCATTGTGAGAAGTGTTGACAATAGTGCAGTTGAAAAGTATAATTGTGCTGCATTCCGACCTGTTACACGCTACCAAGACTAGCGTCTGTTGGAACAAAGTCGGATCTGCCATCACCCACCTACATTACACACTAGACATACACACAAGACACACACACAGACAGACAGCAGACCCGGCGTGATCAGGGACAGGTCACCATCTTCAGCCCACCGGCACCAGGTAAGTTACTTATATCGTAAGGGCAACTTTGATTTGATTGTCTCCGCGAATCGCGGACAGTTCGGTTACCAGATTTGCCCTGGGGTAGAACCGAACACCCACATTTCGCCAGTTTTGTATAACTCCCACGGGGCTCAACAACACCAAGCTATTTCATTGAAAAATCCTATTAGAAATTGACCTTTCCTACCCACGAATACAATTATCGATTACCATACTGCAAAAGCATGCAAATGCCCATTATAATTTCTTATTGTCCAATCGAATTGCAAATGAAGGGAGGGTTTAATACGGTATCCGTGAGCGGCGAGTAGGCGATAGATCACTTTGTGGAACATGTGATGTATGGTCGCGTGGATAGTCAGTGAAGCATCGTAGCTTCGGAATACTAGGTTATATCACAATTCTATGTTTGTGGGTTTTTGCTCGTTAGGGGAGAAGCGCCACGTGGGCCTGTGGACGGTGAGTAATGGGCCAGCTCACCGTCCGTCCGTCTTATGACGACAGACCGTGCCGACGGCGCGTCTGTGTTCCACGCGCGCCTCAAGGAGATGTCAGCAAATCAGAAGGGGTCCGAGAGGGCCGATGACTGCCAGGGCTGCGGGTTGTTCGAAAGAAATACCGCGGCCCTGGAACACAAAGGGCGGAGAAGGAACATGGGTGGGTTTTAGTCAGTACAAGTCTGACACTCCCGCCCGCTCCACCCAGAGCGGGAGAAGTCATTTGATGATTTCCCATCTGTAAAAAAAAAAAAAAAGGTGGAAGCGCCAGGGTTCAAATTTTGTTACATTTCTGGCAATTTGCAGGCCAGTGTCAGGTTGTTTGTTGATTAAAATATGATACGCGACCGTAAAACGGTAAAAAAAAAACATCAATACGAGTACAATCGTTTATAGAATCCCATTTAATTACTTTTTTTATGAAATACACATTCAATGGGAATGATATACATGATTTGCCACACGGGCAGACGATGAGCTGGCTTAGCACATATTTAACTTTTTATCCAACGGGTACGTCTTCCCGTTGGATATTTTTTGCTCTACACTCGGACTAATCCGCGGGCAAAAGGTAGTCCAAAATAAAAAGTCATTGATGTTTTGATATTTAGGCTAGCTATTGTAGTGATCATCATTACATATCGAGTTTCCTCCGTGAATAGGAGAGCACGTCAAGCCGTTCGTTCCGGCTGTCATTTGTAAATCTTTGACAATCGTAGTGTAGCCAGAATCCCGAAAGTCTGACAACCAATCTTACCAAGGCGTATCGTATTAACCAGTTAATGGGTTGTGTAGTTCAGGCAGATAGTCGCTGAATGTAAAATATTGATATTCAGCTGCATTCGGTTAGACTGGAAGCCGTCAGCCGTCCCCAACATAGTTTGGGAAAAGGCTACGCTGATGACAAGTTGTTCAGGCACAACATACACACAACACATGACGTGACATACCTACAACTTTTTTGTAGGTCAGGGTAAGGGCAGTCATTGAAAACCAGCAAAAGCAAAATCATCTTAACATCAGTCTGTTCACAAAGAAAGGGGGTTTTATTTATTTCATTCAAGAATTGCCGGAAAACTTGAATGTTAAAACGGAAAATCATCTAATTAGGTCAGCAAGTACCTACTTGTTTTTCAATATACGAAAACATCTTATATTTTCTTTAATGACTCCATTTTGAGTGGGTTCATTATCAAAAATATATTTGAAATTAATGATGGGCGATCTTAAAACATCCAATTCCCCGAAAAAGCTGCCAAATTTCACAAGCGATAATATAATCTCGTTAACAATGTTGATTTACATTAAATAAAAATGCTGGCAGATAAAATATTGTTGCAAGCTTTTAAATCCAATGAATTGTTTGTCATGGAATACAATGCTGGCCGTCATGGCTCGAAATCCGCTTTTCAACCAATGTTTCGAGTAAGCCCGCTTAAAAAATCGTTCTGTCACTGCCAACTACAAAAGATTGATAGAAATAGAATGATGTTTTAGAGGAGTTTAGTTGCTAGGTAAGTGTTTAAAGTGATTTACGGTGGAAGCGAGCAGCAGCATGCCAAATTTAAAAAAAAAAAGCACTTTCAGTTTTTTAGCACATATCGGGAACTCGAAACAAATTATACACATGGTAAATATTCCGTTGTAAGTGTTATTAATAGTGTTAGTGACCATGCCAGTTTAAAAACTTATAAAAGCACCTTCAATTTCACACTTTCAAAGCCAATCTTATACATCAAATCACTTTACTGCTCCAATGGCCCAGCAAGTACTGCTTGAGCATTACAGGAAATCTTCTCCCATTCCGAGCAAACTGGTATAAGATTTTTCCATCAGGAATGTTAGGTTATCGCAACAGAATCGCCCCGGAAAAATTATAGGGTGCACAGTATGCATCTGAAGCTTAAATGTGACCATTTGTATGACTTGTATAACCAGCTTGGCTAGACATAGTGAGATCTCCTTTCGCAGGCATGCTGGAAGAGATTTCTTTAGAAATAAGCGTCACCTTTGTACCAATTTTCTGTTCCTTTTTCTTCTCTGTATAAAGTGTGTACATAAATTGTTAAATAAATAAATAAATTTAGTGATAAAACTGATATCAGATGCCATTAAGCTTAAACTGTCCGAGTCGGGGTGCCACAAGTCCCGAGCTCGCTTCGCTTACTCTTACTTCCTATGCTCTCCTTTCCGTGCGTTGCGTTTTTTCTATGTTGAGGAGTTTTAATGTTTATTTTAAATAAATAAAAGCTATTATTATTTTACGAAAAAATAACATTTCATTCGGCTTCGTTCACTCGAAGAGAATCGTCTAAGGACTCATTGAATCAATTTTGATTCATTCAAGATTAATTCAGGATCATAAGTGAATCGATCGACAATGCTGTTGGCTTAATAATAGTCTGCCTTATCTGTATGAACCGTGGAACTATCTTCCTTTAACCTGCTGTTATGCCAGTTACATATCGCTACAGTACTTGAACACAAAGTTTAACTAAACGTGTGTCGACGTTGTATTCATGATGCTTTTAGTGAAGTTAGTTTTGACACCGTAGCGTAAATGTAGCCAATGGAACGCATTACCGGCTCGCTTGACCACTGGGTTAGTCTTGAGTCGACAAATATTGAATGTTTGCTTCACCAGTAACGTTTCTGGATACACGATACTTTTATTTGTATATTTAAAATAAGCTTAATGTTGCAATAAGTGAGTACAGGAAATACTCCTTAAAAACTTGGGAGAATGAGCACAGGATTTGAAATTGATGTGAAGGACAGGTAAAGAAGGAAGAGAGGACGGAAGGCTGTTTCTATTCTTTTATTCTATTCTAAGAGTTTTTGGTTCGGTTTCGATTGCGGAGCGAAGAAGAGGGGAGACGGTCATGAATCGATCAATCACATGCATTGAAATCCAAATCGTCTCTCGTTTATGACGATTCGAATCTTGCAAATCTCTTCTCCGCAATGCTCGTCTTACCGGACTTCTTATAGTAAGACAAAATAAATACACAATAATATCGTAATGGAAAAAAAAAACTATAAAAACACGCCTTTTCATATTCTTCTTAGCAAACCTTTTCATTTGATACCCATATCATGGGTGCGCATTAAAAATAACTAGTCGGCCATCTTTGAGAGTCCACCATATTGAATTTAGAATGACGTCTCATAACTGTTCAAGCATGTCATCCAAACTGAACATGTATGTAAAATTTCAGCTCTATCGGATACCGGGAAGTGCGTTTAATTCCACTTCAAATTTTTATTTACTTACATTGGAAGTTGGTTAGAGTAGAGGAAGACCTAAGAAACGATGGATGGACTGTGTGAAGGATGATATGGCAAGAAAGGAGGCGTCTGATGAGATGACAAGTAACGGAGAAGTATCCAGGAAGAAGAAGACATGCTGCGCCGACTCCAAATCAATTGGGATAAAGGCAAAAGAATGAAAATGTTCTTTAGTTAGGTACTGGTGAAGGTAATCTTCTTCTTCATCTTCTTTAATCCTTGGCCACCCAATGCTGAGTGTAGGTCTCTTCCAAATCTCTCCACTTTTGACAGTTATGTGTCATGGCTATAAAGTTTCTTCCGGACACTTTAATGAGATCGTCTGTCCACCTAATCGGTTGTCTTTCCACATTCCTCCGTTCCATCCGTGGAAAGCTAATAAAAAGAAGAACATAATATGTTCATTGATATTATCAATGTACTTCCCTTCTTTGTAATCCACTTGACTTGACCATTTGACCCACTCTTACGATACAATAACACGTAACACATAAACCCACATGCTCACTGCACTGACCCGCTGTAACATACTTGTACAACTGAAGTTTCATTGCAATTTACGAGTTCCCACTCATCGATTCCAGTTTCAATATTGAATAGTTTATCGTTATTGAATTGTTTTTACCTGAGCGTTATATAAAAGAGGTTTACAGGATAAATAAGTTCTGATAATAGTTCCGTAATTTCACGGTAGTATAATGTAATAATACTTTGTAATGAACATAACTAGCCACTGAATCGTGCATATTGATGCTGGAAAAATAATCATGAAACTAACGGTCTACTGTTCAAAAATCCACGGTAAATAAAACGTAGGCATAATTCTGAACATAAGAGTAAACATTATAACTTCATTTACCACTAGCTTATGCCCGCGGTGTCGCCCGCGTGGAGTTCGATAACTGTCCCACGGGAACATACTATCGGGATAAAAAGTATCCTATGTGTTAATCCAGGTTATAAACTACCCGTGAGCCAAGTTTCATCCAAATCCATTCCGTAGTTTTTGTTTGAAAGAGTAACAAACATCCATGCATCCTCACAAATTTTCGCATTTATAATATTGGATTATCACGAAGCAAGAAAAAGAAGATTATACAGTCGGCATCAGAAGTCGGTTAACACTTATCAATATTACACCAAGTTTTGTGCTGGTCATTGTGATCTGATGTAATATTGTTTTGCGAATTTGTGTAACCATTGATGAAAATATTGTTATGTCTTGTACTCTAGTCTGTTCATATGGATAGTTCAAAAATAAGACGTCTTATAATTTTGGATATGTATAGCGACTTTCGTTGCAAGGGCTGTGCTATAAAAAACTCAATCAAATGTTTGCACTTCTCCTTAACAAAATTGTGACTATTGTTCGTGATTTAATTTTCATTCAAAACGATTAAACATAACATCACACCTATAATCTCTAAAGGGTTAGGCAGAGGTATAACCTAATAGTACACCTACATTTTGCCAGTTATGTTTAAGTCCCATGTTATAGGGGACGAGCTTATTGCCATCAACCGGGCACAAATCCAGACTCCGTGGCTGCTACTGAGTAATTCCTGATGGAAAAACCCAATAATTTGCTTGACCTGAGAATCGAACTCAGGAAATCATGGCATTCGCGTTTGACACGATTAGACCAACGACACAGTTACTAAATCAAATCTTTGCACTTCTCGTTAATTGTGTCTATTGTGCGCTAAAAACGAATAACCGGCCAAGTGCGAGTCGGACTCGCGCACGAAGGGTTCAGTACCATCCTACTATAATATAATAAATGCGAAAGTTTGTGAGGATGGATGGATGGATGTTTGTTACTCTTTCACGCAAAAACAACTGAATGGATTTAGATGAAATTTGGAATACGGGTAGTTTATAACCTGGATTAACACATAGGATACTTTTTATCCCGATAGTATGTTCCCGTGGGACAATTATCGATCTCCACGCGGGCGACGTCGCGGGCATAAGCTAGTTATTTATAAAAACGCAAAAAAAATACTTTTTGTATGGGAGCCCCCTTAAATATTTATTTTATTCTGTTTTTAGTATTTGTTGTTATAGCATCAACAGAAATACGTTATTTGTAGAAATTTCAACTGGCTAACTTGATAGTAACTGTGATCAGTTCATGAGATACAGTCTGGTGACAGACAGACAGCGAAGTCTCAGTAATAGAGTACCGTTTGACCCTTTGGGTACGGAACCCTAAAAAAAAGTCTAGTATGATAAAACACTTACATTTAAAAGCCTTAAATGAAAGCTACACAAAATGCATTAACTGAGGGAGAACTAACACAATCACATAAAGTCGTCTCGCAAGTGGGTCGATCGCTCGACGCTCAACGGAAATGTACAAATCAAATCTCCTCCGTGGCTGTTATAATATTTATGGCCGATACTACTCTGTAGCTCTCGGCAGCTAAGATGGTACTGTCAGCAGTGAAAATTAACTTTGGAGAGTGAGCACAAAAATATAAAATACTGGGTTTTGTCCGTAGCTGTAGTCTGCTAGCGTGGAGGGCGATAAAAAATTTGACAAAGTACCGCAAGTGCATATTTTAACGGTCGAATACAAAACCTCCTCCTTTTTTAGAACAGTATCTTTCTTTTTTTTTTCTTGCTGTTCCTTTTGTGGTAACGACTTATTGTCGGGCCTACGCTGTCCTCCCATGCTTCAGTACTAACGCTGTATCATTCAAATTTTGTAAAACGAAATGATTTTAAATGAGTAACCATGGAGTTTCTTGCTGGTTCTTCTCCATAAGAAACGACCAACCCGAACCGTGCACCTAATGTCGACGTTTTATAATTGGTGGCCTACATAATAAAATATTTTGATTTTGAATCAATTTCATCAAAATAACAGTTTAGTTTCTAGAGACTTTAGCTCAATTTAGTTAATTATTTTCTTTAATCAATACTTAACTTTAAGTAACTAACTAAATATAAACTAAATTAAAAATAACAGGACGTTAAGGCGTCAAAATACTCCTCCACATCGCTGTCATCCGGAAACGTGCCCAGAAGACTGGCGGCATTGCCACGTTGAATGGCAATGCTAATTCTTTGCCCAAAGAAATAGCCAGCCCTCTGGTCTCGTGAAGTGTCAACCAGTCGACGAGATATTTCCATAAAAAGAGAATGCGCACTTAGGCCCCAAGAGCCGAGCGTTTGGACCCCAAACGGCTCAAAACTGTAACTGCCATTTAATTTAGTTAATTATATAACGACATCATGGTCAGGTTAAATAATTCAGCATATCATTTCAAACTAACTCTGGTCTATTAATTTATCTGATAGACGGTACCCATGTATGTGATTATTTGTTCGTGGTGTTATTATTTATTATCTTAAAAATAATAATACTTACTTTCACATGACGAGAACCTCGTGAAAGCCGAGAAAGATAAGCAAATTAAGTATCTTGACTTGGCTCGCGAGGTTGTCGACATGTGGGATGTTGACTCAGCGATCATTGTGCCGATAGTCGTATCAGCCAATGGCCTAATTGCCAAGAGCCTCGACCAACATCTGATGAGGCTCTCGTTAGGCAGCTGGATCAAGGGCTTGATTCAGAAAGCGGTACTCCTGGACACGGCTCGTATTGTTAGGAGGTTCCTTTCTCTGTAGCCCTGACCGCCGGTAGCTTGGACCCTGTTCCCGATACCGGTGGGCTACATTTTTTTATATTTTTAAATGTTTTTTTTTTATTATTTATAAGGAATATTTAAAAATATATTAAATTTGTATATAATTGAATAAAGGGAATAATACTTAAGTAAACGTAAAACTAATTAAAAACTATATACGTGGATGTAACTTGCCGAGAAAACACAATATACGTAGACGTACCATGTTTATGTAGTACGTTTAGTTTCGAACTTGGATGTAATTTCAAATGCATTTGCACCTCGCTACTGGTAGGATTAAACGTGTTCGGTTATACCTCGGCTTACAGAGGTAAATGCATTGGAAGCTCTCAGGTTTGCGTCGATAAACTCGTATAAACTATTTTATGTGTAAAGATTAAACCAACGAAATAATTAATCGTGTTTCAGGACGTTTGCAGCCATTTCAGGGAATTATCGTTAAGTTTTGAAAAGAGACTATATGATTTTCCGTCACATTAATATGTGTATGTAGAGGAGGTCGTGGCTAAACAATAACAGCCGCGCGGGTCGATCTGTAAGGTTAAATCGTGCTTGCCGAAGTTGGTCCGTGGATGGGTGACCATAATTTAATAACGAGTTTTCTCCGTGCCTCGGAAAGCACGTTAAGCCGTTGTTCCCGGCTGTCATTTGTAGATCTTTGACAGTCGTTACGGGTAGTCAGAAGCCAAAAATCTGACATCCAGTCTTACCAAGGGGTATCGTTACCCAGTTACTGGGTTGTGGAGGTCAGATAGGTTGCCGCTTCATGTAAAATACTGATTCTCAGCTGCATCCGGTTAGACTGGAAGCCGACCCCAAGATAGTTTGGGAAAAGGCTAGGCAGATGATGATATAATAATTATGTTATGTAACACATGTAGTCACGCCTGGTGGCGTACCATGACGACTTAAAACATTATTGTTCCATTCTTATTCCAGAGTGAAAAAGAGACGGAGCTATACAGGTCGTCTAGCTCCATCTCTTTCCCACTCTGGAATAGGAATGGAACAATAATGTTTTAAGCATCATAGTAATCCCCCTGTAATCCCCAAAGTATTAGGCAGAGGTGTACGTAATAGTCCACCCGTATAATAGGAGGCGGACCTATTACCATCAACCCGGCAAAAATCCTAACTCCGTGACTGATACTGAGCAATTCCTGATGAAAAAATCCAATAACAATTAACACCACTCGGGAATCCAACCCAGGATTAGTTGCACGAGACTAATATTTTGTGTGTATGTAAAATTGCATTATGCCAGTGTGTGTGGCTGCTAAGTAGTTCTTCTAAACCACAGAAAAGTTTGAGGTGAGGTTTTCACTATCATTTAGGGGCTGCGCAAACGTAGACACTTTTTAGTACCGACACGGCACACAATCACAGCAAACCGTAGTTGCTGTGTCCTGTAGCGGCGATAGGACTCTGTCACCGGTCGCTTCTTCTGGTGACCGGTACAATTCGTTGCTTGGTTTCCGTCAATGAAGAACACCCTCTCGGTGTACGTGGCTTGTGTCGCACATAGGATTCGGACACCGATTGCAAATCGTCCGTTTGCACAGCTCAGTACAACTGTAAGGAAATTTGTTACTGTTGCTTGTGTCTTCGACTGACGACTTTTAGTTTCCAGTTACCGACACCGAACATTTTGTGATCGGCAACGAGTATGTGTCAACTGGGAGCAACTGGACACAAAAAATGTTTACGTCTGCGCAGGGACTGGCTGATTTCATACTGGTTTTATAGAAATCAAATATTCATTAGTAGCTTGTATCCGACACGAGACACATGTTTGGGCATCGACTAAGGGCCTGCACAAACTAAGACACTTTTTGTTACCGACACGGCACACAGTCACAGGAAACCTTAGTTGCTGTGTCCTGTAGGGGCGACCGGACACAGTTTACGTCTGCTTTATATAGAAATCAAATATTTAATGGTAGCTTGTATCCGACACTAGACATACGTATGCCTTAGAGAATGTATTCCAAAAGGTCTTAGGAATTAAAGAAATATCAATATTTCTCTAAGCCGTCGCTCGTTCTAAAATACGCTATCACGAATTTTATTATATTCCCGATTGCGTATTATTTTGGTAAGATAAACATGCTTAATGATATTCCTTCACACCTCAAAGTGCTAACGAAAATATTATGAATACCTACGGCAATTTATGTTTGCTCTTGAATACATTCATATGCATATCCTCTCATGAATAAATTAATTAATTTACTACAGAATACGCAGTCACCAGGGTTGTTAATCTTCAATATTATGAGGCATAGTTTTGGAGTTAGTATAGGATGCACTGCCTTGTCATCATCATCATCATCAGCCTGTATTCGTCAACTGCTGGACATAGGCCTGTCCCATGACACGTCACTGAGCACGATCCTCGGCCACTCTCATCCAGCTCTTGCCAGCCGCCTTGCAAAGATCATCGCTCCACCGAGTCTGAGGACGTCCTACGCTACGTTTACCGATCCGTGGTCTCCACTCAAGAACTCGTCTACCAGAACGGTTATCGGTTCTTCGGGTTATATGGCCGGCCCATTGCTACTTCAGCGTGCTAATGCGGTGGGCTATGTCGATAACCTTGGTTGTCTGTCGGCTCACCTCGTTACGAACTCGAACTTTCAGAGAAACCCCGAGCATAGCCCTTTCCATAGCACTTGACCGCCTTGTGCGTTCTATCAAAAATCTTTATGTATACCCATATTTTGCCAGTTAGTCTATGCAGATGATGATGATATTATGCTTAAAGTCACAGCTTTCAATGTTGACTAATCAGAATGTGAAATCTCTTTAATTCTTGGCAAACAGCGTCTTTGAGGTATGGTATCAACAATGTGTGATAGAAATAAAAATGTTCTTACATACATAACATCACGCCTGTAATCCCCAAAGGTAGAGCAGAGATGTTCAGTCACGTCTAATAATATGTATACACTTAGCAAAACTGAAAAGTGATTTTCTCGTGAAATTACATAATTTCGTAATAGTATGGCTTCCAAAATTTTATGTTCGTGAGAACGTATAAAAATCTTATCTTACAGTAGGAGAAAATCACTTTTAAAAGTTGCTGCGTGTATACATATTATCGGACGTGACTGTACCTAATTGTACACTCACCTTTTGCCAGTTATGTTTGAAGTCCCATGTAATAGGGGGTGAGCCTATTACCATTAACCGGGCACAAATCCAGACTCCGTGGCTGCTACTGAGAAACTCCTCATGGACAAACCCAAAAACACTTTGCCCGACCCGAGAATCGAACCCAGAGCCTCGTGGTCAGCAGTCACACTTGTGACTACTAGACCAACGAGGCAATCGAAGTAATAAACATATTATGTTATTTTTTATTTACTCCTCACTTTACATACAGTCTTTGTTACGACAAACTACGCGATGGCTGATTTCCAAAATCGTGCAGAGTATATCTATATGCAGTGGCTGAGCGATCGACTGCTGCGCTGCGTGTCGCGGGATCGATCCCCGCACGGAACAAATATTTGTATGGTCTACAGATTTTGTTAGTTATTCAGGGTCTGGCTGTTTGTGTATGTGAGTAAAATGTTTGTAAACGCACCCACGATACAGGAGAAATTAGATAGTGTGGGGCAATGTTTTATAAAGGGTGTAAAACACCTTCTTAACGAAGCCGAAAGGCACTGGTTCTCCCTGTCATTGCGATCATTTTTTTGTTTTACACCATACCTGGCAACCTTCTAGTTACGGAGATATTAGGGGTAAAAGTTCCAACTTTTCGACAAGCATTTTTATAAATACAAGTTTGTAATGTAAGATTTTTACTTTAAACACCTCCACGACCCCCGTACTAATCAATCCGTCCATCAACAACCGTCAATCAACACAATGTTTTGAGTGCGTTACATTGAGTTCTACCACAAAACATGATTTTGCACCCCCCAAAAAAATGTCGTTTCCCAGCAATAATTTTTGCGTTACTTAGTTTCATGTACAGAATGCTTGGTTGACGGCTAAGTGATGAGGTGATTTACACCGTGTATAAAAAATACTTTATGGCGTATGGGTGTACCTATTTGTAAATGTTAATGCCACTTATGCTTATTAAAATTGTTAATTCAACTTTCGCAATTTGACATGACGTACAGGCGAAAACGAGAACGAACAGGAAATAAGTGTATTCAAATGGCATTAGTCCAACGTAAATGAAATAAAAAAGTTTCATAACTTCTTGTTCACAATTTGGGCTCATTTTCGTCTGGCCACGAGTGTCTTTTTCTATTTATACTTTCGTAGGAAAAGTGGGTGACGAGGATTTTGATTTTGCGCCAATTTTTCCCCTTTAATTTATTATCATTATCCCTGGTATCTTTAGTAAAGTTAAAGTTATTAGGTATTCAGTAATTAATTATGCAATAGACAATAATTTAAACGAAGCATGAACCGACAAAGAAAACAAAGCTAAGAATTCTAACTTTTGCAGTTAAAATTTCAAGCAATTAGTAACCTACATAATAAAAATCGTATCTTAAATAATGACTTTTACTTTGACTTGTTTTTAGATACGAGTGTAGACTTTACCTCTCTCCACCTATGCCAAAAGTCAGGATCAGTTTTAAAGTTGCCAAGATCTTAAGTTTTCATGATATAAATAATTAGGGTTCATCTCTGATAAAAATACCTACAAATAAAGAAGACCATGCAGGTTCTGTAGTGTATGCCACACAGAAAATGTGAGTTTACTTATAAAAGGTGTTGTTTTGCATCCTCGTAAAAGTTCAGGATGTTGCCACAAAAGACATAAATAATCAATATAAATTACGGTACGTAGTTAATTATTAAAAAATACTGCTTTTTGTTGTTGTTTAAATTTGTCAGTATTTCAGAATAACCCCCTTAACTTAGCTTAGGGAATAAAAAATGATCGAAAAAACGTTAAAGATTTTTTGAATGTTAAGCGAGGTTATAAGGCTAGAATCAGACAGGCCGCGTTTTAAACACGGGTGGTTCACACTTACCGATTTCCGTTAATAAGAAAAAAATACCTACCCATTTTATTATTGATTCGGGTCGAGAATCATTAGCTGAGCTACCTCTTTGAATTTGATGAGGATGCAAAACAATACCTTGTACATGTATGAAAATAAAAATACCAATTCTTTAATTGGTATGCTCTGTAGTAACTGTTGTGCTCGAGTCAGATAATTTAATTGTTGTATAGCACTACTGGTATTGTAGAACTTTCTAATGGACTAACGTGATAAATACTAATTTAAGTACCTAAGCTTTAGTTTCCGCTAATTCCCGCAACGTTGGTCCGCAGATTATACGGGTCGAATTTGTAGTATAAACTGGGGAGCTTTTTAGATCTAAACGGATCCGAACTCTTCTTCAGTATAAATAGATAGTTATTATTCTCATTTAATATAGCATACAGTTCTATGCTAGAAAACATCTAGGTCAATCTAAATACATAGAACGAAATATTTGAAAACCAATCTATTTATTTTGTGGTATTGGAATCAAATAAAATTCAAGTCTTCGAAATAAACATTTGTTCTAAAATAAAAATTTTATCACCTACAGAAAAAATATTACAGACAAACGTCCCAATGTAAGGCAAATACAAATATTAATAGATAAATAAACACAAAACCGAAGCAAAAGTAATCACGCCGAAGACCCTTTCCTTAAACACAGAGTGAACATCCCAACACGTCGTTAAATAAACATTACTTAACCGATAAAATTGTGAAAATAAATTGAAGAGAAGAATTGGGCCGCTCACCCTAGAGAGTACGCTGAGAGAGACACCGATATAAAGTGCCGACACTGGATGAGACAGTTATAATATTCCTCAATGGAATTGCTGTGCTATTATTAGCTGTACAGAGTTTTTCTGCGATGAGGCTTTTCTTTTTTGCTTTATAATAATAATCATTTTATTTGTGTACACAAGAAAAAAAACTTATATAACACACAGTGAATACAGTTGTACAGTGAAGAAATATTATAATGCGAACTTCTTCCTCCTAAACTAGGCCAGAAGCCTGTGTTTAAGGAGACAAGGTTTCTTTAGATTTTTTTATGAGTTGACAACCTGCTACAGCATCACACGGGGCTAATAACAGCATGTCTCAACGCTGACATTTATGTGCTATATCTGTGCCAAATATGAATGTATTCTACACATAAAACTTGCAGAATAATCTTAAAAATCATGGTAAATACAGCATCCAAGTCCATTGTGCAGTTCAGAATAAAAACGCGATCACACAGACAAACACGAAAGCGATTTTAATTTATTACACATAAGATGACCTGTAGTATAACTGTTACACCGTATGTCTATGTAATAATGCACTTTTTAAATATTTTGCGCCTACCTCGCTCAATACTGTTAGTAAAATGGAACACGCAACCTAACACCTCTCTTATATAACTACTTCATTTCAGTTCTCAAAAATCTCCTCGAACCCAACCTTGACCTCTCCAGGTCGATGTCACCTCTATTGGTTCTCGCTCCGTGCCCCAGCCCACTTCTCAACTGCAGCATGAAACATGCATGGTTTCGCCGCGCATGTGTTGTGTGGAACGATAACTGTGTGACCCACCCTAACACCTGTGTGTGTAAGTGTGGGTAGGTGGTGTAGAAAGGTTTGACGTGTTAAGATAAAGAATGGAAGCATACATTGTTTTACAGTATTGTTTTGTTACAATAAGATTTTGTCCATGAGTTGTTATTTTTCTTAATATTCTTCTAGATTTAATAATTAATTATATTCTTACTTTTTATGCAGACATTGAACGGAAAAAGTAATTAAAGAAAATGTTTACTCTATTTGCTGATTTTGGTATCAATTTGACGGATTATTTTTTGTGTTTTATCAAGTAAACCCTCCTTATGTTTGCCCCAAACTTCTGAAGTTCATTGAATAAAATAGACACATAAAAGTAAAAAAATACGGATATACGCCTAAAGATAAAACTTACTTGGTTCAGATTGGTTTGGTGGAGGTGATGGTTTCGTAACTCGCCACAAACCTCTTTCATAATTTACAATAAAAAGAAACTTTTACCAAAAACTTCACTATTTAACTGTATTCCTCAGGTCATCACAAAAGTCAGTTAATCGGGCACAATTTTTTTCTGAACTGGGCCTATTTGGCACAGCCGTAGAACACACTAATATCTTTATTTTTGTCTGGATTTAAGTTTTAAATTTGGATTATTTTGTACGCACTTGTGGAATGTGTCAAATAATCGTATTGTATTTCTTATCTTTCTTATTTATATTTTAATAGAAGAAACGTCCGATACACAACAAAGATCAAAGACTAGTAACGTATTACTAGTAACCATCGCAGCACACCGAACATCTGCTACGACAGCGTAGCTCGTAGCCGTGACGTCACCGCTTGCTACGACGTAGCAAAAAACGTGTAATAAAACTGGGTCTAGGTAGAATATCTCCGTTCTTAAGCAGTGACAAAATTTAAGGCCTGCTTATTGAGTTCTGTCTTACTCTATATAATATGACTATAAATAATAACATTAACCTATAATCACAATCATTTCAAACTATAGTTGTGCTTTTGACGAGAAAGAGCCATCAGAGCCATATATAATCTACGTAGGCGCGATTCTCTAAGAGAACTGTTTAAGGAAATTAACATCATGACGGTACCTTGTCAATACATCTATGAAAACATCATGTACGTTAGGAAAAATCTGCATTTATTTAGTAAAAGAGGTGACCGGCACCACTATAATACTAGAAACAGGGACCAACTAGTTCAGCCAGGTTTCAGGTTAGCTAAAGTAGACTCATCTTTCATGGGGTACTGTTTAAAATGTTACAATAAAATACCTCCCCCTATTCTACAACTGAATGAAACGAAATTTAAATCTTGCATAAAACGCACACTATGTAGGCAAGCATATTATAAGTTGGGGGATTACATTGATGATAAAAATGCTTGGCTCAATGCTGGTCCTGCTCCACAATATCCATAGAGGCAATCTGGATCATCAGAATTACCAAGTGAAGTTATTGTGAAAGCTGCAGAAGATTGTAAAAATCTATTGGCATTGTATAGATTCAATCTCTTAGTATTATATAATTGCTTAGCACATGTGTGAGTACTATGTACTGTAAAGCCACTATTTAATGAGTACCTACATCTTTTATTGACGCGAAATTACCCTGGTGGTTGAGTGAATGTCATGCTCACTTAAATGTCACGCTGATGGTGGCGGGTGTGTCGGGTCGTTTAGTTCCCTTCAAAATGGTTGAGTTGAATGATGGCTGATACATGCGTCATGTTCGTGAACGGGCGCTGTCAGTTGTGACTGGTCATCTCTTAGCTGCCACGGTTTATTTTAATTAAGTACTTTATATTTTTTTTTATTACTGATTTAATCTTTTAATACTCTGGACGCTCTTAACCTGCCCGTATTTCTACATCGTTCTCACATATTTGTAATTCTTAACATGAATGATGTAACTAAGATTTTGTAACATATTTTGATTTAAAAGAGTGTCCATGGAGTTTCTTGCCCATTCTTCTCCATAGAGATCTACGCTACGGAATGGGCAACTACAGAACTTTCACAAGTTATTATGCCTAGTGACTGAGACTGTAGCTTCGCGTTTTATTTTGTTTTTCGACTTTCAAAAGTGCCTGTAATGGTCTAATTGAAGTAAATGCTTTGACTTTGACTTTGACGTCCTTAGGGCTTGCAATCACTAAGGAGATGGAGCTAACGTATCCCGTATGGAATAAATAAGATTGTAGTACGAGTGAGCGAGACAATAATATTCATGTCAACGTAACGTCACTTCTTTTGACGCAGTGGGCGATTCTGTCAATTTAAATCATTGCCTTGTCAAGAATTGTTCCCACATTTGTCTAAATAAAGGACAAACTTGAAACCGTTTCATCATGTTTACACAAATAAGGCGGAATGTGTGAAAGTTAGATAAAATTTATTCCTACAATCACTTGAACCAAATCAAAAGCTAAACCAAAACACAATTTGTAACCAAAAGTTTTGACGAGAAATAGGATACTTCGGTTTGTAAATACATACAAAATGTGGAACAAAAGAGGAACAATGCTGAAATAAACAATGGACGACCTGAATCGGGGTTTTTGTTCACAGAAACTAATTGTAGATAATGGCGGACTGTTTGGTTTGGGAAGACGCATGTTTTTTTATTGAGATTTTTATGTACTGAGGCCATCTGGTTTAGAAGACAAGCTTTCACGTGATTGGTATAATATATGAGTTTTTTTAGTTTAGCGCAGGCAGTTTTGTGTTACTAGGAATTTAATTACATTGAGAGACATTAAAAAAATAAAAATTGTATACGAAGCCATAGGTTTGATCAATTAAAGTACTTTTTTTTAACTTTGTCTGGAATTCCTCCTGTATTGTGGGTGCGTTTACAAACATTTAAACTTACACACACAAACAGCCAGACCCGGAACTACCTGCAGGTCACCGCGTCGCATGACCACTGTAGAAATGAGTTTTGTCTACGGAAGAATCGACATAATGACAGATAGACTGTGACAATCTGTCAGTTTGTCGATTCTTCCGTCGACATAGCCCGTTACTTCGGCGGTCGTGCTACGCGTGCTGGGTTTTCTTAGTAATCTTGTTTAGTTTTATTTAATTGCACCCTTATGTCAGTTGACAATGGAGAAAGCATAATTAGATAAGTGACAAGTGTAAATCATTATTCTACGCTTACCAGTCTTACCAAGGGGTATCGTATTACCCAGTACTAACTGGGTGGTGGAGGTCAGATAGGCAGTCGCTCCATGTATAATACTGGTATTCAGCTGCATCCGGTAAGACTGAAAGCCAACCCCTCTAAGGTTGGGTAAAGGCTAGGCATATGCCGATGATAACTCTATGCTCTTAACCTTTCAAACAGCCAAGCTAAAAATATTACGAAAAAAGTTAACCTTGGCTCTCCCCGTCCTAATTAATCCAAATGAGTCTTAACAGCCAGAAAAATGTTCTGGCTTACAAACAAAAAGTTATTTCAATTCATCTAGGTGGTGCTGGCGTGCCCTGACAAATTGGCGCCCGACGTGGGACCACAACCCGCTCTCATAAAATATGACTAGAACTCAAAGTTGCTTTAACAGGGCTTGCTTTTCTTTTCTTATTTCTTGTCAGAAAGGTAAAAAAACTTATTATTAATTATGCTTTCAACATTGTTATAAGTAATTTAATTAGTCTCAAAATGCAAATTAAGTGTTGATACAATTTTTCGTGTCTTAAACTACCCTACAAACTCAGGTAAAAGTATACCGAACCACAAAAAATATGAAATTTTTTAGTACCCAATAGTGAATCAGCATTTTTTTCAATAACCTATTTAGCATATTCGATGGTAAACAAGCCTTAACGTTTTTCTTTTTTTATCAGACAGCCCATTAGGTAGCGGCTAACAAGCAGCGAAGCCACAATAAAAATAAACGAAGTAATATCTCGTTCCGATAGCTAACTTTACATAAATACTTTTGTTTGCAAAATCGCCGTTTCATGGAAGGCCAATAACAATTGGAGCATTTGAGGGTAGTTTTAGAAACGTGCGGCGCGCGACGCTCTGTTTTATGTGATGGTCACGCAAGGTGGACGTGCCGGACAGCGGAATTTATTGATACTGTGGTGTAAAGTGCATTGTGCTTTATTAAATATTTTTTCGAATGGACTCGGTGTTAATTTTAATCCAAAAGACTGGTCGTTACTGTCTTATAAAAAGAATAACTTCCCCATTTAGATTCAGCTACCACAAGTCTTAGCTCAACTGGGCCCACTCGAAATAGACCCGCGGGATCGCTCGACCAAGTCATATTTTGAATCGGTTGATTGTCCCGACTGCCCAATTTCATAATTAGTACAGTCACGGAGTAAAGCCGATTTTTTTAGTTTTATTTTAATTTAGAATTTGAACAAAAAGTACTAGGAGAGCAGAATCATTTAGAAGATGTTAGAGCCCCTAAAATCATCTTTTAATGCTTTTATGAATTCGATGTGGTATTTTTATTCTAACTTTTCCGTCTGCACACACAAAATCTGGGAAACGAAGAACCTAGTTGTGATCAAAGTACTAAGCTTGCAAGTCTCGGTTGCTGTGCTATGTTAATAAATTCATTACGTGTGTGATAAGAGCGTAAACAGTATTTATAAATTTGTGATATTTTATGTGAATTATTGGTGAGTAGACTTATTTTGCAAGGTGTAAACTGACTCTTCGCGAAGCCATCAACCAAGTATAGTAAGTACATCTTACTAAGTAACTCTACGTAAAAAACATTTCTGGGATTTGTTTTTTGGGGTAAAAACTCACATTTTACTGCAGAACTTAATGTAACACACTAAAAACATTGAGCTAATGGATGCATTTAATAGTGAAGGGGTCATGGAGCATGTTTGAGGAGGAGGTTTTTTAACCGCATGGAGGAGGTTTTAGGGTTATAACTTTACTTGCAATTGCAAGTAAAGTTATAACCCTAAAACATAATATTGGAAAAAAGTTCTAAAAGTTGTGTGTTGTTGTGAACTCCAATATCTCCGTAATTAGAAGGTTCCCAGGTAAGGCCCAGAACAAAAGAATATCAAAAACAAGTGCTTTTTGGCTTCTTTGAGGGTCTATTTACACCCTTTATTTGATTTGCTTATCACTACATCATTTCTGAATATTTTGATTTTGGCACCATAAATGAAACTTGAAAAATACAAGGTTAGACTTAATTTTAATTGCATGTGTTAATTTAAAAATAATTAAGTTTTTGATTGAGAATAAAGGATTAAATCTAATTGAATTGCGTTATAATATAATTTGGCAAAACCAATTTTACACTCGACTGTATCCGCTGGTAGCTTTAAACAGTAGGTCCTTTTTTAATTTTGGATGTGACCAGTTTATCATCAGAAAATGAAACAAAATCAGAAAATAAATCTTGTAGACAAGTGGCCCTCGCATCCAGCAGCGAGTGGGTCCAGTTGACCATCAGTAAAATTTGGGATTTTTATAACACTTTTTAATTAAACCTAATAAATAAGCAATGAAATCACGTAGTTTTAAAACAGATTAACACTTAACCCATCAATTCCTACCCTCCTAATAAAAACTGAACCTTTGCCCCCAGAAATAATCTAAATCGTAACGAAAAAAACCGTTCCGGCCGGATGAACAGAGGGCGAAAAGAAAAAATCTGTTCTTTATCTATCTCCGAATCTTTTCGAGCATTAATAATCTGTGATTCAACTTTATGCTTCGGAGAATCTGTTGGAATAATTAGGGAGGTATTTTTCCATCTGTGGTTTTTTTATCTCCCTTTTTCGTGGGTGGCGTGAAAGGTGACATTAAGTTATTTACTTATATAAGTATGTCAAACGGCAGGCAGGTGTGTTTTGTTCTTTGTTTTTAATGTTCACTACCATTGAATAAAGTTGTCATCTGTGCGTGGTAATATAGTTGTAGTGTGAAGCTTTCTCGTTTGAAATACTTCAGATGGCGTGTATATTTTTTTATAGATATAAACGACAATTCAGGCAGATTACATCTAAGAGTCGTAATTTCCACCAACTTATAACTCATTACGCTTCATCTCATAGTACAAGTTGTATCCAAAAAACAGACCACACAAAAAATATAAAAATAAATTAAGTAGGTCTTTTTCCATACGCTTTACAATGTAAGAGTATCAACTATCAAAGGACACCGTGTAAACTAAAGAAAAACCACTACTACACCTACATAATTAAGTACCACCATATATAAATTTCCAATGCAAAACGTTAACAAAGTGGAAACCAGAAATAATTTGCATGCAACTAAAACGTGGACACTCGACAGCGTGTCGTGTCACCAACACCCCTAATACTAGTGACATTTGTGGCGGACATCAGTGACACTGTGGACATCGGTGACACCCGTGAATCGGATATACAAATTATTTAACCCTCGACATTTTAGTTAGACTCTTTGACTTTTGAAAATAAAATTTGTTCTGTTTTAACATTTTTGTTTTGTCCAAAGTCCATTCATCTGAAAATAATTGTTTCATTTGAATTTTATTTTGTGTGTATTTTTTTCACCTAATTAGTAAGAAGAAACGTACTCTACTTGATTTACTATTTATTTATGTAGAACTAGCTGTGCCCCGTGACATTCGTCCGCGAGAAATTATTATAAAAATATTACCGAATTTTTTTAACAGCTTCAAGGGCTTTTTTTGCACGGAACTATAATCCTTTTTCTAAAATAAAAGTAAGTTATGTTACTCCTTATAACATCAGCTATCTGCCAGTAAAAGCCGTTTTGGAGTATAGCCTGAACAAACAGACAGACGGATAGGCAGACAGACACAAATATAGGAAAAATGTTTTTGTTAAAAGTATCGGATTTACTTTCATTTGCATTCAGTAAAAATATGTTATTTTGAAATTATACAAAGACACTTCTTTTTTATTTTTTTGTATAGATATATTTGTAGGTACTGTATACGCAAAAAATAATACTTTTACAACATCAAGTAGACACTCAATTCTGATAAACTCTTATCTAAAAAACCCTAAAACATATCAATATGTTTGCTAAATCACGGATAACATAAAAAGCCGAAAGCTTTTAAACATAATAACGTTTGCGTATTCTATCAGTTATCCTAAAATCTAAATAAATCCTTTCTAATCCTACACTCCTAATAACTTATAACGCTTGATAACATGTTTTTTTTTTTTGTACAATGGCCCTAACAGCCCCGCTAACCTAACCATGCATGCATGCATAGCATGGGATGCATCAAATACAGATTTCAACAAGCTAAACAAAATGATTTGTTGTGGGAATGGCTCGTTGGTCATGTGGTCCAAAGCGCGACTGCTGAGTATGTTTTCCCGTTCGTCAGGTTCGATTCCCGGGTCGCACAAAATGTTATCGGGTTATTCCATCAGGTATTTTGTCAGTAGCAGCGCCCGAGTCTGGATTTGTACCTAGTTATAGGCCCTATTACTTATAAACAAATCTTTCTAACTCTACAAGGTGTTGTTTTGCATCCTTGTCAAAATTCAAGAGGATGTCACAAAATACATAAATAATCCATTAAAATTACGGTTAATTAATTAATGAATGCTGATTTTTTTGGTTGTTTAAGTTTGTCAGTATATCAGAATAACGGGCGGGAATAGGGCGAGGATCTGACGAGCCGTGTTTAAAACACGGGTGGTTCACACTTACCGATTTTCGTAAGTAAGAAAAAAAAATACCCACCCATTTTATTATTGATTCGGGACGAGAATCATTAGCGTAGCTTCCTCGTTCAATTTGACGAGGATGCAAAACAACACCTTATACTCCTCGCACTTCTTATACCCGATTCTAATACCTGAAAACAGCTTTTTAATTAAAGCGGCTCAAATGAACAAAAATAAGACTTTGTGGCACTAGTAGCAGTGTTACCTCCACTTAAATGTTATAGCATCATCATTGCAGCCTAGAATCATCCTAAGATTGTATTTTCCTACCATAAATTGTCAACAAAACGTCTTCTATTTAAACCACTCCCATAAAAAGATTTTTATGAGAGTGTTTTAAATACTGTACGTACTGTACTAGGATTAGTACAGTAAACTTTTTCTAATGCTACATTCCTAGTACCCGATAACATAGCTGTTTCAATTTCAGTGGCTATCGTTTTAAGCAAGCCCGTATTAAAACAAAGGTAGGCTTTGTTAGCAGGTATATTAAGTTCAGCTGATAAGCCTAGCCGGATACTGACTGACGGCAGATGCTATCTTTCGCACCAACGCTTCCCTTCTATGTTGGGACCTACTTCATAGTGTTTAAGTACGGTTCGACTGGACTTTTGAGAGAATATTTTTAGAGTAGGTTCGGTATAATTATAAAACGGGAGCTCAAAATAGTCAAAGGTCCAAAGGTACTCGTTTTTTTTTAGCTGAACGTGTATGAACTTGGACGTTTTTTTTTTTTTTAATTATTATGTGCATATACGTACGTATAGCATGAGGCTATCCTTGAATTCCTTCTGAAAAGGCCTAAAAAGAGGAGTACAGATAAGATCAAGGTGTGTATGTTTCTCTTAACTATACCTCCTACCTATGGGTCGTCTTAATCATCGGTCACAAAAGAAGAATTTCGCAAGTTCCGAGTCAATCAAAATCTTTTCGATGGTTTATGTAATTCCATCATCATCGGTATTGCTGATAGAATTTTATCTTGTCTAGGCTCTCTGAAATGGTGCATCTATGGTGCGCAGGGTGTGGAGCAGCTCCAACAGTATCCTAAGCATGATTTCAAGTCGCCTAGACTGTGTTTTCGTGGGACTCTGTTGTGCCATCGCTGGTTTGTCACAACGATCCAAATGGTAGGGACCATTTGTTTGTTTTTTTGTTGTAAGTTTTTACTAAGTCTTACTAATTATTTTTGAGTCATATGATACTTGAATAAAGATAATTCTATTCTATTTTTTTACTATCGTTACCGAAGCTGGGCAAAGGTTCTTCTTTCTCCTTCCATTCCTCTGTATCCTGTACGATCTCTGGCCATGTTAGCAAGCATTATAAGATCGTCACGCCACCTTCGCCGTGGTGTCATTACTAATTTAAATTTATCCAAAATAAAAAAAATAATATATAAGTGAAGACTTGTCATTGGCTGGCAGTCTCACGTACTATTTTTTTTTATAAATAAATAAATTAGGTACTAAATAAGATTCTTGGAAATCCTGGATAATGCCGTTTTCTCTAAAGAAAACCGCTGCTCTGTCTAGTAGTCTGTAGTTTACAGACTAGCACTGTCTCGGAACAATTAATTCCTTCTGCAATTAACCTAATTTTTATCTTTTTTAGTCTATACAATCCATCTAGATAATTGAATTGAAGTATATTTCTATAGTCAAATTACACAAGGCAAGCAGGATACTTTCGCAATAGCGCAAGTAAACTGCAAAACTAGGAAAAAAGAAGAAGAAAAACATTGATGAATTTTGACTCCAACATACCAAACTATGAATAAAAACAGTAATGACATACATACATCAATTACACAACGATATAATAAAAAAGCTATATAGATTAAAAATAAATCCAATCTCAACATAGCTGCAAAAGTAAAATTTTCACCGGCCCGCTATGTAGGTACTACAACTATCTACGACTACGATAGAAATTATTTATTGACTATCAATTTAGATACACAGAAAACGTCTAGACTAGACGAAAAGCCTGATGACTTAAAAGTATGTGAATATGAGTCTAACTTAGAGAGCGTTCCAGCTCCTAAGAAGTCTTAACTAGAAATAGGTTATCTACATGGCTGCACTATAAATACATACACCGATTGTTTACAGAAAGATGTATTCAACTATAGGCCGAGGCGATGATAGTTAACTACCGGTACCTCGCATCATCAGTGAGGGCTCGCGTCGTCTTGCACTTTACCTTAAACTGGAAGACGAAGGCATCATTACAATTTGGAAATGGCAATAAATTCACAATCTTAAAATAATAACGTCGCCGTTAATCATAAAGCCGTCCCACACTCTTTCCAAGTTATGGACTGTATTTACTGGCTTGTTAAAGAGACTTCAGAGGTATCTGGGTCGCGGAACGAAGATGAATGGGGTATCTGTTTAATATTCCACAGTGTTCCCTTTGCCACGGAATGAATTAAAGCTGGAACAAGATCCCGCAACCTTCCGGCATGGCGCGCAACGCTTTTGTTTTAATATTACTTTCTGTACCACCGGCAACAATGGCTGCGTTACGAACGAGGAACTTGCAAATGAAATTATAGAAATATCGGTGAACGTGACGAGAATGTAATGCTGCCAAGACGGGATAAATGGATCCAATTAACTTAATTTACATTTTCATAATTGATGGGAGGCGAGACGCGAAGCCTGGCGTTCAATTTGATGGAACAGAAGTCGGGTTTCAAGGACTGATATCGAGATGTCAATGAGTTAACAAGCCATTTTAGGCAGATGCTTTATTCAAATAGGCTTTCATATCTCTTGACACCGTCTTATGAAAATAATATACTCAAGAAAACGATGGGAATGCAATCAATTCACCAATATCGGAGAAACATAGGCCGCTTAATCGTAAAGCCGCGAAGAAAACACAAAAAAGAATATAAAATGGCGCTCAAAGTGTTGTAAAGAAACTAACATTCACCGCAAAATTAATATGAGAGCAGCTTATGCATCTCGCAATTCGATTTAAGCTAAGGAATTTACTCAGTTGCTCTATATTACTGAGTTTTATTTAGCTCGAGCCGTCTGAGTCAAGTGCCGGTGTTAACTTTAAATTATCTAAAGAAACTTCCAGCTTCTAGACTTGGCTGTATGCTTGGCTGTATAGACGGGAAAATTCAGTGCACCAATATACAGTCCATTCACAGTTATACCTTTACCTGCTACCTTTTACAGCTACAGTGAAACAGCAACCTTATTGTCATCAAAATAAAGATCACTATAAACTTGATAGATTTATCAATATCAGTGTGTGGTTCGGTGTGATTTTGACAGCGATGCTTGGGCAGAGGTAAAATAACAGCGAATGGACTGTAAAAATGTCACAAACTACGTTGAGAATAAATGTTCGTAAAGGTTTAAATATTCCGTTTCAATAGTTTGATTGCAGTTTCAATAATAAATGTAATTGAAGTGGCTTTCAATTTTGTGTTATTGGTTTTTTAACTTATTCTGTTACCGGATCGTTCATTTGTAATAAACTGGTTTGTTTTGTTTGATGAAATATGACATGAATGGGAAAGTAAATTAAAATCCGAAGTG
Source organism: Cerastis leucographa (assembly GCA_963082945.1). Taxonomy (NCBI): domain Eukaryota; kingdom Metazoa; phylum Arthropoda; class Insecta; order Lepidoptera; family Noctuidae; genus Cerastis; species Cerastis leucographa. The sequence goes on along the minus strand of OY720362.1, from coordinate 14,295,601 downwards.
AATAGAGAAGTTTAATTATTCGAAACTACAAATTTTACCCCACAACATACATACGTTTTGATTTCTGAAGTCTGATGTTCATAAAAAATCCGGCAAAGTGCGAGCTCACCTCGCGCACGAAGGGTTCCGTACCATTATATTTAAAAACAATAAAAAAAACACTTTTTTGTATGAGAGCCCCCTTAAATGTTTGTTTTATTCATATTATAGTATTTTTTGTTATAGCGGCAACAGAAATACATAATCTGTAGAAATTTGAACTGGCTAGCTATCATAGTTCATGAGATACAGCCTGGTGACAGACGGACGGACGGACATCGAAGTCTCAGTAATAGGGTCCCGTTTGACCCTTTGGTACGAAACCCTAAAAAAAGAAATCCTGGCACCTTCTTAATATCCTACACTGTAACTCCACTTTAAAATACAGTTTACGACATCGAACGGATCGTTGGAGCGAATAAATCCGTGACACGCCAGCAAGCCGGGACATTATTCACTCTGCTGCTAAATAGCTGGCGATAGTCAGAACATCCTACAGCCTGCCTGTCTTTATTGTCCTACTGCTTCACATTTTATAGGCTGTGGCTTATACAGTTTCCGCTAAGTTATGTGTTCTGTCAATGTGGATTCGTTTTTATTCTAGGCTTTTTTATACTTTTGAAGCTTTCGTGGTGTTATTGGTGTTCTTTGTGGTCTGAGCTAGGGTGTCGACGGCGAACAAAGTGTACTAATTTTCTCTGTTAGAAATGGTGTAGGTTTGGAGATGTCATATCAATATGGTGATCAACATATTTAGGTCACAGTAGCCAGATGCGAATCTTTTTTTAAAGATTTCGGCTTGAACATTGAAGCAAAATATAATGGGAGCTCGTGGCTATACAAGGTGTTGTTTTGCATCCTCGTCAAATTCAAGGAGGTAACTATGCTTATGATTCTCGTCCCGAATCAATAATAATATGGGTAGGTAATTTTTTTTTTCTTCTTTTTTTCGGAAATCTGTGAGTGTGAACCACTCTTGTTTTAAACGCGGCTCGTCTGGTTCTTGCCTTATAACCTCGCTTACACACGTACAAACAATCTCAAACGTTTATTCGATAATTTCTTAGTCCCTAAACCACGTTAAGGGGATTATTCTGAAATACTGACAAACTTAATCAACCAAAAAAATCAGCGGATATTAATAATTAACTAGGTACCGTAATTTTAATTGATTATTTATGTCTTTCGTGACCACCTTCTGAAAGGACACGGGCGAGACTACATGTATTTTGCGACCCACTCTTAGAGGTAGCGTTCACTATAGCAACTTATACATAGTTATAAAACGACTAAAGACTATCAGAAAAGTAAATGGAAAGTAAGACTGAAAAGTTGGGAGAAAAAAGATATACGTCTATTTACAAGATAACCTAAAAATCTTACGACTAAGGTTTTTAACTGTGGAATGTCTCCGTAATTAAGATTAATCAAAATATAATAATACATAAGACGACTCATAAAGGAAGATTCGAACTACTGTATTTCCCTCGCAGTTTTAGTTCTGACTTTACGTGTTTTGCTTCTTGTCATAAGCCAAAACCAGAATTTTTACTTCATTGCCTGTACTTAATTGATGAATCATAAAACTGCTAGACTGCAGCTAGAGACTAAACTGATTACCAACCCTGTAATTAGTTCAATCACTATTAAAACTATGTCGTTACGATTTTGATCTATAAGCGAATTATAGTCAAGTAAAACGATTCTTATTACGCTGAGACAAGATAATATTGTTTTACATAAATTATAACAGCCAGAGCTGACTAGCTATGTACAGCTATTGAAAAGCAGGGTTTGTTGAATAAAAAAAGTATGAGTAATAAATCTTATTTTTTGGTATTTTTACATCGTTTTTATTTTATGCAACACAGACGTTACGATGGCCAAGTTGCTGTCGGGTTTCATTTTCAGGGTCGCAGCTTATCAGCCCCCAGCATGAGTGACAAAGGCAGTCGTCTCCTGTTATCTGGAATTAATTAATTATGTTCAAATAAATAAATTCACCTATAATGTCATAAACATAAAGAGTTCCATAAGTAACAAAAGAAAAACAGAAATGTCTAAAGATGATATAGAGGTCGAAGACCTCTGATACCTGTGGAGGGGTATATAAATATTAGGTATAAATATTTCATGACAAAATGCGACAGCCGCCCATCTTCTATTTTGATGACTGAAAGATCTCAGTAAAATACACTACTGCTACCTCGGCCAGTCTTTTACTGCATACTGTTTTAGTCCGATAAAGTATAGGGCAACAGTAAGAATGAGCCTAATATAAGATTACAACAGTATGTATTTATACATATAAAAGCTAAACGAATCTCAGTTTGTTGTTCAGATAGATATCTTAAATAAGTTCTTAACTTATGATATAAATACATGTTTTTTTACAAATATACTTACATCACGTGGATACACCCATCTCTGAACTTTTTCAAAGCACCTCCATCAAAGAGACGACACCTTTGTAAGAGCGTAAGTCGTAAGAAGAGAAGAAATTAACGCAACGCATGTTTGTGGTTAAAATCAAAGTCCAAATAAAAACCAACTCATTGTCCAATATCCAGAGAAGAATGCGGTAGGTAGTCTATGACAGGGTGCATTATCTTCAGTTCAAGATTTAAAGGCCAAGTCGTCGAGAATCTACAAAATCGCAATGATAAACATAAAATCCCAGACAAAAATACAAACATAACGATGGACTAGATCATCACAGATCTGACAATGACAGTAGTGACGGGACTCAATCGATCATCATTGATACCGTTCCTTTATAAGAAATACTATAAAATCGTCATTGTTCCATTTTTATTAAATGCTTTTGCATTGTTAATTGGCGTTTTAATATCAGGTTTGCATGTTATTTTTTTATGAAGTTTTGACATAATAGAATGTATAAAAACTAAGAGAAAGAGCCATTTGTAGTAAGAAAACCCTTGAGCAAAAACACATGTCATTGGATTGGAACGTAATCGGAAAAAAGTTGCGTTTTGTAATTGCACGATTACTTAATTTTAGTAAATTGAAAATATTTATAACTTTTGATTCCCGAGTCCTAAAAATTCAATATTTTAAAAATAAATATCTCATAAAACTGTAGTTATAATTATTTTATATTTACACTGGAACGGAGTTTAGTTAATTTTTAGATTCTTTGGGTCCATTTTCGCCAGCCTCCTTTGACGAGGATGCAAAACAACACCTTGTATAATAACAGCCGCACGGGTCGATTTTTAAGGTTAAGCCGTGCTTGCCGATGTTTGTCCGTGGATGGGTGACCATAATTAAATACAGAGTTTCCTCCGTGCGTCGGAAAGCACGTTAAGCCGTCGGTCCCGGCTATCACTTATAGATCTTTTACAGTCGTTATGAGTAGTCAGAAGCCAAAAGTCTGACATTCAGTCTTACTAAGGGGTATCGTTATACCCAGTTACTAGGTTGTGGAGGTCAGATGGGCAGTCGCTTCATGTAAAATACTGGTACTCAGCTGCATCCGGTTAGACTGGAAGCCGACCCCAAGATAGTTTGGGAAAAGGCTAGGCAGATGATGATGATGTTGAGGCAAAATATAATAGAACATGGCCATTTCCTTGCTGAAATTGAAGCCGAAAGGCAAAGGCAGAGACACAGACAGCTCAAAAATCCATTCTGGAAATATTATAAACAAAAACAGGATGTGTGTGTGTATACAAAGGACTGCTCTCTAAAAAATCACCATCAACTAACAGTGCTTTTAAAAATGGTTTGAAGAAAGAGAGGGAAGAAATAAAAAAAACTGACCTTATAGCTACTGGCTACAGGCGTGTTAAGCTGCGCACAAAACAAATAAAAGCAGTTGTTTAGTATTACTTGTCCAAACTACGCGACTTGCAAGTTACTCCCGCGGCGTTAACAATAGAGATAGCAACTGTGAAACCAATGGCGCTAGCATAGTTGGTTCCAAGCATTGTCATTGGTTGGAAATCTGGTAATGTAATTTTTTATTTCAAACTAGCTTAAAGTCATTGGTTACACTGTGAACTAGTCATGGTCACGCCCGTTTGTCGCAAGGAGCCTGAACCATTGCATTGCATTTTATTTTACACAACCGCCTTTAAACTCTCCATAAATAATGAAATATAAAATCGGTACGGTCCTTAGAGAGGTTCGCGACAAATCCCAGTTCCGTGTGAAACACGACACGGCTTGTATCCCTAGTGAGGGGGAATAAAACTAAACAAATCTTGCTGAAAGGAGCGGCGAATGGAGGACAGAATACCAACTCCCGATGACACGGAATAAGGAATAGGCTGGGCAACGATAGAATATTTTAGAAGAGTGAAAACTCACTGCTACATTCGTTTAAAAAAGGTCTGTAGTAAAGTGGTATTAAATCCAAAATTGAATAACAAAATAATAATATATTGGATGTATCTTTAAACGTCTTTTACCCTACTTTCTACAAAAAAAAGGATAAATATACATGAAACCCTCCGGTTACATTTCATCATTTTTGAAAAAGTTTTGTTTTTTGAAGATTTTTTTTTTATCCAAATACTATTCAATAATCAAGTGTTGCTATGGTCTTGGTAGCAATGCATTTTGTTTCCAGCGACAATTTGAATTTGCGAACCATCTCATCATTTCACATTATTCATCGTAATAAAACTTCTGCAGCCATCTATTTAGCGCCGCATTCAGCACAAGGCGACATAGGGGGTTTCTGGATGTGACAGCTCTAACAAATTGCGTCGAATGTCCGCGTATATTTCAACTGGCAACACCAACCGATACGGAGTGAATGAGGTTCCATGTCGGAATTAATGATGTGTTTTATTCTGAAATATATTGTTTGTGTTGCCAAGGGGATGCAGAACTAAGAGGTGGCCTGGTTACCGGTGTAATGGCAATCTGAGATTGGGAAAGGGTTTCTTAATCTTTCAGAAAATTTCCTCATTTTAGCCAGCCCCGACTTACGAGTTACAGTAAGCCGTGGGTTCGAACCCAAGCAGGCGCATTACTTTGTGTAATTTATTTCATCACCGCTGCTCTCAATAACGGTAAAGGAAAACATCGTGAGAAAACCGGCATGTCCTAGAACTAAAAATTCATAGACCTACATGTGACATCTAAGTACCAACCCGCACTGGGCCCGCGTGGTAAATAACAGCCCATTCCCTCTCATAGAGAGGAGGCCTGCGTCCCAGCAGTGGGAACATTATAGGCTAATGATGATGAGAAGCCTTTATGGGAGGAGTTTTCCAAAATCTTTCTTACTGCCCGACTTCTATACAAAAGAAACTCGAGTGATTTTTATGCTTTTCGATAATGATTACTTTTTTGTACTTATTGAGGTTATAAAAATTTCTATCAACAAACACACTTTATAATCATAAGCAAATAAAAAAAAAAGGTCGTAGTTCACGAGATTGTATCCAATGAAGAAATGAAACATCTAAGAAGAATTTTAGCTTTACAACTTACACGTAACAGAAAATGGAGAAATTCCAGCACATCTGAACATAAATCTAACCAGGAGTGCCGGGAGAACGGACCTAATAGATTTCCTCCCATTTTGCAGTAAAAGCTAGCAAAGTTTAGGTTACATTTGATATACAGTGGATCCCCTATACATTAAACTGAAACGGTTTGCTCTTTACTTTTAAAATTTTAATTGGTAACTTTCCCAGACCTAATCGCTTTTTTTTAAAGTGTTCGGCAGCGTACGAGCAATGAATAAAAATATTTTTTTAACCACTTCAATGTGCTCAGGCGAGCCGCATGTTTGGAGGCAAATGAAGGCGCGAAAAATGTTGACGTAAAATGCAGCGGAAAACGCGTTTTATGAGCTTAACCTATCGATATTGCCGCAACTAAGCCTTATCATAAAATTGCCTACATTTATGTGAATACACTTCCGAGTAGCCAGCCTTTATTATGTTAATCGGCGCTCGTAAAATCTAGTGAATTGTAGTCTGTTCTGGGCTGGTACCAGAGGGTAATAAAACGCGGGAATCCACAAATTACTTACGTTTAATAGGAAGCAAGCTGCTGTCAAAATGGGCGAATGGGAGATGAACATTGAATTAGGATACTAACTGTGATTGTATAAATGGAAAAGTAAGGCCCTTAAATTAAGATAAAAGTTTCAATGTTCTAAAACAAAACAGAGGCATACTCGTATAATTGCAGTCTTGAGAGTTATTCAGAGGAAACACGTTACGTGTCACAATGACACTTTTATAGCCTCTTAAAAAGCTTATCTTACGATTCAACCGGAGGATTCAAATATCCGCACCCCGGTACTGCTCTATCCTCGTTGCTGACTCATATCCGCCATCAGAGATCGTTGGGTACAACACTAAACATTGGGGTTGCAAGACTGAATAATCTTCAACCCACGTTAAAAAGATGGGATGGGAGTCTATCCACGTCCTTTTATTTTATGCCAAAACATCGCAGTTTCTGCTGACACAAAATATGTTAGAACTGTTATATTTCATGGACAAATAATATTGAAAGGCACTGTGTGGAACGTTTTGTACTTTATATTTTTGGAATATAATATCCATTTCGGAATATTCACAGTTTAAAAAGAGAGGTTATCCTTTCACGGATATTTAAAGTTCTGAGACGGAAAATGACATAACAATATTGTTTTGGCAATAGTACCATTCTATCCGCCAAGAATATCGTGAACCATTCTTAAAAGGTGTCAATTGTTGCGAGGGGGAAGAATTTGTGATCTGCATCAATAATGAGGTCTGAGTTGAATAAATTATTTTGTTTTCTTTTAGCGTTTGTTAATGAAGTGCAAACACAGATGTTAGAGGACTTAAGTTACTTATGTTTTCTTTTTTTAAAACAACTATTCATCATTGTCTGCCTTATCCTAACTAAGTCGTTCCATTCTGTTGTGTCTCTGTTTGTTTTGTTCTATTTTACTGTTTATGTTAGTTTTATTTTCCGTTATGTAATGTTAATTTAAACTTGTTAATTTTAGTTCCTCTTTTGCAAATCTCGCAATCGAAAAATGGTTTGCTGTAAGAAAACCCAATTCTGGGCTCGCAAACAGCAACGGCAAGCTCGCCGTTGTACATAAGTTTTTATATTGCAATCTGTTTGTATATTTCTTTTTAATTTGGTGTGCAATAAAGAATTAGAATACTTAGATATTACCTAATTTTATAGTGCAGTGTAAGTGCTTGTGGCCTTATATGTTGATGGGGCATGCGGTGCTAACTTGCAAAAAATGTATTAGTAAAACATTTTTAGATGAACAGTAAAGGTAAACAAAATATTAAAAGTAGGTTGTTCCAGTCTAACCACTTCTCTGACATCCATTACCCAGAAACTTGGTAGTTAACACTACATCCTTTAGTAAGATTGGAGGTCAGACTTTCGGGCTATGTAACGTCTGTCAAATATCTACATACGACAACCACGATCAGCGGCGTGGTTTCCGAGACACGAAGGAATCTCGATATGAAATGGATGATCATAATATACACGGACCGATGTCAGAAAGTGTATCCACCTCTTCCAATTAACCCATGCGGTTGTTATAACTAAGCCATGTGCCTTAGACCGGGTAATCGTATGTATTTTTTATTTTTGCAAAATTTACACAATTTTTTATTGACACGAATTACTAGATTCACATCAATGACTTCCTTTAACACGATTAAAAATGGCAATCATAAATGGCCACATAAATTCCGAAATGGGTTTCGCTCGCAACTTTGGCGTTATTCCAAAGTGTTATTTGCTTCATTTGGTCGGTGAAAGTTTATCTGCACTCAATACTGTGGTAATATTTTTTCCTGTAACGACACCATGGAAAATATACATCGGTCAGTCGGTCGGTCGGTCGTTTGGTACATTTTTCGCGTATTGTATTTTTTTTGCAGTAATATCTGATAGGTTTCATTAAAGACTGTCGGGAGGGAAGTTTTTGAAAAGAAAGAAAGATACAGTATTAGTTACTCGCGCACAGACAAAAAAAAATGGTTAAAATTAACGAGATAGGATAAAATTGTTAAAATTAACGAGATAAGTAATTCAGGGATGTTTATGATTTAAGCAGAATGTGATGAGTAGGTCAATTGATCGCTAAAAACTGAATTGTTGATATTTTTACAGATCCAGGAAAATATAGTGGAGTTTTTCTATTATGGGAAAATCCTATTTTTTTTCTTTGTCCGTCGGGTAGTTTATTGAAAAGTATTGGACACGTATTTTTTTCTTTTTTCACGTGGTCATAAAATTACGGAGATATATTGAGTTGAAATGGTGCATGACGTCACATGTAGGTAAGTTTTATACCCACTTGTGACGTAGTAAGCCCCCACTCTCCAACTTTAATGAGTTCTAACTAAGTAATTTTTTGATATTTTGATAAAACAAAAAATACGTGTCTAATATTTTTGTATTAAGTACCTGTCTGACGGACAAAATAGAAAGTCGTTTTCTTTACCCAGTCCGATCCCCTATTCAAGTATGTTTGACAAAGACCGGACTTTTTCTGTAATCATCTCTTTCTGTCGATGGTATTTACGCCTTTTGTAGTCATAAATAAAGCTGTACACAATTCATCCTTTGTTTCCAATACCGATGTAAACAAGTATTGCAAAATTCATTCACTGTTGCTTCCAATCTACAACGATGCTTGTCGAACGCGCACTAAATTTCCCAAAAGAGAAAAAACACGTGTGAAAAACACATTAGGTAGGCAGACACTAGACAACACCGCTATTTTCCGCCACACACTATTACGAAAACAATATAAAAAATGATGATAAAAACGTTAAAAAAAAAAAACAAAAACTTAGGTACGTTAAGAAAAAAAAAACAGACAAAACATAAAACTTTATTTACTGGCAACATTTCTGATTTCAATTTGTTTAGTGGCAACTCTAGCGGTCTTAAGTCACTTGAGTCGGGACAACAGGCCATTGAGCGACACCCGACTTCCCGGAATAAATTAAACGCTGCCAATTGCGACTTTTCCGTCGAAAAGCCGGTGATTTTTCTTTTACGAGAGTTGGCCGATTATCTAGAGGAGTTTTTTTTATTTATGACCCGAGGACACGGCACTTGGAATAGTAAACGAGGGATTATGCGAGGCGGGCCCGCTGTCACTGCTACAATGTATCATTTATAGGATTTTTTCCTCTTAGTTTAATAAATAAACCTATTTTGTTTTATGGTGTTTTTCACGCGTGGCAGAAATCAGAAGCCGTGTCTACTAGGATATATTTTGTAGATATGAGCAATTCCTTGAAAATTAGGTAGGTAGGTACTTTTATACTTCAACTTCTCTCATTCCTAAGTCGACAAACGAAAGAAAACAATCCTCTTATCAAGATACCACAAATTCATTTAAGCCTTAAGCTAATAAAGCTCGGTTACACTACAAATAACTGTCAATTCGTATAACGTTAAACGTATTTATAACACATTTGCTCGTAAAGGGTCTCTTATTGCACCAAGTTCAGTATCGTAATGTATCACATTACGCACTAGTGCGGTAATGTAAAGTAAAACGCACGGCTTATCATAATGCTCCGTCTAAAACGAACGGTACTTTTTTAAATCTTAGCAAAGAGTTTTTATGTCAGAAAAGTAGTCAACATTTTATTAATAAAATTAAGTTGGGAGATAAAATATAATAAATAAACATTTAATTCTTTAATTTAATCAATTTTGACCATAAATTACTACCATTTATCTGTAACAAAACACTAAAATATTAATTTACTTTATTAGTAATACTGGCTGTTTTTGTGCCTTTGCCTTAAAAAAAGCGTAAAAATTATTACGCGCGCTTTCTCTTTACGCTGTATTGTTTTTGTTTGAAAATGTTATCCGAATTTTATTTATTTCCTCGCAGATGTATTATAAAACGTCGTATGACATACGTGCGCTTTGTTAATTACAGCCTCTGCTTTCTTGTAGCCCTCGCCTATGGCTCGGGCTAGCAATATCGCCTCGGCTGTAATTTTCAACTTACCGCACTTATATCATAATGTACTATTAAAACATCGTTTTCATTTTGCTGTCAATTGTTTAAAGAAGACCAAATAATGTTTGAACTGAAATTTGCGAGCGGTTTAAAAGTCAAACCATCAGCTTATTTTTCAAACTTTATTTTTTGTCGTGAAATCACATCTATTTGCACAAACACATTATAATTGCACCATTACATAAGTCAATACCACAATGAGAGTCAACCAATGCTCTGGCAACCCGTCGAAGTCTTTGAAGTGTCAATATCAGCTGTATGGGGGGCTAAAGAGGCCACTAGGCACTCAGAAAGGCTCTCAACCCTGGACCGGCCACTCGTGTCAAGAGCACTACGAAAGTGGATGAAGCAAAGAAAACGAAAACGCTACGAGCCTTCCAATTCGTGATAAGAGACTTTTATTTTTTCAGGCTTGGTAAAACTGTTTTTCTCTCCGTCTGATATGTTTTAGCATGACATAAAATTCTGAGAAATAGGTATATATCAAGCAACTCAACTGTCTTCTTCTTCTCGTGTCGATGGAGTCAAATTATACTCGACCAGTATATAGCCACAGAGCGGTATATGCAGGTGGAGGTGTAGGATGAGTAAGAAAGGAAGTGGCAAATCCTGCAGAGGGGCTCCACACTGGCATTGTATTTGGGGCGGATCCCATTTGGCCAGATAATTTCTACAGCGGTGGGGAGGGGTATTCAGGTAATCGAGAGTGCAGGTCAACGGACACCTGGGACACTCCGGCAGGGGAGGCACTGTTGGAGCGTCGCACTCGCATTCAGTGTTGGAGTAGTTCCTCCAACACCGAGTGCGGGTATATAATACCCCATTTTGTCAGATTATGTTTGCAGCGGCCTACTTAGGTACGCAACTTTAGTTTATTACTTCTACTCAAGTGTGCTACAAATCTACTCTAAGAATAACTTGCTTAATTTATTCCTAACCAATACATTAGCACTATAATATATCAATCTAACACATTCAAAGTATCCTACTTCAGTAAACAGGGTGCAACAAGTGGGGTGCAAACTGATCCGATAAGATGGTCGGGGCAGCCGCGATAAGTCGCCACCTTGCAGCCTTGCGAGCTAACGTTAAGGGTGCGTCTGCAGATATCGTTGCTTAAGTTCTAACACCACATATTAAGCCAAATATAGCAACTTTACAGGAGAGTGAAAAAGCTGCATAATTATACCGAGGTAATGGTACAATACAATTTTATAATTTGTGTTCACTTTAAATCAGATAGAGACGTTGTCTGTTTCTGATTGGCTGAAACTACGCGTCTTCCGATTCTCAAGGAAACTATCAAAATGCCAAAAAACACTTAGAGCATTTAAAAAAACGCCTGGACATCTTTGTCGCTAATTAATTATTAAAATTTTATATGCACTACTATAATTATTATGGAAAATATTGCAAGGAATGTTGTGAGTATGAATGTGGATGGCTAAAAGAGTTGGAGCAGAGAAATGATGGATGGACTGTACGGAGGATGATTAGTTTAGAGTGGGGGTGACTACTGTGAAGACGCGTAATATAGATGTATGGAAGATTACATGCTGCGCCGACCCCGGAATTGGGTTAAGGCAGGATTATTATGGCTGCGGGACTGTTCGAAAGAGATACCGTGGCCCTGGAACACAAAGGGCTAAGAAGGAACATGGATGAGTTTTAGTCAGTACAAGTCTGACAATTCCACTCCGCCCAGAGCGGGAGGAGTCATTTGATGATTTCTCATCCGAAAAAAAAGGATTATTATGATGAGTTATTCGAAAATCTCATGCAACTAGTAAGTTTTTCTATCGAGCAAAATCTTAATTTATGTTTAATTCCGCAAAAAGTTCAAAAATATCATGTAGTTAAAGGAGATGTTTGATTTTGGGCTACCACTATGTACACTAGATAGATAAATAGGAAAAAATAGGGGAATTTCATGAAAATACTAACAAATTAATTTGAAGAAGGGTACAGTCGTTTAATAGTTATCATTTAAAACGTTTTTTACTATAAGAACCCTTTTTTAGGGCAGCCATGACAGTTGTTTGACGCTTGACGACTTTGACAGTTTCAAGAAGTGCCGTCTTTGACTCTTTCTTTGCTTTGAGTTTGGACACGTTAATCAAATGTCATTGTCAAAATGACATTTTTCGCCTGCTCGTAATGTGATCCACCATGTTTATTTTTATGTTGTGTTGCTCTCTTTGACTAAGTTAATTTGACTGTACGTTGAAACGAAGTGAAATTAAAGAAAATTGACAATAAAAAATGGTTACAGTATTATCTAGCAATATTTACATATAGTGTACATTGTGCTGGCCCAGGCTCCATACATTTCTGGAACATCTCCTTTAACCTAGTTATTGTTTAATTACACGAAAAGTCTTAATAACGTATATTTTCCTTGTTTTACGACGAATGAATATGTATGTATGTATATGAGAATATTAATGACTTAACAAATGCATTTAGGTTGAGTGCACCTAATAAATATTTAGTAAGTAAACGGGTTGAAAATTTCATTATTAATCCATCGAACTACAAACATAAAATTTCTCCAAAGAGTCCAAAAGCAAAAATTTTAACTCAAACCTTCCCTACACTTTAAAGAAAAATACAAAAACGTATGTTGGGATATTCAGTCCGAAACCGTAACGAGGGATTAACAGAATATCACCAAGTCACGTTGAGTCGTTAAGTCATTATTTTTTACGATCCGTCGTCCGAAAACCACTTGTAACGAGAACCTATCAAATGGTCACCTACCAGTCTAAAATAACCTCTACGTGCCTTTAAACCTCTAAGGGAGCTTCGAACCTGTACTGAGTCAGAATAAAATGGCCGCCGACCACAACGAGATGTTAGTACCCCCTGTGGATGTTATAGCATAGCAGTCTTAAAAGACATTATTGCGGGTAAATGGTGGTAAATACAAGGTATTATACGTTCATCTTGTTGGTTGATGAGGGTGACGAAAATTGGTTGAACAGTAATGAACTTCGTTTGTCACGGTATACAGTAAAGAGATTTCGGAGTTGTTTTGTCATTAGGGATTGTTTTACTTTTTTTTGTTTAATTTGAGCTTGTTGTTTTTTTGTTTTCCTGCCACTTATGATTTTATCATTAAAATGGTTGTTAATTTCACGGAGGTACCGAAAACATGAAATGTGTTTAAAAAAATAATTTGAAGAAGTATTGATCCATCAGACCACATCTATTCAATCGACTATAACAAATATTTCCGTAAGATTTCCTTTATTTCCAAAACGTAAGTGAAAACGTGAGGTCGTGTGACGTGAGGTGCGTGTATGAAGAGACATAAAACGTTATGAGACGGAAAGGGCTGCCTCAATCAACTCTATTACCGGCGAAAATGCATAGTCTACCCAAGGATATGCAAAATTTAAACGAAATCGCGACAGAAACTGTGCCATTCCCAATGTTTTTCCATAAAGACGAAACGTACAAAGACTTTTATGATTACGAGCAACTTTTGAGTTATTATGCGCCAAGAGAATTGACTGCAAAATGGAACGACTGCAGTGATGCGCTTCTCTGTATTTAAATGTTACGCTGTTATATAAAGTAGCAGAGCAATAAGCTGTTGGGATAAAAAAGAGTGGAAGAAAAACTCACCTCATCGTAAATAAAGTTGTCGATCTCCTCGAGCGGTCGTCCGTACAGCTTGGGCGGGAAGGGCTCGTACTTGCGCGGCAGGCGCGCGCCGTCCTCCACGCTGAGGCGGCGGCGCGGCATGAAGCCGAACTCGCGCACCAGCTGGGCGCCGCGCGAGCCCGCGCGCCGCGCCGACTCGCGCGTGAAAGGCGTGACGGCGGCGCGCGGACCATCACGCTCGGCGGCGCCTGCCACGCTCTCGTGCGCGAACTTGACGCCCTCCAGCGGGATCCGCAGCTCATCGCGCCGCGGCCTCTCACCCTCCACGTGCAGCGCATCTCGCGACTGCGACGCCACCAGCGGGGCCGCGGCCTCCGGGTTGGTGGCCTCGAGCGTGCGCACGATCTCGCTCAGCAGCCGCGAGCCGTCGATCTCCTCGCCCGGCGAGTTGAGCGGCGCCGGCGGCGGGAACGAGAGCCTCCGCTCGTCCTCCTCCATGCCGCGCGAGGCTACGCGCGCTCCCGCCACATCGCTCTCACCCACTCGCACACACACACACTATTTGCGCACCGATGACGCCATTCTCTAAAGTTACTGCCACCTGAAACAAAAACAAATAGTTTATAATAGTGCATCAGCTGGCCACTCACTCACCAACGTTATTATTGGCAGATGGCGTGAATGCTGCTCTTTGAATAAATCAGTTTATTTGCAAAGACCATTTTACGTCAACAACATTTTCTAGACGATTAATAAACAGAGTATTTCCGTTTGATACAGAAGTTTCAAATAGTTGTGTTTACGAATGGGGAACATTTCAGTGCAACCGCAAAATCTATGTTTGTGCATAGTTTCGACTTTCGTCGAGTAAACAACGTCGTTCTATTTATTTTAGTTAAGAACTCTGTAATTACCACACAATAGCAGCTGGACTACAATAAAATGTTGCTGACGCACGGAGATTGAGCATTGCGGCGCTACTTTCTTAGTCAAATAAAAGTGCAAAATGTTGAACAAAGCCGGGAACTACACTGGATGAATTGAAGTTATGAAAGTGTTTTAAGAGTTCCTTTATCTTCTCCCGGCGGCTTAAAGCGGATGAATATTGTATCAGCTCCGGCTGTTTTGCTATGAAATCCTGTATGTACCTATGTAAGGTAGGTCTCGTCGCAATTCCATTAGTGGTACTTTCGCGCCGAGGGTTTTTGTGCCTATATTTTTGGTACATTAATTGCTGAGGCAGCTGCTAACGTATAGCTATTCCAAATAGATGGTAATAAATGAACGTTCGGTGAAATATGAACATGTTATGTCGTTGACGAAAGAATTTCGAGGACAGTTTTAGGTGCATGGCCAGTGATTTTATATATCATTGCGTACCTAAATGTATCACTTGACTATCAGTCTATATATCTAGAACTTCATATTTTTGCATCTTTCCACGACACAAACGGGACAACAACAACGGAACTTAATAAACATCACACAGTAAAAAGTCAGCTACTAGGGCCTCATAGATACCAGAAGCTGTATCTAGCACAAATCATACCTCCCGACTGTGCCGTGGCACACATACACTGAACTGAAGCATTATTGATATTGAAATTATATATCTCTTCATAGTATAAAACAAAATCGCTTCTCGCCGTCTGTTTGCGTAGATCTTTTAAACTTCGCATAGATTCTGATGCGGTTTTCATCAATCGACAGAATGTTTCAAGGGGAAGGTTTATTTGTTTAATTTATTCTTGAAAAACACATTTTAAACACAAATTCCAGGGGAACGAAGTCCCGGGCAGCAGCTAGATTGAGTGTATATAAGTGTGTAGAGAGTGCAGTGTTTAAGTTCTGTAGATTAAATAATTGATTTACAAAAATATTCATATTAAGGTGTTAAAAACTATAGATACTTATAATATTTTGATTCTGCCTGCACTTAGTACAAACCTGTAACTCAGCTAGGTATGAAAGGAGATTGTGAACACCATAACTTTGGCTAAGTTATTGACTGAGTAGGTCATAATTTTACATGGGTAACTAAGCAATATGTATCATGACTGAAGAAGTTTTTGGACAGTAAGTACTAAAAAGTAAATCAAAAATTATTCTGAAAGCACGACGACCAATCAAGCTATACAAAACCAATTAATGCGGATCTCTCATTGCACAGGAAATCTTTACAAAGCGATGCCAAGTTATACTGGAAATGTATTGCTTGACGTGTCGCTATATAACTCTAATTTACCTGACTAACTACGGGTTTAAGACTGCATTGTTTTGC
Organism: Cerastis leucographa; assembly: GCA_963082945.1. NCBI lineage: Eukaryota > Metazoa > Arthropoda > Insecta > Lepidoptera > Noctuidae > Cerastis > Cerastis leucographa. Next base: position 14,279,666 of record OY720362.1, on the reverse strand, counting down.
ACATTGCATTAAGTTCAAACAAGAAAATAAAGCCATCATCTGCCTAGCCTTTTCCCAAACTTTGTTGGGGTCGGCTTCCAGTCTAACCGGATGCAGCTGAGTACCAGTATTTTACAATAAGCGACTGCCTATCTGACCTCCACAACCCTGTAACTGGGTAATACGAAACCCCTTGGTAGGACTGGATGTCTGACTTTCGGCTTCTGACTACTTTTAACGACTTTCAAAGATCTACAAATGGCAGCTGGGACCAACGGCTTAACGTGCCTTCCGAGGCACGGAGGAAACTCGGTATGCAACTATGGTCACCCATCCACGGACCGACCTCGGCAAACACGGCTTATGACCCGTGCGGCTATTATTATTTGGCCACGAGCTCCTCACAAAACGAGTAAACAAGAAAATAAAGTATGTACTTATTATTTCTTTTAATAGTCTAATGAACGTTCTGCCCAAATAAATAGGTCAGAAAGGTACGTCTAATGACTTAAATAGAAAGGCTATTCAGCCATTGAATCATGCTTGTCGGCAAAATGCCAGCAAAAGGCCTTGGTTCCGTTCTACTGCATTTTTATAACTATATGTTTGTGGTGGCTTATCTTCTGACGGTAGCTGTATAATAATGATATGAAAATCTATGGTTTTGCTTGAGCCATAAAAAAATTGAAAAGTTAGGAAAAAATCATCATCATTTTTTTTTTATTAATTAAATATTAATAAAAAAATAATAAACAACTTAGTTGCATTAAATTATATCTAAGAGCACAATGACTTTTATATTTTTTGTGCCATATCAAGCCACGTTCTTACCAAAGCGATCATCATGTTCCCAACCAACCTGAGGACATCGTGCTGGCAGAGCCTTCCGGTTTTCCAAATAAATGACTCACATAGGAACGAGACGAACACGATCTCTCGCGAGCATTCGCTTTGTTTAGGTTATGTTGTTAGTGTTTCTTTGAGAAACTTATTAAGATATTTTTCCGAAAGAGATTAGATGCGAAAATCCCCATTTTCATAACTAATTACAGTAGCAAAGAGAAACAATTTTATGGTTGCGTGGGACAGAGAGGATTAAATTATTGAAACCACAGCTAAGCCATGATTACCAATATATTAATTAGGCATCTAGTTAATTGGTTTTGTTAATACAAATAGGGATAAGCAGTATGTGGTAAGTATGTTATTTGTGATACAAACAAGAAAAAAAAAAGAAATACGGTATTATCTATACACGTAGTTAGGCGTACAGAAAAATATTATAATGTATTAAAATTGAATTTTTGTCGAGAAAACTTAATATTATTTGCTTTTCAAAAGTATTTCCTAAACAATATTAGTAGTACTAATATTCAATCGAGCTTGTGTACTCCATTCTAGGCACGGTTGAAAAATGGCTAAAAATCGGTATAGCAAAAGGTATTTGATATACCCTTGCGTAAAAGCGATAAGTCACAGGAAGACAATAGAAGAAAATCCTTTTTTATAAACAAACCAGTTATCCAACCAGCACTTAATATTATCAATACCCCACTAATTTCCATTAACACAAACCCAAAATAAGGAACGTCCCAAACCAAATCGGTAGTAATTTTTCACTCAAACGCATCCTTTTATCCCCTTTCCCCCCTCAGGTCGTAGAATGTATCAAGATGTCTAAATACAATCCATTTCGCGCCTCCCCTTGTACGTCCACTGGACGTATACGTACGTCCATAAATCACCAAATTAACGTCCGTTTTACGCGCGTAAATCTCGTTCGCGTAATATGTGGAATTTACGCGCCCGTTGCCGCGGTGATGTCAGGTAAAAGGCCTATAGGACTGGACCAATAAAAAGTAATGAGGTTTTATATGGCAGTATTATGATGCTGGGAAGCTGAAGTGGAGCTACAGGGATTTAAGTATAGAAAAAAAGAGTGGACAAGAGAATGAAATGTTTAATGAATCTTTTATGAATACTTAAATAAAAATTTGAACCCATTTTTTTTTATCGATGAAAAAGGAAGATTCGAAGGAAATCTTCAAATGACTTCTCCCGCTCTGGTTGGAGCGGGAGGGAGTGTCAGACTTGACGGACTAAAACCCATCCATGTTCCTTCTTAGCCCTTTGTGTTCCAGGGCCACGGTATCTCTTTCGAACATCCCGCAGTCCTGGCAGGCATCGGCCCTCTCGAACCCCTTCCGATTTGCTGACATCTCCTGGAGGCGCGCGTGGAACACAAACGCGCCGTCGGCACGGCCTGTCGTCATAAGACGGAAGGACGGTGAGCTATTCCATTACTCTTCTTTAATTTAACAATAAACATGGTCATCCTGCCATGTTTTGAAGTCCTATAACAGACTGATGTAGATCTTAGAACGAACTGCGAACTCGAATATAACCACAAGAAACGAGATAAGTAATTCCTTCACGGAGTCTTTGAAAAAATACAAAAAAAAACAATAGAAATATAACGAACTCCATTCACCCCGCTAAAAGAAGCTACTAAACCCAATAACAACAAAATCACCCGATAAACCCTATACGAAGCTGAAATAATCGCATCTTTCCGTATACGAGCAATCAAAAGTATCTCTATTGTATCGGGCAATCAATTTGCCACATAATGCCCGGGCAATGTTTACGGAGCTTGCCCCGGAAGGGATTGAGATAAGCTTGCCCGCGCCCCTGTTGCTTTTCTGTTTCGTAGTATAGGAAGCTGTTCTGATGATAATTTGTATTAATTACTGTTGGAGTTACTTGTCCTACTCCTGTACAAGTTACAAGGATAAACAGTGATTAGCTACATTGTGAGAATAAATTACAAGGCAGATCCACATGTACACATACAAAAATAAATGAAATTGAAGAGTCTGTTTGTTATTTCCAAATAACAGCTTTTAACTGAATTCAGCAAGTAAATACACGGTACTTATGCAAAAAAAAAGAATTATTAAAAAAATAAAAATGTCTTGTCTGTCTGTAGTTTTATTGGCGGAGAGGTGTATTAAGGAGTAACCTAGGCTTCTTTTATTTGCGAAAAAGGATTAGGGTTTCTTGAAAAAAAAAACCATTAAAATTGTTAACAAACTCCGATTCCAAATAGGGAAGTAATATTTTTTTTAAATTTAACGCGGACGAAGGTCGCGAGCAATGGCTGGTCTTTTATAAATTAAATGTGTTTACCTAAATACACTCTATTTATAAAAATGCTTCCTCTCTCCAAATTCACTTATTTGCTGTGCCCGACAAGGTCCATATGATCTTATTATAAGTTTCCTACCTAAGAATAACATGTAGAATGCAATAAAAGTATTGAGTAAAATAATGCAAAGGTTAATGTTACTATACAGGGTGTAACGGAAAGGGTATATACATACTGAAGGGTGTGCTACAGACCATCAAACTGAACATGGTTCTCATCATAAAACATATTTTCAGTGAAAAATTTATCTGCTGCCCTATACAAAATTGCAATACCTATTCGACCCAAATGTATGAAGCAGCTGATATTTTTTTCGCTATTACGATTTTTTTTCGATGGAGAAACATGTTCAGTTTGATGGTCAGTAGCACACCCTTAAGTATATATATACCCTTTCCGTTACACCCTGTATAACTGTCCGTCATTGTTATCGTTAACACCGCAAGGATCAAGCGGATGTTTACGAATTTTTGACACATACCTGTGATGAAAAGAGCTCGATTGAGGAGCTCGTGGCTAAACAATAACAGCCGCCCAGGTCGATCTTAAAGGTTAAGCTGTGCTTGCCGAGGTTGGTCCGTGGATGGGTGAGCATAATTATATACCGAGTTTCCTCCGTGCCTCGGAAAGCACGTTAAGCCGTTGGTCCCGGCTGTCATTTGTAGATCTTTGACAGTCGTTACGAGTAGTCAGAAGCCAAAAAGTCTGACATCCAGTCTTACCAAGGGGTATCGTATTACCCAGTTACTGGGTTGTGGAGGTCAGATAGGCAGTCGCTTCATGTAAAATACTGGTACTCAGCTGCATCCGGTTAGACTGGAAGCCGACCCCAAGATAGTTTGGGAAAAGGCTAGGCAGATGAGGACCTGTGATGAAAAGACCATGGGCAATTTTCGGTCAAATTACTAATACTTTATATAATTTTTCTGTTTTTTACTATTTCCAATTTTAATTAAATTTATGTGAATATTGGTCTTTATTATTTAGTAAGTTAGATTATTCATATAATTTATTTGTGTATGTGGTTATTTTTTTACTAATAGAAATATTATAATATTATAAGTAATTGTAAAATAGATTTGATTGATTAATAAATAATTTGCATCCGGACATTAACTTAATTTCCACTTTAGTTATTGGACAGATTTAATTTTCCTTTAAACAAGCGTTAAGTTAAAAAAACATCACAGAAAATGCCAGCATCGCTGTGAACTCACAAATTGATTTTCAAAGCATAAATTAACAACTAATGGACCCATAAAATATTTTAACAGCCTTTTAAAGCCGCAATTTCAGATCCAATCAATATTAAACTTAAATACGTTGGGAAAAAAGCCAAAACTGAACGTTAAAAAAGGTTAATATAATCGTAAACGACAGTCCCTTACTGTCTACACTTTGCGATCAATTTGCCGATAACGCTTCGACATTACTCGTACATGGTTATACTGTTTGCCGAAAATTGCCGATTTTTGCCGAATCATTAAGTAGTATGGCCGTATGGTTACCGTTTCGTGGGTGTTTAGGGAATGTAGAACAAGAAAGAAGATCCTAGAAAGATTTAATATAAGAAATGGCCTTTATTTAATGTGAAAAGATGGTGACGGTGCACATTAATAGCCTTCTTGAGGACTGACTTCAATTGCAGTAGCACACGTAAATGAACCATTAGTATTGTTCACTAGGCAATAAGGTTCAAATTTGCTTGATGGTGAATAGATGTGATTAAAAGACGTCCTGTCTTTAATGAGTTTATTTTGCAACTAGCTTCATACTACAAACCTTTACATAATCAACATCTAGGTAGGTATAACCTATATACTGTCTATAGAAACGACAATTTTGGCGTAAACATTCCGCCCACCAAAACGAATTGTTTTACATTACAACATTCAAAAATCAGAGCAATTGGACTGTATACAAAACGAATCTTTAAAAGGTACAAAATTACTACATATTATATAGTTATTATATATCATAGAGTTATTATGTGTTAGTGTCATATTCCTGTGGCAAAAATATTAACTTTGATAGAGGTCTCTTCAATTCATGATCTCCCTTACATTGTACGGTGACCACTCGAACCAAATTGTCAGTCCCAGGATGGACTACTTTCACTCGACCTAATAGCCATTTATTAGGTGGTAAGTCATCCTCTTTAATTATCACAATGTCACCAACACAGGGTGATGGAATCTTGGAATGCCATTTATATCTTTGCTGCATGGTGTTGAGATATTCAGATTGCCACCGCTTCCAAAAATCTTGGGTCATCCTTTGTATTAGTTGCCATCTCGTGAGTAAACTTATGTTTCTCTCCTTGAAATTGATATCTGGAACACTGATCAGGGGTTCTCCCACCAAAAAATGACCAGGTGTCAGAGGTGTAAGAGTGTCGGGAGTGTGATCAAGCTGACATAATGGGCGTGAATTAAGGCTTGCTTCCACTTGAGCCAATAATGTAGCCATCTCTTCATATGTCAGTTTAGTTCCTTGAGTTACTCTAGTCAAGTGCCGTTTGGCTGACTGTACGCCCGCTTCCCATAAGCCCCCATAATTAGGCATTCTCGGCGGAATAAAGTGCCATACCGTACCATCATTGGCTAACAGTTCAGCAATCTCGTTTGACACACTGGCCTTGCCTCTTACAAATAGTGCTTTCAGCTCCCTTGCGGCCCCGACAAAGTTGGTGCCGTTGTCGCTCCATAAATGAGCACATGGACCTCTTCGAGCAACAAATCGTCGGAAAGCGGCGATAAATGCCTGGGCAGTAAGGTCTGTAACTGCCTCTAAGTGCAGAGCCTTTGTTGACATGCACACGAACAAGCATACATAGCCCTTCGTTGCATGATGACCTCGTCCCTTAGATGTTCTTATTTGCACAGGCCCAGCATAATCGACTCCGCTGTTAAGAAAAGCTCTGTTGGTGTTCACCCTTTCAGGAGGGAGCTGTCCCATCATTTGATTATGCGTCTTTGCTTTGTCAACGATGCAAACCTTACAGGTACGTATACATTTTCTTACAGCTGCCTTTAACCCAATAATCCAATATTTACTTCGAATGTAAGTGATCATCATTTGGATGCCACCGTGCAAAGTCTTAATGTGTGCTTCTTGAATTATAAGTCTTGTAATGTGAACATCTTTAGGTATTATTATTGGGTGTTTTGATGCTTCCGGCAGTCTTGCGTTTTGTAGTCGGCCTCCGACTCTTATTATATCCTTGTCATCTAAATATGGAACCAATGTAATTAGAGAACTTTTAGTGTTAACCTTTCCCTTTTTCTTAATGTTTTCTATTTCCCTTTCGTATACTAGATTTTGATAATATTTAATTGCCTTTTCTAAAATATCTTCCATTTCATTAACTGTTAAATAATCTTCTTGTTTTGTTACATTTTTAATATTTATAAATCGTTTACAGTAGGCTAACACTCTTTTTAGTTTTGAAATGCTAGAAAATCTTTCCCAAATAGGTTTCTTTTCGCAGGTATTGTCAAAAGTATGGTAACTTGAAACTTTAATTTCTAGATCAGTTTCAGGAACTTCTTCTCTTGCCTTCTTAATTTCTTTAAACTTAAGCCAACTAGGTCCCGTCCACCACAGCTCGAGATCTGCTAAATCGCTTGCCTTCACACCCCTTGTAGCTAAGTCCGCAGGATTTTCAGCCGACTGTACGTGACTCCATTTATTGCTTTCTAGGACTCTGAGAATATCTGCTGTTCTATTCGCGACAAATGTGCGCCATCGACTCGGTGTAGATTGTAACCATGCCAATACAACCATGGAATCGGTGTAAGCATAGACATTATTCATTTGTATACCGAGTGCAGCAGTAATATCCTTCACTAATTCAGCCAGTAACGTGGCAGCGCACAGTTCCAGTCTGGGGATACTCAGTTGTTTTACAGGTGCTACCTTCGTACGAGATGCAACCATTACGACGTGCACCACATCATCTTCATCGACAACTCTTAGGTAAATAACTGCAGCGTATGAAGTCATCGAAGCATCTGCGAAGCCGTGGAGCTGGATTACCTTACTTCGTGACGTAATTTGAAACCAACGTGGGACCCTAATGGATTGCAGGTAAGTTAATTCTTTTCTATATTTTGTCCACTCTTCCACTAGGTCGAAAGGAGCTTCATCATCCCAATCTAAACGACGGAGCCATAGCTTCTGGATCATTACCTTGGCTATGATAACTACCGGCGACAACCATCCGAACGGGTCGAACAATCGCGACACGTCCGAGAGAATGGATCTCTTCGTTATGGGATACTTCAGTTCAGGTAAGTTAACTGTCACCTTGAATTTATCATCTTTTCTGTCCCACTTTAGTCCCAAAATTTTTATAATCTTGTCTAGTTTTATTTCCAACTGATCTGTAGTATTTTCTTTTCCTTCTTTTAAACATTTTAATACTTCTTCTGAATTGCTTGACCATTTCTGCATTTTAAATCCACCCCTTTTGAGTATTTCTCTTATATTTATACATAGAATATTAGTTTCTTGTACATTTTCATGGCCGGCCATTAAATCGTCCATGTAAAAACATTGTTTTATTGCAGCAGCAGCCTCTGGACATTCATGGCCTTCGTCATCAGCTAACTGCTGAAGTGTTCGTACAGCAAGATATGGCGCGGCAGCTGTGCCGAATGTGACAGTCTTCAGTTTATAAGTACTCAAGCTCTTGTCTGCGTCATCTCGCCACACAATACATTGGAGTGGTGTGTGTTTTTCAGCCATTTTCACCATTCGGTACATCTTGATAATATCTGCTATTACACATATTTTGTGTCTCCTCCAATTGATTATAAGGCTGCGCAAATCAGGCTGTAATTACAGGCCTAATCATCATGCAATCGTTGAGAGAATGTCCATTGGTGCCTCTAGCCGAAGCGTCAAAGACAACACGTAACTTCGTCGTGTCTTTGTCCTCTCGGACTACAGCGTGATGAGGAAGGTATTGCATATGTCTGTCATCTTGGTCTTCACATTTTTGTAAATGTCCCATCTCTAAAGACTCATCAATTACCATTTTGTATTGTTTCTTAAAAACGTTGTTTCTTTGGAATTTTCGCTCTAATTGGTGGAATCTCTGAATTGCTGCGTGTCCTGTATCTCCTATTTTTTGTATAGTGTCTTCAACAGTCTGCTTTAATGGTAATTGTACGACATAATTCCCTTCTTTATCTCTTACGGTTGTATTTTTGTAAATAGACTCACATTCTTCTTCTTCCTTTGTTAAAATCTTCTTTTTTGTATAAGAATCTGTTTCTATCTCCCAAAATCTTTTTAATGTGTCTTCTTCTTCTTCTTTGACAAAGAGAGTAGTTATTACTTCTTGATCTGTACCATTGTTAGTTTCACCCGACAAAACCCATCCTAAGCATGTTTGTTGTGCTACTAGGCCACTTTACTACTACTTTGTAGTCGTATTAGCCCTTCTTTTATTATTCTTCCGAAAACGTCTGCCCCCAGAAGAATGTCAATTTTTCCCGGTATGCCAAACTTTGGATCAGCTAAAGTCAAGGGTTGTAACTCGGCCTTGTTTATCTTCATGGACCTAGAGGGTAATCTTGAGGAAATCGATTTCATAACGTAGGCCTTAACTTCAATAGGTTCCCTTGAGCTTGATAGTAGATGGAAAAATACCTTATGCTTGATGGATTGTTTTTCTTCGCCAATACCACTGACTATACTACTGACTTCAGTTTTCTTCAACCCTAATAACTCCACTGTTCTAGCTGTGACAAAGGAGGCTTCAGAGCCCTGGTCAATGAGCGCACGGAAGACATGTGGCTCTCCGGAACTTGAAATGATATCTACCAGTGCTGTGGCTAACAAAACTTGTTGACCAGGCTGTTGTTTCCTAGAATAGTGGGCTGCTATCTTTGTTTCAGTAGCGTCTTCAGTCTGAGAGGCAACGCATGTCCCAGACGAAGTGTTCTTCTCTTCAGTTGGTCTCGACCGGTCTTGGTGTAGGAGGGAGTGATGCTTCTTCTTACAGATTCTACAGGACGTCTTGTGATTGCATCGAGAAACGGCGTGGTAAGGTATGAGGCAGTTGAAGCATAACTTGTTCTTTAGTGCAGCATTGTGTCTATCTGCGACCGATAACTTGACAAACTCCTTGCAGTTGTGAATAAAATGATCACCCTTGCAGTAGGCACAAGCTTTCTCACGTTCAGGTTTATCTTCTTCACTGGTAGCGGCATGAAATGACTTGGGCTTATTTCCCCTTCTCTCCTTCATTGTTTCAGGTGTAACTAATTCCAGCGTGCGAAATTTGCTTTCTAAAAAACCTTTCAAAGTGGCCCATTTTGGCACGTCATCGGTGTTGTCCTTGTATGCGAATTCTTCCCATTCTTTGTGAGTAAGATTGTCTAATTTCTGCATGACAAGAAACTCCAGGAATGGATCCCACTCGTTAATAGTTAGTCCGGTATTTTTTAAACCATGAAGGCACTCTGAGGTTGTATCTACCAACTGTTTGATCATAGGAGCAGCTTAGTTGGCTAGCCGTTTCTGGTAAAAAAGCCGTTTGAAAAGAGAGATTCTTAATACTCGTTTATTGCCATAACGACCTTTTATTAATTCCCAAGCTTGTGAATAATTAGTTTCTGTAATTTGTATTTGCCGTAACAATGCTTCCGCCTCTCCCGTAACACTTGTCTTCAGGTAATGTAATTTTTGAACATTTGATAACGCATTATTATTGTGTACGAGAGTGGTGAACAAGTCTTCATATGTAGGGAATTCTTCATACTTGCCAGAGAAAGATGGTAACTGTATACGTGGTAACTTCACACTCGATAAGCCTGCTGCAACACTAGATTCATTTAACTGATCTTCATTATTGACTGGTTGACTCGGTAGTGATGGGTTCAATAGATCTAATAATTCAGCCTTTAAAGATACATATAAATCCTCATATTTATAAAATTCTTCATTGAGAAAGTAAGGCAATACTCCGCGTTGTTCGCGTGGTGTGCACTTAGTTAGCTCCCGATGAGTCATCGTAAAATTCTGCCAGTATTCCTCAATACATTCTAAGCGCGCCTTTGCATAGCCCTTAGTTAACTTGGCTTTAGCACATTTCTTGAAGTTAATTTGCGCTTTTTGCAAAACACTAGCTGTATCCTCCAAAGCAGCCAGCAATACACTTTGTTCCGCTGTCACAGCAGTCATTTTTAATGTTTATTTGCGTACACAACACTTTAAAATTAAGGTCGTAAATAACACGTTATAAAGTTAGTTTCTTCTAAATGAGCCACACGCGTGTCTTCGATACGTAAACAACTTCCTTATCTCTCGACCGGCCTACGTCACCTATTGTATGCGCCGGCGCCCGCGCCGGCCAGGTGTTGGCCCGAGCGTTTCTATTCAATTAACTTTTTATGAATTAATCCGGTTCGTTTGGACCATGTTCACTGGGCAATAAGGTTCAAATTTGCTTGATGGTGAATAGATGTGATTAAAAGACGTCCTGTCTTTAATGAGTTTATTTTGCAACTAGCTTCATACTACAAACCTTTACATAATCAACATCTAGGTAGGTATAACCTATATACTGTCTATAGAAACGACAATTTTGGCGTAAACAAGTATAATTGTGACTTCTTATTTTATCAGTGTATCCTTTATTTGCTCATGATCCTAAATTTAAATTCAAGCTTTTGCTTTAAATACTCAGAAAATACAAGGAAAAGGCACAATACGAGTAGGTATCTTCCTCGTTTCCTCATGACTGAGGGTCGTGACCACATGAGGTCGTTGCCTTCTCCAACAACTCTCCATGCTGAAAGGTTTTTGGCCATGCGGACTGATGCCTGGAAATTCCCTTTGCAGACTTCCTTCACCGCATCTTTCCATCGGGTTGGTGATCTTCCACGGCCCCTTTTTCTTTCCACGTTACCAGTCACAATAAGCTTCTCCAAGCTATAAGGCTCCTTCCTTGCCACGTGTCCGAAGTACTGTAGGAGTCGTTTCTTGCAGATGGTCGATAGGTGAGATTTAACTTTTATTTCGTTCAGAATCGAGGCGTATTGTGCGGCGCGCCGTCCAGGGAATGCTTAACATTTTGCACCAGCACCACATTTCGGACGATTCGGTGATTTCAGTGTTCAGGTTTCAGAAGCATACAAAAAGTTAGGGAAGGAGTTATACCAAACTGCAAATAAATATATTAACCTTTTTTAAAACAAGGTTTTATTTAAAATAAAACAAAAAGTAAGGTTTATCTATCAAAATTAAACCGGTATACAACGTTTCGTGTCCATGCTATTAACTGTTGAGGAGTTCTCTCGTGACAACAGAAAACATGGACACTAATCAGGTGTAGTAAAATGACAAGATCTGAAAATGACAGATTCGCGTGATGACAGATTAGCGTAATGACAGATTAGCGTAATGACAGATTCGGTAATGACAGATTCGCGTAATGACAGATTCGCGTAATGACAGATTACCGTAATGACAGATTACCGTAATGACAGATTCGCGTAATGACAGATTCGCGTAATGACAGATCAATCTCGAATTAATTGTTTACATACTACTTTAGTAGTAATCAGACCCTGGCAGCAGAATTAGGTCATGTCTGTCACAAAAATGTATTCTCACCAGAACCAAAAGTGTGTGCAAAATCAGTTGGGGGAACTGGTTTACAATTAAGTTGCAAGATTTGACCAATGCATACTAACTAACAAGGCAAGTTGAATAAAGCTTATTTATCTAGCATTAGATCAATTCGAGCAGTCAAACCAACCGAAATTTCCATCACGCGTCAAAGTTTAAACTGTAAACCATTTTGACAGCTCCGAACTCGTCGCTTTCTCTTTCCCGTCCTTTCCGTTAGACAAGGACAACAACATTCTCTTTTATGTTGAGTCAGCGAACAACAAAACGGGCGCCATCATGTTACCATCTTTAGAGATGACTAAACGTTATTAGAGTTTTGTTATTATAACCGTTTAATGTACACACGCCGATCGATGAAGCTATACGAACCAGTTTATGCGGAGCTCTCATTGTACGGAACATCTATACAAAGCAAGGCCATGTTATACTGGAAGATATAGCTTGATGTTTCGCCGTGTGTACCACAAATAAGGCGTGGTTAGCTTCGGAACAAACAGTCTGTGGTTTCGAACCTCGGCTTATATTGAACCAGGGACCACGAAATTCCTAACTATGTTTATAAGATTATTCAGGAATACTGTTGCGTATTAAAATGAGGCTGTGTGTACTTGGGTTTTAATTTACTTTATATAAGAAAAGCAGTCTTGGCTCTCCGATTACAAGAAGGTATAAAACCAAACTAATTCAACACACTTATTCCACATTTTGTGTCTACTGTTTTCGATAATCCATACTTCCATACTAATATACTAATACTAATCCATACTAATATTATAAATGCGAAAGTCACTCTGTTTGTTTGTTTGTATGTTTGTTACCTTTTCACGACTAAACGGCTGATCGGAACTTAATGAAATTTCTCAAGAAGATAGATTTCAACCTGGGGAAGGACATAGGCTATACATTATCTCGCTACGACCAATAGGAGCGGAGCAGCAATGAAAAATGTTGCGAAAACGGGGAAAATTTGACGCAGACGAAGTTGCGCGGGACAGCTAGTAGTACATATAATCTGGATCTCTAGTTGTCAAGTGAATCGGTTTCTTCTAAGCAAGCGTGCTCCACCCTTGGCTGCATTATCGCTTTACATCAGGCGAGTTGCAGCCAAACGAAAGCCTATTTAGTTTAAAAAAAAATGTAAAAGCTTGTGTATAAAAATTTGGTACAAATGTAAAAATGCAAACAAAATCGTAATAAATGTCTGAAACGATGTTAATACAATATATGTTTGTTTTATATACAGCAAGTTTGCAAGGAGTAGTGTTTACACAACTTGTCGAAAACAAGTATTATAAAAACTTGCATTTGGGTGTAAAAGTGGTTGATTAGGAAAGTGATCCACGACTAAATTGACCTTGTATAATAAAGGGTGTAAAACACCTCTTAACGAAGCCGAAAGGCTCTGGTTCTCCCTGTCATTGCGATCATTTTTTTGTTTTTTTGCTACACCATACCTGGGAACCTTCTAGTTACGTAGATATTAGGGGTCAAAGTTCCAACTTTTTGACAAGTATTTCAAATACAAGTTTTTAATGTAAGATTTTTACTTTAAACACCTCCACAACCCCCGTACTATTCAATCCGTCCATCAGCACAATGTTTTCAGTGCGTTACATTGAGTTCTACCACAGAACATGATTTTACACCCCCCAAAAAAAAAGTCGTTTCCCAGCAATAATTTTTGCGTAAAGTTACTTAGTTTCATGTACAGAATGCTTGGTTGACGGCTTCGTGATGAGGTGATTTACACCGTGTATAATTGTCACTAAAACTTACTGCTGACACGATTGTTTTTCCTTTGTCTTCGGATACAAATACTTTTACTACTTTTAAATGCGCATGCGTAAAGAAGAAGAATGAATGACGATATAAGGATGAAGCAAAAAGAGTAAACAAAGATCCAATTTAGGAATTAAATTGCCATGAGCTCATCTAAAAGAAAGAAAGCAGGTTTATTTGGCACAGGCAACAAGACGCATACAACAATATGATTTAGTTTTTGATTCGGCCACTTGGAATTTTAGTTGCTAGCTTAGATTAACTGTAGGTTACGTACGGACGTATACGTCCATATAAAGGGTGTAAAACACCTCTTAACGAAGCCGAAAGGCACTGGTTCTCCCTGTCTTTGTGATCATTTTTTTGTTCTACACCATACCTGGGAACCTTCTAGTTACGGAGATATTAGGAGTCAAAGTTCCAACATTTTGACAAGTATTTTTTTAAATACAATTTTTTAATGTAAGATTTTTACTTTAAACACCTCCACGACCCCCGTACTATTCAATCCGTCCATCAGCACAATGTTTTGAGTGCGTTACATTGAGTTCTACCATAAAACATGATTTTACACCCCCCAAAAAAATGGCGTTTCCCAGCAATAATTTTTGCGTTAAGTTGCTTAGTTTCATGTACAGATTGCTTGGTTGACAGCTTCGTGATGAGGTGATTTACACCGTGTATTATTTGTTCGCTCGGTTTATTATTTTCCCTTCTCTATTACTTGTCATCTCATCAGACACCACCTTACTTGCCATATCATCCTTCGTTTTTTTGTTCTTCCTATATTTTTATACCTCTGTTTTTTCCGCCTATGCCATGGGAAAAAAATTAGTACCAACGCAAATGCCTTCCACAATTTAAAATAAAAAACATTTCATCTTTCTTCCACGATAAAGTAAATCAATGCCTTAACAACAGGCGAACACAACATTAATCAAGATGAATAAACTTCAAACAATAGCCTTTAACTGAAGAATCAGAGCATCTCCGGGGAAATTCGGCGCCTTTGTATCGTTTCATTTGGCGCGAAAATGATCATCAACGTTTATTGGTTGCAAGAGATTTTATGAAAATAAAGTGGTTTTTTATTCTGATTTTAGTGCACCTACTGGTTTAAGTCTTATCAAGCGGTATCTTAAAGTGTGGAGATGAGATAGGCAGTCGCTCAATCAATATTATTTTGATTCCCTTGAGAGTGTCGAAATAAACGTTTTTTGCGGAATAAACTGCCGTATCTTTATTTCGTTAAGTTACAATTTTTTTTTTCCCAAATTCAAGAGACCGTAGACTTGAGTACATGGTTTTAATTTCAACTCAATACCTCCACACATTCCCGAGATAAAGGGTCTTGACAGACAGACAACAAAGTGATTCTATAAGGGTTCTGTTTTTTCCTTTTGAGGTACGGAACCCTAAAAAGGAATAAATGATAGCATGACTAATGACAGGGAAGTATGGAACAAAAAAAAAACACCCCAACTAAGGCTTAAGTGCAGAATAATGATGAGTTTATGTTACGAATTAACTTATCAAGGTTTTATAATCCACGTACAAAGCCTACTCAACCCGACTTCCAAAGTAAATCTAAATACCAAAACAGTTAGCAACGCCCATTTGTTTAGCGGTGAGGTCTCAGGTCTTTCATCATAAGCTATAAGTTTGTTACTATCATCTATTTATGTACGAAACTGGCTATTTAGTTCGCAGGTTTTGATTAATGAGCGCTTCGGGGATCATTGAGTCGGGAAAATGGGATTTTCCCAGTGATTTCTTGGCGGATTTGTAAGGAGCTTAATATGTTATTCATTTGGGCTAAAGGGTCTGGTTTGTTGAATGGAAAGACTTTGATTTTTGTTTTTGAATGGTGTTTTGTAAAGGCAATTTTTTTTATTGAACGTGCGTTATAATTTTGGCATAAATATTACACACTTATTTGGTGAAAAGGATGGTTAGTATGACGTCAGACGGAGAGAGACAGAGCTATAGAGGACGTATAGCACCATCACTTGCCCACTCCGGAATAAGGTTAACACAATACGGGCTTATGACGTCATGCCTGTTCGATTATTATGTGAAACAACTTTTAAACATTTCTGCATCTACCAAAATAAACAGAACAATGTTCAGAAATAAAATTAACAACCGTTTCATGCTAGGTTTGGTTTGCTACGAGAGCGTAGACTCGTAGGTCAGCGCAGCTTGCGTAGCGGTTACAACTGCTACGTCGTAGTACCCGGGCTACGAAAATGCTTCGGCAGCATTATCACACTTCAGCGAATATTCATGTTCTTGCTCTGTGTTGTCAACACATTACTTAAAATAAAATAATTTAGAGTGTTTCCATAGGATAATAAAGCAAAGCCATACCACATTATTGTGGGAATGAACTTCAAAAACTGGAACCATGGGCATTAAAGTAAAGTAAGCTCGAATTTATAGAACCCTAATAAGCATTTTATGGTTAAATTTTTATAGGAATCGAACCCGATATTTTTGTAAACATATAGGCTCTGTGTTATCTGTTATATCGAGCTTCTAGAAAGGATCATATTGTATGTATTTGTGTGCTAGCCAGTATTGTGTGCTAGCCAGTAGCCGACGGTGCTATGTCAAACAATGAAATCCATACAGCCGTTAAATGAATAGGGAACATACAGAGTTACTTAGTTAGATCTACGTATCTCCTTGGTGTGGAGCTCGTGGCTTTAATAATAACAGCCGCACGGGTCGATCTTCAAGGTCGCGCTTGCTAAGATCGGTCCACTGATGGGGATTCATTAATGCCAAGTTTCCTCCGTACCTCGGAAAGCACACTAAGCCGTTAGGCTGGCATTTGTAGATCTTTGACAGTCGTTAGAGGTAGTCAAAAGCCCGAAAGTCTGAGAACCAGTATTATAACCCTGTACTTACTGGGTTGTGGAGGCTAGATATACAGCGGCTCCATGTAAAATACTGGAATTCAGCTGCATTCAGTTTAACTGGAAGCCGACCTTTTTTTTACGTATGGCAAATCATCAAATGACCCCCCCCCGCTCTGGGCGGAGCAGGAGGGAGTTTCAGACTTGTACTGACTAAAACCCATGCATGTTCCTTTTTGGTTTGCTGACATCATCTCCTTGAGGCGCGCGTGGAACACGAACGCGCCGTCGACACGGCCTGCCGTCATGAGACGGATGGACGGTGAGCTAGCCCATTACTCACCGTCCACAGGCCCGCGCCTACGGTGGTCGGGGGCCAGTGGGTGACCC
Source organism: Cerastis leucographa (assembly GCA_963082945.1). NCBI lineage: Eukaryota > Metazoa > Arthropoda > Insecta > Lepidoptera > Noctuidae > Cerastis > Cerastis leucographa. Next base: position 14,262,803 of record OY720362.1, on the reverse strand, counting down.
CCGACGCCCGGGGCGTCTCCCGCGGCGGCTGGGACGTGAGGTTCTCTCCCTCTCACGTTCCGCCGCCTCCTTCGCTAGCATGACTGCTTCGCAGAAGGAGGCGACGGTTTCCCATTCCCTCTCACTCCGGACCATGGAATGAACCAGGGCCGGACGCGAGAGGTCGCCGCCGCCAATCGCCGCTACAAAGACACGGCGGTGCTCAGTCCAAGTGGAGCAGACCTCCACGGTGTGCTCCACCGTGTCCTCCGGACGATCCTCGCAGTGGTACTGGAAGCCGACCCCAATTTGGTAATAATAACTAATAGTAAAACTACACACCAGTTATGATGAAATTATTTAAAGGATTAGCATTCACCTCTATTCCAAGACCCCCTGGGTACTGGAGCGTCACAATTACATTATGTCTCCGGTTTCACGTAACCACATTTGAGGACGTAACTAATTTAAGATATTCCTGTATCACAATAATGAACCTGACTGTCTAAATAGTTAGTTTAATTTCAGCGTTTCTGTCACACTTACGCATTGGCGAAGTTGAAGCTTTTATTTTATTTTTATATATCCTTACAAGGTTTACCCTAATGCGACAGTTGAGAACTTAAAGTAATTAAACCATACAGGGTTATTTGTGAAACACCGACAACCTCTCAGGACTATGTTACTAACATCATAAACAACAACTTTGTTCTATGACTTTTAAAAATTCATCATTTTTTAGTTCATCAGATGTTCATACAAAAATAAAAATATTTTAATTGGACGCTCTAAATGTTACGAAGTCTATGCGAAGCAAAAGAAAGCGATAGTACAATAGCGGGATCATAGACTTCGTAAAATTTAGAGCGTTCAATTTAAATATTTTTATTTGTTAGTAACATAGTCCTGAGAGGTTGTCGGTGTTTTACAAATAACCCTGTTTACTTAGAATTGCAAAAGTTAGAACAACACAAAATAATATAATTAAATTATAAAGCGTCATCTTGTCAGGTTAAGCATCTCCCTGATGTATTGAAGTATCGCGAAAAAACATATTATGTTGAATACAATTTTCTTCTCAACTAGAGTTGTCAACTGCAGAATACGGTGAATTATCCTTTATAACGCATATCATTTCAGTTGTCAGTGTTCACGAGTTGAATGCGGCTTCATTACTCCAGTGTCTGCACCCGAATGTGCTGGAATTAAAACCACTTTGTTACGCTATGCTAGGTTATGCTATGCTTCGTTTTGTTGCTATGTTACTCCAGTGAGTTAAGCGGTGAATGTTCTGTTGCACATTTTTGTTGTTCATAAATATTAGTTGGCTGTCAAGTTTGAATGAAGATGTGAGAATTATTTCATACGAACGAAAAAATAGTTTTAGCCGTTTTCGGTCACGGAGGCCAATCTAAGCGGATTTTAGTCAGCAGCACAGGAGATATTATTATTGTGTTCATGTGTGTGCGCTGGCACAGGTGCTCCACCTTGGGTTTCTCCCCACCCTTATAGCCCGATGGGACGACAATCCGACACGACCGGAGAGAGATCAGGTGCAGGACCAACTTCCTAACTCCAGGCAGGTATCTTGCAACTTATGCATGTGAAAACATGTCCTCAAAGTTTGAGTGAATCTGTTTCTTCTAGATAAGCGTTCTCCACCCTAAGGTGCATCATTACTTCACATTTAAATGGATGAATTAATACGAATAAGAAAATGATAACAAGAGCTGCGTCACAACGAGCACGCCTTCCACCCCCGGACTCGTTGCTGAGCTCCGCCTCGCTGCCGCCAGATCCCGGATCACCTGTGTCGCCGGCGGCGGTAGTAGCGTCGAGTTCCAGCGACGAATATTTCTCCCCGCCGACGTCGCCTACACCTGTACGTCGACCGGGGCGAGGCCGGCCACCGAGAAGCTTGGGACTTAGGGGCCAACTGGCCCCGAGCGGGGTCCCCGCTGCCGGTGGTTGTGTGCAGCGCATGAGATGGACGAGGTCCATAAACGAAAACGTCATGCGCGCATATTACGGGTCTACAGAGGGGGGAACTAACCTCACTGCGTACCGTGTTAGGATGCTGTCTCTTTTTCAGGTTCTTGAACCAACCGTCAACGTTTCGGCCCAACGACTATCGGATCAGGTGCGGGTCATCCAGCGCAATCACATGTTGGACGACGCCGCACTTGATAGGCTGCGCTCAGAGGTACTGAGCAACCATATCGACTTGACTCCGGCGCAAACCGCGGTGCAAGCGTCAACTATTGACGCAATCCCACCGCGGTCCAATCTTGATGCTGTAGAGGATGAAGATAGGGTTGCCACGGTAAGTAGCCAGTGCAACGAACGTTTGAGGAGCGCTCTGGAGGATGCGCTTCACGAGTATCGATCCACTCCTGCCCAACTTAGGCCTCGATTACCACGGCTTCCCATGCATAAGAAAAATAGGGCGCTGGTGTGTACCTTGGACTCGCAACTAAAAAATATATTTGAGAGTAGCGAGGACCTTGTTGATACGCACTCGATCCTGTATTGTGGGGCTGTAGCGGCTTGTCGTTTAGCAAACGTCAAATTTCCAAATTGTGACGTAGCTACTCGACCAAAACCAGCCGTACCAGCCTGGCAACGCAGGATTGAGTGCCGTATCGACGGGGCCAGGGTACTCATCGGCAAACTATACTGCTTCAGGGAGGGTAATACACGACCACGTGTGATGCGCTTTGTGAGGCGGGCATTCTTGGGGACTGGGATCAGTCCTCAAGAATACATCTCCCGAGTCACAGAGCGCATTGACTTCCTGAAGCAGAAAGTGTATGCATGGGCGAACCGTATTCGGCGGTATAAGAAACGTGTTGATCGATACTCGCAGAATCGCATGTTCCAGAGTGATGAGAGGTGGGTATACAGAGCTTGGGAGCGACCCGAGAAAAATATGACAGACGTGTGCCGCCCAGATGATGCTGCCACGTGTTCATTCTGGCGCAGCATTTGGTCGGTGCCCGTCTGTCATACGGAGGATGATTGGATGCGAGATGTCGAGCGAGTGTGTGAATCTATCCCAGAAATGGAACACATTTTAATAACACCGTTAGATGTTGCCAGAGCAGTTCGTCCGTTACCGAACTGGAAATCTCCGGGACCGGACGGACTGCACAATTTCTGGCTCAAATGGCTAAGTAGTTCACACACTTGCCTGGCATCTCAATTCCAGTCATGCTTAGAGTCTGGGTCGCTACCAGAGTTTCTTACAACGGGTGTTACCCACCTGCTCCATAAGTCAGGTAGTCCTACGGAACCCAAGAATTATAGACCGATCACGTGTTTGTCGACGGTCTATAAACTTCTTACATCCATTTTGAGAGAGAAAATTAGCAAACACATTGATAGTAATTCCATTATGTCGGCCTCTCAAAATGGATGTAAGAACGGGTCCCGTGGTACTAAGGAGCTTCTCCTCATCGACATGGTCATTAGCCAACAGGTTCGTCGATCCCGCAAGGATCTGTCGACATGTTGGATAGATTATAAGAAGGCCTACGACTCTGTGCCACATACATGGCTCATGAGGGTGCTGGAGTTGTACAAGATAGATGCAACTCTACGCGCCTTTCTTGAGTCGTGTATGGGGCAATGGAGGACGGTCCTTCGATATCCAGGATGTCGACAAATCCAGGGGAACGATGAGCCTGTATGGATTAAACGGGGTATATTTCAGGGCGACAGTCTGAGTCCACTTTGGTTCTGTCTAGCCCTGAATCCTCTAAGCACATTGCTGGAGGATTCAGGTCTAGGGTACCGGTTGAGGAGAGGTGGTCAGGTCATATCTCACCTTCTTTACATGGATGATTTGAAACTCTTTGCCCCTAGCAAATTGCAACTGATGGAGCTACTGAAAGTAACTGAAACTTTTAGTAGCGCCATCAGGATGGAATTTGGTGTGGACAAATGTGCAGTCATGTATGTAAAACGAGGGGAGATTATGGAATCCGAGGGACTTCAGCTCTCTGATTCCATACACCTAAGATCCCTTTCCTCATCCGAAAACTATAAGTATTTGGGTATGTCGGAAGCGTTAGGCATTAATGTAGCTGATATGAAGCAATCGTTGAGGGAGCGCTTCTTTGGTCGCCTGAAGAAGGTACTAAATAGCCTTCTTTCGGGCGGGAACAAGGTGCGCGCCTTCAACGGTTGGGTCATGCCGGTTTTAATGTACTCTTTTGGCATACTCAAATGGACTCAGACCGAACTGGACGCCCTGGATAGGAGAGTTCGTACACTGCTGACCGCAAACCGGATGCATCACCCACGATCATCGGTGATGAGACTGTACATCCCGCGGAAGTGCGGGGGTCGAGGCTTTTTAAACGCGAAGACCCTCCACAACCGCGAGGTGTGCAGCCTCAGAGAATATTTTTTAAAAGTAGAGGTGGGTATGCACCGAGATGTGGTCGCAGTGGACAAGGCACTCACCCCGCTGTCCATGGCTAAAGAGAACTGGCGCAAACCTGTAATACTGACTACCGATGACCGCAAGGGAATATGGCAAGGCAAGGTTCTTCACGGGCGCTATTACCAGGCTCTTCATGGACCTGATGTAGATTTTCTAGCGTCCGTGTCCTGGTTACGTTTCGGCGACCTCTTTGGGGAAACTGAAGGTTTTGTTTGTGCGATTATGGACGAAGTTATGCTGACGAACAACTACCGGAAACATATTATGAAGGACGGGACGGTGGACGTGTGTCGGGCATGCCACTGTCCGGGTGAGTCCATCAGACATATTATTTCTGGTTGTTCTCGTCTGGCTAACGGCGAGTACTTACACAGGCACAACCAAGTGGCCAGGATTATTCACCAGCAACTTGCCTTGAAATATAAACTTGTGGAATCTGAGGTACCGTACTACAAGTATGTGCCCGACCCAGTTCTCGAGAAAGACCATGTCACGCTGTACTGGGATCGGCCTATCATTACTGACAGGACTATTGTTGCCAATAAGCCTGACATAGTGGTGATAGACCGATCAGCGCGCCGCGCAATGATAGTCGATGTTACCATCCCGCATGACGAAAACCTCGTGAAAGCTGAGAAAGAGAAACAGATAAAATATCTCGACTTGGCTCACGAGGTTGTCGATATGTGGAATGTGGACTCTGCTATCATTGTGCCGATTGTCGTAACGGCCAATGGCCTTATGGCCAAGAGCCTCGACGAACATCTGTCGAAGCTCTCACTTGGCAGTTGGATCAAGAGCCAGATTCAGAAGGCAGTACTCCTTGATACGGCCCGCATTGTGAGGAGGTTCCTGTCTCTGCAGCCCTAACCATCGGTAGCTTGGACCCTGCTCTCGTTACCGGCGGAAACCTGTTTTTTATATTTTTAAATGTTTTTTGTTATTTTTTTGTAAGAAATATGTAAAAATATAAAATATAAGATTATAGATGAATAAAGGAGATAATAATAATAATAGATAGATAGATAGATAGATAGATAGATAATAATATAATCGTGATAGACCGATCAGCGCGCCGCGCAATGATAGTCGATGTTACCATCCCGCATGACGAAAACCTCGTGAAAGCTGAGAAAGAGAAACAGATAAAATATCTCGACTTGGCTCACGAGGTTGTCGATATGTGGGATGTGGACTCGGCTATCATTGTGCCGATTGTCGTAACGGCCAATGGCCTTATGGCCAAGAGCCTCGACGAACATCTATCGAAGCTCTCACTTGGCAGTTGGATCAAGAGCCAGATTCAGAAGGCAGTACTCCTTGATACGGCCCGCATTGTGAGGAGGTTCCTGTCTCTGCAGCCCTAACCACCGGTAACTTGGACCCTGCTCCCGATACCGGCGGAAATCTGTTTTTTATATTTTTAAATGTTTTTTTTTCCTTTTTTGTTTTTTAAGAAATATTTAAAAATATATAAAATAATATGTAAAATGAATAAAGGAGATAATAATAATAATTTAATTTATTTTCTCTCACAATGGTTTAGTAGCACTTAACAGTTTTGAACTATATAAATTCACATTGTGAGAGCTGGTGCCTGACAGACACGACGGCCGCCATCAACTCGTTTACAGAACACGTGCAATCCGTACTGAAGGATTGCTCACGAGAAGTTCCAGCATTGAGCGATCAACGCTGGATACTACCCGCTGACGTACGTGAACTGATAACCGAGAAGAACGCGGCCATCCGTGCCTACAGCAACTTTCCCTGCGACGCGAACAAAGCTCACATGCGTTATTTACAGCGTGCTGTAAAGAAGCGCACTAGTGAGCATCGTTCAGATCAATGGGACAAGACGCTTAGCGAGCTTGAGCCTACCCACCTAGCCTTCTGGCAGCTGCAACGCAAGTTGCGCTCCACCAAAGAGGCTTCGATGCCTCCCCTCACCCGACCCGATAAGAGCGTTGCATTCGACGACTCTGAGAAGGCCGAATGCCTAGCTGACAGCCTAGAGTCCCAGTGCTCCCCCAGCTCTCAACCAGTAGACAAGCGACATCTCGATGAGGTGAACGCATTCGTCGAACGTAGAGCCGCCCTCTCCCCTGTAGAAGACCCAGATGATCCTCTGCCTCCGGTCACAGCTGACGAAGTGCAAGACATCATTAATAAGCTTCAACCGCGTAAAGCACCCGGCTCCGACGGAATCACCAATAGGGTGTTTAAACTCCTCCCCGCTCAGCTCGTCGTGTTAATGGCGGCCATCTTCAATGGCGCCCTGAGCAACAACGCTTTTCCCCAAATATGGAAAGAGGCCACTGTCATCGGTTTCGCCAAGCCAGGCAAACCCAAGTCTGAGCCCTCGAGCTACAGACCTATCAGTCTCCTGAACGCACTCGGCAAAATCTACGAGAGACTTATTTATAAGCGACTCAAAGACTTCGCCGAGGCTAAGAGTCTCATCCCCAACGAGCAGTTCGGCTTCAGAACCGGACACTCTTGCATTCAACAGGTCCATCGCATCGTAGAGCACTTGAGCGCTGGCTTCCAGCGTGGAGCGATGACCGGTGTGTTGTTCTTCGACATAGCTAAGGCTTTCGACAAAGTCTGGCACAACGGCTTATTATATAAGCTGTACAAACTGGGAGTGCCGGACCGTCTCGTGCTCATCTTACGAGACTTTCTGTCGGATCGCACCTTCCGCTATCGCATCGGGAAGGCACTGTCTTCCCCCCACCCCATTAGAGCCGGAGTCCCTCAGGGCTCCGTCGTCTCTCCCCTTATCTTCACTCTGTTCACCAGTGACATCCCCAAGAGCAAGAAGGCTCAGTTAGCCTTGTTCGCGGACGACACGGCCATTTATTACACTGGCCGCAGTCACGACGCTATCTATAACACCCTCCAAACCTCAGCCAACGTCTTAAGCGCTTGGTTCCAGAAATGGAGAATCGAGGTGAACCCCGACAAGAGCCAGGCAGTTCTTTTCTCTAAACAGCGTAAAATTAAGCCACCCGCGCTCAGCCCGATCACTATGTACGGTAAGCCTATCCCTTGGGAGAAGCAAGCCAAGTACTTAGGAGTCATACTTGACAACCACTTGTCTTTCGCGGCGCACATCAAAGCAGCTCGCGACCGAGCTGCGTTTGCTATGGGTAGGCTTCATTTCATGATTTCGGCAAAAAGCAAGTTGTCACTCAAGTGTAAGATGCGCCTTTATACCGCGGTGATCCGCCCCATTATGACGTACGCTTGCGTCGTGTACGCTCACACCAAGCCTAAGTACATCCATAGGATGCAAATTTTACAGAACCGGTTCTTACGTAGAGTCACGGGAGCCCCTTTTTATGTCCGTAATGACCGTCTACACGTAGACCTTAGAATGCCCACCGTCCTTCAGTTTATGAAACGTCTTTCGAAGCGTTTCTTCGATAACGCCATTAAACACCGTAATCCCCTGATCGCAGCGGCCGCCCGTTACGAACCCTCGCGCATTAGTACAGTACGCCGTCCTAGGCATACCCTTGTCACTCCAGATGATGCTATCACCCTCCTCCAGGAGAGTAGCAAAGAGACTAGCACTCTTAAAAAGTTCCGACTCAAACCGCCGTCTTTCCGACCTCGCCGTCGAGGTCCGTCGCGACGTCCCGGTCCATGCCCTTCCCGACCCTCGCTCGAGCCAGCCCGCGATGCTGTGCCAGTAGTTTTAAATCAGCCCCTAAATAATGATACCATTCAGATCCAGCCTGTCCCCATGCAGTCCTCCCCCAGCGACGCCCTAAGCCGAGGTTCGTACCCCACAGGGGGTGCCCTTAGCGTGCAGTCGCTTAGTTTGTAAGTTTTTATGCCCTGGCTGGAGGCCTTACTCTAAAGGCACCCACAGGATAGTCCGGTTAAGCAGACGACAACCTCATAGGTTGAACTGCGAGATGCCATTCATAAAAAAAAAAAAAAAAAAAAAAGCTGGTGCCTGAAGTAGGTTTTTAGAAAAAACCTGTGTTACAGGTCACCAAATGCCAATCACCAATTGATAATGCTATTTAACCCTGCTTCGCTCATCTAAAGCCCACAAAGTCGGCTACATTAAAATACCCTTGTATTAACGAGTGGATTGACTCTGAATAAAATTAACATAGCTTATTCGTAATTGTTTGGTATCTTAGCGTAAAGATCATTATATCATGTTCATAAAAATTGTAGAGGGCTTCTTTAAGAAATCAATGGGAATATTTAGAAGTAACTGTGTGCTTTCAGAACAGAACCGGGAAATGTGGTGGTAGAAAGGGGTGGCCTACACGTAGCTGTTCGTGATTCCGGGCTGAAAGGTGATGATGTGCTTTCTAGCTTTATTTCGCACAGCTGTGTTGGGTAAAGTGCTACTATGTCTCAATAGGTCAAATTGTTGTTATTTGAATCTCTCGGTAATCGGAAAAACTACAGAACCAGTCATACAATCATATTTTTCATGACTGGTTTTGTCATGTTGTCGTTCTTCTAATATTTTAATATGCCACTTAATTATGAAGATATTAAATATTTCGAATACTTGGGTAATGGGGGTCAGATAGGCAGTCGCTCCATGTTAAATACTGATATTCAGCTGCTTTCGGTAAGACTGGAAGCCAATCCCAACATAGAAGGAAAAGGCTAAGCAGATGATTGTGTATATTTAATCTGGACTGCTAAGTAAATACAAAATAAATTGACATGGAATGATTCGAATCGAGCATTATGAAATGCTGAAATACAATGCATCGAATAATGTTGTAAATATTACCAAAGCCGATTAAAACGATGTTGGATGCGTTTCCAATCTAAATTTAATATTAACTTCAATACTCACGATTTTGAAAGACTACCTTTGAATGTACAATAATTAATTCTGCTTACAAAAAAAAAATACATCATCATCTGCCTAGCCTTTACCCAAACTATCTTGGGGTTGGCTTCCAGTCAAACTGGATGCAGCTGAGTACCAGTATTTTACATGAAGCGACTGCCTATCTGACCTCCACAACCCAGTAACTGGGTAATACGATACCCCTTAAGACTGGATGTTAGACTTTTGGCTTCTGACTACTCGTAACGACAGTCAAAGATCTACTAATGACAGCCGGGACCAACGGCTTAACGTGCTTTTCGAGGCACGAAAAAATTTACATACAAACAGATAATCGCCCCACAAAAAACCTTCAATAAAAAACCCAAGCGGCTTTTAAGTTCATCATACATCAAACAAAGGGAGATCCGCGGGTATTTGTCGGCGGCTGAGTGTTGACCCTTGAGGCGTCACGAGAGCCCTACAGAGAGCGTGGTGTCAAGGGGCGGCGGCCTACGTGCCTCCGAGACACCCGCATGTAGGGATTATGACGCGTGACCTCAATTGCAGGATGGTAATGGGGACTTAGGACTCGTATTTTTGGGCTTTAGTTAGTAGTAGCTTTAGGTAATGAACTCAAATACAGTATCCAGATGTTAATATCATTATGACACCTTATGCTTTAAAAACAAATGTTTTTTTTTACTTTGCCCCACGTTAGGATTTTCTCCTGTTTCGTGGGTGCGTTTACAAACATTTAAAGTGACATACAGCCAGACCCGCAACAACTATCTGTAGACCATACAAATATTTGTTCCGTGCGGGGATTGAACTCGCGACACGCAACGCAGCAGTCGATCGCTCAGCCGCTGCGCCATCAACCGCGGCCCGGTTGGCCGGTCTAAAGGTGGATATACAGACTTTGCGAGGCATGCGCCACGAACGGCGTGCGGCGCACAACGAATGCCGCGGCCATACTTTGGCTCACCGTCACCCGTGCGTAGAAATTGCCCCGCCACGAATACAAAGGTACACACCTTGCGAGGCATTCGCTGTGCGTCGTTCGCGGCGCATGCCTCGCAATGTCTGTATACGACTTTAGGCGATTAACACACTGCCACGCACCACGCAGCCTTTTGTTTGTTTCATTGACTTTTCTGCTACCGAAAAGTAAGTATTCATGTCACATTTCGGCGTTTTAAGTTGTGGTATGATGATATCTCACACAAATTTCTTGTCGAGTACGTTGTACAATTATTTATGTCCTTAAGGAGCTAGAAAGATATCAGAGTCTTACATGATTACCTGCTTAAAAATTAGAAACTTCTAAAATATCCAATACCTGTCTATTTCTATCACCCGTAAAACGTCAACGAAGCAATATCAATAAAACGAACCAGGTGAAACTGATCTCTTTCATTGAAATAACTCAACGGAATGAGCTCAAATTAATATTCCTGAAGCAAATGTAACTCGATTCTCCTTTATATTTGAATTTTTCGAGACAAAATGAAAGTATTCAACGTTGTATGAATTTTAATACTTATGCTGACGTCAATTTGCTTGAACTTTTAAGATTTGTGAGGCTAGCATGAACGCGCGGAGGAACGAACGAACTCGGTAAATGCGAACGATTTAAAAATCTGTACTAATATTTTCAAGAAGTAAAGTTTTGATGGATAATCTCCGGCACTGCTCATTCGATTTAAAAATTTCTTTCACTGATAGAAAGCTAGACACACTGGCAATAATACCATATTATCATGGTGCCATATTATCTATGACTTGTTAATAAAACCAAAAAAATCCACCCGGTCAAAATCGCGAGCGGGATCACGAGTGGTTGAAAATATCAGTAAGGTCCAAAGATTTCAGCTTCAACTGTAAAATTAAGGCTTAAAATTCAAACAAACTGGATTGAAATACAGGGAGACTAAATTGACAAAGAATATTACTTTTTTACCATCGGTGACTAATAGGCTAGGCTGATGACGAATATGGGTAACTAGAGAAAATTTTGAGGTTAATATTAACGTAGCTATAAGAGCTCATTTCATACAAACTTTCATGGACATACTTATTTTCCGAAATGACTTAACCAATTTTAATGAAACTTCCTACGCATAAGCAAGATACATATAGGTCTAAAAAGTTTCCAAAAAACATTTTTGAAATGTCTTTAAAAAAAAATGTTAATTGGAAATTTCTGTTTCTATGGATAATTTATAATCGTTCTGATTTAGCTGTAACACTAATTTTTGAAAATGTTTTTAGAACTAATTTAATTCTCTATCTAATTTGGGACCTATGTATCCTGCTTAAGCGCATGAAGTTACATCAAAATCAGTTCAGTCATTTTGGAAAATAAGGACTTAAAAGTTTGTATTATTATTATAATTATTATATTTATGAAATGTCGTAAGACGTAAACGCTCTTAAAAGTGTAGTTACATTTTTTGCTCAAAAATCGTTCTAATTTAGGATACGTTGCACGTTCATCTCAAAGCCTGTTTATTTCAAGTCTCGTAGCAGCAATATATTTTGTGTGGAACTGTTTGATCAGAATGCAATAGATTTTAAAATGAATATTTTATTTCTTTGCTGTGATTTCAAGGCACGTCTCTTGAGTGTCGTTAAGGGAGGGGTATATAAGCGCGTAGCGTTAAGGGGCATGGTAGGCCGAATTGGGGCATACTGTTTATTTGATGTAAAAGTCTTGGTGAAATCGGTAAAATGTAAATAATAGAACGCGTTGAAAAAGAATCTCTTGAATAAAATAGGTCATCTGCATGGTTTTATAATAATAGTAGAAGAATTGGTGAATCTACAGCACTGATGGCAACATTTGTGTCAATTGTTTAATTTAGTCTTCAAATATTGATTTTTACTTTTGTATAAATTCTTTTTTGCTGATGACTGCTTAATAGAATACATTAATCTGTACTGTAAACAGAAAATAAAGCTAGGCCACACACAATATGTATTCTTTAACGCCTTATCTGCATTAGGCCGCAAAATTCGGAACGGCCGGGGCGTGCAGCGGCGCGGTGTTTTGAGCGTGCACGCTCGACTACTGAACGTATGGATTTCTCTCTTGGTGTATTCGTTGCAGCGTTTTTAGCGTGTAGTTAAGCGGCGTGATCAGTGTTTTGGCGTTTTAACGAGCGTTTACAAGAAGTGACATTTTGTTCAGTGTGTCAAGATTTGATTTGAAGTTTCGTATAAGTATCCGCTGAAACTGGTTTTGTATACACGGTGTAAATCACCTCATTACGAAGCCGTCAACCAAGCATTCTGTACATGAAACTAAGTAACGTAACGCAAAAAATATTGCTGGGAAACGACATTTTTTGGGGGGTGTAAAATCATGTTTTGTGGTAGAACTCAATGTCACGCACTTAAAACATTATGCTGATGGACAGATTGAATGGTACGGGGGGTCGTAGAGGTGTTTAAAGTAAAAATCTTACATTTAAAACTTGTATTTAAAAAAATACTTGTCAAAAAGTTGTAACTTTGACCCCTAATATCTCCGTAACTAAAAGGTTCCCAGGTATGGTGTAGAACAAAAAAAATATCGCAATGACAGGGAGAATCAGTGCCTTTCAGCTTCGTTAAGAGGTGTTTTACACCCTTTATATTCTCGTTCTATTTCATTAAATCCCAAGTTTGCAGACAGCATTACAAAAGCTTATCTAAACACAACATCATCATTCTCTTGCCCTTGTCCCAATTTATTTGGGGTCGGCGCAGCATGTCTTCTTCTTCCATACTTCTCTATTGCTTGTCATCTCATGAGAATCTCCTTTCTTACCATATCATCCTTCACACAGTCCATCCATCGATTCGTTGGTCTTCCTCAACTCCAACTCTCTCTCTACAACAATCCTAATAAAAACATTGAATTCAGCAGTTCACTGACTTTTCCATACAGACCCTTGTTTACATTGATCATTTCCGTATTATATTTTTTTATAACAAAAGCGCCCCATTCCTATTTGTTGTGACACAATCGTCCCATCCTTGTGACAAAAGTGTCACAAAAAGGAATAAATCACGCCATTCGACACTGTTAATGCACGCCAGTGTACGCCAGTGAAAAGGAAGTGTGAATCGCGCACAAATGTTATGTCATTGTGTAAATTGAGTTTGGCTTTCAGTGTAAACGTTCTTTTCATGGTGATAAATAAACAAACATCTAACAGACATTATTTGATTTATGTTCCGAGTGTTTTATTTTGAAAATGGGCATGTTCATAACATTACGTCTTCAATAGGGGACCGGACTGGGTAAAGAAAACGACATTCTATTATTTTGTCCGTCAGACAGGTAGGTAATTCAAAAATATTAGACACGTATTTTTTGTTTTATCAAAATATCAAAAACTTACTTAGTTAAAACTCATTAAAGTTGGAGAGTGGGGGCTTACTACGTCACAAATAGGTATAAAACTTACCTACATGTGACGTCATGCACCACTTCAACTCAATATATCTCCGTAATTTTATGACCACGTGAAAAAAGAAAAAATATGTGTCCAATACTTTTCAATAAACTACCCGACGGACAAAGAAAAAAAAAATTGGCTTATCCCCTATTCTCGATGCCATGATCGCGGGATGACTCAGCACTCAGCACAGTAGTCATCCCGCAATCAGATATCCTGTAAGATTTTTTATTTTATATCAATCTACTTTCTTTTCTTTCTCCCTTTCTAAGACTGACTTGTTCATGATTACAGAAAGTTTTCATAAAGTAATTTTTAAAGCTACTACACGTTCCAGATCTGCAAAGAATGTAACAGCGTTTACCAAAAAGTAAAATCGCAAATGGAAGCCGCAAGAGAAGCTGAAGTCGATATCGTGAAATCTAAGGGTTGTTTGAGGTGCGCTCGGGCGACGGATAAGCCGGCCGCGATCGCTTTAGGTACGTAGGGCTTAGATTCCGTACTGATATTTTTGGTCAGATCCGAGGCTGAAATCTATAGAGCGCACTTAGACTTAGCTCATTCACGCAAAAATTAACCTTATTAGCATAAATTTAATATTCTCATTCGTATGACATGCTTGATCGCAACCAGAGACTCGTTTGAATGTTTCAGTTTGTTTGCAAAAAAGTCGGTGTTCTTGGTATTGGTTAAGCTTTTGATTTAATACCATTCCTACTTATCAAAAGAAGATTGAACGATTGTTGAGTTTACTTTAAGTTTGATAAAGATTAATTCCAGGTGATTTATTGAATCAGATCATCATTATCTGTCTAGCCTTTTCTCAACCACATTGAGGTCGGCTCCAATCTAGCAGGATGCAGCTGAATACCAGTATTTTACATGGAACAACTGCCTATCTGACCTCCACAACCCAGTTACTTGAGGGTTATAAGATACCCCTTGGTAAGGCAGAAGCAAGAGGTTGTCAGACTTTCAGGCAATGATACAAAACAAGTGCGAGTCTTACTCGCACACAGGGTTCCATAGCCCCAAACAATATAATGACAATGTTTTGAACGGTCATTAATTAGTAAACCTTCACTCAACCGCAAAACTAAATTTGTTTTTCATAGTAAGTTAATGAAAAACAAAGTTACTGCTGCAGTTTGGTGAAAAAGTCCCATATCTCAAAAACTACATATCAAATCTTATTCAAACCAATTTTCGTTGAAAGTTTTTTTTACGGTCTACATCCCCATATTTTTTTCAGATTTTTTCTCCTGTTACTTTAGAAATTAGAGGGGGGAGGGGACACTCGTTTTACCACTTTGGAAGTGTCTATCTTTCAAACAATTGACTTTGAAAAAAAATGGTTTCAGGAACCTTAATGTCATTTTTAAAGACCTATCTATAGACACCCCACACGTATAGGTTTGATAGTTTTTTTTTAGTTTCAATTTCGTGTATATCCTTATCTATATATTTTTTTTAATTTGTACAAAAATCATAATGCGGTTCACAGAATACATCTACCTACCAAGTTTCAGCTGTGTAGTCCTAATAGTTTCGGAATAAAGTGGCTGTAATACGGACGGACAGACAGACAGACAGACATGACGAATCTATAAGGGTTCCGTTTTTTGCCATTCGGCTACGGAACCCTAAAAAGCACTGATTTCAAACAAGTTGTTTTCTAAAACAGCTACCCAATTAAAAGAGACACTAACCTTCTGGATATTTGAACCCTATACACAACACAGCTTTTTCCTATTAACAGCTTTACCTATAAAATATTTACAACGTAACACGTATAAGTCTATATGCGTCGTACCTATGTACGACTCAACAGTAAGTAAATGACAATGACCTGCAAGGTATTATCGAGCGACGATGGATGTCAAGGCTTTACGAATGGACTGGTTATTTACCTGTACCTACATATATTACGTAACATGGTTACTCTTTTACATGGTTATGTGTCAATTTGTTTAATTATCACTAGTTTCATTGAAAGAAAAAATTGTGAGGAAACCAAACATGCCTGAGAGATTTTTCGGTCAACATAAAAACTGACACTAGGTTAGACCCTAACCAAGCAAAGGGAAGAAGATTAAATCACATGCCACATACGCAACACCACACTGCGCTCCAAAACACACATTACTAACGTGGTTCAAACAGCCGCTAAGCTGAAGTGGGACTGGGCTGGCCATATCCGCTGTAATGCTCGATGAGCTGTGGGCCAAAATAAGCCCTGAGTCAGCTAGAAAGTGATGCGGAAGACCTTCTAGTTGTTAGCACTAGCCACTAGGCGTCAGGGGCCACCGGGCACCTAGTGGCCCCCGGCCACCGGAGGCGCGGGTCTGTAGACGGTGAGTGATAGGCTGGCTCACCGTCCATCCGTCTTATTACGACAGGCCGTGTCCACGGCGCGTTCGTGTTTCACGCGCGCCTCAAGGAGATGTCAGCAAATTGGAAGGGGTCCGAGAGGGCCGATGCCTGCCGGGGTTGCGGGACTGTTCGGAAGAGATACCGCGGCTCTGGAACACCAAGAACTAAGAAGCATGATGGGTTTTAGTCAGTACAAGTCTTACACTCCCTTCCGCTCCGCCCAGAGCGGATACGGATAATCATCAAATGAACCCTTCATTTGATAATTATCAAGATAATTCAAGAAAACTCATTTCAGTGGCTACAGTTACAGTTCTAACGCTAAAACCAAAAGAAGCGAATTTAGGGAAAAATATGTAAAAAATAATACTTAAGCTTTACGAAACAAAAAACGCACACCTAGTAAGGCTCATTTTTCCTCATTCACTTTCCTCAATTACGTCCTCTTACTATCGACGACAGAAAAATAATAGTCGACGTGCATTTTTTTCATATCACTAGCTAATATAGTGAGAAAAACTGGCAACCCGCCATGAAAGCGCAGTTTGATCAACTTTTTACCAACATAATATATGCCAAAACATCGTTCAAATACTACCTTGGCACTAGCAGCTACTCTGCCGAGTCGGTTAAGATTACTGAGCGTGATAAGATAATATGTATGTTAACAAGCCCACAACAGTTTCAGGGTCGGCTCAAGGTCACATTAATCTTCTAGACCGTTTTATGAAGTAGTTTCATAGTTTGTTATTCCGGTTAAGGATTGTATATTGTCTTGTTTTTGGTGCCAAGTTTTGTCTATTACTTATTACTGGGAATTGACTGAAGTTAGATCAGGCTGAAGCAAAAAAAATAACAGACATTAAGGTGTCTGCTATTTTTGTGTTATTGCCGTGATTTCTTATGTCAAAGTCAAAGTCAAAGCATTTATTTCAATTAGACCATTACAGGCACTTTTGAAGGTAAAAAAAAAAAACAAAATAAAACGCGAAGCTACAGTCCCAGTCACAAGGCATAATAACTTATGAAAGTACTGTAGTTGCCCATTCCGTAGCGTAGATCTCTATGGAGAAGAATGGGCAAGAAACTCCCTGGACACTCTTTTAAATCAAAATATGTTACAAAATCTTGGTTACATCATTCATGTTAAGAATTACAAATATGTGAGAACAATGTAGAAATACGGGCAAGATAAGAGCGTCCAGGGTAAAAGATTAAATCAGTAATTAAAAATAAAGTAATTAAAATAAACCGTGGCAGCTAAGAGATGACCAGTCAGCCAGACAACTGACAGCGCCCGTTCACGAACATGACGCATGTATCAGCCATCATTCAACTCAACCATTTTGAAGGGAACTAAACGACCCGACACACCCGCCACCATCAGCGTGACATTTAAGTGAGCATGACATTCACTCAACCACCAGGGTAATTTCGCGTCAATGAAAGATGTAGGTACTCATTAAATGGTGGCTTTACAGTACATAGTATTCACATAATATGTGCTATGCAATTATATAATATTAAGAGATTGAATCTATACAATGCAAATATATTTTTACAATCTTCTGCAGCTTTCACAATAACTTCACTTTGTAATTCTGATGATTCCGATTGCCCCTATGGTTGTGGAGCAGGACCAGCATTGAGCCAAGCATTTTTATCATCAATATAATCCCCCAACTTATAATATGCTTGCCTACATAGTGTGCAATTTATGCACCTAGAAAAACTTTTCACCTAGGTATAGATAGGGTTTTAGCCTAACAATTTTACTTTTATTTTTATCTAAAGCAAAAGAAGTATTTAAGGAAAATAGTAGATGGTTTTTTGTAGTTTCAGCTTACTCCTATGTGAAAACCACGTGAAATTATGTGTGTATGAATGGTCTGTCAGCGCAGAGTATAAATAGAAATAATTGTAGCGTTCTGTTTCATCCAACATTTAATTTAAAGCAATAAACAAAATTTTAAACGATTCCTGAATACTCCAAATAAAACTTCCTAATTGCTTTCAGAATGTGGAAGTTTCCAAATCCAAATAGGGTCGTTACGAACTTTTAAAAGCTGTCACAATCGAAGACAAAAGTCACGTTTCGATAACTCAACGACAATAGTAATATAAAAAATAAGTCTTCGCTACAATTAATAATGGCCTTTTGATTAGTTTGGCCATTCCTAATTTCAGGGTTATACAGTATAAACATGACAACCTTTAACATTCAACCCGTTAGAAAACGGACTCTAACACTGGAAGCTTAAAGTCGAAAGTTATACGTGGAGAAGTGGCAATAAAATCACTTTTGAGGAATGGTTGTTGTCACGCACGGTTATAAATCAGATAAATACCTACGCGGCTACGATGATTAGCTGGTGTATGTTTCAGAGATATTTCACCCAGGTAAGTATAAAATAATAGAAATAGAACTACTACCTAAAATAAAACGAGTGAAGGACAAACCGGACACGTGTAATTATGTACTACCGCGCTCACTGACGTTCGACCAATATTCACCCTTAAACCCCGAGTTTTAAGATTGAAAAGTGGTCGACAGTCAGTGAACTTAGTGGTACCTGAGTATGGTCGTATCTACAAGGTGTTGTTTTGCATCCTCGTCAAATTCAAGGAGGTAACTATGATGATGATTCTCGTCCCGAATTAACAATAAAATGGGTAGGTAATTTTTCAATTTTTTCTTTTTTAAGGAAATCGGTAAGTGTGAACCACCCTTGTTTTAAACGTGACCCGTCTGGTTCTTGCCTTATAACCTCGCTTACACACATACAAACAATCTCAAACGTGTATTCAATAATTTCTTAGTCCCTAAACCACGTTAAGGGGGTTATTCTGAAATACTGACAAATTTAAACAACCATAAAAATCAGCGTTTATTATTAATTAACTAGGTACCGTAATTTTAATTGATTACTTATGTCTTTGGTGACCACCTCCTGAAATTTGACGAGGTTGCAAAACAACACCTTGTATACGTTCGGGACTCCTTGTAGGATCGCTCATCAAGGCTAAGCAACGCTTACCGAAGTCGCTACGTGGATGGGTGACCATCCATCACATACCGATTTCCCTACGTGCCTCGGAAAACAGGGTACGGCACGTCAGGCACGGCACGTCAGGCACGGCAGCCGGGACCAGTATGGCTTAACCGCTGTTTCTGGCTGTCATTTGTATACCTTGAAGTTCGTTACGAGTAATTAGAACCCAAATATCTGACAAGCAGTATTACCAAGGAGTATTGAATTTACCATAAATTGGGTGGTGAAGGTCTGTTTGGCAGTTAATCCATTTAAAATGCTAGTATTCCGGTTACACTGAAAGCCGGTACTAACATAGTTTAGAAATGGCTAAGCAGATGATTCATGGTGAATTGTATGAGCATCTGAAGTATCTGTGGTATGTGTAATTATATACCTTCCTACAGTCGTTTCATCCACCAACCACATCATTATCATCATTATTAGCCTATTATGTTCCCACTGCTGGGACACAGGCCTCCTCTCTATGAGAGGGAGTGGGCTGTAATCCACCACGCGGGCCCAGTGCGGGTTGGTAGATGTCACATGTCTTTGAATTTTTAGTTCTAGGACATGCCGGTTTCCTCACGATGTTTTCCTTCACCGTTTTTGAGGGCAGCGGTGATGAAATAAATTACACAAAGTAATGCGCCTGCCTGGGTTCGAACCCACGGCTTACTGCTCGTAAGTCGGGGCTGCCACCACTGGGCCACCGCTGCTCTCCACCAACCACACTGGGGCCGTATTATGTTTTACGGCCTACTCCGCCTCTCGGAGATAATGCCTATGTACACAGGCCTCCTCTTCTCATAATGTCGGATATCCCAATAGTGAGATCATTATATCGATTATACCGCAGTGGTATATATACAATATACAGAGTGTAACGGAAAGGGTATATACATCCTTAAGGGTGTGCTACAGACCATCAAACTGAACATGTTTCTCATTATAAAACATGTTTTTCAGCAATAAAAATACCTGCTGCCCCATAGAAAATTACAATACCTATTCGACCCAAATGTATAAGCAGCAGATTTTTTTTTTGCTGCAATTTTTTATTTATTTTGATAAACATGTTCAGTTTGATGGTCTGTAGCACACCCTTAAGGATGTATATACCCTTTCCGTTACACCCTCTATAGTACAAAATAAAATGTAAGTACATACCTACATTCATAGGTATATTTATCTTCCGCGTGTGTCGCAAATAGTCTCTCAATGATTGAATGATTATCGTCCCGAATTAATAAAAAAATGGGTAGGTTTTTTTTTTTTTTACGAAAATATGTGTGAACCACCTGTGTTTTAAACGCGGCCCGTCTGATCCTCGCCCTATAACCACGCTTTTATACATACAAACAATCTCAAACGTTAAGGGGATTATTCTGAAATACTGACAAACTTAAACAACCAAAAAAACAGCGTTTATTAATAATTAACAAGGTATTGTAATTTTAATTGATTATTTATGTCTTTTGTGATATCCTCTTGAACTTTGACGAGGATGTATAACAACACCTTGTATATATGCCTTTGACTAGGCTTAACATGCTGTCAAGAAATATCTTTCAGCTAAGTTTGGTTTTCTCACGATGTTTTCCTTCACCGAAGCAGAAATATTATAAAATACGCACATGAATCCGATTTTTTTATTTTATTTTTAGCATAGAAGAACGTCCTTGATAATGATAGTCCCTTCAATTAACTTACCTTTTTTGTATCATAATTGATTGGATTTTTTTTTAACAAAACACCAACTCTTTTCTCAAAATCAGAAATTCTTTAAATGTATTCTAGAACTTTCAGTCAATTCATCGTTTCAGCCAATAGGTAAGTCAAATATAAATGTTTACCCACAAAATCCCCAGTTAAAATCAACAAGACACGATCGAAATTGAAGCTTAGGCACAGGGATCAGGGTCTAAAACCTGAAAGCACTAACAGTTAGTCGAATCCTCAGCTAGGCGTGAATATTGCGTAGTACTTTACCACGTAAACTCGCTTTCTGTAAATCGACCACGTTCTAAGGAACTGGTAATATTCTAGGAGTGTTTTAAAAGAAATTTGTCGAGAAAAAAAAAGACGTTTTTCTTATCTTGTTCTACCTTTTATAGTAAGCAATGACTTATTGTCAGTCCTACACTGTCCTCCAATTCTTAAGTATTAACGCAACATTCAAATATTATAAAACCAAACGATTTTAAAAGAGTAACCATAGAGTTTCATGCTTTTCTTGGGTTTTCTCCATAGGAAACGACCAACCCGAACCGTGCACCTTTTGTCGACGTTTTATAAGTGCCCATGTAGGCCTGTGTAAAATAAAATATTTTGTGATGATTTTGATTTTGAAAAGCAGCCAAAGTGATTTATAAATCTTTTCCACCACGGAATTTTATTCCAGTTTTTTTTTTTTTTTTTTATATATAAGTAATAAATGATTAGTAATGGACTAAGAAACTGTAGGATGATGATGTCTCACCTTTACGCACTAAGCGCTTTGGGAATACTTTTATTTTGCATACCGCTAAGGAGTGGTATTTCCTGCCGGAGTCTGTGTTTCCCGATAGCTACAATCTGGGGGTCTTCAAGTCAAGAGTGAATAGGTTTCTTCTAGGCAAGCGTGCTTCACCGTCGACCACATCATCGCTTACCATCAGGTGAGATAGCGGTCAAGCGCGAGCCTATTTATAATAGAAATAAAAGGATGAGTAGAAGAAAAGGTACAAAATACTAACATCACGCCTGTAATCCCCGAAGGAGGTGAAAGAGGTGTATCTAATAGTGCACCCACTACTCGCCAGTATGTTATAGTCCAATGTAATAGCAGGCGAGCCTATTGCCAAGACGAAGAACAATCCAGACTTCGTGGCTGCTCCTGAAAATTTCCTGAAGGAAAAACCCAATACAAATTTGCCCGACCCGAGAATCGAACCCAAGACCTAATGCTCAGCAGTCGCGATTGCGACAACTAGACCAACTAGGCAGTCGGTGAAGACAAGGGAGGCAAAACAAAATCAGCATCATTACGATTTAATCTTTGATTACCTCCATGCTTACCCAATTATCCCTTTCAATAGATACGGAAAGATAGGATCCTTTATATTTGCTCAACAGACACTGATCCAAACCTCGATAGCAATCACATCCACAAGAGGCCACTCGATACCAACTCGATAAAGGCTCTCGATACGAGAATCGAGTAAAGAGCCTTTCGAAATAATCCTACAGGTTTAAAGGTCCCCCCACAACCTTAATTGCCAGCAATTAGCCAAAAATTGAAAGGAGTAAGTTAAGCCGGATTAAGACTTGTAAGATAAACGTTGCCCTTTGCCACGAGCCGACCTTTTGTTGGACGTTTGCCGACGCCTTAATTACGATTTTAATAAATTATTAGCCGAAACTTGGAGGGAGTTCGGGGATTTAAAATGTATCTGTTTGTAGACTACAATTGAGAGAGACGTTTCATTAATTTGTAAATTTCGTTACGGGGGCTTAACTTTTCAGGTGTTGATGGGCAGTTTCGTTATTAAGTTAGACTTGACTTGCCTTGATCAGAGGGCCAAGATAAGGGGCAATCGTTTTCCAAGCTTTTTGTA
Source organism: Cerastis leucographa (assembly GCA_963082945.1). NCBI lineage: Eukaryota > Metazoa > Arthropoda > Insecta > Lepidoptera > Noctuidae > Cerastis > Cerastis leucographa. The sequence continues at coordinate 14,240,109 of OY720362.1, read as the reverse complement.
TTTTCACAAAGACCTTCAAAGAGATTGGCGTAAGCTTCCCGGTAGCTTATAACCAGTGTTACAGAACTCTTAACAAAGCCGACAGGCATTTGTTCTAGTAATCCTCCCCGTAATGTCAATATTTTTGTTCTAGACCATACCTAGGAACCATTTAGTTACGGAGATATTGGGGTTCGAAGATATTTTTTTTTTTTTTATACAATTTTTTATAACTTGTGTACGGTTTACGTACACACCGTCAAGCTGCAAACGCAGCAACCTACTTTCCTCTTTCGTATTTAAAACAATGTTTAATATAATTTTAAGTTAGTTGACAAATTACATACTTACGCGAACACCGCGGATTAGCATCCAACCTACTTTTACTTAGTTGTGATCGGTTCTCTAATAAACTTTTAGTGCTACCAAATCTGTGTGTGTTTACGTCAACTCACCTAACTCCAAGTACTTACTTAGTTACTTGCTACTTCTTACTTAAACTGCAAGTGTAAGGTGCCAACTACTACGGAACCTTACATTTAATGGTCCTTCGAGTATTTCACGGTTTGGGGTAATTGTATCTCTTGAAAACGACAGCGAATCGGCTTGGCTGGCCTTCCACAAGCGGATCTCACCAGTCAAGTTGAGAAAGCGCGCATATTCGTAGAAAGAGTGCAAGAGCTCTGAGCAATCAACGAAGAGGGGATACCTTGGAACTTCTTTGTGAATCAAGCGGAAAAATAAGACTCAACTTCGTCAACAAGACAACTACTACTACCACGGCTACTACTGCTACTACGACTACTACTACTACTACAGCTTTCGGACTGCGACGTGAACTGCGGGTAATCCAAAGCCTACAAGCTAGAAGGCACTAAACTACGTGTTCTTCAATACCTACTTTACTACTACATCCTACTACTACTACTACTTCTAATCTACTACTACCACTACTTAGGTTACTACTTACTTACGTTCGATTAACTAATCGATTACATCAAGATGAGCGAAATCATTACACAGAACGAAGTCTTCGAGTCAATCAGACGTCTCTGTGCTAACTACCAAAAGGACAGCGCGTCTCGAAAAGGAAAGGAGTACTTGACTCAAAGGTTAGTGTCATTGGAAAATTACTGGCAAGACTTTAACAATAGACACAATGTACTACTTGAACGAGAGGACAAAGGAATCCAATATTTCACTGGTAACGTCTATGAAAAGACAAAACATATGTACGAATCCACCAGGGCTGATATACTGCAGCGGTTGTTAGGCTGCGAAAGCAAACAGGCTGAAGTTGTCATCCCGCATCCTACGGGAGTAGATACTAAGACCAAAGAACTACTGGATCGACAGGAATGTCACATTAAAGCATTTGAACGGGCAATGTCCAAAATAGAAATTGACTCCATTAGCGAAAAATGGGAGTTAGAGGATCACCTAAGCATCCTGAAAACCAAGTGGGACACTGTAGAAAAATGTCACTGGGAGCTTGAAGCAATTTTGAAAGGTTCAAACGAGGTATACAACGACTTGTTTGGCAACAAAGAACGCCAATACGATGTTATAAAAAGATCCCTCAATTTGAAACTATGGACAAGCGCTAATTACCAAAACGTTGCACCTAGGATACAACTACCAGAATTCACTGGAAGCTACAGTCAGTGGATTACGTTCAAGGATATGTTTCTGGAAACAATTCACAACAATGCAAACTCGTCGAAAGCGCAGAAAATGCAACACTTAAAATCAAAGCTTAAAGGAGAGCCCGAACGATTAGTTCAACATTTGGTCGGCGCTGAAAACTATGAAACTTGTTGGGATATTCTTGTTCAGCGATACGACAACAAAAGACTCCAATTTGCGAACTTGATGAATACTTTGATGCAGTTACCATCCATCCGACAGGCTGATGCTGCTGTCTTGAAGAAAATGCATGACGTAATCAACGAATGCATGAATGGCCTACAAAACATCGGCCTCAATACAGCAAGCTGGGATCCAATAATCGTGTACTTGATGGCACAGAAGTTGGACTCAACATCTTATACTGAATATACTAGGGAATTAAAGCATCCAAAAGAAGTCCCGGAGCTGGGAGAATTTTTGGGGTTCCTGGAGACTAAATTCATGGCTTTAGAAGCAGCAAAAGTTTACCAAAAAGATGCATCAAACCAACACAAACAAACATTCAGCAACCAAACGAAATTCCACTTCAAGAAACCATCATATGAACAACACAGAAAGGAGGCATCAAGAATATACCATGCGTCATTCGGGAAATGCCTTCTGTGCCACGGATTTCACGTGATCATGCAGTGTCCAAAGTTCATTGGAATGGACACACGGCAAAGAAATGACACAGTAAGGAATTTGCAAATATGCAAAAACTGTTTGTATAAGCACATCGACACAGAATGCACATCAAACAAAACTTGCAAAGAGTGCAAAAAACCACATCATACGATGTTACACTACTCATCGCAAAATCTGTCACCAAGTTCCAATATGAACAATATGGGTCAACGCTCTCAACAACGGGGGCAGCAACCTACAACATCAACCAATCAACATAGTTCAAACCATTTATCAAACAACTACATTATGGAAATTCTACTAACCACAGTGGAACTACAAGTTAGAACTTCAACAGGAGACTTTATAACGTTGCGAGCTTTACTTGACCAAGGTTCACAAGTAAACCTCATCACGGAGAACGCAGCTCAACGACTAAAACTACCTAGAAAAAGGATGAACGCTACGATCTCCGGCGTGGGTACTATTTCGGGAGACTGTAAAGGACTACTAGAATTGGAGTGTAAATCACGATGCACTGACTTCGCATTTTCAGTAAGCACTCTAATAATGAAAAGGATCACAAACAACTTACCCAACAAAACATTTAAAAAAGAAAACTGGCCTCAACTACAAGGTCTGAAACTAGCGGATCCTGATTTCAACTTATCAAGGAGCGTGGATTTGCTGCTGGGGGCGGAAATCTATTCGCAAGTTATATTAGAGGGGGTCCTAAAGGGAGATGCTCAAACTCCGACAGCTCAGCAAACCCGTTTAGGATGGATTTTATGCGGCAAGCTAGAAACTTTTAACTGCCATGTTGCTCTAGTCGACCTTAACGACTTAAAGAGATTTTGGGAGACTGAAGATATCATACAGAATACTGAAGACACATCAAAAGACGACTGGTGCGAAAATTACTACAAAATGACTACTGAGAGAGATCGCGACGGCAAATACATTGTGAAAATGCCACTGATTCCTGGTTATGAAGAAAAATTGGGAAACTCTAAGCCGATCGCAATCTCTCAATTTCTACAACTGGAAAGAAGATTCGACAGAAAACCAAGACATGCGCCAATGTACGCCTTACAGAGAAGACGAGTACACATGCATTTCACGTCAGCCGGTATTTAGCTTACAAGACAAGGACGCACCTTGCGAGGCCAAGGTATTCAGCCAACAAACGTCATTATCTTGTGACATCAATAACGTAACTTGCAAAGAAACTTGGATCCAATTACATAAACCTAACTGGTGGTTGTTTACATTATGCGACAGACAGCTGATGCGCGTCATATGTAGCGATCAAGTTACGCCAGCAGTCATCAACGGTACTGGGGTGATTGCCTTGAAACCAAAATGCATACTACAAAAGAAAGATGCGACAATATTCACTTACAACCACTTAGGAAGCAAATTTTACATGGAGGCGGATATTGAAGTACCTACACTTAACACCACAATCAACAATTTATTTGATCTAAGTTGGAAAAACGCACAGCTGAATATGACAGAACTAGATACATCGGCAATAAGTATCAGAAATATAGATAAGAAAATAACTCAGCAGAAAGAGCAGGAAAGACTACCGCGTCTACCACAAGGGACAGACATTTCGAGTCACGACATATATCTTTACTCTGTGACTTCTTTGCTGTTGGGAGGAGCTGCTTCGTTTGCTGTCTACATTTGGATTAAGAGACTATGCCTTAAGAAAACTAAAATGCCGACTACCAGACAACCTACAGGAATCGACAACAAGGTCGAAATCGAGTTACAAGAAATACGTCATTCGACACCGCCGGAGCCACTATACAGCGACGCGAGGCCGAAACAACTATTTCACTTTGAGGAGCAGTAAACCTTATTATTTCAATGTGCATATGTTAAATTTTTACTTACGTTTTACTTACTCACCTAATGTACTTTTATACTGTCTGTACTTTTTAGTATTAGGTTTTCGGACTCGTACTTTTATATTTGTTATGTACTGGATGCTTATCTCGCCTTTTGCCCTCGGGAGCATGTACGGTTTACGTACACACCGTCAAGCTGCAAACGCAGCAACCTACTTTCCTCTTTCGTATTTAAAACAATGTTTAATATAATTTTAAGTTAGTTGACAAATTACATACTTACGCGAACACCGCGGATTAGCATCCAACCTACTTTTACTTAGTTGTGATCGGTTCTCTAATAAACTTTTAGTGCTACCAAATCTGTGTGTGTTTACGTCAACTCACCTAACTCCAAGTACTTACTTAGTTACTTGCTACTTCTTACTTAAACTGCAAGTGTAAGGTGCCAACTACTACGGAACCTTACAACTTGACTACTTTACTATGTGCCGTTGCACGTACAAACACACACAGAAATGAATGAAGAGTGATTGACAGAATACTAGCACAATGTTTTGAGTGCGTTACTTGTGTGTGTGAACCATTTAGTTACGGAGATATTGGGGTTCGAAGATCATTTTTTTTTTAATACAATTTTTTATAACTTGACTACTTTACTATGTGCCGTTGCACGTACAAACACACACAGAAATGAATGAAGAGTGATTGACTGAATACTAGCACAATGTTTTGAGTGCGTTACTTGTGTGTGTGAACCATTTAGTTACGGAGATATTGGGGTTCGAAGATCATTTTTTTTTTAATACAATTTTTTATAACTTGACTACTTTACTATGTGCCGTTGCACATACAAACACACACAGAAATGAATGAAGAGTGATTGACAGAATACTAGCACAATGATTTGAGTGCGTTACTTGTGTGTGTGTGTTTGTATGTGCGTTGAGTCCTACCGTAAAACGTGATTTTCCGCCCCAACAACAATCCAACACAATAACATGTCTGTCGGCCAAAGCCCCTGACTAATAAATAGCCCTCATCCTTTACCATTGTGCAACCCATCAAAGACGATGGTGTTAAGCTAGAGCCAAATTCCTGTCAAATAGTTTGAAAGCGTCTCTCAGATTCTTGTGGCCGACGCCATCCGCTCACATATTTGTGTAAATCTAAGTAAGTGTCTAAGTTCTCCAACTTGAGGCGTTTAGGAAATAACATTTGTGACTTCAGGCTGGGAAGGACATAGATAATTGTGTAGAATGGTTGATGGGTGATGAAATTGGAATGATGATGAATTTTGATTAAAAGTTGGGTCACTTCCTTTGTATTGCACTCTTGTCGATCGATGTACATTTAGCAATTAAAGATATGTTTAGTGAGTTAGAATATGTGTTGAATGTGCCTTTTATTACACAAACATGAGATAAATAATAAGATAATGGCTTTATGTAAATAGCTTCCACAAGTATTTAAATATGTATTGTATGTATGACGTATGTAGTAATTAATTTAAGTTTTGAATGTACTTTTTTTGCACATACTCGTAATTTTCTTTTGCAAATCTCGCAATCGAAAAATGGTTTGCTGTAAGAAAACAACTCGGTGTTGTACATACGTTTTTATATTGCAATTTGTATGTATATTTTTTTTTGTGTGCAATAAAGAATAAGAATAAAGACTGGGAGGGCCAACATTGTTTTTCATGAATGAACAATTATTTACTGAAGAGCTCGTGGCATAAAAATAACAGGCACTCGGGTCGATCCTCAGCCCGCGCTTGCCCAGATTGGTCCGTGGAACTCTATCTTCTGGGCCTGGAAAACATGGTATGTTGTTGGTCCCGGCTGTCAATTCTAGATCTTTGACAGTCGTTACAGATAGTCAGAGGCCCGAAAGTCTGACAGCCTCTCTTACTGGGTTGTGGAGGTCAGATAGGCAGTCACTCTATGTATTCAGCTGCATCCGGTTAGCCTGGGTGCCGACCCCAGCATAGTTGAGAAAAGGCTAGGCAGATGATGAATAAGTACATATTTATTTACCGTTTGCAGTAGTATTGTTGGGGAGCTTTTGCAGCAATATAAATATGTAAACTAGCATACTTCTATCTAAATATCTTATGTGACCGTTTGTATTTTAAAAGACCGTTATTTTTTCAGGCATCGTTCGCAACCGACTGGAAGTTTCAAACCAACTTTCAATCTCCATCATAATCACAATAAACACAACAGTACTTTCCAACCTTTCATCCCTACCTCTTTCCCAGTGCTCAAAGCTACAATGTAAAAGTGCACAATAACCGCGCAACTTGCACCCAGCAAACGTCTGCCGGCTCTTATCTACTGGATATTTATGTGGCTCTCGGCCGCACTCACTTTATCTAGATTTCCAGCAGAAAGCCGGAGTAGTTTTGTAGCCTAGTCTACGTGGAGATTATTTGGAAAGTGTAGGGAAGGAAATAAAGGGATGAGTGGATAGAAATACATTGTAGTACAAAGATTACGAGATTAAGATTAGGTTCAGTCAATAGTGGATGATCACTATTTTTTTACTTTGTCTGTCGGGTAGATTATTGAAAAGTATTGGACAAGTATTTTACCTTTTTTTACGTGGTCATAAAATTACGGATATATATTGAGTTGAAATGGCGCATGACGTCACGTGTGGGTAATTTTTATACCTACTAGTGACGTAGTGAGCCCCCACTCTCCAACTTTAATGAGTTTTAACTAAGTATTTTTTTGATATTTTGATAAAACAAAAAATACGCGTCTAATATTTTTGTATTACCTGTCTGACGGACACAATAGAATTTCGTTTTCTTTACCCAGTCTTCATCCCTATTGCATGGCATTATCTTCAACATAAAAATAACTAGAATAAAAACACTTATTAGGTAAACCTCTGCCTCAAACATCAGTGATTACAGGCGTTATGTTATGTTAAAAAACCACTTAACATAACATTAGGTTGGTTTTTCTCGAAGAAAATGTGAATATACTAAAGGTCACTTCAGCCTAAAAAGGTCACTTCAGCCTAATTATTAGGCTGAAGTGACCTTTAGTACATTCACATTATGCCAGTTCTTTTTTTTAAACTTTATTTCTCCTGTATGGTTTAAATGTTTGTAAACGCACCCACGATACAGGAGAAATAACAAGTTTAAAAAAAAAAGAACTGGCGAAATGTGAATGTACTAAAGGTCACTTCAGCCTAATTATTAGGCAGAAGTGACCTTTAGTACATAATAAAAAATAAGTGGCGTTTACAAACATTTAAACTCACATACACAAACAGCCAGACCCGGAACAATTATCTGTAGGCCATACAAATATTTGATCCGTGTGGGGATCGAACCCATGACACGCAGCGCGGCTGTCAATCGTTCAGCCCCTGCGCCAACCGTGTCGTCATGTTCAGTTACGTTTGTGTTCCATGTGAACTGTTAGGGAATGACGCTAAATCAATTAAAATACTTCTGGTTGAATAATAAAACTGTTGTTTATAGCCTATGTCATCCCACTGCAGGGCAAAGGACACTCCCCATGAATTCCGAATCCTTCAAACCAGGGCCAATGTGGACCACTGGTCGTTCTGTCCTGGTCGTCCCGCCATCTTCTGCGAGGTCTACCGCGTCGCCTTCTGTCAGTGTCAGGGCTCTACAACGTTGTTATTTTGGCCCACAGCTCGTTAAGCATACGGCAGACATGGCCAGCCCAGTCCCACTTCAGCTTAGCAACTTTTTGAGCAACGTCAGTTTCATCATCAGCCTATAATGTTCCCACTGCTGGGAAACAGGCCTCCTCTTTATGAGAGGGAGTGGGCTGTAATCCACCACGCGGGCCCAGTGCGGGTTAGTAGATGTCACGTGTCTTCGGATTTTTAGTTCTAGGACATGCCGGTTTCGTCACGATGTTTTCCTTCACCGTTTTTGAGGGCAGTGGTGATGAAATAAATTACACAGTGTAATACGCCTGCCTGAGTTCGAACTAACGGCTTTCTGCTCGTAAGTGGGGCTGCCACCACTAGGCTACCGCTGCTCACAACGTCAGTAATTTGTGTTAAATAAAGACAGAATAAAAAAACATTTAGAAATATTTTATTTTCTAGATATCGTCGCCATGATATAGTGACAGTCGATGGACTAATATACAAAAGCCTGAATCAACGTTTGAAACGGCTCTTGTTAGGCAGTTGGATCAAGAGTTTCGTACAGAAAGCGGTACTTGTGAATACATCATAAATTGTTAGGAAGTTGCTGTCTCACGTAGGCAGTTGGAGGCTGTTTCTCCGATGATTTCGATGACTTACTATTTTTATTTTTCTATGCTTCTGACCACAGGCGAATTAGTTACAGTCTTTCCTGATATGTACCGTACTAGCTAAGTATTTTATAAGCCAACTAGTTTATTGCCCGCGACCTTCGTTCGCGAATATAATACAAATATTATAATATGTATTCAGTGAAAAGAAGTTATATTTTTTAATAACAAACAGACACTTCTAGTTTATTTATTTGTAGGTAGCTAAGGCAAAAGTTTTCAGACTATACAAAGCATTCTCATCTTTGTAGGTTTCAAAGAAAATCTTTAATCATTTGGTTTTACAAAACCCACATCATGTAACTACTTCCAACAAAAACCACTAACCAAATTCACCCACACAACTTTAAGTTGCACACTGTAAGGTTCATAATACAACACAAATACCGTCGCCACGGGACATCGCCTTCGATTACCATTACCCCATTTCACCCCATTTGACTTTCAACTTGGAGAAAATAAGCATGTAATGCACTTTGTTTCAGTACTACCCCAGATCAGGGCACGATATTTAAAAAAAGCTTTTTAAACGAACAAATTCGACAATGACAGGAGCTTTTTTTGTTTTAATTAAACTGACTTTAAAAAGGTTTTTCGACTTGACTTGACTTGACTGGTCTTTTCTTTTGAGCATGATTCCTAATTTTCGAGAATGTCGACATCGATTGGATGAGTTTTCTTTTAGTTTGGGGGTATAGACTATTGAGTCTAGTTTCTACGTTTTAAACTGAAGTGATACGAAGATTTATGCTCGGAAAAAAGCCGGTCGAACTGTGGCGAGCCGACTTGAATGTGATTTAGCGAGATTATAATGGGTGTATATACCCTTGACGAAGCCGAAGGCGCTTGTTCTCTCTGTCAATGCGATTTTTTGTTCCAGATCGTACTACCTGAGTATCTTCAAGTTACGGAGATAGTGAGGATCCAAGACTTTTGCACAAGTTTTTTTTTTTTTTAAAAAACAAGTGTTTAGTGTTACAAGTTTCCTTAAATTAGGAGCAGCTTGTAGCTAAATAATAACAGTCGCACGGGTCCTATTTAATGTTAAGCCGTTGTTGCCGAGATTGGTCAGTGGATGAGTGACCATTATACATTACACATATTACATGCTGAGTTTCCTCCGTACCTCGGAAAGCCGTTGGTCCCTGCGGATGTTATTTGTAGATCTTTGACAGTTGCTATGAGTAGTCAGAAGCCAAAAGTCTGATAACCAGTTATACCAAGGGGTACCGTATTGCCCAGTTACTGGGTTGTGGAGGTCAGATAGCCAGTCGCTTCATTTGAAAAACTGGTATTCAGCTTCATCCGGTAAGACTGGAAGCAGACCCCAAGATAGTTTGGGAAAAGGCTAGGCAGATGATGATGGTGAATTTTACTTAAATTACATCACAATCCCGGTACTATTCAATGCATCATCACAATGTTTTAAATGCGTAACATTGAGTTCTACCGTGACGTGTGATTTTTCACCCCAAAAAAAAGTCGTTTCCCAGCAATATTTTTTGCGTAGAGTTACTTACATTGTTGTAAAGAATGCTTGGTTGACGAGTTCCTGATGGGTCAACTTACACATTACATGACGAACGTATTTTGCTGGTCGTCACCAACTGAATAAAACCCGATTAGGTGTAGTAATTGCTTCAGGTTTGCTTTGTTGTACAATAAATACTCATAATCTTTTTGCCCTTATGTTATTCTACTTGGGGTCGGCGCCACAAGTTTTCTTCTTGTCTTAGATTTTTTTCTTTCTCTTTTATTCCATTCCTCACACCATCTTTTCTTTGGTCTTCCTGTCCATCTATCAACATCCATGTATGTCCATCACTCTGTATTAAATACGTACTGCTGAATCGAAAACATATGAAAAGTTTAGCACCCAGACGCGCGTGATGCCCACAACATTAGCTGTTGCGTGGCCCTTGCCTAGTTTTTTAGGGCTCCGTAGCCGAATGGCAAAAAATGGAACCCTTATAGATTCGTCATATCTGTCTGTCTGTCCGTCCGTCCGTATGTCACAGCCACTTTATTCCGAAACGATTAGGACTACACAGTTGAAACTTAGTAGGTATTCTGTGAACTGCTTTACGTTTTTTATACATGTAGTGTATGTAGATATCAATATATCTCACTACAAACCGATTACAGTATTGTAACGTTGCCTCGGGCGCGCACGTCGCTCGGTTGTTAATACCGGTCCGAGTAGTGGGGCGGGCAGTCGTTGTCGGACTGTCGGCCTGTGCGGTGGTGCGTTGGCGAGTCAACTATTAGTGTAACTATCAGTGGATAAATGTGCATATTTTACATTGGCGACGAGGATAAAACCGTAAGTTTTATATTCTTATAAAAAAAAAAAATAAAAAAAAAATACACTCCCACAGGGAGATAACTAATCATATTTTGGAAAGAAATATTCAAATTACTATTACACTTCAAAAATCAAATTATGAATACACCGTGTAAATCACCTCATCACGAAGCCGTCAACCAAGCATTCTGTACATGAAACTAAGTAACTTTACGCAAAAAATTATTGCTGGGAAACGACTTTATTTTTGGGGGTTGTAAAATCATGTGTTGTGGTAGAACTCAATGTAACGCACTCAAAACATTGTGCTGATGGACGGATTGAATAGTATGGGCGTCGTGGAGATGTCTAAAGTAAAAATATCACATTAAAAACTTGTATTTAAAGAAAAATACTTATCAAAAAGTTGGAACTTCGACCCCTAATATCTCCGTAACTAAAAAGTTCCCAGGTATGGTGTAGAACAAAAAAATGATGGCAATGACAGGGAGAACCAGTGCCTTTCGGCTTGGTTAAGAGGTGTTTTACACCCTTTATAATACGTTAGAATCTGTCATTGGATATATTAATTGTTAATAAATAATTTTTGTAAAGGCTAATACAAAAAGTGGTTCGTTAATATATTGTTTTGCAACTAATTAAATGCTATCTTGGGTGTTAAGGAAAAAACATACTTATTAAATTATTTAACATAACATTACGCCTGTGTTCCCCAAGGGGGTAGGCAGAGATGTGTGATACAACCACGTTTCACCAATAACGTTAAGCATGCCTGTTGCCATTAACCAGACGCCAACTCGGACTCAGGTCTATTATTGGGAGGTTCCTAATGGAGAAACTCAGTGACACTGCCCGACCTGGGAGTCGAAACAAGGACCCCATGTTTAATTATTTGATTTATACAACAGGATTAGTTCTAAAATAATAAATCGAATAGCAGTAGAATATCTCTACTGGTCATTAAATTGACAAGTCATCAAAGAACGTCGGTAATAGCAGTAGAATATTCCTACTGGTCATTAAATTGAAAAGTCATCAAAGAACGACGGTAATAGCAGTAGAATATTTCTACTGGTCATTAAATTGAAAAGTCATCAAATAACGACGGTAATATCAGTAGAATATTTCTACTGGTCATTAAATTGAAAAGTCATCAAAGAACGACAATAATAGCAGTAGAATATTCCTACTGGTCATTAAATTGACAAGTCATCAGAAAATGACGGTTATAGCAATAGAATATATATACATACTGGTCATTAAATTGATAAGTCAAAAAAAAAATTGTCAGCAGGTATTGGTAATATTGATGTACATACTGGTCATTAAATTGACAAATGTTTTAACGGTGCAGCAGGAACGAACGGAACGGGGGTACTGTTGATCTACCTGGAAGTTGCTGGAATAGAGAGTAGTGCGAAGAAACGCGCTTCGCTTTGTTGGACTAGAATTGCAGGAAAATATTCTATAATATACCAGATGCGAATGTTTCACCAGCAGATGAAGTGGAAGTCTTCGCAGTTGCTATAACCAAACTCGACGCATACTTCCTACCTAAACAAAGTAAGATAATATATGAACGTCACCTTTTTCGTTTGATAAAACAAGAAGCAAATGAAAAGTTTGAAAAAATCCTAGTACGGCTTAGACAACAAGCAGAAAAATGTCAGTTTAAGGGCAAAGACGATCATATAATCGATCAAATTACAGAAAAGTGTTCTAAAGAGCTTAGAAAGAGATTTCTACAAACAGGAAGCACAATAACACTGACAAATATAATTGTTGAAGCAAATACTCTTGGAGCTGTAAGTCGATAAATAGAAGAATTCGGAGGAAGCAGCACATCAACTGAGAACATAAACAGAGTGGAGAGAATAAAAGAAAATATGAGGGAAACAACAACAAACAAAACCTGGGACATTATGAAATAAAATAAGGTACAGGTTCGTAACCAAACAAACAGCTGCAACAAGACTTTTTATGGTTACGCAAGTAAGAACCCCCTCAACCTAAACGGACCATTTGATGCAAAAATAAAAATCGCAGATAGATCAGAAAATGCAACTGTTTACGTCATCGCTGATGGAACTAGAGATCTGCTTGAGAAAGAAAAATCGAATTAGAAATCGACCAAAAGGAAATAAAGAGTTTCCTAAATTCAAGGATCTTTTAGTGGAGGTACCAATCGATGAGAAAGTACAACCAATTTATCAACCATTAAGAAGGATCCCCATACCACTGGAAGAAAAAGTTGAAATCAAAATAAAAGAACTGTTGGAGAAAGAATTATTAAGGAAGTTCAAGGATCCTCAAGATGGGTATCACCAATAGTGCCGGTTTTGAAAAATACTGGAGAAGTCCGCATTTGCGTAGATATGAGGCGGGCCAATATAGCAATTTTACGTGAAAATCACCCATTGCCCACTATGGACAAGCTACTACCAAAAATAAAAAGTGCAAAGTAATTTGCAAAACTGGACATCAAAGATGCTTTTCACCAGATTGAATTACATCCCGATTCTCGGCACATTACAACATTTATTACAAGTAAAGGTCTATTCAGATACAAAAGACTAATGTTTGGAATATCCTGTGCCCCGGATTTTTTTCAAAAAACCCTGGAACGAATGTTATTGGGATGTAATGGCACTATAAATTTTATGGGAAGGATTTGGAAGAACATGATCGAAGATTAGAAACAGTAATGAAAACTTTAGAAGAAAATAATGTAGTACTGAGAAAAGACAAGTTCATATTCAGGGAAGAAAAGGTTCAATTTTTAGGACACGAATTATCACACAGAGGTGTAAAACCATTAGATAAGTATGTGACAACTATTCAATAATTTCGTCCACCTATGAATATAGGTGAGCTTTCAGAACTTCTTGGGATTAATCAATTATGTTGGAAAATGGATTCCAAATTTGGCAACAACTACTGAACCATTGAAAGAACTGCTTAGGAAGAAATAGACCAAAACCACAGAATTAAAAAATCTTTGTGGCAGTAAACAGGAATTTGCACGAATTAAAATTGACCCTGTCTAATATTCCTACTCCAGGATACTATGACGTCAAAGATCGGACTATAGTAATAGCAGATGCTAGTCCAGTAGGACTAGGAGGAGTATTAGTTCAAATTAATGATCATGGACTTCGCATTGTAGCGTATGGTCACCGGACACTAACAGACTGTGAAAGGCGATATTACCAGACAGAAAAAGAAGCCTTAGCTTTGGTCGGGGCGGTGGAACATTTTTATGTTTTTCTGTTTGGAAAAGAGTTTGAATTAGTGACCGACCATAAACCACTCGAGGTTATATTCGGTCCTAAATCAAAACCATGTGCAAGGATAGAAAGGTGGATACTACGCCTTCAAGCATATACATTTAAAGTAATATACAGGCCTGGCAAAGAAAATGTACCAGATAGTTTATCAAGATTGTGCAAATTAAATAAAACGTCACAAGACAAGTCGGAAAAATATATACACCAAATTGTTGAAGGAAACAGGCCAATAGCAGTATCACTGGAAGAAAATAAGAAGGCATCAAAGCAAGACACGGAAATATTAAAAACAAAGGGAAGGCCTTTATAACAACAAATGGGATAAAGAGGTAAAAAATTACAAAATCTTACAAAACGAATTATGCTTTTACGAAGGAGTTTTATTGAGAGGCACTAGAATTGTTATTCCAAAAAAAAAAAAAATGCGCAGTCACGTTCTGACAGCTACTTACGAAGGGCTCCCAATTAATAGTCCTAATGAACGCGAGACTAAGAACCAAAGTTTAGAGGCCTAGATACCAGGAAACTGAGAACTTGGTCAAATGCTGCAAAGGCTGTACGTTGGTCTCTGCTCCAAATCCTCCAAACCCATTGAAGCGACGGGCATAACCATGTTAACCTTGGGTAAATACTTGTATTGATTTGTTGGGTCCTTTACCAAGTATCGATTACATAATTATTAGTAATCGTCGATTATTTCAGTGGATACAAGGAGGTAAAGATTTGTCGTAAAATTACCAGTGCTGACATAATATAATGTCTATAAGAGATTTTTAGCAGACTTGGTAACCAGATGGCAGACAGTTCTACAGAGAGGAGTTAAAACTGTACTGAAAGGAATATAGTTTCGCATAATACGGTACCGTACTGGCCTCAACAGAACGGAGAAGTCGAACGTCAGAACCGAGATATTCCAAAGAAAAAAAAAATGTCAAGTCGAGCGGAAAAACTGGCAAGAAGCTTTGCTAAAGTATGTATTTGGCTATGTATAACGGTACCCCGTATAGTGTTACAGGTAAAACTCCTACAGATCATTTTTCAAACGGCAATACCGTGGCAATATACCTATGGCAGGAGACATTACACATACACTTAAACCAGAAGATTCAGATGTTAGATACAGAGATCAAGAAAAGAAAGAAACTGGGAAAGAATATACAGTTAAGAAAAGAAGAGCGCGTGAATGTGAACTAGTGCCTGGGGATAAAGTTGACGTCAAGAATATGGTCAAAGATAAACTAAGCCTAAATTATGTCCCAACTTCTCATACTGTACAAAAGAGTAAAGGTGGACACTTGTGTTCGAAACGATATAACTGGGAAGGTATCACGAAGAAATGTAGTTCATTTGAAGAAAGTTGAAGGGAAGTTATAAGTGACCAAAATAAAGATATTAACATAGGAGAAGATGTAAATGAATCAGAAAATGGAATAGAAGAAGAAGGGGAAAAGGAAACATTAAATGAAAACATATTATGATTTACTAAATATTTATTGTGCTGTGATTTGGATAAGCTAGAGATATATTCTGGTTTCATAAAAACTAGTTAGAACAAAGAAGGGATGTAGTGTATGTAGATATCAATATATCTCACTACAAACCGATTACAGTATTGTAACGTTGCCTCGGGCGCGCACGTCGCTCGGTTGTTAATACCGGTCCGAGTAGTGGGGCGGGCAGTCGTTGTCGGACTGTCGGCCTGTGCGGTGGTGCGTTGGCGAGTCAACTATTAGTGTAACTATCAGTGGATAAATGTGCATATTTTACAATACAAAAAAAGAGTAACTCCAACGTATGTACATCATACATGGAAAATTACATTGAAGTTTCTAAAACCATTTTTTGACAAAGTCAATCGTTTCTCAGATAGACACTTCCAAAGTGGTAAAATTTCAACGTAAATTGGTTGAATAATATTTGATGTTTGGATTTTGAGATATGGGACTTTTTCACCTAACTGCAGCAGTAACTTTGTTTTTGATTACCTTAGTATATGCGACTGCTCTAATAAGAAAAGTACCATGAGAAACAAATTTAGTTTTGTTGTTGAATGTAATACAAGTTACAACATATGAATGACCTTTCAAAATATTGTTATTATATTTTTTGGTGCTACAAAACCCTGTGTGTGCGAGTAAGATTCGCACTTGACCAGTTTTTTTTTATATTAAAATAGGCTTGTGTTTTTCTGCAACTTGCTTGATGTCAAGCGATGGTGCGGCGAACTTTGAAGAGATCCAGATGATAATGATCAGGGAACAGAAAAGCCGGCAGTGAATTCCACAGACTGGCAGTTCGCACAGTAAAAAGAAGGTACACAAGATCTGGCACAAATATCTTCAGAAATTCATTCAAGTAATAAATAAGTTTTACACCTATTCCATTTTCTTGTCGGTCAGGGATATTTACGAAGATACGAAATAATTTATTGTTACTACAAGATGTTGATGGCATATTTATGTTGATTCATTATTCGTATGTGAATCGGAGTACCAGGGATTCAGAAGTGAATGGGTATAAGTTTAGCGGCTCCCGTCGCCTTTACGAGGCGTAGATTGAGCAAACGCAGGATGTTTCTGCCTGACTGGAAATTGCTAAAAATGTGTGAAAGTATTTTGGAATTTTGATGTAGGTATTGCTGACAATTTCGTTTGATATTTTTCATGTGTTTTTGCTTTTACTTCTGCATATTTTTTACATAGGTTATTTTAAAGATGTCGTGTAGTTAATTACTTTTTAACCGAATCTTAAGAAGGAGGAGGTTAAGTAAGATTTAGGCACGGCGCAAACGGGCCACCAACCACAGCCACCGGTAGCCAGCGACAAGCAGTTCACGCGCTTTTTATACATTTTGTTGAAACTCGCAGCATACGTGTGGCCGGTGGTGGCCACTCGCTACAGCAGTTTCGGCGACTCGCCACTTGTAGTTGCTGCGGGCCACACAAGACGCCGATACGCGCCACTGTCGCGGTGGAGGGGGTAGAGCCTGGATGTACCCAATATAGGCGGCGACGGGCGTCGTCTACGTCGTCTGCGTGTTAACAGTAACGAGAGCAAACTTTCCGTGTCAGAGTCCATCGCAAGACTGCGGAGCTGAGAGTTGGTTATAAAATGTGGCGGCTTCCGAACACCGGTGGCTTTCGCTCGCTTCTGACACTGTAACAAAAGTGGCGGTAGCGCGCGACAGCCACTGGTGGCTGTGGTTGGTGGCCCGTTTGCGCCGAGCCTTAGTCAAACCGGTACACAGATTATCTATTGAAATATTTTTCAGTGTCCGCTGTGTCCGATGTCCTCAACTGGTCCGTATTTTATCCGTACAAGTTTGCCCAAACCTTTATTCATCAGGCATTCTCACTTTGCACAATCATTACAAACAGTCTTCAAGAAACAGAACACAATAATATTATCCTGATAAAATATCAAATGCCTCATTAACTCGGAAATCTCCTAATAAAGCTTAAATAATGACTGTTTACCGTAATCTAACACAGTAATGTACTCACAATTACGTTAAACACATCCCGCGAAACATTATCATGGCGGCTAATGTTTACGTACGCGTTAACGTGGAAGACTTTAAACTTTAATTATTTTTACGGGGTGCTTTTAAATTTGTAATTTATTCCAAGTTAGCAACTGATATGTTTCCGTTTGTAATTTGGGGTGTACATTAAAAAAATACTGTCATGCATTTTTTTTATTCAGCCTATTTCATCCCACCCACTGCAGGGCAATGCCTCCTTTTCTCCTTTCCAATCTCTCAATTTCAATCAAAAATTAACAAATATTAATATCCGCTGCGTTGTTTGACTCGACCAACAAGCAACGACACAATCTCTAAACAATGCTACGCTGCCGCCGCGTAAACGCAGCTTAACAGCAAAGTTTAGTCGCATTTAACGCTAGCTAAACCACGATCACTGTAACTAAACCACAAAGCGAGTCGGCTACAATTGCCGGCGTGATTATATTATTGTTTGCACTTCGAGTTCTCTTGTTGTGATGGTAAACTGAATTAATTTCATATCCTTTGCGAGGCCTTCATTGAATCAAAGCTGCGTTTGTTGTTATTACTTGTTTTTACGCTTCTTTTTATTCTCTGCAATGTATCGCCTACTTTTATTAAGCAAGTGTCTTTCTGCATTTTATACAAGGTTTTGTTATGCAACCTCGTCAAATTTCAGGAGGTGGTCACGAAAGACATAAATAATCAATTAAAATTACGGTACCTAGTTAATTAATAAAAAACGCTGATTTTTTTGGTTGTTTAAGTTTGTCAGTATTTCAGAATAACCCCCTTAACGTGGTTTAAGCACTAGGAAATTATCGAATAAACGTTTGAGATTGTTTGTATGTGTGTAAGCGAGGTTATAAGGCAAGAACCAGACGGGCCGCGTTTAAAACACGGGTGTTTCACACTTACCGATTTCCGTAAAAAAGAAAAATTACCTACCCATTTTATTATTGATTCGGGACGAGAATTATTAGCATAGTTACCCCCTTGAATTTGACGAGGATGCAAAACAACAACTTGTATAATGCGTCTTCTTTCTGTCAACTTGATCGTGTGGTTCCTTCTTAGCCTGGTGTTTTTATGCCGCCCATGGGCCTCTGACTTGTCTTAACATGCCGTCGAGAATTATCTGCATGCTGGTTTCCTCACGATGTTTTCCTTCACCGAAGCAAGTGATAATTATACTTACGCACATGAATCAATCTTTACTTTACTTTATACTACTCGACCTTTAACTGTCTCGCGGCCCAATAATTTGAATACATTTTCAACCTTATTGAGTTTACCGGGAAAGTAATTTGTTAAATTTAGCAAGAAATGGCGATAAAGATAGATGGCAAACTATTGACACGATAGCACAAACAAGAGACGTGTGTTTAGTGTTACTAGGCTGAACACCTATGCTAGCGTTCTACACACGGAGACACAACAGCCTATACATATCCAGTATGATATGAACTCACCATCTATAGATTTCCAATACGATGAGAGATCCGCGTAAACTGGATTCTTATTGCTTGATTGGTAGAAACTACATAATCCAGCAAAAGTGACTCACCATTTTCTAGACAATAACAAATGAACCAGATAATTGAAGAGAAACAGTCGAATCACACTAGACATAAATAAAAACAATCAGCAAATAGAAACTGAAGAATCAAAACTGATAAAAACAAGATGGACGCCTGAAAGACACAGCGAGTCTAAATATGTCAAAATAAAACATTAAACACACACATTCCTGAAGAAAATGAATTGCTGGAATCGATTGTAATTAGCTCGAACAGAGCGTTAATCTATTTCTAATTATAGTTGAGATATAATTAGGAATAGATCTGAATTGCACCGGCTGGAGGAATTTATAGAGTGTATTGTCACACTGGGGAATGAGTGGGGAATTTGTAATGATTGTAGGGTAACAATGTATATCTATACTATAATATTATAAAGCTCAAGAGTTTGTTTGTTTGCTTGAACGCGCTAATCTCAGGAAGTACTGATCCAATTTGAAAAAATCCTTCAGTGTTAGATAACCCATTTATCGAGGAAAGCTATAAGCTATATATAATCACGCTACAACCAATAGGTGCCGAGCAGCAATGAAAAATGTTGCGAAAAAGGGACGCAGACGAAGTTGCACGGGATAGCTAGTTCTTAATAAAATGATGCAACATCAATGATGTGTGGGAAAAGTAAGCACATTTTTATAGCGCCGGTTTTGTTATTATTATCTACCTGTTTGAACAAGCAGAGTATAAAAATCAAACTAAATTCCTAAGTATGAATTTATTTTACACTAGACTATGCCGCGGCTTCGTACGCGTGGAGTTCGGTCACTGTCCCACGGGATTGTACTACCGGGATAAAAAGTATCCTATGTGTTGATCCAGGTCATAAACTACCCGTGTGTCAAATTTCATCCAAATCCATTCAGTAGTTTTTGCGTGAAAGAGCAACAAACATCCATCCATTCATCCATACTTACAAACTTTCGCGTTTATAATATTAGTAGGATTTGTTTATATGCCCAATGTAAAAATTAAATGTGAAATATTGAATGTTATATAATCACATAACATTCAATAATTATTCTATCTACCAAATATATTTCACAACAGCTGTCTACCTATCCTAAACCCAATTTATTTGGCGTCGGCGCAGCATGCCTTCTTCTTACATACTTGAATTTTGTTTAAATGTACAGACATTCAACCAAAATTCAACAAGCAGAATAGCAACCGCTATTTACAATAAACAATATTAATACACGCAGACCAGTACTCAATAGACAAACCACAAATTGCATTTGCCTACGTATTAAGTCCACGTTCACACATTGGTCGCAAACGACTATCATCCCGCATCGCGCGGGATTCCCCTTTGGGTGACCAAAGCTTTTACACCGTTTGGCCACAAGCTAAATGCTCAAGAGAAGGGTGTTGCAACAGTGACTGCGAAAAAAACAAAAGAAAGAAATCGCTAAAAGTTACGTACGCACGGCGACAACCAATAAATCTGGATCTCTCACTGTACGGGAAATCTATAGTAAGCGAAGCCATGTTATACTGGAATAATGTAGCTTGTGTCACCTGATGTATGCACTGACAGGTGGCTTGCTTGCAAAAGGCAATTCTGCGCGCTTGGCGCCTTCGCTAGTCGCCTAGCGTGTATACTTACATCTCAGTTGCAGAGCGGTTACAGAATACAGTTATCCTTGAAATTTCGTTTCACTTCGCTACTCGCAAGGCAACTCGATAGGCTCTAGGCGCTAAGCAAGCCACCTGTCAGTGCGTACGTAGCCTTTGACCAAGCATCATTGCGATGTGACGCTACTCACAAGCAGGAAGATGTCACATACGGGCGTGTCACTTGACGCCAGTCGCATCGACTGAAGTCGTGGACGAGACATTAGCCAAAGCCCACCTGTCTATTTGTCACAGGTGTATGTATATTTTTAACAGTACCCAACAAATAGCAAGGTTCAATTTCTTATCTTACTACTATATTAATGAGAAAGTTTATGTAGATGGGTGGAGGTTTGATACTCTTTTAAACAAAAAACACTGAACGGATTCGAATAAAATTTAGCACACAGGTAGTTTATAATCTGGATTATCACATAGGCTACTTTCATCCCGGTAATACGATCCAGTGGGACAATTACCCAACTACACGCGGGTGAAACTGCGAACATTAGCCATAGTTCACTGTATTTGTAAAATCCTTTGGCCTTTTGTACACGAGTCCAACTCTCGCTTGACCGATTTATCCAACCTGTGCTTTACACAGTTAAAATAAACTCGAATTGCTCTTTGACTCCGACATATTTTCCAGGAATATTTTCGGCTGGATTGTTCTGATTTCACGAAGCCATTGAAAAGATAATAATTCATTATTGAATGGCGAAATTCTGGGAAAAGGACAATGGAACATAAATTGGTCAAACGTAATGGGCGATCATGCTGAAAACACGTGAAAATATCACACAGCGCTTAATGATAAATCAACGAGTATTTATTTTACTCTTTTTGACCGTACATACATTATATGGAAGGTTTTGCTCGTATATTTATTTTTTTACAAATTCGGTTCATTGAACTCAACTTTGAAGGAGGAGGAGTTTATAGGAGCAGCAGCTGTTAAGCACAGTACAATGAGAGTACAAAACAACTCATCATCATCTACCTAGCCTTATCGCAAACTATCTTGGGGTCGGCTTCCAGTATAACCAGATGCAGCAGAGTACCAGTATTTTACATGAAGCAACTGCCTATCTTTCCTCCACAACCCAGTAACTGGGTAATACGATACCCTTTGGTAAGACTGGATGACAGACTTCTTGGCTTTTGACTACTCGTAACAACTGTCAAAGATCTACAAATGACTGCCGGGACCAACGGCTTAACGTGCTTTCCGAGGCACGGAGGAAACTCGGTATGTAATTATGGTCGTCCATCCACGGACCAACCTCGGCAAGCACGGGTTAAACTTGATCGACCCGCGTGGTTGTTTTTATTTAGCCACGAGCTCCTCAGAGCTCTCTATAGTACAAAACAAAATCAAACGAAACACAAAATCCTTTATTAAACTGGATGTGGCCGTATCAAAAATTCGTCATGGAATTTTGGATTAGCAGATATTGCACCTACAATATGTGCGGAGTTCCGGGACAACCTATTACGACACTAACCCACAAGTAACCTATCCACTAGATTTCATATCTTGTCGATGGCTTGTAAATGCTAAACAGAGGGCCGACACGCCGCAGCGATCATTCTAATTAGTTCAGCCTATACGTGGTTTGTATCACATACCTACAATATGTATATTCCTTCGCATAGAATGACCATACTATTATATACTATCATAATCAAGCTGTATGCTGTTAAACGTAAAATGTGGGCGAGTTGTAAAATCCGTGGCTGACGTATAGATGGTAATTTATAAATCAACAAAACAAGTAAAGACACTTGTCTTGTTGCGCTTTACTTGACGCTTTCTTTGAAATATTTAGTTAGCCTTGAAAAAGACGAATTAGTTTAAGCTTTCTTATTTTCTCGTTGCTCACATGTAATAACATGTAATAATTCAAAAGTGCCTGTAATGGTCTAATTGAAATAAATGCTTTGAGTTTATCAGACGTGGAATTAAGTGGAGAAAAAAAAACGTGGCTTGATTTATGGCAGTCGTGCTGCTGTCGAGAATTCCGTGTATACCGCGTACCTATGTCTATCGTAGAATCAGAAAAAACGATGGACAAATTGACAGACTTTAAAAAGGAATGTCATGTAACGATTGGTGAAATATAAAAGTGAGACTGCTCTTAGCCACACATTAAGACGACAAAGATCTCGTCGTCTCTTTGGCTTAGTAAGTGTTTTGGCCGCTTACTTTTGTCCGATCCGGCCGAAACAAGAATTCATTATTATTAATATTTTCGAGTGGTGTTTTACACGAATCCTTTTTTGAGTCTAAGTAACGTCAGAAACATAATTAAATAATACCTGTACAACTTTGTGGCCATGGATAAAATATAAGTTTTTATTTTTTATTTAATCCGTTTTTAAATTCTTCTTCATATTCCCCTTTAAATTCTAACGTTTTTATCGTCTAAACTGTACTGTTAACATACAAATTAACTAATGCACAAAATACATAGAATTGAGAAGCTCTCCCTAGTGAAGTTGTCGTTGACTTGTCAATACGGAATTGTAAACAGTTGTCGTGAGCAAGCCACTGCTCTTCCAGACTAGTTTGCACTAGTTTTGTGTCGTAGATGTTCGTCTTATTTAATTACAATTTATTAACAATTTAGCTGTCATTAGAGTTGGTTTTGGGTGTACATAGTTGGTAGAAGTACTAGAAGGTTGACAGGAGATTCTGCTTTAGCTATGGTTTGTCAAAAATACCGCCGTTCCATGCGTACTTTAACCAACTTATCTGTGCAAAAGGGAAAACACAGAACTAAAACTTCTTGACAAGCAAAGCCACCTTGAACTCGAGTAAGCATGTACTATTGCGATACGTACTTTAAGTAGGTCATCGCAAGTCGACAATTCATGGCTCAAAGCTCACGAATTTATAATAAAATTAATAAAAGTATTCCTATTTATAGACTCACAACTCATGAAATCAAAAGTAAATTTAAAAAATGGCTATCACCTCTTTCTTAAGACGAGACAGAAAATATATTAACAATTCATTCATCACCTCAATCTCCCTTAAATGAATGCTAAGCACCCTTACTTACACACCCCCCACACACCTCACCCATACTTCACCTTCTAGACACCCAATCACAAACACTCGCTTTACTTACTTACTGCTGACTTCACTAATATGTTTCGTGTATAATTATGTAACTAAATGTCACGGTTGTATTGTATCGTAGAAAACGGAAGCCGAAAAATGTCCGTCTACTAAGATACAGGTCGGCGTACCTAGTTTAGGGGACGCACACAAGAAATTCGAATTTACAGACAGCGAATGTATTGAATGTTATTGTGTGCGTCCGCAAATGATATAGAGTAGGGTCACAAACGTAACTACGTTTAATTGTCGTTCGTTGCCGAAGTTACGTTTCGGAGAAAGAGAGTAGCCCTCCTGTTTCGTCGATGGAATAACTGATCGAAAGAGGTCCTAACCAGCCTATCTCCGCAGTTTTACGGGATTATTGCTGACTTTAAATATGAAGTAACTTCATGGTTAGCTATTGTACAAATACCAAAAACTTTGAAAATTGCAATATCATGAATTGTTGAAATACATAAACGCATGGCGGTAGGCAGAAACCCCGCCAGCTCTGCCTCCTCCACGTTCATTCATCAGATCATACACGCGTGATATCATCATCGTGAAATAACTATGGTGTAAATTAATAAACAGCCCTTTTAATACAAAAAAAAACCCCGAAACGAGACAGAAATCTTTCCACTTAACAAAGAAACAATCACAAACTAAACTGCGACCTATCACTCAGCCCCTGATCAGGCAATAACAGTTACAATGATAGCCCCATAGCCCACACCCTGTCGATTTGTCGGCTATCAACGTCTAATGTCATAGCGAAGCTATATCTTGATAGTTTCCTTATGGCTATTTCGGCTATTCGACTTTTTGTTACGAAAACCTTTATTGTTAAGACTGCTTTTGTCATAATATAGCGAAATGTTCTGTCGTTTTTTAGGGTTCGGTTCGGAGGTTCTACAGATTATGTATTTCTGTTGCCGCTATAACAACAAATACTAAAAACAGAATAAAATAAATATTTAAGCGTTTTTATAAATAATGGTACCATTGGTGCGCGAGTCCGACTCGCACTTGGCCGGTTTTTTTGTTTAATATATTGCCAGTTATGTTTTATGTCCCATGTAATTGGGGGCGAGCCTATTGCCATCAACCGGGCACAAATCCAGACACCGTGGTTGCTACTGAGAAATTCCTGATGGAATCGAACCCGGGACCTCGTGCTTAGCAGTTGCATTGCGGCCACTAGAACAACAAAGCAGTACATTCCTATTAGTACCATATTTTTTATTTAAGTAGGTTTTATTTCCCTGTTTCTAACAAGGCCTAAATTGAAACTAAAAATACAACCATCATCAAAAAGAAGGTCAGTTTAAAAACTTCCCTTGACTAAAACCCTGTAATTATTTTGCGGCAAATAACTTCAGTAATTAAGTGAATGAAAAGGAATATAATTTAAAGCCAATCATAATTCTGGTCATATTATATCCGGTACATAATTTTATCCTACTAATCTATACAGGGTGTAACGGAAAGGGTATATACATCCTTAAGGGTGTGCTACAGACCATCAAACTGAACATGTTTCTCATTATAAAACATGTTTTTCAGCAAAAAAAATATCTGCTGCCCCATAGAAAATTACAATACCTATTCGACCCAAATGTATAGGCAGCAGATATTTTTTTTTGCTGCAAATTTTATTTTATTTTGAGAAACATGTTCAGTTTGATGGTCTGTAGCACACCCTTAAGGATGTATATACCCTTTCCGTTACACCCTGTATACATCTATACAAATAAATAAAATTTAAGTGTCTGTTTGTAATATTAAAATAATAGCTTTTTAATATACATATGCATATGAATGTATATACGGTACATATATACCAAAATAACATTTTAAAAATGTTTGTCTGTCTATCTATCTGTCTGTTTGTTCCGGGTCTTCTCTAGAACGGCTGGACCGATTTTGACGGGACTTTCACTGGCAGATAGCTGATGTAATAAGGAGTAACTTAGGCTTACTTTTTAAATTCCACGCGGACAAAGTCGCGGGCACAGCTAGTAATATTATAAAAGCGAAATTTTGTGAGGATGTATGGATGTTTGTTACTCTTTCATGCAAAAACTATTGAATGAATATGGATGAAATTTCGCACAGGGATATATAATAGTCTAGAAGAGTACATAGGGCACTGTTTATCTCGGCTGTTCGTCCCTTGGGACAATTACCGAACAAAACGCGGGCGAAGCCATAGGCACAGGCTAGTAATATTATATCCGGAACATAATTTTATCCTTTGTCACAACGAAAAGGTCCGTCAGCCATGAGGTGAATGCTAACGTGACTCAGCGGAATATTTTCATGATGATACCACTTATTTTATTCAACGTCACGATCGCTACTATTCAAACTTTTATTTTTAACTAAGTACTTATTTTCATGTTTATTATTTATTCATAAATAGCCTCCGACGCGTATTGTTATCACCAATAGTAAATAGGTACATAATTGTAGACGAGTAGAAAATCGTACAAGGGATTGGCACCGTTGGCGCAGGGGCTGAGCGATTGGCTGCTGCGCTACGTGTTGCGGGTTCGATCCCCGTACGAAACAAATAGATGTTAGTATGACCTATAGGTAGTGGGTCTGGCTGTTTGTGTATGCGAGTGTAAATGATTGTAAACGCACCCAATATTCTGGAGAAATTCCTGGTGAGGGTTAAGGTTTAAAAAAAAAAAGTAAATTAGCCACCGAAAAATGTCATCGCTGAGCCCTCCAGCATAGAGATTCTAGAATCATAATGAATTCATGTTAACAGTTTGCGCATGATAATAATTACAGCTGTATAATGAAAAACACCAATTACCGAAAACAACTACGAATAATGGAAAGTCTAATTAATAACTGCAGTATGCAGTCAACGAAAAACATAAATTAATTTTCCTACTCGCGAACACAGCTTGTATGTCATCATTAAATTAACTTCGAACTTATAAATTAAATTGGCAGCAGTTAAATCACTTCAAAAGCGTTGGTAATTTTTGGTGGGATTCTAATTCAATTATTTAAGTTGGAGGAGCTCGTGGCTAAATAATAACAGCCGCACGGGTCGATCTTTAAGCCGTGCTTGCCAAGGTAAATCAGTAGATGGGTGACCATAATTACATGCCCAGTTTCCTTTGTGCCTCGAAAAGCAGGTTAAGATGTTGATCCCTCCTGACATTTGTAGATCTTTAAAGTCGTTACGAGTAGTCAGAAGCCAAAAGTCTGACACTCAGTTTTATCACGCGGTATCGTATTGCCCAGTTACTGGGTTGTGGAGGTCAAATAGGCAGTCGCTTCATGTAAAAAACTGGGACTCAGCTGCATCCAGTTAGACTGTAAGCCGACCCTAAGATAGTTTGGGAAAAGGCTAGGCAGTTGATGATGTTGATGAATTCAATTAATAAACTTTTCTATCGATAATATAATTTTATTCTCACCAGATTTCATGTCACATTCACATATTTTGTACGGACAGAGGTGTTGGGGTGCTGAGTCAGAAAACCTCCCCGTGCGCCTAGTGGCTGCTGGTCCCTCTCGATACGTCTGGAGGGAACAGTAGCTGCTAGGACGGTGCACCCCGGGCGCCGGCAGTGTCCTACCCCGAGGAGTGGGAAGAGATTCCCATTCTCCGGGGAATGTCACTGCCGGTGGCGAATATTCTGACGTGGAGGGGTCCAACCCGGACCAACGCGGCGTTTCTCCGCGTGACTCTCTGAAAAGCAGAGGGCACAGTGGAGGAGCAAGGGCGGGCTCGGTGTGCACTCACCCTGCCTCCGAGCAGACAGTGAGGGACGTAGTCCTTCGCTGTCCCCGTCGTTCTCGTAATCCCATCATCGGAGTGTCGTGGATCACGTCTCGCGGCTTCGATCGGGACCGAGGGTCTTGGCTTAACCACCCGGACCGCGAGGTAGAAAACCTCTATAAAAAGTTACCCCGAATCTCAAGCGGCGGCGCACCGTGAGGGGATGTATGGCTGACGGGTGTTCCCATGGAACAATCAGTCTCTAGTGCGACCCCCGCCAGGGTACCAGCCGACCCCCTGGCGGGTTATAAATGTAAAAGGCTTATCCGGGTACAGGGGGCACTGCCCGGATGGACCTCGTATTTCCCCCATACTCGTGGGATCTTAATGGATAATAATAAAAAAATAAAAAACCCAGCCGGTAAAGGCAAAGAGAGGGAGAGGAGGGATACGGGGTCGGAGTCCGACGCCGCGTCCAGTGAAGTGAGCGTGGGAAGCTCAGAGAGCTCCCACTTCGAGAGGGCCAGGACTGCTGCGGAGGAACGCAAGCGGTCCAGACCGGAAGGCGACCGTGAGTCGTCCTCTGAAGGGGAGCTTGCCTCGGCTCCAAAAATTTCCACCAGCAGGCGTGGTGGAATAAGGGGCATGGGGAGGGGGCTCTCAGCCTCCGAGAGATCGGGGGTGGCCGGTCGCGGGTAGGCCCACTCGGGCACCTGTGAGGACGCGGCAGGTGAAGCTGGCGGCTCCGATGCGGAGCGTAAGGCCAGGTTTGTGAAGGAGGTGGAAGCTGCAATAAGGGTCGTGGCCTTGAAAGTCAAAACATCGACAAAACTCGGGGCCATACCTGCAGCTTCCGCCTCCATCATGGCGGCAGTGGAGGCTAGCTTCCCTCCACCTGGCGAAGTGGCAAAACTGCGGGCGGAGGTCGCCCGTCTGACGGCCGCCACGGAGCTTCTCCGCGAGGAGAACATGAAGCTTCGGGCAGACCTGACCGGTCTGCGAGAGTCTGGCTCCCGCGAGGTGCCTCTGCAACAGCAGAGCCAGCCTGTGCCGGAGGAGAACCAGGTGCTGCACCTGGTTCGGCAGGAGCTGGCTGCCGTCCGGGCGCGGTTCTCTGTCCTGGAGGGCATTGTACTGCGCCCCCCCCTGGCGGCGAACAAGGTGGCCGCTGCCCCGGGGGCGGGCTCGGGCCCGAATGCGAACCCGGGCCCGAGGGAGGTCCCGGGCCCTAGGGTGGTCCCGGGCCCGAAGGCAGTTTCATATGCGGCTGCTGCGGCTGCCAATTCTGAGCCAGGGCAGTCTGGCCAGCCCTCAGGCAGGACTAGGGCGGGCCCTGGAAAGTCGGCTCCGCCGAAAACGTCAGCGGCCCAGAAAAAGGGCAAGGTGGCTCCTCAGGTGGTGGCAGTGCCAGCAGCAAGCCGGCCGCAGCCACCGCCGCCACCCACCATGCCTGCCACGGCCGAAACCGAGTGGCAGGTGGTCGGGGAAAAAAGGAGGAAGGGACGAAAGGCGGCCAAAAAGGCCCGCAATGAGGAGAGAAGGCGTCAGCACAAGGCGCGAAGCGTCGCGGCTCGACTCCGCGCCCCGAAGACCGCAGCTGTAGTGATCACACTACAGCCGGAAGCGGAAAAGAGGGGCGTGTCATACCGCGACGTGCTGACAAAGGCGAAGGCGACGGTGAATCTCGGGGAGCTTGGGATCACCGGGGGACTCCGGCTCAAAGTCACCGCGACAGGGGCTAGAGCGCTGGATATCCCCGGAGAAAATAGCGGCCTGTCCGCTGACGCTCTGGCTGAAAAGCTCAGAGCGTCCCTAGATGCGGATGAGGTCCGAGTCTCCAGGCCCGTCAGATGCGCAGACATGCGCATCCTGGGTCTAGACGACTCAGTGACCCAAGAGGAGGTGGTCGCCGCCGTCACCAGGACCGGTGGGTGCCCTGCCGAGCAGGTCAGGGCAGGCACCCTACGTCCGGACAACTCGGGCATGCGAACCGTAATGGTAAGCTGCCCTGTGACGGCGGCAAGAACGATCGTGGAGGCTGGAAGGCTCCTGGTAGGCTGGGTGTCAGCGCAGGTTAAGCTGCTGGAACCCCGACCTCTGAGGTGTTACCGGTGCCTCGTGGGACACCACGTGAGTTGTCAGTGCACCTCGGAGGTGGACCGCAGCGACGTCTGCTTCCGTTGCGGTCAGCCCGGTCATATGGCCGCGGCCTGCTCTGCCCCACCGCACTGCACTGCATGTGCGGCAGCGGGCAAACCGGCCGATCACCGGGCTGGGGGCAGGGCCTGCGTACCACCCACCAGGACCAGGGGCAAGGGAAGGCCCTCAGCCACCGCCACCACCGTCGCCATCGCCGCAGCAGTTGCCGCCACTGTCGCTCCCACCACTGCCGCCAGTACTGCCGCCGCATCAACATCTGTCGCGGGGCCCTCACAGGGGGCCCGGGAGGGGGCTGAAATGGAGTGCCAATAATGGCCCCATTACGCCTCCTCCAGGCGAACATCAACCACTGCCGCTGTGCTCAGGATCTGTTGCTCCAGAGCATGGCGGAGTGGTTGATTAACGTCGCCGTGGTCGCTGAGCCGTACTTTGTCCCGCCCAGGGAAGACTGGGTGGAGGACCTGAGCGGCTCAGTGGCCATAATTTCGTCGGCCGCCACCGGTACCCCGACCCTTGAGAGTGTCAGGAAGGGTCAGGGTTGCGTAGCAGCACGGTTCGGGGAGATCGTCGTAGCGGGAGTCTACTTCTCCCCGAGCCGAACTCTCGCCGAGTTCCACAACTCCCTCATGGAGTTGAGTGTCGTCATCCGCAGCTATTCCCTCCCCGTGCTTGTGCTCGGGGACTTCAATGCCAAAAACTTGGCTTGGGGTTCTCGTTGCACAGATGTGCGGGGTAGGATGGTGGAGGACTGGGCTCTGGAGGTGGGCCTGGTCGTCCTAAATCGGGGTTCTGTCCCCACGTGTGTGCGGATGCGGGGCGAGTCGGTGGTGGACATCTCGTTCGCTAGCCCCGCTCTGTCACCGCGTGTCGTTGACTGGCGCGTTATGGAGGGGGTGGAGACCTATTCCGACCACCGGTACATCCGGTTCGATGTCTCCGCCCAGGACTCAAGCGCGCCGGTCTCACAGGCCCCGAGTGGTCCGCGTTGGGCGCTGAAGCAGCTGGACCGGGAGCTCCTCCTGGAAGCCTCGATAGTGCAGGCCTGGGTGACATCACCGAACAGGCCTGCCGACATCAACAACGAGGCAGGGTGGTTCCAGGAGGCCATGTCCGACATATGCGACGTGGCAATGCCCCGAGTTCGGCCAGGACGCGCCCGGCGTCAGGTGTACTGGTGGTCGCGAGAGCTGAAGTCTCTGCGCGAGGCGTGCGTCGCCGCGCGGCACCTGTACGCCAGGCATCGCAGGCTCCGCATCCGCCCTACGGATGCGGCAGCCATTGAGGCGGAGCTGTACGAGGGATACAGAGCAGCGAAGACCGCCCTCCAAGAGGCTGTCCAGCGGGCCAGGGACCTGGGCCGCGAGGAGATGCTGGAGACTCTCGACAGAGATCCGTGGGGGCGCCCTTACAAGATGGTGCGGGACAAACTCCGCACCTGGGCCCCCCCGCTGACGCAGAGTCTCCGCCCTCAGCTCGTGGAGGACGTGGTGAGCGCTCTGTTCCCTCTGCGAGGGGAACATCCTCCCCCGCCTATGGCTCCGCCACTTGCGGTGCCAGAAGTGGACCACAACGAGGACGATGACGACATTCCCGAAGTGACCGGGGTAGACCTGAGAGTGGCGGTAGGCAGGCTTAAAGCCAAAAATACCGCCCCGGGACCCGATGGCTTGCCTGGCAAAGCCTGGGTCCTGGCCTCGGAGGCTCTCGGGCCCCGACTGGAAGGGCTCTTAAGCGCATGCTTGGAGAGAGGCCAGTTCCCGCTTCGTTGGAAGACGGGGAAGCTGGTCCTCATCCGGAAGCCGGGGCGCCCTGCGGACTCTCCGTCCGCATACCGGCCCATTGTGTTGCTCGACGAGGTGGGCAAGCTCTTTGAAAGAGTCATTGCGAACCGCCTCGCCGGGCACCTTGTGGGGATGGGGCCGGATCTTGCGGATCACCAGTTTGGTTTCCGCAGGGGGCGCTCGACGATGGACGCCATCATGCGCGTGAGGGCTCTCACGACGGGGGATGCGGTGTCCCGGGGTGGGGTCGTCGTGGCGGTGTCTCTTGACATCGCCAACGCCTTCAACACCATGCCCTGGAGCTGCATTAGGGAGGCACTCCGGTATCACCGGGTGCCGACCTACCTTCGTCGTGTGGTCGGGGACTACCTGACGGACAGGGCCGTCATCTACCCTGGTCGCAACGGAGAGTGGAACCGGCGAGAGATGTCATGCGGTGTTCCACAGGGATCGGTTCTGGGGCCGCCCTTGTGGAACATCGGCTACGACTGGGTGCTGCGCGCCGACCTCCCTAGCGGTGTCAGCGTAGTTTGCTACGCTGACGACACGCTGGTGCTGGCACAGGGGAGGTCGCACGAGGCGGCGGCCGAACTTATGACACGCGGGGTTGCGATAGTCGTGGAGAGAATCCGGCATCTGGGTCTCGAGGTGGCATTGCACAAGTCCGAGGCCATGTGCTTTCATGGGCCTCGGAATGCGCCACCATCGGGATCCACACTGACGGTAGGAGGGGTTTCCATCGGCGTCGAGTCGACGCTAAAGTACCTAGGGCTTGTCCTCGACAGCCGGTGGAACTTCGTTGAGCACTTCCGACGTTTGGCCCCAAAACTGGAACGGGCAGGGGCTGCATTCAAGCGGCTCTTGCCCAACCTGGGGGGTCCAAACGCCTCCTGCCGGAGGCTCTACGCGGGGGTCGTGCGGTCCATGGCCCTTTATGGGGCCCCGGTGTGGGCGCGTTCTTTAAGGCGGCGAGCCGCCCATTACCTGAACGCGCCCCAGAGGGTGGTAGCCGTAAGGCTGATCCGGGGGTACCGCACGATCTCCGGCGAGGCGGCGAGCCTCTTGGCCGGATTGCCACCATGGGATCTGGAGGCGATGGTCCTCGCGCGCCTGCATGAATGGCGCGCGGAGGCACTACGCCGGGGGGAAACTCCGCTGCCGCGGCAAATTGTCGCTCAGCGGACAGACCTCCGGCGCGATCTCATGGTGGCATGGAGACAGCGACTATCGCAACCACGTGCAGGGCACGCCACAATAGTGGCGATAAGTCCCCTCTTTGAGGAGTGGCTAGAGAGGCGGCACGGCGCCCTCACCTTCCGCCTGACGCAGGTCCTCACCGGACACGGTTGTTTCGGGAGGTTCCTGCACCGAATTGGGCGGGAGGAAACGCCCGGGTGTTACCATTGTGAGGATCGGCCGGAGGACACGGTGGAGCACACCGTGGAGCTCTGCCCCGCTTGGGCTGAGCACCGCCGTGTCCTCGTAGCGGCGATTGGCGGCGGTGACCTCTCGCGACCGGCCCTGGTTCATGGTCCGGAGCGAGAGGGAATGGGAAGCCGTCGCCTCCTTCTGCGAAGCAGTCATGCTAGCGAAGGAGGTGGCGGAACGTGAGAGGGAGAGAACCTCACGTCCCAGCCGCCGCGGGAGACGCCCCGGGCGTCGGGGGGCAACCAGTGGCCCCCGGCCACCGTAGGCGCGAGCCTGTGGACGGTGAGTAATGGGCTAGCTCACCGTCCGTCCGTCTTATGACGACAGGCCGTGTCGACGGCGCGTACGTGTTCCACGCGCGCCTCAAGGAGATGTCAGCAAACCGGAAGGGGCCCGAGAGGGCCGATGCCTGCCAGGGCTGCGGGTTGTTCGAAAGAGATACCGCGGCCCTGGAACAAAAAGGGCGAAGAAGGAACATGGGTGGGTTTTAGTCAGTACAAGTCTGACACTCCCTCCCGCTCCGCCCAGAGCGGGAGAAGTCATTTGATGATTTCCCATCCGAAAAAAAAAAAAAAAAAAAAGAGGTGTTCTTTTTTTAAAATTGGAACGCAATATATTATACTGGTTCTATTGACGCGTGACCATAAACGGGACTAGCGCCGCCATCTTTTATTTTAAATACAAATTCGAAAATGGTTACCAACCGCACCCTTCTGATAAGGCCATTTAAGCGCAAAAAGAACCGTGCTGCGTAACATGACATCACGCTATTGATTCCCGTAGGATTAAGCAGAGGTGTACCTAATAGTACACTCACATTTCACTAATCATGTTTAAAATCCATTTCCATGTAATAGGGGGCGAGTCTATTGCCATCAACTAGGCACGAATCCAGACTCCGTGGCTACTACTGAAAAATTCCTAATAGAACGCCCAATAGCCACTTTGCCCTTCCCGGGAATCGAATCCTGGACCTTATGCTCAGCAGTCGCGCCAACGAATCACTGCATCAACACTGAACTGTATTTAAAATAAAAAAAGGTAACGAACATTTTGTAACGCTTTAAAAAATAAATTGTGCGTGGATTCCCTACGCGCGGAAGAAGTGAAACTTCGTAATACTACACGCATGCGTTCGAGTGCCACGCATTCACTCTCGCTCTGTCTCTTTCTATTCCCCCTCCATGGTAGCGTTAAACGTTTAACGCAAACTTGTTGGAAGTCGCATAAGAAGTTTCACTTCAAAAGAGTCCAGGAAAATTTACTGGCCCCATAGACAGGGTGTTCCATTTTTCACCGGACGCCTTACAAAGGGTGTAAAAGGCTAATTGTGAAGTTTCAGCCACGCCACGTCGAACCCCGGCGGAGCACGAAAACTGTGGGCTCGAAACAAAAGAACGATTACCGATACAAAGCTCGGGATAGTACGCAGTCATCGCGCCCCCTCGTACCGAAAAACAACCTGTTTTTAACGACGCACTTAATTACTGGAGTTTTAATCAAGTTCTGCGGATCCATAAAAATTGGGGGAATGGAGAACGGTTTTGACGTAAAAAATAAGACGTTTATATTTTTAGGATTTGGGGTTTAGAGCAAATTTATTAGGAGGGTAGTTAATTTAGTCAGGTCCTTGAATGAAAATAGACTGCAGTTTCCGTCTTGTTTGTTAATGAAGTAAGTGGCGAATACGAATTATGTGTTATTTGTGAAATCACATTTGTTGAGTTTTTATTTTTACCCGACTGCGACGGCGCTGAAAAGAAGGGTTATGATATATGTATTAATATGATTTACTTTAAGTTCTAAAACTGGCCCGACGCAGGTATACAGTTATTTATTTAGGCTTACTACATCAACACGCGAAATATAACTTACTGACGAGCCTGGCACCAACAGAATGTTAAAAAAAAAACTTTCGAGTCATAATTGCAGCTCTCTTCTTCTCATGAAGGCACTTCCACCGAAGACCGAACCCACATCGGCGCGAAGTAGATTACATCCCACTCCATCCACAGAGGAAGTGGGTGGTAATGGGTCACTGGGTGGTTGGGAATAACTACAACTACTACCATCATCGTAGTAAAACAGCAGTATAAAATTCGCGGGCGCGCGCCTGTTGTCTATCTTGCTGTCCTATAGCTTAAGATAAAATTTAAATAGTATAAAAAAAAAAAAACTTTGGGAAAGTTGTTTGTTATCATGCGGTCACTAATTACCAGTCACCCTATAAAGGGTGTAAAACACCTCTTAACGAAGCCGAAAGGCACTGATTCTCCCTGTCATTGCGATCATTTTTTTGTTTTACACCATACCTGGGAACCTTCTAGTTACGGAGATATTAGGGGTCAAAGTTCCAACTTTTTGACAAGTATTTTTTTAAATACAAGTTTTTAATGCAAGATTTTTACTTTAAACACCTCCACGAGCCCCGTACTATTTAATCCGTCCATCAGCACAATGTTTTGAGTGCGTTACATTGAGTTCTACCACAAAACGTGATTTAACACCCTCCAAAAAAAAGTCGTTTCCCAGCAATAATTTTTGCGTAAAGTTACTTAGTTTCATGTACAGAATGCTTGGTTGACGGCTTCGTGATGAGGTGATTTACACGGTGTATACTTTTCGTCGTATCAGACACCTCCTTTATTGTCATATCATATAAAACAACTACCATGATTATTAATATTCCAGAAGATGATTTACAGATTCTCCCACCAATCTATGCCTACAAAGATCCTCCTTGACTTGCTGTCAGGTAATATCTAACTCCATTCAAACGCCAAACAATAGAACTGGGTCGAACTTTATCTCCGTCTAAGTTCAATCTAATGTCAAATCGCTATTATGTTGGATCAAAGGGTGCTGCCTAATTGAACACGATGTCCGGGGAACGTCTTTGGGACGACTGAAATGTTGAACTGCCAATAACTTTGTGCCTAGTTATAGATATGTGCGTTTTCATTGGCTGAAATGTGTATGACATTTGAACTCAAGAGTGAATTAAGTGGTGGTGATTGGTTGTTAGCAATAAGTGTGTGCCGCAGTGTGTTGACGACAGAAAATACACGGTTCGGGTTGGTCGTTACCCATAAAGATAAAACGGCAAGAAACTCAACTCGATTACCAAAAAATATCACTAAAATGTGTGTGTGATTGCCAAAAAAGTTTTTAGTTTACCATTTTTAGTTGTGGTATCTCACACAAATACTTTCCACGTATCAATTTTACATTGTCATTAGAAGTTATTATCACATCATCCACATAGATAAAATATAAAAAAAAAAATGCTTTTTATAGAGGATAACTAATACCAGAGCAAAGTTAATAAAATAAATGGGCCAACGCGCAAGCTTCCTATTCCAAATGAAAAAGAATTACTTAAATCGATCCAGTAAACACGGAAAATCGGTGTTGAACAAAAGTGTGAAATGAAAAAGAAATTAATACATAATCTCCTCGTTTCTTAGAACTCGGTTAAAAATAAGCATAAAACAGCGACTACAATACCTCTTGTAAAACTTCTTCAACCAAGAGAGTCGTCTCAGTCACTTATTCCTATGTAACAGGATTCTCGAGAAGCCGATGCGTTATATTACGGTACTATAGTGTGGTACTACCTCTTTGGTCTAGTGGTAGCAATCGCGACTGCGGTGCATAAGGTCCCGAGATCGATTCCCGGGTAAGGCAATTTGTTATTGGGTTTTTCCACCAGTTTTTTTTTTTTTTTTTTGCGGATGGGTAATCATCAAATGACTTCTCCCGCTCTGGGCGGAGCGGGAGGGAGTGTCAGACTTGTACTGGCTAAAACCCACCCATGTTCCTTCTTCGCCCTTTGTGTTCCAGGGCCGCGGTATCTCTTTCGAACAACCCGCAGCCCTGGCAGGCATCGGCCCTTTCGGACCCCTTCCGGTTTGCTGACATCTCCTTGAGGCGCGCGTGGAACACGTACGCGCCGTCGACACGGCCTGTCGTCATGAGACGGACGGACGGTGAGCTAGCCCATTACTCACCGTCCACAGGCTCGCGCCTACGGTGGCCGGGGGCCACTGGTTGCCCCCCGGCAGCCACGGAGCCTGGATTGGTTGCTGGCAATAGGCTCGCCCTTAATACAGGGGACTTAAACATAACTAGCGAAATGTGGGTGTACTCTTAGGTACACCTCTACCTACCTCTTCGGGCATTACAGGCGTGATGTTATATTATGAAGTGTACTCGGTGAATACAGCATTTACTATATAGTTTAGATAATACCTGAGAAAACATCATCTGCCTAGCCTTTTCCCAAACTATCTTGGGGTCGGCTTCCAGTCTAACCGGATGCAGCTGAGTACCAGTATTTTATATGAAGCGACTGCCTATCTGACCTCCACAACCCAGTAACTGGGTAATATGATACCCCTTGGTAAGACTCGATGTTAGACTTTTGGCTTCTGACTACACATAACGACTGTCAAAGAACTACAAATGACAGCCGGGACCAACGGCTTAACGTGCTTTCCAAGACACGGAGGGAACTCGGTATGTAACTATGGTCACCCATCCACGGACCAATTTCAGTAAGTACGGCTTAACCTTAAAGATCGACCCGTGCGGCTGTTATTATTTAGCCACGAGCTCCTCTAGAAAACGTAAATCTAAAATTATACAGTTTTAAGTAAATATTATAAAGAGTTTCCTGAAAATAATGAACAAGCAAAGTAAAGAAAACCCGTACAGATAATATTAATTAGAATTAATTTTTCCCCAAGAGGTAAATAGAGTGAATTTGTTTTCATAGCACGTACTTATACGTTGATTAAAATGGAAATTGTGTCTTCAGTTTTTTTTTTGTGAAGTTTTCGCGAAAAATGATAAGAGATTTTTGGTAGTACGATGTACTGATGGACCATGCAGTTAACCCATGCAGCCAGAGGCTACCTATTCGCTTACTAACTCTCAAAAAACACGTGGTATAACTTTGCAGCTTTTGATATCGTTTTATTTTAGTTCGTTTTTTTGAAGTCTTGAGCGATGAATGGATGGGTCAGTCCATCTAGTGATACTATTAGTTTCTGTTAGCGCGCCGACCCAAAGTAACATGGGACAAGGGAAGGAAGATAATCAGTATGTTCTCTTGGGCGTATCCGCGAAACACAGCTAGTCGCTCATATGACATTGAGAAGGGAATAAGAAACGATGGTATTCGTTCACAATTTACGTTGTTATTTCAGAAAAATAAACTAAAAATAGATCTAATATTTATCAAAAATTCCGGTTTAAAATCCGAGCTGACTGAGTTTCCAATGACGCTCGCAGACGAAACGCATGGAATTCTCGTGAAAAATATTTCGCTTGCATTATGTCACTACGTTGAGCAAGCAAATATGGCGCTTGACTGGCAAGGAAATATAGCTGTATTGCGATTTTTAGGAAAAACCTTACTGACTGGACTGTAATAGATTGAAATGGTCAGTTTGTCTAATGCTACAAAATTTCTTGGCCTATACATTGATAACGATATGTCTTGGGGGACCCAAATTAACAGTGTGTGTGGGAAAATCAGTAAGTTTTCATATGCTCTTTGGATGCTAGGTAAAATTGCAAACATGACCGCACTCTTAGCAGCTTATCATGGTTACGTTGCGTCCACCCTGCGATATGGCCTGATATTTTGGGGCAATGCTGCTAAGGTTGATCAAGTACTTATAGCACAGAAAAAATGCATTCGAGCTATATGCAAAATAAAACGGACGGATTCATGCAAGCCACATTTCCAGAACTTGAAAGTATTGACCGTGCCCTCACTTTATATCTATGAAGCCTGTGTTTTTGTAAAACACAATATGCACCTTTATAGACCTGTCGAAAGTCAACTAAGCTCAAATAAGCTGCACTTGCTATATACAAAAACCAAATTTCTCCATAGAAGCATATATGCAATGGCTCCCAAAATATACAATAAATTACCAAATCAAATTAGATCAGCTAGCAACCTAAATAATTTTAAACGTCAGCTTTTTAAATTATTGAACGAAAAAGCATATTACTCTGTCAATGAGTTCCTTAATGAAAAAAATGATTAGCTAATTTTTGTCCAATATAATTTAATTTTGACAAATCTAATTTGGTGAATATGACGTAATTATTGAGAAATTTGATACGGATATAACTAATTTAATTTTTAATAATTGTTATAATACACTTAATTTTGATGATTTTAAATTTTGTTGATATTGTATTTTTTCATGTTTTTTTTTTTTTTTTACTGTTTAAATTAATTTTAGTTTGACAATTGTAATATTGACATTGTATTTTCTTTTTTGTGCGATTTTGTTTTGTTCCATTTTAGTTTTGACAATATCATTAGCTGATATTGTATTTTATAAGATTTTCTACTATTATAATTAATTTAAATTTGATTATATTGACTTTAGCGACACAGTAACGCCACTATTTTGTATGCCTTTCGGCGGAACATAGGATGGACCAGACATTTTTTATACAACATCAATTTGTACCCTGTGTTCACAAAATTAATAAATGAATTTGAATTTGTAAACGAACAAATAGTTTTAAGTCATGTGTCACGTGAAATATGTTGTTTTCCGAGTCTAAATTGTACTCTTTCGTAGCATGGCTCTCACAGGAATTAAGTCTCTAACATCATCTGCCTAGCCTTTCCCCAACAATCTTGGGGTCGGCTTCCAGTCTAACCGGATACAGCTGAATACCAGTATTTTAAATGGATCGACTGCCTATCTGACCGACACAACCCAGTTAATACTGGGTAATACGACACCCCCGTAAATCGTTAGGTCCATACAATTCACATTAATTGAGTTTCCTTTGTGGGAAAAATACCTAAAAAACTATAATTTCATAGGTCGTGTTTATTCAGCTCATGAAAACGTTTACAGTGATTTCACATGAAAGGAGGTTTTACAAGTCGTCCCCGGTGAAAGGGTATGATGCCCTGGTACCCTCGGAATTGCTACGACTTGCTTGTTGGGAAAATCATAAGCTACATGATATCTATTGTGATGCAAACGGTATCTTTAGGTTTTGCCCTATCGTCGAATAT
Source organism: Cerastis leucographa (assembly GCA_963082945.1). Lineage (NCBI taxonomy): Eukaryota > Metazoa > Arthropoda > Insecta > Lepidoptera > Noctuidae > Cerastis > Cerastis leucographa. Next base: position 14,200,083 of record OY720362.1, on the reverse strand, counting down.
GTTTTCGGTTTCATGATTTTCTTTTTTAGGTCAAAAGTGTTACACCCGTATCTATAAACAGGTCAAAGTTATTACTTGAGTAAAAGTCATTATTTAAGACTTGATTTTTATTTTGTAGTTTAGTAATTGCTTGAAGTTAGAACTGGTAAAGTTAGAATTTTTAATTTTGACGATTTTCTTTGACGATTCTTACTTCGTTTAAATTCTTGTCGATTGCATAAAAATTGTTTGCATAAGTACTTCAAGTAATGAAATTACTTTAATTTTACTGTGTGGGTGTTAGAATAGTTTTAGATGTGTAGGTTTTTAGGTGCTATGTTGCATGGAAGTAAATTTACATAGGTATATTTATTTATGTTGCATGGAAGTAAATATACATAGGTATATTTATTTATGTTGCATGGAAGTAAATATACATAGGTATATTTATTTATGTTGCATGGAAGTAAATATACATAGGTATATTTATTTATGTTGCATGGAAGTAAATATACATAGGTAAGTTTATTTATGTTGCATGGAAGTAAATATACATAGGTATATTTATTTATGTTGCATGGAAGTAAATATACATAGGTATATTTATTTATGTTGCATGGAAGTAAATATACATAGGTATATTTATTTATGTTGCATGGAAGTAAATATACATAGGTATATTTACTGCCATGCAACATAGACACTATATATAAATACACTATGCATGTTAAAAAACAAAATAACCCGAAGAAATTAAATACTACTCTTATTCGTTCGGCTCGTGCTGATCGGAAATCTTCGTTTGGCAGCAGAATCGTGGTTGGATCAGCTTGGCACAATTCGAGCTAAGCCCTATTTCCCGAATATAACTATCAAATATCAAAATTGGTAAAAGTAAAGGAAAAGGGATAGTGTAATCCGAGCAATGGAACACCTAGAACTCTATTTAAATATATTCATATAGAAACAGCTCTTGGAAAAATATTGTAAAAACACGAGCATTGTACAAAACAAAAAAAAACCAGAACCGTTCAACTTTTCAGTAAAGGATCATATTTTATAGATATGCTAAACTTTTTGCAATTCAATACTTTCAATAAAATACTGAACAAAACACCGGTTGAGTTTTCAAAGTAAAAAGAAGTAAACAGTATTCCAGTAATACTAGACAACTTATTAATAAATTGTAGTAAACGGATAATATCTCTGATGCTATTTGAGATAAAAGGAGTTATGAACTTTAATAGGTACCTATTCTGAATTCTGAATACAATGTTGGAGGTAGGAATTATCATAAATCTGAGGAGGAAATCTCCCTTATCAAGCCATGATAGAAATATTTTATTAGGTAATTGTTAGTACTTTTATAATATCATAAAATGCGAGTGAACATCGTCTTTCCGGTCTGACCTCTTGCGCAAGAAAACAAAAAAAGAAAATTGTTAAAAACTTGGGGTCTAATAATGTCTGCTTTAGATTCATAATATTAATATTGCATCTGTGACAATTTTTAGAATTTTAACGTGATTCATATATATAAAGCGGCAATTTAGTGCCGACGGCGCGTTTGTGTTCCACGCGCGCCTCAAGGAGATGTCAGCAAATCGGAAGGGGTCCGAGAGGGCCGATGCCTGCCAGGGCTGCGGGTTGTTCGAAAGAGATACCGTGGCCCTGGAACACAAAGGGCAAGAAGAAACATGGATGGGTTTTAGTCCGTACAAGTCTGACACTCCCTTCCACGCCGTCATTTGATGATTTACCATACGTAAAAAAAGGCCCTCCTTGCCAGACGCGAAGCAGAGGGCAGCAACGCGGAAGAAACAAGTGAAATGCGCATGTCGCGTCGCTTGAGGCTAGCCTCATCGCCCGAAGCCGTGAAAGGAGTATGATCCAAGGTGTTGTTTTGCATACTCGTCAAATTCAAAGAGGTAACTATGCTAATGATTCTCGACCCAAATCAATAATAAAATGGGTAGGTATTTTTTTATTTATTTACGAGAATCGGTAAGTGTGAACATCCCGTGTCTTAAACGCAGCTCTTCTGATCCTCGCCCTTTAACCGCTCTTTTCTACATACAAACAATCTCAAACGTTTATTAAATAATTTCTTATTCCCTAAACCACGTTTATTCTTCGGAAGGGATCCGAGAGGGGCTATGCCTGCCAGGGCTGCGGGACTGTTCGAAAGTGATACCGTGGCCCTGGAACACAAAGGGCTAAAAAGGAACATGGATGGGTTTAGTCAGTACAAGTCTGACACTACCTTCCGCTCAACCCAGAGCGGGACGGGTCATTTGATAATTTCCCATCCATAAAAAGGGGGTTATTCTGAAATATTAACAAACTTAAACAACCAAAAAATCAGCGTTTATTATTAATTAACCAGGAACCGTAATTTTAATTGATTATTTATGTCTTTTGTGACATCCTCTTGAATTTTGACGAGGATGCAAAACAACATATTGTATATTGAATACGTGGTAACCAATCGTGCGTCGGTATCCCTTCCATTCTGTATATCAATGGTGGTATTTAGGCCATTATTTTGGCAGTGACAACAAAGCCAACCACTTGCCCTAAGATATAACATGATACAGTCTCCTTATTCCAAACTAACCCGTATCAGTAAGCCGTAACAAAGCTAGGTTGGGAAGAAAGAGGCAGGGATTTAGAACATAATATCAATTTGAAGCGTTCTCTCGAGCGCGTATATGACAGATTACTTGCCGTCACTTTCAAGCTACGTTCTCACATTTTTCACTCCATTAACTTTAGTTGCACGAAAATGAGAACCTTGTCGTACATTTATGTATAGTTTTCAGCGGAATATATTCCAAGAACTCTTTAGTAAAATTCTAGAATGTAATCTAATGTTTTGGAAACATAAACACCACAGCGACACTTCTTTTTTTTCTGAAAATCAACATGTTTCCGTACATGGCAACATTGAGTCTGCTGCTTTGGTAGAGCAAAAGACATTCAAAAATTTACGAGTAATAGACAGGACAAAATGAAACTTCTTAAAACTTCAACTTCGACAAACTTCTTACTACCTAGTAACAAATCGGTCTGTCTAGTGTCATACACCGCAGGGGTACCATCAAAGTTATAAAGTCGCAAAAACGTCAAAGAATATTTAAAAAACTAAAATAGGAATTAAAACCACACAGGCATTTTTGCTTGCGTTTACTGTCAACCGCACCACACCGCTCCTATTCTATTCTATTCTATACACTTGTCTCTGGAATCTGGATTAGTACCTGGGTGCGGGCAATAGGCTCGCCCCCTATTACACAGAACGTAAACATAACTAGCAGTTATATTTACTACTAGCTGTGCCTGCGACTTCGTCCGCGTGGAATTAAGTTTTTCCTAAAATAGAAGTAGCCTAAGTTACTCCTTATTATAACAGCTATCTGCCAGTGAAAGTCCCGTCAAAATCGGTCCAGCCGTCCCAGAGATTAGCCGGAACAAACAGACAGACCGACACACAAAAATTTTATAAAATGTTATTTTGGTATATGTACCGTATATACATTCCTATGCATGTAGTAAAAAGCGGTATATTACAAACAGACACTTGAATTTTATTTATTTGTATAGATACGTAGATGTCTGCACCTCTGCCTATCCCTTCGAGGATTATAGGCGTGATGTTACGTGTCGATCATTAGAAAAGGATAACGGTTCGCTGTCATTTGCCATTCTGCTCGGTCACGCCACCTACTAACGACTTCAAGATAGGTGAGAGGAAGAAGAGGAAATAAATGAGCAGCACATCGGTATGGCTAATTTCCGCAAACCATTTATTTGTTCGTTCTTTGGCTAATGGTTGCAGGAGATGGCCGTATTTACCAGCAGCAAGTATTCATGGTACTTTAGATATAAAATGAGCATTGTTATGATGTTATAGTTGGATACTTAAATTCTTGTGTTATGACTCAACTAATATGACAAATGTTTTATCATTTAATTTGCGTTTCAAAATGTCAGATATTTGATAAGCCTGGGGAGTAAAAAGATTCCGCTGCGTTATTTTTTTAAATAATATTCTTAACCTAAAAGTAATTAACATGGTGTTATTAAAGCCAAACTCGTGTTAAAACATAACGTTTTAAGATATATGATTACCCTAAAATGGTAAGTCGACAAAACAAAAACCGCATCCTGGATTCGTCAGTCAATTCACCAATTCTATATTAAACAGAGACGTTTGAATCGAAACCCGATTTATTAATCAAAGCACCAAACTTTTATTTTACCCTATTTAGCCGCAGTTACAAGCTTGGCTCACCAAGTTTTATTTGCGGGTCTGCGGAGAGCGACACTCGAACAGCGATGAGACGTGGCCACAAGCGACACGATCAAGCAACTTGCGCCTTGCCTCGAGTGCTGAGAAAACAAATTAACGAAAATGTTTTGAGCATACTTCACGGCCCACGCGTCACCACGACGCGACCGACTTGCGGTGCGCTGCTACGTTACTACCTACTTACGCTAAGGGGGAAGCGCCAATTAATAACTATTCCATGTTTAAAGGGTTGTAGTGATGATTTTTGGATTATAATTCTATACAGGCATACATATTACGGCCGTGACACATGTTTTGTTTAATATACAGTCTGACGCCGACCTGCAAATTGCAAAAAACCTAAGAAAATGTACATGTCACGGGCTACCCTGGTGCTTCCACCTTAAGAAAACAAGTGACGAACGCGCGTTTGGCAGTGTCGCTTGACGCAAGCCGAGGCCGTGGACAAGGGCTTATGTCCCAACGGAGGCAAGCGCTCGAACAGCGTCGCCGTTCATACACATCAATTAACTTCAGAAACCCCCGCTTTGACAGTTACGAACATTAGAGGACTAAAAAAAGATATATTACTCCATTTTGCATAATAAATTGAATTAAATTTTGTTGAAAAGAGCCCCTAGAGGGCGCCATCTCGCAGGGTTATCCGTTTGCTGAAAACTGTAAGACTGATTGGCTTGGCCTACAGGTGCCTGTAGATTACATCTCCGATAGCGGCTGGGTAACACCCGTAGGGACCCAGGTAACATATTGGGCTTAATTATTCGACATCGAGAATTAATTTTCCAGACCACTAATAAAGTTTTACTTGTTGAGTGAGCTGTAGGAGAAACTTAAATGTATGTCAGTATGTGAAATACGGTAAAATTATGTCTCCTTTTCTCGCTTTGTTTTTTCGTGGTGTAAAATCCGCACACGTTTGTCGAATGAAAAATTGGACTGACCGGTGCTATGAACCTTTACATGCCACGTCTAAAGGAAGGTCTACTTTTAAAAAACTAACCGATCACCGACGCAATAATTTCACGGCTCCCACGTGAAAAAAAAGCATCTATCTTTTTTGTAATCTAATAATATCTCTCCACAAAAAAAAAAAACGAAATATATCCGGGTATTTTCTCGAGCATGCAAAAAGCATATGACATTGATGGCCCAGTATTATCGCTCACAAAAACGAGTTGAACGAAGCGAGCAGTGAAACCGTTCACGGTGCAAATCCTCGTAATGTGCATCGGATTTTATCGATGCTCGTTAGCCACACGTTCTGACGTTGGATTGCGTTGTCAGAATCAAATTCGACTGCAGAAATGGCAGACCGATCTTGTATTTCAGTTTAATTGTACCTGAAAGCTTTGTGGGGGTCAAAAACTTAGATTTTTCGTATTGTTTGTGATTTTATGTTTGGTTTATCGACTTTAACTGTATATTTTTTTTAATTCGTAATGATTTTTTAAGTACATTTTACAACTGAAAAGTTGACCTCTTGACGAAAACTACAGCGTGTGTTCCAGAAAAAGCATTTTAAAGGCATTATTTTACACAGAAATACAACAGCTGAAAGCCACAAAAACTTATTAAAATTCCATTTCCACCATTTAAAAGGTCATTCAATAAATAATTCTCGCATAAAAGCTTTCTCCGAACCAATATTTATAGCTGAATGTTCTCCATAAAATAAATACTAAGAACTTGTAACATAAATCAAGTGCACGTGCACTCAACGGCAGTAAAAGGACATATTTATGTAAATAAACATAATTCCCATATATACGTGATCTTTTTTCAATAGTTATGGGAGTATTTACATGCAATATAATAACGTATTTATTTTATATGAGTTTTGATGCAGTTTCTGCACGTACGGCGTCGGTTGAACCTGGGGCTGTCGATACGTGAAAGCGATAAATAATAAAATAATGTGGTGTGATATTATTTCTTTCTTTGTAAAAGGTACTGGGGTCATTTCTTCAGAGCTTTATAAAACAGAATAAAAATATATTAACAACGGCCAACATACATATACACCAACTATTTACCTATAGAAGATAGCTAATTGCCATTATAGAAGATAGCTATATAACTGCCATCAACCGTGCACAAATCCAGACAACAGAATACACATAATATGCAAATATTTGTTGGAGAATGCTTAGAAAAGTCACAAGTTGGTATAAGAGAAAAAATAAACAGTTTATGGCAAAGGTATATCACTTTTCTTTTACAAATCTATGCCATCCCCAGCCTTGCAGAAATTCATTTTTCAATTTCAACTTGCAACCTGTGTTCTCAACGAAGACACGAAAAGAAGAATAAAAATCCGAATTTAAAAACCGAACGCCGAAATTGTAACAAAGGAGGTTTTGGTAAGACGCCAGCTACGTATGGCAACACCTGTGGGCCACTGAGGACCACTGAAGGCCACGATCGATACATAACTGGCCACCTCTAGCGGCATGTACGGAAATTTGTATTTTTTCGTCACACATAGAGCATGGTCCTTGGTCTCTCTAGGGATTAGGAAGGCTTTAAAAATAGAAGGTTTATTTATATATAATGCAAAGATACTCTGTAAGCTTCTTACTTCCTGTGTTTTACACTTTGCTGTGGCTTTCATGAGTCGTGTAAATGTGTTTTTTTCAAGTGAAAATTATTATTCAACAGCTTAAAAGCTTTTGATCTTAGATTGAAGCATGGCAGATTTCTGACCAAAAATCTTTGAAAATATTATAATGAAGGAAAAAAGAAATCTATTTTGGATCAAACAGCAAATTATTTCAGTTGTAGTGATTACAGCACGAGTAGCATGACCACTATAGAAACGGGTTATGTCGACGGAAGAATCGACAAAATGACAGATTTTCACTGTCTATCTGGCATTATGTCGATTCTTCCGTAGACAATACTCGTTTCTATAATGGTCATGCTAAGCGTGCTGGTAGAGTAAATACGTAGTAAGACAGTTTTGCGCGGTCAAAAGCGCGCTTGCTGAATCTGATTGATTCCTATAGCGAGCGGGGGAAGAGAGAATGCACCTGTCTATAAACACACTTGTGCAGTATAACATCTCTCGCTTCGATGACTAGTCACCGCTGAAATTGGCCATCATGGCGGAAATTCAGGCGACAACGCAGCCCGCGAATTTCAAATTTTTCTTCCTTTTTTGCAATTTGCCAGTCAATGTCAGGCTGTATTTAGATCAAACTGTGATTCACATTCGCAAAATCATCAATACAACCCTGTAAGTTCATTTATTCCCACTGAATGACTTGTTAATAAAACTGTGATTCAAAAAGTTCGCGGGATACCCTGGCACTGCCACCCGTAATAACTTACTTTGAGATAATAAAAATAATCTTGCAAGATCGGTGCCACTATAACATTCGCAACCGATAAAACCACAAATCTTGAACGGATCTCGAACCACAATAGATCAAAAGTAGTGACCATTCAATAATGCAGTATTGCAGCTACAGCCTCACTGTGGCACAAGCAACAAAACCTTATCGAGAGCCGAGCTTCAGATCTGAAGCCCGAGGTCTCGAGGTCCACTTCAGATGAACGATGTGAATGGCTGTGTTACTGTTGGACGTAGTACAAGACGTTAAATGAAACAGCTTTTGTTGGTTACTTTGAGAGTGTTTTTATAAAATAAACTTTAGTGGCATGTGTCTAAATAATGTTCTCAAGAGGGTAACTTAAGTTTAGTAAGATTCTTAAGTCATGAGGTAGTACAATGGGATGTGATTCCGTGTGCGACACTTCATTATCTCGGGTCCACTTGAAAACCAGCGTCGGGCAATAGCTGCTCCGCAGTTTACTGAACTGGGTCTATTTGGCGCAGCCGTGAGACACACAATATTATCTTTTTTTCTGTTAAGATATTTTTTTTTTTTTTTTTTGTTTGCACTTGTGGCATGTGTCAAATAAAAATGTTTTCTTTCTTTTTCTGATTGCAAATATGAACGGTCGTTTAAAAAAAATCTTAATCTCATGAAAATCTTAGACGTCACAGGGTGTATACCCTGTAATGTTACTATATCAAATTATTTGTCACTTAATCGTAACATTGATTAACATCGAATATAGGAAAAAATATATAAAGGTACGCTTTTGTAACTCACTGGGGCTGCCTCAATGCTCGCCCAGTTCTCAACCAGTAGACATAGCTCACCTTACTAAGATGGATGCTGAAGTCGAACGTAGGACCTCCCTCCCACCTGTCGAGGACCCTGATTTCCCTCTTGCCCCCGTCACTCCCGACGAGGTCGAGGAGGTAATTAAGAACCTCAAGCAGCGGAAAGCCCCTGGCTCTGATGGAATCAACAATAGGGTTTTAAGTTGTTTCCATCAGCCCTCATCGTGCTCATGACCGCCATCTTCAATGGCGCCATGACGCACAACATGTTTCCACAGTCGTGGAAGGAGGCCACTGTCATCGGTATTCCCAAACCGGGCAAGCCCAAGTCCAACCCCAGTAGTTACCGCCCCATTAGCCTCCTCAACGTTCTCGGCAAAATCTACGAGAGGCTTATTTATAAGCGTCTCAAAGATTACGTCGAAGCGAAGAGTCTCATTCCCCAAGAGCAGTTCGGATTTAGACCCCAACACTCTTGTGTCCAACAGGTGCACCGCATAGTCGAGCACATCAGCGCCCGCACAAAAGCGGGAAAGCGCACGAAAGCGCGAAAGCGCACCTTCATAAAGTCGGTGCGTTCGCGCGCCGCTTTCGCTCTCGGAAGGCTCCACTCCCTACTCAACTCATGCAGCAAATTGTCACTTAAGTGCAAATTGCGTATTGACACCGCGTGCATTCGTCCCATCCTGACCTATGCTTGCCCTGTATTCGGGCAAGCTAAGGCTTACCAAATCCATAGGATGCAGAACCTCCAGAACCGGTTTCTCCGAAAGGCCACGGGAGCCCCGTGGTTCGTTAGGAATGAGCGACTCCATGTCGATCTCAAGATCCCCACCATCAAGCAGGTCATTAAACGCCTTTCAAAGCGCTTTCTTGACTCTGCTGAGAAGCACCCCAACCCACTAGGGGTGTCGGCCACCCGATACGTCCCCACCAAGATAGGGAAGATTCGCCGTCCTAGGCATATCCTCACGGAACCCGACGATCCCACTACCCTCCTTCAAGAGAGCAGTAGGGAAACCAGCACCCTTAGAAAACACAAGAACAGAATCCGATCCGTATACCGGCCTCGCCGACGAGGCCCGTCGCGACGTCCCAGTAATGTTAATTACTGGGACGTCGCGACGGGCCTCGTCGGCGAGGCCGGTATACGGATCGGATCCCCGACCCTTGCACGACGAGCCAGCCCGCGCCGCTGAGCAAGTAGCTTTAAATTCCCTTAATAATAATACGACCCAGCCTGTCCCTTGCTGTCCACCAATCAATGACGCCCTAAGCCGAGGTCCGAACCCCACAGGGGGTGCCCTTAGCGAGCGGTCATTTAGTTTAAGTTCTACCTAGTTTGTAAGCCCTGGCTGGGGGCCTTAAATTCATTTGAGGTCACCACAGGATAGTCCGGGTTAAGCAGTAAAAACCTTCAGAAGGTTGATCTGCGAGTGGCCATATCAAAAAAAAAAAAAACTCACTGGGGCTGCCTGAGTCTATGAGATGAAATAAATATTTTTTTAGCCAAAAATGCAATAAAAACACTTCTGATTAGTTAATGATGTGCTCCCTTCGAGTTCCCGACTAGTCAGGAGATTCTGAGATAGCCGCGTAAGTCAAACAGGAAACATTAACAAACGAACATTAATAGTTTCAGATAGTTACTAAAATACATATACAAACGAACTACTAAGCTTATGTTAAACTTTTTACGGTAAACGAATTTCCTAGAATATTCTGAACTAGTGGCTGAAAATGGACTATGAAACAGAAACTACGAAAAGTTACATAGTTTTAGTTTTACTATTCAAAATGTTTAGAACTGACTGTTAATTTTAAAAATAATAAATTATTCGTTTTTGAATATCAAAAACGAATTCTAGAATTCCGAGTTGTGATAACTAGTTCCTAGTTGCAAAGCTTGTTGGTAAAGGATTAAGCCGGATCAGACCTGCGTTTCAACCACGCGCTGGTTTTCAGATCGCCGTGTTAAGCCTTACCGTTGGGAATCCAACTCGTCAAAAAAGTGCTCGTGCGCTAAGTCTGGACAAACTGATCATAACAAATTAGCTTTTAAAAACTCTTTAATTTTTAAAAGCTAATTTGTTATGAACCGTTTTAGCGTTGGTTTCTCTTCCACCTTGTATACATATATCTACAAAACTTTGTGTTTAAGATGTGTTCAGCCGACTGAAAGAGAAAGAAAAAATAGTGCGTGGAGTCCTTCCGCGCGGAAGAAGTGAAACTTCGTAATACTACAAGAATGCGTTCGAGTGCCATGTGCCACGTATTCACTCTCGTTATTTTATTGAGCTTCTAAGTAATATTGTATTGTTGTACACTTTTTATTACATAAGTTTATCGAGGTTATTCTACTCATGGAAATTGAGCAAAGGCTGGTCACACCGAAGAGTCGAATGCATGACTGTTTGCACGCCATCTTGCGTACTTATTAGAACTACGTAGTCACAAATCTTGTAATAGCGCCATCTCTTAGTGGGTAATAGAAAATATTCCCCCTCCATGAAAACGTTAAACTTGTTGGAAGTCGCATAAGAAGTTTCACTTCAAAATACTGTTACCACAGACGTGTGTCAGTGGTTTAGCGTAGAAGCCAGTTTGGTGCTGGCTTTTTTACTAAGTTATTTTGTTTGTGTTTTTGTTATTTTACCTCTTACTGCAACCCAAAGCAGCAACTCACCTGCAACAAACATAAAGTTCATTTTGATTATCATAAAATTAGAGGTCACATACAGGCCGCAACACAAAAACATGCTGCGAAACAAAGCGTCCTGTACACACAACATACGGCGACACATCAAACTATACATTTCCAGTATAACATGGCCTCGCTTTTTGCGCATTTTGCGTACAACGAGAGATCCGCATAAAATGGTTCATCATCATCATTAGCCTATAATGTTCCCACTGCTGGGACTCAGGCCTCCTCTTCTATGAGAGGGAGTGGGCTATAATCCACCACGCGGGCCCAGTGCGGGTTGGTAGATTTTGTGATTTGCAGTTGCTGGAAGTGTTTGATGACATCTCTGCCATGGATCGTAATATTTAAGCTTAAGTATTGCTCTTTTATTGTTATTTAGAAAACATTACATAAATTTGAGTCGTCACAACGCTGGAATGCGCCGCGCGTTTCACCTTGCAACTGCGTTGTGGGCTTGTGATGCACGGTAACACCCATTTTGGCGGTGCATCGCCGCAACGCGTTGTGTGTCGGTCCTAACTGATAAGACTCTCTCTAGAACCGGCGATAAGTATTTACAATAATATAGTCAGCTTCACATCTGTCTTTCAACAAATTGCGTTTAAAAAAGTCTTTACCCTGACCGTCGTCGACATAAAACCCAGACAACACGCAGTACTAAATAATAAACATATTCACACCAACAAAACTTTATACTCTTTGGCAACAAAGCCAGATTGATTAAAAATTTAAACAAATGGCTTCCCACGTCGTCCACAATGTTAGACAAAATTCTTGTTCTTTTACTTTGTTGTTTAAAAGTTATTCTAAAATGTATGGATGCTGGAGAAATGCCTACACCTACATATATATCTGTGTACATGTATACGTATATACTATACAATATATTTTTAAAAAACCTGTCTGATCCGCGAGGGTGTTAGCAAGTTAAAAAAAATACCCTGACAAAAATTAAATAAAATGTCAAATTAAGTAAAATGAGGAAACTAACATGGCAACAATTCGGTCACTTCTCAGGTAGTGAAGTCATAAAAAAACAACTGAAGAACGTACATACAAATGCTGCAGATGGTGTTGTTACGTTTTAAATGTAACTTTTCTGGGCACGAAAATCAGGTTTATAAAATTCGTTAAAATATTTAAACCTTTATGAATATTTTATGTTTCTTATTGGATTTGGTAATGTAATTGGTATACCTATATGCCCCTTTCAGATAGGACCGGTTGTTTTTTAAATATATTGTATAATATTCACTAACGACCTGGCTTCACCCGGGTGCAATTTAAATTATATTTACTAATGAAGAAAATATTATTAAGATTTTTATTTTAGAATACTACCCAAATTGCCGACTACGTGGATTTCCCAAAAAAAAATCATTGGTACAAACCTTGTCCTGAAAATTAGGACCACAACAAAAAAAAATACTAATCGGTATATACGTCCTCAAGTGATGATCCATCAATTATAATGGAATTAATTGCTACATATAAATGCAGCAAGGATTGAAATTTAATATGGCAACAATGTATGAACATGGCATGGACGTAACAAAAGTGTCTATGCTTGACCTATGTTTTGGAGCGCGTAGCAGGTGGCATGTTGATGTTTCTGCCTACCCTTTTCCAAAAAAGTGTGAGTTTATACACAAATTCGCGTCTACACACACAAGTAAACCCTTAATTATAATAATGACGTCATCACACTCATTATAGCGAGCGGATGTCGTGGGAACTATCGATCGTGTGGCTACACTGCGCGCCCATGCGGAAAAATTATATACGAAAATACTGGGACTATGTTTTAAGGAGTTACGCGGACAATTTGGAAAGATAAAGTAAAACAAAAACATCTTAACTATTTGTTTCTTAAAAAGGAGAAAACATCTTGAGGAAATCGGCACGTTCTAGAACCAAATCTTTCGATACCTACTCGCACGCGTGGTAGATTACTTCCTCCTCCCTTTCATAGAGAGGAGGCCTCTGACCCAGCAGATGAAAGTCTTACTTAGTCTGAACATGTTTCAGAATGAAAGTTTAGCGGTTTTCATACTTCGATCCTGTTATATAATCAGATGAAACGACAATAAAGACGGGTTCGTCCCCAGGTGAAACAAAAACACTTTTCTTATTTACTGTATTACGTGAAATAGCTCATTTTTTAAAATTAAATTAATCGAATTGGGGGCGTCGGCCACAGGTGCCTCGACCACTGGGGGCCTAAGCCACAGATCTTATAAAAATGTTGAACATTCAAATCAAGAATGTTTAATTTTCAAAACCAGCACTATTCTTCTTATTTTACATTTCTTTATAATTCAGATAACAAAGTCTTGGTTATTTTATACTTATCTTTCTCTCCTCGCCCTATCTCATCAAATTATAAGTATTTTCATTTTGTTAACTACAGAAAATTGTCATTAGAAAGTCTTATGTATTTTTTATGAAAAAAGTTTCCGTTTGTTTCACTATCATCTGGTCACTGCCATGGCAGCTTTTATTTAATATTTTCATGAAAAACTTTCATTATACTTTCACATTTTGAAATAATTGCCAGAATATTACATTGTTACTGTAGGTACAAGATTTTTTTATTTTATGAACTACTGTCTACCTTTACAACGAAATTATGGCCACTATGTAGTGTTAAAGGAAATTTAGACTCGTTTGGAGTGTTAAACATTCATAGAACTGTGAATTATGAAATTACTAGCTTATGCCCGCGGCGTCGCCCGCGTGGAGTTGGATAATTGTCCCACGGGAAATGCTATCGGGATAAAAAGTATCCTATGTGTTAATCCAGGTTATAAACCACCCGTGTGCAAAATTTTATCCAAATCCATTCAGTAGTTTTTGCGTGAAAGAGTAACAAACATCCATCCATCCATCCATCCATCCTCACAAACTTTCGCATTTATAATATTACTAGGATAGTAGGATAGTTTCATATGAAGGTGGCAATAGAGTGAAACATGTAGTGGCGGTACTTTCATACATGCCTACAAGCTTGTTTTGCCCTTAAAACCTTACTCTAATCTTCACGATGTTCGGTTTTCTGAACACCCTGCTTGCCTTATAGGCTTGCCGTACTCCCTAGGCACTGGAAACCTGGTAGGTATTTGATTGGTCTCCATTTTTTGTCGGAGACTTTGTAGAAAATAAGTAATGACAGTACATTCTTATTGTAAGAAATACTTAATTTTAGGCCCGCAAAACATGCAATATTTGATTCTCCTAACCACATTTTTTTTTTTTTTTTTAACTTTAAAATGTGTTGGATATTTTTCTGTTTTCTTTATATTGTAACCATCACACCTGCATTCTCTAATGGGATAAGCAGTCGTTTGTAGTACATCGACACAGTTTACTTAGTTTCTGCTTGTCGTGTGCACTACAATGACACGGTTTCCCAGTGACCCCATTCTTGTGGACTTGCCCTTCCAGATATTATAATTGCAGCAATCAAGGGTTACATAACATACGTGGGACACTCAGAAAGTTTTGCGAAACTAAAAAAAATTGTTCTATACGTACATATATTTTTATTAAATCTTTTCAAAGTACTTTCCACCAGCCTCTATACAAAGATTCATGCGCCTAAACCAGTTTTCAAAACACTTTTTCCAGTCCGCCGCAGACACCTCGTTTACAGCCTGCTCGAACCCAGCCAGCGCATCTTCCGGCGACGAAAATTGTATCCCTTTGAGCTGATTTTTTATTTTTGGGAATAAAAAGAAGTCACACGGTGCTAGATCAGGGCTGTAAGGAGGGTGACCCAGGAGTTTGACTGGCGTGCTGTCCAGGAAGTCCCTCGTTTTGAGTGCGGTGTGCGCAGGTGCATTGTCGTGGTGGAGCAGTAGCCCGCGGAGCCCTGTGTTTGGTCGCTTGTTGCTTATAACAGAGAAAACTTCTGGCAAACATTTGGAAGTATACCATTCGGCATTAATGCTTCTTTGATCCCGTAAGGGAATTGATACCAAGTGGCCAGTCAAATTAAAAAAGCTAGCGATCAAAATCTTACCCCCGCTTCTAGATCGCTTCACTTTGGTAGGCGTTGGCTCATTTTGAAACACCCAAACAGTCGACTGGCGCTTGGTTTCTGGGTCGTATTGATAAATCCAGGACTCATCACCTGTAACGATGTCGTAAACACGCCGAGACGAGCCTGCTTCAAATTTGTTAAGCATATCACGGCACCATTCCACCCGGGCCTGCTTCTGAGCATCGGTGAGGTTGTGCGGCACCCAGCGTGATACTATCCTCCTCACGCGAAGATGGCTGTGTAGAATCTCGTGAACGCTTCCCGATCCAATCTTCAATATGTGTTGAATCTCCTGATATGTAATTCGCCTATTGTCTTGGATTAAATTTTTCACTGCTAGCACGTTTTCTTCGGTAACAGCCGTCAAAGGGCGACCGCTTCTTTCGTCATCCCCCAAAGTTGGTCGACCGCGCTTGAATTCGTTATACCAACGATACACGGTTGCCTTGGAAGGGCCTTCATCCATGAATGCCATTTGAAGTCTATCGTACGATTCATCCGGTTTCAGGCGACACTTGAAATCGTATAAAATCATAGCTCTAAAATGTTCCCGGCGCAGATCCATATTTCAGTGAGACACAATACTTTGAATTAACTCGCAAAAAATGTGGAGGGAAATTTTGAAATTGGAACTTACTTATTTTTACTTATAAATAATCATATTTTCGAAAAACATAATAACTGGCCAGTCTCCCATATATAAAAACTTTTTTTCGCAATACTTTCTGAGGGGCCTGGTATAAGCTACTAGAATACCGGTTCTATGCTGTACTGTGTATTCCAAACAAAATTAAAAAAAATACTTTTATTTATTTAATTGATTTTATTTTATTTTATTTTAAAATTAAAAACCTGCCTCGTTGTTCTAGATCAAGAAGAACGCGAACGAGTTGCGTGGAGAACAAAAAAGGAAGAGGTTGATTTTAGTCTAAAGAATGAGTTTCGGGTCAGGAAAAGTTTTATTGGGTATTTCACAAAAAAAGCTTTTTGGGATAGGCAACTTAAATCTATTTTTTTTTCGTTGTTTTAACATTCAAAAGTAGTTATATTAATAATCAAATTGAAATAAATGGTCCGACTTTGACATGAAAACATTCTCGGTAGCAGCCCATAGTCAGGACTTGGGCCTCGACTTAGTTAATAGCAATAGGACCTACCTTTTTTAAGCGAGTTCTAAAAAACCAGCCAAGTGCGAGTCGGTCTTGCGCACGAAGGGTTCCGTACCATCTAAATCTATATATATATAAAAAATTAATCCCTATTTCCTTGGTCACGGCATCACGCGTGAACGGCTGGACCGATTTCGCTAATTCTTTTTTTGTTGTGTTTGTTACTGTCAGGAGAAGGTTCTTAGGTAAGATAGGGTGGGGTAGGTAGGGTAGGGTAGGTAGGGTAGGGTAAGTAGGGTAGGGTAGGGTAGGGTAGGGTAGGTATGTAGGTAGATATTAGGTAGGTATAGTAGGGTAGGTAGCGTAGGTAGGGTAGGTACGTTGAACAAATGCATTGCAACGCATGCTGGGATCAGCTAGTTATTTATAAAAACGAGCAAAAAAATCACTTTTTTGTATTTGTTGTTATAGTGGCAGCAGAAATAAATAATTCGTAGTAATTTCAACTGGCTAACTATCACGGTTCATGAGATACAGCCTGAAGACAGACGGACGGACGGACGGACAGCAAAATCTCAGTAATAAATAATAAACGGGACCCCCGTTTAACCCTTTGGGTACGGAACCCTAAAAAGGAGGTGGTTATGTATTTGGCCAGCTTTTTTCATGTATTTACACCGATTTCTCCGTGTATTTGGCAGAATAGGCTTGCGCGGTAGTCCAATATTAAAAATACCCTTGCTTCAGTACTTTATGACTTATCCTCCAAATGCTACAAATGTTGGTAGACTACACGACCCTTGCCAAATGTGAATGTTGATATAAAATACACCCGTGCCTGCCTCTTCAAGAAAAATAGACGTGATGCAATGTTTATGGTAGTTTCTAACAGGAAAAATCTGCCCGTCAATAATTATGATAGCTCGGAGACTGTCGCATGTCATTTAACGCCACATTGCCTATTCAGGCCGCGGCCTTATTTTAACAACAACTTACACCATGTTTTTTATTCACAGTTTTAATCCAGAGTTAATATTTTAGCTGAAGTATTTTTACTTAAAAATGCATCTTGCTTGTTTACCTTGAGATGACGAAAATATATCACCGTATAGCGTCAAAAAACCTCCAAAAGCTAAAACTGAATACTCTCTGAGGGATCGAATCACCAAGCTCATCCGACACAGAATCAAAGTTGAAGCTCAAAGAATGAAAAAGTTGAAGTGTGCCGACAGCGTAAGTCGTAGAGCCGATGACGAAAAGGTATCGTTTCCTTGAATGGACACCGCATATCAAACGAAAAGTAGGATGCTTTACGTCGGTGTCTCGTAGCATCTGGGTTAGGGTTACCGAGAACTGCGATAATAATATATATTATGATAATTTCGGTCGATAATCGAGGCTTAGTTACAGCAGTAGTATGCTGTAAAAGCAGATGCGCTGCTGCTGTGTGCTGATGATGTACCTTATCGAAACCCTTAACCAACCATTCTGCAAACAATCTTTTTACTAGATTGATAACACGCGTCTCGTTGGTCTAGTAGTCGAACGCGCGACTGCTGAGCATGAGTTACCGGGTTCAATTCCCGGGTCGGGCAAGGTGTTAATGCGTTTTTTCATCAAGAATTTGAAGCGAAGCAGCGGCGTTTGTGTTTCTGCTCGGTTGATGGGAATAAGCTCTCCTCCTATTACATCATCATACTCATCATTATCTTGCCCTTATCTAAATTTATTTCCTCCTATTACATGAGAATTAAATAATTAGAGTGTACTATCCAAAAATGTGGTTTTACTATTATTAGGCCTAAATCCTTCGAAGATTAAATGCGTCATGTATGTTTATGATTTATGATAAGTTTCCACATATTTAAGCCCTTTCACTACAAGAATTTCGGGTATCGATGCTTCCCAAATATTCCCCAACATAAATACAACACGGCAGAAGCCGTTTAACATCCACTTAGTAACTTATGGTCTATATTGAACGCGAAGCTATAAATAATTTATTGCTATAATAAACCAGCTCGCGATATGGGGAGCGATGACTTTCAACCTATTCGTATTGCTTTCGTTTTCAATTACTCTTACAACCTTACAGGCTTATTTTTGGTAGAATGTGTGTAGCTTGAGTAATGTTATAGGGTTTATCTAGATTTACTTCAACTGAATTAAAAAACCCTCTTTTTTCTTGAGAGATGAAATAGTAGCCACTGAAAAATTCAGGTATCCACCTCATCATCTGCCTAGCCTTCTCCCAAACTATCTTGGGGTCGGCATCCAGTCTAACCGGATACAGCTGAGTACGAGTATTTTACATGAAGCGGCTGCCTATCTAGTAACTGGGTAATACGATACCCTTTGGTAAGACTAGATGTCAGACTTTTGGCTTCTGACTACTACGTAACGACTGTAAAGTTCTACAAATGACAGCCGGTACCGACGGCTTAACGTGCTTTCCGAGCCACGGAGGAAACTCGGTATATAATTATGGTCACACATCCGCGGACCAACCTGGGCAAGCACGGCTTAACCTTAAAGATCGACCCGTGTGGCTGTTATTATTTAGCAACAAGCTCCCAATTCAGGTATCTACCTCCTGGCTTCATAATTCCAAGATATTGAACTCGTCAAAACGAATCATATGAGCTCTAACTCGAGGGGTTTGCTAGTAACCACTGAAGAGTTGCACTATCCACCTAATGGGTCCATCATCAGATCAGCTCCAAAATATCAAATTATGGTATTGTCTTCCGAACTACATACACAAACACAGTTTCATTTCATTACGACAGTTAGAAGTTGTTTATAATTGACGTCCAAGATTTGATTAAGTACATTGTTTGTTACAAATTTAGCCCATTTAAGTATGTTAAAAACTTAAACATTTTCTTTATTAATAACAATATGTTCTCAGAAAGTTGATATTTCCCTATAATTCGACACAAATGTACCCTCAAATGTATCTCGTTTTCACGCCTTTGCGGTAGAACGTATCCTGAAATTTCGCACACAGATGTGAGATACACCATGACATCGAATACTTTGATCCCGGGGGTCCGATCTCGTTGGGAATATTCCGGCCTCTAAGAGGGCAAAAGCGCGGGCAAAAACTAGTTAAGAATATTCCGTCGATTAAACAAAACAATGATTAAAGTTAGTATTTACTATACAAGGTGTTGTTTTGCATTCTCGTAAAATTCAAGGAGGTAACTATGCTAATGATTCTCTACCCGAATCAATAATAAAATGAGTAGGTAATTTTTCTTTTTTACGGAAATCGGTAAGTGTGAACCCGTGTTTTAAACGCGGCCCGTCTGGTTCATGCCTTATAACCTCGCTTTCACACATACAAACAATCTTAAACGTTTATTTCATAATTTCTTAGTCCCTAAACCACGTTAAGGGGGTTATTCTGAAATACTGACAAACTTAAACAACCAAAAAAATCAGCGTTTATAAATAATTAACTAGGTACCGTAGTTTTAATTGATTATTTATGTCTTTCGTGACCACACCCTGAAATTTGACGAGGTTGCAAAACAACACCTTGTAGAAGTCGAAGAAACTATGGAAAGTGAAATTACTTATTGATTTCAACTGGCACCGTTTAGCGCCGTAGTAGGTACAATACATTGAACTTCAGAAGTCAATGGAGAGGTCGATATCTTACGACTACTTAAATTAGACGGTTTAACATCGTTAACTGTTATAGACCGTACACGTACACACAGCGACACATCAAACTATACATTCTAGTATAACATGGCCTCGCTTTATACAGATTTTCCATACAATGAGAGATCTGCATAAACTGGTTTGTATAGCTTGATTGGTCGTCGTACGTACAGTTGTTATACACCGTGGAAGTTTGACTTCTTGTTTATTCGGCTCAGAAAGTCCTGCGATCGATTTTAAAGGTGAATTAAAACTATGGTGTCTGGAAACTTCTACGAGTATGCTGACTGTCATCCGGTGTTCGATGAGGGACCCTTGTCATTGCGAAGCTTATTTCTTTCCTGGCCTCCACTTTCCTGGTTCCAAATGTATTTAAAACACTTCCTTTTTATGGAGCAAACTTTGCAAGTGTTAGTACCAAAGGACAACAAAAAGTTATAGCAGAAGTCGCAAAATTTATAGGAACTTACCTGATGTTACTATGTTGCAAAATGTTGCTTTAGAAAAAGTAGCTTCAGTGTGCATATAAACAAATAAATAAGCCAACTATTATTTCTCATTTATATGCAGTTTTACAATTAATTATACACAATTATTAATTTCATGCAACAATAATTTATATTAAATATTTGAAAATGCACGATAAGGAAGAAAAACTTATTTCAAGTAAATCATCAGTCAATTGTAATTTGAACGATATGAAACAAATAAAAAAATATCTTCCGAAATTTATCACGAGTATCCCATCCCATTCATGTTACTGAATTTAATTTTATAAACTACAATCTTGCAACATTTTTACTACAGATGCTCAAATCATAAGCTACTTCCCGTAAATGTACTGCCAATTTGTAACACAACACAGGTGCAAAACCATAACTGCCAGTATTAAAACAAAAGCTAATCTGCCGTTCAGAAATTCCCAGTTATTTCAATGTAGGCAGCTATCGTGTGGTCAACGTATTGGAAGCTCGCCATAATTTTGATAAATTGACATACAACTTGATACTAGCATAAGATTTCGAGCGTTTTTAGCATTCCGGAGCAATGCAACTAGTTTTTAGATTATTTGAGTATATAGTCCGATACAATGATATGTTTGATAGAGAGTTTATAGGCTACATTTAGTTTTCCCCAGCTCTCTCCTATCCCTAACTATTTAGGAATCAGATTCCAGTCACACCGGATGCAATTGAATACCTGTTACAGGGTATACTCTGCAATACAGTCTACATAGCTCAAAAGGATCAGTTAGAGAATAGCTAGTATTCAATATTCCGAATATCACATTTCAAACAGTATAATAGTTATGGCCAATTCCGATATCTTAAAACGGTTGGATAAGATTTCTGAGAACCCGTAACCAACAGCTATTTTTTTAAAGTACATAGATCGAGGATATTTTAGGGAAAGACATTGGCGCGAAAGACACTTGCGCGACCCTACTTGCGCGCATGGTTGTTTGCGCGAATGGACTTTTATGCGAACGGACACTTGCGCAAATGGACTTTTGCGCGAACGGACATTTGCATGAATGGACACATGCGCAATAATGCATAATATCTCCAGGGAGTCTTACCCGAATCAAGACAAAAATCGAATGATTGCAAAAAACTCAATTATTACAAGCTTATTTAAGATACTGATTATGTACAGAACCAGTATTATCTATTACAATACGTTTACTTTTCTTACGTAACAACGTTACCTTTACTGCGCGCCTTCAGGTTAGACCAACTGGGCGTGAAAAACTTGAAGCAAAAAAAAAACTGTAATAATTTTTCAATCTGATGTTGATCCTATTTTTTAATCTGACTCTGATGACGTGTTTCGGTGAATGGTGTTTTGTGTCATTATCCTAGTGACCTGTAACAGAGGTTTTTCCATTCCTGGTGGAATACAGCTGAGACATTTTTTTGTACACATTATCTTGACGTCAGCTTTGTGAAGAAAGCTTTAATAATAAATATAATGTCAATGAACTCCAACCATGCAATTAATTCTCCCTAAATACTAATGCCACAATATTAATAATAAGCTTAGCGATCAAACAAACCAATTAACAGTAATAATTATTTATTCACAATACCAACACGGATTACAGAGAGATTTTGAGGGATGAAAATGAGGCCGTAATCCTCCCTGGGAAACCTATTTATTTATAAATATGCAGGAGCGTCAGAAGGGGCCTTATAGCGGTCTTGGCTGTCGCTATCCATCGTGGGCGTTGTAACGGCAGGAATTTCAAAGTACAAAGTCTTATTACTTAATTGTTCCACAATGTAACACAAAATCACACACAATTTACAAGATAAAACTGGATTATGAGCCAATAGGTTAGCACATGTGGACCTCATGCAGCAGCTGTCAACTCAATGACGGCTGCCATTACTCGAGGCGACACCCACTACTCTATTCGGGGTTACCCGCTCATATTTTTAATACTACTCGTATCGATTACTTAATCAACCAAAATATTACATTATCATTAAAACTAATCTACAATCAGCGCGCCGTCACGGCCGTCCTGCATTATCACACGTCCTCGTGTGTCTGGGTCTCATCTGTAAGCCAAGGACATAGTTGTTTTTTATAGTATACTCCGTTCGGTCTCCTGACTCTTCAAGGAACTTCCTTTGTTCATGTTATACAACAACTCACAGTGATTTCAAATATTTGAGTCCAAATACAACGAAATGTTTCGTAAATTAAATAAATGGTACACATAGCAAAGGGTCATACAAATGTCTCATACGTCATTCAATGCCACACAGGCCATTTGCTGCCACACAGGCTAGTCATTGCCACACAGTCTAGTCGTTGCCACACAGGCTAATCGTTGCCACACAGGCTAGTCGTTGCCACACATGCTAGTCATTGCCACGCAGGCTAGTCATTGCCACACAGGCTAGTTGTTGCCACACAGGCTAGTCGTTGCCACACAGGCTAGTCATTGCCACACAGGCTAGTCATTGCCACGCAGGCTAGTCATTGCCACACAGGCTAGTAGTTGCCACACAGGCTAGTAATTGCCACACAGGCTAGTCAATGACACATAGTTTTAAAAAAATACAAATGAAAGGAAATTAGTTACTTACTATGGCCGTCATCGGCACATTCTGTCTCAATTTGGTTGGTTGGGATTTCCAGTCCACCACTTAACTCTAATGGAACATAACATTCAGGCATAGCACGCACACGATCGTGCGCGTACTTATACGTCCTATTAGAGTTAAGGGCCCGCAGAAGATACCTGTCAATATTCCGATAAAGAAGACCGCGCCTAATTTCGTACGTTTTAGCGATATCACTACTAAGCTCATTTTCCTGAAGTTTTGTCACTATAGAATTAATTTCGTTATCCTTTTGTTGTTCAGCTTGTAACCAATGGTCTGAAATCGCGGTCAAATGGATACGTTTTTGTTCAGCTTTAATGGCTGAACGCACTGTGGTTGGCAACGAGTTACGGGAAAAGAAATCTACGCGGCTCATTTGTTTCCCCAGTCTATATTCGACATCAAAGTCAAATGCTTGCAGAAAACACCACCAACTATGAACACGAGGTGTAAGGTCAACCTTCGACTTAGAAGCCTTGACAGCATTGCAATCCGTCACGACAGTAAACCTTCTATCTTGCAAATAGTGTCTAAAATGCTTGACAGCGTTCACCACTGCAAGCGTTTCCAGCGCATATGAGTGGTATTTGGATTCAGCGCTGGAGGTTCGGCGACTGTAATATTCAACTACATACAGCTTGCCATCAACTCGCTGCATAAGTATTGCACCATAGCCTTCAGCCCTGGCATCTGTATGTAGCTCCGTTGGGAGTTTAGGATCCAAGATCATCAATATACAGGTTTATCAGTCAAAATGTCTATTATATCCTTACGAACCTTTTCGAGTTGGGGAGTCCAATTGATTTTACCTTTTCCCGACGTAAGCCCATAAAGAGGAGCTGCCTTTTGAGAAAACCCAGGTACGAATTGCCTAAAGTAGGAAGCTAAACCAATGAATTGGCGTAGTTGAGTGACGTTTTGGGGTGGTGGGAGTTCAGTAAGGGCTCGAATTTTGCGAGGATTTGGTCTTATTTCACCGGCTGACACCTCATAACCCAAAAATTCTACCCTGGTTTTAAGAAAACTGCATTTCTTTATATTTAACGAAAATCCTGAATCAGTTGACGCTTTAAGGACTAGCTGTAATCGTTCAATGCCCTCGCCTACTGTTCGTGATGGAATGATGACGTCATCAATGTAAACTACAGCAAATGACTCAGTTAATGCCCCAAAAGCTTTATTAATGGCACGTTGATACACTGAAGCTGCATTGCGAAGACCAAAAGGCATTGACAAATACTAAAACTGGCCATCCGGCGTAACAAACGCGGTACGTTCTATGGAATTTTCTTCGACAGGAATCTGATGGTAGCCGCTAGCCATATTTAAAGAAGTAAAATAGTTTGCACCCACTAAACGCTGTATTTGATCCAAAATAAGTGGCAGAGGATATCTATCAGGCACCGTATTGCTATTCAGTTCCCTATAATCTACGCAGAGCTTATCGCTCCCGTCTTTCTTCTTAACTAGGATAATTGGACTCGGGAAGGGGGAAGAACTTTCACGTATGATAGCAGCGGACAAGAGTTCTTTGACTTGACGGCGTACTTCCTGTCTTTCGTCTGGACTTAACCTATAGGGTCTACGTTGAACCGTGAGATTAGGGTCAATTAGTTTAATGACCAGCAGACCCGTGCTAACCCTACCAGTGGGTGTGCCCTCAACAAAATAACTAGAATGATTTTTCAGTAAGGTTATTAATTGCTCTTTCTCACGAGCAGATACGTTGCACTCTATACTCTCGAAGTTATTTGCCTTTTTACGAATTATTTTTAAGAATAAGATTCTCTTCAAAAATCTCTATTGAAAACCCTAATGTAAGCAGATCCCTTCCAATCATAATATCGTTGGAAATACATGAATCGGGCACCACGTGAAATAGTAACTGCACTGAATAACCCTGAATTAAAACTATAGCATGAATTTAGATATTGCAATTAAGGCGCGCGTTACCTATACCCAATAATGTTACTGCATTATATTGTCGTTTACCTGGAAATTTATCTGTCAGAACTTGTTTTATTAAAGAGCATTTGGCACCCGAGTCAAAACAAAATGAAAACTTCTCACCGGTTTCATCTATGAGCTCATCCATAGCTGGTTGGATGGAACAGACATCCACTCGTCGTTCGGTTCGTGCATCGCTGGCCTTAACGTCCACACTGGGACAGCGCGGCGCGATGTGGACTGCTTCAAGTGTTCGCCACACTTGAAGCAGGTAAGAGTGATCGTCTTCTTCTGCGCGCCAGCTTCCTTCGACTGTTGCAAGGTAGTACCAGCTATCTCAAGACGTGTAGTAGTATTGCTGTCACGACTACTATTGCCTCTACAATCACTAGATACGTGACCCATCTTGCCACAATTATAGCATCGCCGCGTATTCTCCATACCTGGCTTCTTCGCTTCCACAGGCGTAGTAGTCTTCTCACTAGGCGGAGGCCCTCTTTTTCTAAAGCTAAAAGCCATGAGCTCTTGTTGTAATTTATTACGAGTGTCAATGTCAGTAGTAAATGTTATTCTTTGCAATCGCGGCTCATATTTTGAAGCATGTGCTAGAGTAAGTGATATCGCAATCTGTTCTTTCGACAAAGACTTCCACTGCGCTAATAAAGTGCTCATAAATCGCCCGGCATACGCAGACAAACACTCGCCTTCCTTTGGATTACTATTGAGTAATCGCCATAAACTCACAGCTGGAGTCTCAACAGTGTCATATCTAGCCAAGAACAGGTATTTTAATTGGGGCCACGTAATTCCCGAAAAACTTGATTGGGCAAGCCATGATGACGCCACGCTATGTCCACCGTCTCACACCAAGCGCGAGCGTCGTGCTCTGGATTATCAGGATTAAACTCAGGTAACGTAATTATCAAGCTGGATGCACGTGGTTCTCGTATAGCACGAATTTACTCCATCATATTTTGTTGCTGCATTTCAAAAAGACATTTCCAAAGTTCACAGTTATTATCTTGTGAAATATTAACGCACCGACCTGTATTCTGGTCCTGATTCGTCACAGGTAATCCCACTTCTGATGCAGGAGCGTCAGAAGGGGCCTTATAGCGGTCTTGGCTGTCGCTATCCATCGTGGGCGTTGTAACGGCAGGAATTTCAAAGTACAAAGTCTTATTACTTAATTGTTCCACAATGTAACACAAAATCACACACAATTTACAAGATAAAACTGGATTATGAGCCAATAGGTTAGCACATGTGGACCTCATGCAGCAGCTGTCAACTCAATGACGGCTGCCATTACTCGAGGCGACACCCACTACTCTATTCGGGGTTACCCGCTCATATTTTTAATACTACTCGTATCGATTACTTAATCAACCAAAATATTACATTATCATTAAAACTAATCTACAATCAGCGCGCCGTCAAATATAATAACGCTGCAATTCGTTGTTTTTACACTCAATAATAATTAATGTGAACGTTTTAATTGTGAATTAAGTGTAGAGACGATTACATTATAGTGAATATTTAGGATCTACAGTATTTTTCAGACTTTCTGAAAACAACATTAAAAATTTGTTGTAATCGATCTTCCTATCGCAGGTTTTCTTGAAAATATTTCTGTAGAAAACTTTTTCTGTTCCCTTCTTCTTCTTTTTTGTGTTAGCCCGAATTGTCCCACTACTGGGCAATCTCTTCTTGTCTGTGTTAAATAAATAAACAAAGTTTTGATCATCTTACAAGTTCTAAAGAAATGAAACATGAATTGTGAAATGAGAACCAGTTTATTTTGCTATTCTGTGTCGATGTAAACTTTGCTTGCGCGATTCAGACCATATTAGTTCTTTCTGTTTTCTCATAGACGGCGCTGTAGTTCTTTTTGTTGTAAGTTGCTTTTTGTAGGTCGCCACGCCATTTTCATGTTTTAAGGGCTGAATGGCGTTCAATAAAATCGCCACACAGATTGCACATATTCTAAGTTAGGACATAGGTGTATTTTATTCCAGTACGATCTCTTTTGATAATTTCCCACAAAAACGTGACGGAAAGCAAAGGCAAAGTTAGCAAAATATCAACATTATAATCAAATCTACCAACATTTTATTCTACACAAATGTTGAACCAACGCAACAATTGTAGACCCAATAGCTATAATAAAGAAATCGTTATGAGAATAGCAGGCAACGACCTCAGAATGACCTTAAACATTTTCAAACTACATAATAACCAAAGAAAATTAACATTTAACACCGCGGAATTAGATTGTAATTCCAACAACAAACTGTCAAGAATTATTAGCTACACTGTTTGCTGTAACAGAATATAAATAATATAATAAGCTTATGACAAAGGAGATTTGAATAATTAGCCTGAAAAATGCCAACTTTCTGATTATACGTACTTTGGCGAAGACTTCACCATCTTGTTTCTAAAGGATTAAATTATTGCCGCGGAGTTAAATCCCGCCGGTAATTAAAAATGCACAGCTTTAAACTGCAGCGTTTAAGCCGATCAGAAAATGGTTGAAAAATAAAAGGTGCGAATTTATCCGTGTCGCTTTTCATTATGAACATCAGTAAACAAAGTTTTGCGATTAACAATAAAATGACATTTAAAGATTTGCTTATTTTAGTTAGGAATCTGGAAAGTAGACATATTACGAGTAAAAAAACTGATGGCGAACCACAACTGAAAGATTTAGTTTTTACCGCGCTAATCTTTTTAAGCCAAAAACATTTTGTTGGTAGACCGCATGTAAATAATAAAAACTTCACTCCACAAAAAAACTGGGGTTTCCTCTATCCCTTTACACAAACGGATGTACCATTCTTATACTTATTGAGATATTTCAATAGACCGGTGTAAAACAGAAAGGAAATGCCCATCAAGGGCTCCTGAAGGCACAATTGAATTTGGGACCCCATGGAGGACACACGAAACAAGAGTGCGATGAACACTTGGTTTTGTTCCGCGACAGTCAACAAGGCATTCAAGTGATGCCTTCAAACTGAAAGAGAATTTTATACAGGGCTGACGCTCCAGGGAATCGAAAAAAAGATTAAAAAATGAAGTTGCCATGAATAAAATACATTTTGATAAAAAAATGGGATATTGACCTTGACCTATGACATGATGAAATCGGGAGGAGCTCGCGGCTAAATACTAACAGCCGCTCGGGTCGATCGGGTTGATCCGTAGAGGGTGACCACTATTATATACCGAGTTTCCTCCTCGGAAACCACGTTAAGCCGTTGGTGGCGGCTGTCATTTGTAGATCTTTGATAGTCGTTACACGTTGGCAGTGGTCTGTAAGTCTGACAAACAGTCTTACCAAAGGGTATCGTATTACACAGTATTAACTGGGTTATGGAGGTCAGATAGGCAGTCGCTTCATGTAAAATACTGGTATTTAGCTGCATCCGGTAAGACTGGAAGCTGACCCCAACATAGTTGGGGAAAAGCTAGGCAAATGATGAAATGTAAAAATGGGCTGGTTTGAAAAATAAATACGATATCTGAACTTAACATTGATACCAAAAATATACAAATAAAGTCAATCAGACAATTCAAACAATCCACGATTCAAAACTGAATCAGAACTACTTAAATTTCACAAAACTCCTGTTCCCATCTCAGGACGAAAACTTCTGAGAATATCATCATCTAAGATACTGGCACTCTAAAATATCATAAACAATTGTCTGTAGTTCGTCGTACTCGTAACCTCTAAGTAAAAAAAGTTTCGCATACCAGCCCTGCTCAAGGCCAGGCCCGAAGGCAAAATAGCGAGCAAAATTGTTTAAATATTTAATGAAATAAATAGTTCTATGTACAGACAACCAGCACATCAAGTTACAATTATCTTTTCTTTAATAGATTTTCAACTTTACTGTTAAAGATTAAGGTTCAAAGTTGATTGGGTAAGTTTGACAGTTTCGGGTAGCTGTTGATGTGCTGACGTCAGTACAAAGAAAATCCCCAAAAATGCTTTGTACAATTTTTTTTAAGCCGAAGACAGGTTCTAACGCAAGATACCTACTCATTCACAAAACGGCCACGTATCCGGATTTTACCGGTATTGACTGGATTTTGATCGGCTAGTCGTATTGAAATGAGTTTCTTGATCGGAAAAGTTCGTGATCCGTTCGGAAAACAAGTTCAAAATATAAATATGATTTATTTAGATTTTTGTTAAATGATGATAATAGTTATTTGTGCAACAAGAGAGCAAAGTCGTTTTTTGCTGCGAGTGCTGATTTTGAATCCTGAGCTAGCGAAGGATTCAACGATTGAATCACGAGCGTAGCGAGTGATTCTAAAGCTGAATCCTGAGCGTGGCGAGGGATTCAAAGGCACGAGATGCAAAAAACTTTGCTCTCGTGTAACACACATAATTTTTCACTTCAGCAGCGAGAACACTTTAGGAGATAAAATAATAAACAGGAATTGATTGAAATAACTATTTATTGTGAATCAAAATAATTAAAATTATAGATGATCACCTCGTCTGTGATAAATCAAAAAAATAAGATACCAACACCGTCTCCGAAAAACTGCTTGCGCCCTTTGTAAGTCTCGTTGAAGACATGGTATGAAACTTAATTCTGCATTAATAAAGTAACTGTCTTGTTGTTTTAACTCTTCCGGTGTTACAATACTGTTCTAGTCGCTAGTTTCACTCATATTTTACGAGTATTTTAAATATTTTTAACTTATTCAACTCTTTACGCCGGCAATTTTTTTTACCGCTCTTTTTTTTAAATTAAGGCGTGTTCGGAAATAGCACCCATCATATTTTATTATTCAAAATACAATATATTACGTAACATTATTGAAACTAGAAATAAATATTTACAGGTTAAATATCAGTTTTATATGCAGTAAATACTTATTTTCGTTTAAATACAACAATAAGTTAAAAATTCAATAAATTACATAATAAGACATAAAATAAGACATAATTTTTGCAAAATCTCTTTAGTACGAAATTCCGAACGTGTTCGAATTCAAAAACGGAACTTCGAAAGGACTGGTCTTTGTCTCTCTCTCTTTCTAATGGGCGGGAAAGAGATAGAGCGTGAATGTTTCGAATTGTATGATCAAAACCAAGGCTGAATAAGATAATCGGGGCTTTCTGAAAAAAATAAGTAAAAAGTTACTTTGTCTCACTCAGTGAGCAAAATCGCATTTTGCTCACTGATTTCAGGCAGCAAAACCTACATGTTTGAGCTACTGAAGTGAAAATAATAATAAGCATGCCATGCACCCAAACCTAACCTAACTCAAACATATCATAAGCAAAGTAATGCCTGATTCTATTGCCTTCGCAAAAGAAAGTGTTAATTTCGACATTCCTTACTTAATTTCCCCGCTTACAAACAACGGAACTAAGTCCTAACCTTTCAAATAATCAAAACCCGATAATTCCATTCATATTTACATACTTGGGTACCCAAAGGGGCAAACGGGACCCTATTATTGAGACTTCGCTGTCCGTCCGTCCGTCTGTCTGTCACCAGGCTGTATCTCATGAACCGTGATAGGTAGACAGTTGAAAGGAGATGTTTCATTTTCGGCCATAAGATGTACATTTATTGAAAAAGAGGAAAAAATACCACGAACTTATGAAAAATATTCTTTCGTGAATTGAAGCCTGATTTGCTGTGCACAAAAAGTAATAGTTTTTAAATTATTGCCCCATTCTATTCAACATGGCGTCTTCCAGTTTGCAGTTTGCTTTCGTTCTGAAATCATGTCACACAAAAACATAATATCACATCGACGTTAAATCATGAAAAGTATGTGTTTTTGTAATTAATTATTATTATTGGTCTATAAGACATAATTTTCGACTAATTATAAGCAAGTATGGTGATTTCATCGTTAAAAACTATATAATAGGTACTACTTTTTTGGAGTGTACTTCTGAACGAAAAATTCAAAATGACATTTTGTTCTAACAAGTGACAAAACCCATCAGTGTCCGTCAGTCAGTCTCGTTCGTCTCGTATTTTCTAACGTTTTATGAAAACAGAGAACAAAACGAATACGAAAGCATCGAAAAAAATCAGTTCTGATAAACAATTATTATCAAATAACAATTTCGTAAACGTCATCTCTACAACCTGTCATGGCTGTCATAACTCTCGCGACAAACGTCAAACATTTTTAATTTTTATTATGTGCATTAAATCCATCTATTACTATTTAAATTAATGTTACTTTATTCTATTCAGGGGATTGTTTCCCACCTTTCCTGAAAGGTACAGGTCATGGCCGGAGTCCCATACAAAAATGAAACATCTCCTTTCTACAGATTATGTATTTCTGTTGATGCTATAACAACAAATACTAAAAACAGAATAAAATAAATATTTAAGGTGGCTCCCATACAAAAAAGTGTTTTTTTTTCTCGTTTTTATAAATAATGATAGGTACGGAACCCTTCGTTCGAATCGAACGAAGGTTTTTTTGTCATTAGTATCAATTCTTGGTAAAAACATACACTGTCAGTTAGTAACACATTACCAAGCTTTGATTACTTTGAAGTTAACTTGCAAACTCACTGACCGACAAATAAACTTTCTGTTTAGTCATTTTGACGCTAACCAATCGCAATTTACTCCGTAGCCTTCGCTTATTGGTTATGGATTTAATGAATTTGATGTGTAAACACGTCATTGATGACGTCATGTCATTGTACGCACGACCAATCAAACTATTAAAAAAGCTGATCTCTCATTCTACGGGAAGCTCATCCAAAGTGAGGTCAGGTTATCCTGGATATGTTTAGCTTGATGCTTGACTGTCTTTCGTGTTTATTTTACCATGGATTTTTCGAGTACAGTGACCTTTATTCTGTTGGCATAAGATTTAAAATAACAGTGTGTGGACTCTAGTTGTGGTTTGTAAAAAGTAGGTACCGCGTGGGTTTCATTGAAGGTTAGGTACTGTAGTATTGTGACAAGCAAATACGCAACAATGTCAACGGCAATAGCTTCGATTTTTCGAATAGTGCAAAATTAAATCTTCAAAGGCTTGGAGACATGATCAGTTAGGAATATATTAAGTACTTTCTTGCTAAACTTACTCTGTTATTTAGGGGATATATTCCGTGATTTTCCAACTGTGCGCTCCCGATTTTTTTACGCTGATATTTATCCTATGGGATATCTCATTATCATCATCTATTTAGCCTTTTCCCAAACTATCTTGGGTTCGGCTTCCAGTCTAACCGGATGCAGCTGAGTACCAGTATTTTACATGAAGCGACTGCCTATCTGACCTCCACAACCCAGTACCTGGGTAATATGATACCCCTTGGTAAGACTGGATGTCAGACTTTTGGCTTCTGACTACTCGTAACGACTATCACAGATCTACAAATAACAGCCGGGACCAACGGCTTAACGTGCTTTCCAAAGCACGGAGGAAACTCGGTATGTAATTATGGTCACCCATCCACGGACCAACCTTGGCAAGCACGGCTTAACCTTAAAGAGCGACCCGGGCGGCTATTATTATTTAGCCACGAGCTCCTCCCGATTGGAGAACTATTTCATGAAAATGTCATTCAATGGGATTTCATGAACTAAGAAAGAACTTATTTTTATCAACATAAAATCTGTTACGTAAGAAAATTTGAGTTTTGCTGGCTACCCTGGCGCTTTCCTCTTAAGCCACAACCCCCAAAGTAAATCAATATGAAGCCAGTAAACCAACACCACCAACTCATACCGATAATTACGAGATATAAAGGGCACAAAGTGACCGTCTGACAATCGTCCGGCTACCGTCCGGCTACCGTCCGGCTACCGTCCGGCTATAAGGTAACCATTCGACACGGTAATCCGGCAACTGACAACTTTACACCGGCCGCATGTCATACGGGATTATTTAAGAATTAAGCCCACAAATATGGGGACTATCCAAACAAGAATTGGCTTTGTCACTTACGATACCGTTGGATTAAAAAAGCTTTTATTACGTAAATACACACCGTTTGATATTTCATGTGGTGACATTTGAAGACCCCTTTTTCACTTTAGCTTTCTACTTATAAATCGTCACGTTTGTTTTGCTCGAAGGGGTGTGCAGTAGTGTACAGCTCTTTTATATTTAGCAGAATTTTCCAATGGATATTTTTTCTCAGAAGCAGCTACGAAATCAGGATTTGTGTCCGGTTGATGGCATTAGGCTCGCCCCCTATTACATGGGACTTGAAAAATAACTGACGAAATGTGGGTATACCCCTGCCAAGAGGTACTATTTTATTTTGACTTGGTAACCAAAAGGTCTAATAATTTAAGTTTTATTGCTAAAACTTAAATAAAACAAAAAAATAGTGCGTGGAGTCCCTCCGCGCGGAAGAATCGAAACTTCGTAATACTACACGCATGCGTTCGAGTGTCACGCATTCACTCTCGTTATTTTATTGAGCTTCTAAATAATATTTTATTGTTGTACACTATTTATTACTAAGTTTAAATCGAGGTTATTCTACTCATGGAAATTGAGCGAAGGCTGGTCACACCGAAGAGTCGAATGCATGACTGTTTGCACGCCATCTTGCGTACCTAGTAGCACTACGTAGTCACAAATCTTGTAATAGCGCCATCTCTGAGTGGGTAATAGAAAATATTCCCCCTCCATTAGAACGTTAAACTTGTTGGAAGTCGCATAAGAAGTTTCACTTCAAAAAAAAATTACTTAATATACAGTCGAGAAAAGTAGACTGTACCTACAAAACAGTAAGAAACATAGAAAAAAACAACCCGAAAAATTTCAAACACTCTCGAAACCCGATTAATACTAACCAGGCCCACTAACCCTACAATATTATATCTTATAGACATTTGACAGCTACTTTACACCACAAGATATTCTGCGGCACGACTCCTTGACACGTCCGAGAGCTAAATATTCCGAGTTGGGTCGAGTTGGGCACTGATCCAAATATGCAGCTATATTGACAATAACTGTCATAACGGGACGTCCCGTGTCGTGTGAACCGACCTTTTTGGAATTTATGGTACTTTAGCTTAGGTAATGGTTAGCACAAGAGGTCTCATGGAGTCTGCTTATGACAACGTGCTTGTTATATCTGATTTAAATGGGGTTTTGATATTTTTTGGGTAAGTGTTCTAATCTGCTTTGGTCAGGTTTGCTGATCTTTCTTTCTTTATCGAGTAGTTAGCGCCTAACCTGGTGTCAGAGTTTTTATGCCGCTCATGGACCTTTGACCTGGATGCGTATTGCCAAACTGTATAGTGACCCAGACACCCATAGTCTGTACTGAACTACATCGTGCTCATTAAAATCACAAATAAATTGGAGCAAAGTGCATACGAGCTCAGAGCAATCTGAGAAGGTATGCATTTTGCTCGCAACAAATTGGAGCAAACTACTTACTGAATGAATAATCAAGAATGATGAATAATCATCATCATCATCAGCCTATAACGTTCCCACTGCTGGGACACAGGCCTCCTCTCTATGAGAGGGACTGGGCTGTAATCCACCACGCGGGCCCAGTGCGGGTTGGTAGATGTCACATGTCTTCGAATTTTTGGTTCTAGGACATGCCGGTTTCCTCGCGATGTTTGATGAATAATCGTTGATGGTAAAATGCGTATTTTACTCTTTTTGCCTATATTTTCTTTACAATCAAAAAATATCAATGGCGCTTTTCAACATGGTTACTTCATGCAACACTACTTTAACACAACTGAAAATCCAACCCATACATGCTGCTGCCTCCACATCATTTATCATTCCTTTCGTCCTAAAGGCTCTCCCGTCCCAGTAATTTCTCAACCATTCCGAAAGAAATGGCCCAAACTAAGTCATTGGTAATGGAATGTACGGTCGGATACATAGCCTGAGGTCCGGTAAGCCGACCCTCCCACCTCTCCCTCCCGGTATTGTTGTGCTAGTGAAGGATTATCCTAACAACTGAACGGAGACGAATCACGTACTGGACTTACGGGTATTTGTGGCGTGGGAACTGACTTTTAATAACATAATATGAAACATAACGAAGGAATTTTTCAGATGGAGTTAGGAGGAGTACACTTCTGCACTTTCTTAGCACATCCACAATAATGTGAGTGAATCGGTTTCTTCCAGGTAAATATGCTCCACCCTAGGCCGCGTCATCGCTTCACATCAGGCGAGTTTCGGCATTTAAAAAAAATGTTTTAGTCAAACGTAATAGCTTGACTTGACGATACCGGCATCGTCACGGAAAATGGATGAGAGACGCACGGCACCGGATAATATGGCAGAACAAAACTGAGGCCTAAACCTGAAGAGCTTAAGAGCGTTTCCACTTTACGGCATTTCATACAAACTTTCAAGTCCCTATTTTCCGAAATGAGTAAACCGATTTTAATGAAACTTAATATGCATACGCAGGATACGTAGGTCTAAAAAGTTACTAAATAACATTTTCAAATGTTGTAAGGCGTAAACGCTCTTAGATAAGCGTTGATGCCTATACGTTATTATGTAGGAAATGAGCAGACTAGCTCCTCAATTTTATTTTGTTTGTCCAGTTCATAAAACTCCACTTCGAACCAAAGCAGGAACTAAACCCAACATGACTATCAACACACATACTTATAGTTCTTACCTACACTTTTTGAAATCCAAACTTTCCCTAATACCTAACTTCGTCCAACCAACATCGTCCAACGTTTCGCGTTACTCATTCCACTTTGAGAATTTCAAAGAGCTTCATTTCTAAACACCCACGCCCTGTATACAGCCCAGCCATTGAAAGCAGCAATGATTACTTTCTGAAACACCCTGTATGTGCTTAATGACAGCTGTTTGTTTTACCCCTAATGCTTTTCTGATTCAACTTTAGCATTTAGTAGATAGACGGTTTTGTTAGTTGACGTCATACTTTGTTTGACCAATGGGTAGCTGTTTCATGTTTGTCTCTCTTTTGTGCCGTCTTTTGTTTAAGACTGCATTTATTTAGAACTAGCTGTCCCGCGCAACGCAACATTTTTCATTGCTGCTCCGCCCCTATTGGTCGTAGCGTGATGATATATAGCCTATGTCCTTCCCAAGGTTGAAATCTATCTTCTTGCCAAATTTCATTAAGATCCGATCAGCCGTTTAGTCGTGAAAAGGTAACAAACAAACATACAAACAAACAAACAGAGTGACTTTCGCATTTATAATATTATATATAAATATATAATATATAAGTAAATATAAGTATATAAGTATAAGTATGGAAGTATGGACTAGCTGTCCCGCGCTACGCAACATTTTTCATTGCCGCTCCGCCCCTATTGGTCGTAGCGTGATGATATATAGCCTATGTCCTTCCCAAGGTTGAAATCTATATTCTTGCCAAATTTCATTAAGATCCGATCAGACGTTTAGTCGTGAAAAGGTAACAAACAAACAAACAGAGTGACATTCGCATTTATAATATTAGTATGGATGCGTTAGTAAAAAAATGGGTGCGTTATTTTGCAGAAGCAAAGAAAGAGCAAAATGTTTAACCAAAGAAATGTTATTTCATGAAAAAGGCATTGAGGCAAAGGATTCAATGAACTTAGATGATTACAATATTATGATTCTGTAAATACATACATGTATGCATACACTATCGCGAATCATATTTTATTTAATATACAACCTGAGACTGACCTGCAAACTGCAAAAAACGTAAGAAAGTTTTTATTTCGTGGCCTTGGCGCTTCCATAAAACAAAAGAGCCATATAAAACAAACAACTTTTAAAAACCTCCTATTTGACCCCACTTCAAATACCCCAAAAAAAAAATCTGCTCACAAAACCCAGCGAAATTTCTAGTTGCATAAATTAATAACTCTGAAATACGGCCTCCATGTTTAATACAAATATAATTTTCTTTCGTAAACAAAGAAGTATAAAACACACGAGTGAATTGTTAACGCGATCGGTTACGTGGTGCTGTGGACTAACCCCACACGTTTGTACGTAAACTCACTGTTTTACAAGCTGTATTTTAAATGAAAGTCAAAGTCAAAGTCAAAGTCAAAGTATTTATTTGTCGAACATAGGTAATATGGTACATGGTATAAAAAAATGGTGTTGTATCACTATGTTTTGCCTTGCAAGGCGTACAAATTAGGTATAAAACTACAAAACAAACTAAATAAAACTGTTTCAAACAAGTAACGTCTTATACAAGATAGAATAACAAGTGGATCGGTCATTTTTTATTTTATGCTTCTATCATCTAAAAACTCATTGATAGAGTAGTAAGCCTTTTCA